>BSAI01000096.1:8639812-8761863 GCA_036245035.1 Adrianichthys oophorus | reverse complement strand
ATAGATAGATAGATAGATAGATAGATAGATAGATAGATAGATAGATAAATAGATAAATAGTTTAAAATTAAATGGGGGTCTATGTAATTATTCTTATTTTGTACACAATCTATTGGATTTTAAACATAAATCTAAATGACAAAAAGAGTATCCATTTTTAAATCTTAAAAAATAATGAAAGAATTAATTTTTTTCAGTTTAAATGTTGTTTTTTTTTAATAGAAACTTTAAAAAAAACTTTATTGAAAATAAACACATTTAAAGAACAAATAGACAAGTGCATCAAAAACACAGCAGTGACCATCAAATTTTTACAAAAAATATTAACAACAAGAGACGTGAAAAACAAATTATAGATTAAGAAATTATGAACAAAGAAACACAAGAACAATTAAATACAAGGGAAAAAATTACTCATATAATGGGGAAGTATAATATTCATCTGTATGGCATACTTTGGGAGTATATGCTTATTTTTAAGAGTGCCATGAAGTTGATAAAATTTTGTAAGAGAAAAAATGTTTCTGTAGATATTTTTCTTCAATTCAATTTTTTCAGTTTCCTCAAAAAACAAACAAAAAAACTTGCACAAAGGGAAATAAAAGGGAACAGAATGATGGAAAACTAATGTTTCTGCCCCTGATATATTATTTGACTAGAAGTAAATTTAAAGGAAAAAATGAGGTGGGGGTGGGGGGTTGGGGTTTACATTGTGGTATTTTTTTAGAATGACCCTGACAATCGCAATTTTGAGTTTCTAGGTCATACCTGGACTTGGCTACACTGTGTTTGAAACAATTTTTTTTCAAATAACTATTACTGTGCATTTATGGATGTTAAAAGTAATACATTAGATGTATTTTTATATTTTATTATTAAAATTGATTATTATACGTTTTAAAGTTTATGGAACTGTTAACTTTTTATTGACTATTTGTAAGTCAATTCAGGTGGTTCTGGTTCCAGAACTTTAAAGAAAATGCACAGTTATTGAAACGTTAACGTACAGTTCCAGATGAGTTTGTGCAAAAGCGGAAATTATCAGCACTATTTGAAAAATTGCAAGCATTTATGAAGTATTATGTAGGAGTTTGTTGATGTATTTTTCTGTCTTTATTTTTAGAGCATTTTGTCAGGTAGTAGCCACGCTTTACTCCATGTTTCCTCTCAATTCTCTTAAAAAAACTTTATTGAACATAAACACATTTACAGAACTTTTTATCATAACTTTACGACTTTAATACCGTGATCTTATTTATTTATTTTTTATGATGACCCTATTACTCCGATGTACATCCAAAACACAGCATTGACAATAAAATGTTAACTCCCCTAAAATTATATTTATTTTTTTCCACTTGGGTTTTTTTCCTTTGACGTACTATGGAGTAATGTTCACGCCCATTGAAAAATAGGTGTGTTTATGTTCAGAGCCCGCCCCTTTTTACCATATACGGTCAATGAACAGAGCGTTGATTGACACAGGGCAGCAGCTGCTGAGTTGCTCAGACATGGCGGAGGATACAGTGTAACTGTGGATCAGCGGAGGAGTTCCTTGAGTTTTTCCCAGCAGTGAAGTCGGCAAAGGACGCGTGAAACGATGCAGAGGAAGAGAAAGACGTCTCCGTCCGAAGCGTACCGCGAGGGGAACCAGAAAACAAGCTGAACTGCTACACGGTAGTAAGATGGGAAAATGTATCGCTGTTTAGTGCAGTCAACAGCCCTGGGCAACAAATATGGCTTCTTGTGCCTTTCCCAGTATTCTATAAAAATTGTTCTCGCGTGCAACCTCATGCCGTTGGGGTTCCGGCGAACTTCTGCAACCCGCGATAAGTTCTGTTCCGAAACCGCTCGGTACTTTTGATCGGAAAGGACCTTCCATCCACTTCGCCCTCCGTGTTAGCTGGGAAGCTACGGAACTACGGCGAATAGAAATGGAGCCAAAGCACAAAGAGTTGCTCGACCAGTGCCACCAGAACTTATTGGAGTCCATAACCGATGCGGACAGAGTTATCGAGCTGCTCATCGTTTCTGGTACCTTGACTCAACTCGACAGGTTCGAACTGGACCAGAACTGTTCGTCCAGCGCCGAGAAAGTCGACCACCTTTTGAAGATGCTGATGAACAAGGAGAACGACCATTTCTCCGACCTGTGTGCGGCTCTGGAGAAGGCATACCCCGACCTGTACTCCTCCCTGTTCGGTCACAACGGTGGGGGACCCGTGGACCACTCCACCGGTAAGATCCTTACTGGAACCCAACGAACCACCAGCCCAAAGCACTGCATAGGTTCCACAGTGAATTCTCTCTGGGTGGTCTGGTGCAGGAGGTCTGCTTGCGTAGCTCCTCAAATGCAGCAAACTAAATAAATAGTAGTCCTTGTGCATTTGAGGATCAAATCATTGCATTTTTCTCAGACAATCATTGTGAAAGCTCACTAGTTGTGTGCTAGAATGCAGAACTTCATGTCTTATGTTTACTTTTTACATTTTATTTACACCACAAATACTGCCCTTTATCTAAATCTATACAATATTTTGGAGTGGTTTAACCTCTCACATGCCCCCCATTGGAAATCAGTAATATGACGTGGTTTATGCAAAAGGTACTCTGACTAGTTTCCATAACAACGGGTGTGCTGACATGTTGGACAAAATGAACCCTGGGTGTCTGCAAGCATCCAACCCATGCCTGTGTGCACCCTGCAGCCCATACTGAGGAAGACCATTTGAATTCTGAGGAACTTGTGCTAACAGAGTTCATTTTGACAATGTAATCACTCCAAATTTCTCATTGGAGTCTCATTGATTTTTTTTTTTTTAACATTTTTAAAATTTTTGTTATTTTAATTTTTTTACTCTGTTCTCGTAACAATCCTCCTCTGCTTAAATGGCTTTGGTTGCTGTTTGCGTAAAGATAAGGTCAACCAAGTGTAAAAAAACAAAACACCATATCGTTTTGCTTTGTCTTAAAGAGCAAAATCATAATTTGGTTCAAACTTGATGGTTTTATTTTGGTTTGATTTGTGTACTGCAAAAAAATAAAAAATAAACCAAACACAACCTATAAATTCAGGAAAATCCTTTAAATTTGCTAATAAGCAAGTAATGATAAAGAAAAACCTTTCAGTTAGCTAATACTAATCATTCTGGGATGTAATACAATAAATGCTAAGTCCTTAAATTTAGCACAGCAGTTGCTTGACACTTTCCACGTCAACATACTGGTATGCAGTGAGCATGCTATGATTCATTTTGCCACGATTCGGTTTAATGATGTAACATATGGTTCGGTTAACCGTCGAGAATTGTGTCATCCCTAAAGAGTACATAACTCTAAGTTAGTATAGTTCCTGATCTAATCGTTTGATTCATTTAAAAAGCATTCCTAGTGATCTTTGGTTATAATTATGCCATTTTTAGCCAACATTATATAACCTGTGTCCTTTTCTAGGACATAGTTTCTGCAGAGCGGCAGGAGTTCATTAGAAATTCGCCTCTGAGTTGTGGGAGGGACTGTTGGCGTGGATAAGCCCGTCTTCACTTCCCGTCATCCGTTTACTCTCTCTAACTTGCAGCCACTCATCACCCCCAACCAAACATTACTGGTGCGATAAAATGGCAAGCAATACTGGAGCTATCCAGCTGTACAGTTTTGAGCCAGATGCCAGCTTGGATGGGGGAAAATGAATACTCTTCTGGATATGTTTGGCTACAAGTGGCTGCATCCGGATGGAGTGAAGCAGGGAGCTTGTGGCCTACCGATTGTAGCTTCTGCATCACAGCAACGAGCATTTTCAAACTGTTTTTTTCCCATCTGCTTCTGATTCACAACACTTTGAATAAAAGACTCAAATGCAATTTTGAGCTTAATTTTCTTTATATGTCTTTCTTCTTGAGACATTGCCACAAGACCATGGTAAAAACACCAACACATGATTTTCACTGCAGTGGGTCTTTGAGGGCCTTAATGTAGGATCTTAAAGTATCCCCCCCCCACTTAACATCTATTTTGGCTATATTAGAGATAAGACCTTGTTGTTTAAAGGAAAATAAGTGATGACTGTCATTCACCAAATAGTTTAATGCCAGCAGGTACAACTTTTTTAGTAGTACTGAGTAGGTTTCTGGCTGTTCTGCTGACAGGATCACTAAAGTACTGAGTGTTGCTGCTGCAGCTGCATTCATCCTGCAGTTCTTTACCTACTCCTACCTGCAAAATTGGTCGCTCTGTTAGTCCATTGATTTCTTTGGCATGACTTGGCAATGTGGGTTAAAGTTTTGCTGCAATTCTTTGGCCTTTTTTGGACCATTTAGCATTTATCTTTACACCGACCCACTTATGGAGGTGCACCAGGCCTCAGAGTTGACCTACCCTGCATTGGAGAAGAGTATGCACACAAGTAGTGAGTCTGGCTTGTCAGCCTGGGGTTATTCAACAGAGGATTAGGCCCTGCTTGCCCCTCTTTGGTGTTAACCTTCGTTGTGAGGCATGCTTTATCATGCCTCTGCAGTCCTCTTCTATATTTTTCAGCTTAGCTTTTGGGTTCCTCTGTTTTTACTTCAAACCATTATGGTTTTCTTTATTGTTTCAAGTATAGCAGTTGGGCTGATGTGATTATTGTTTTAGTGTGACTGAAAACAAGCTGCTTGCTGATAACCTTCAGCAGAAGAGGCTTGTAGAGCCAGCTCGCGGGGATGAAATCCTCCGAGCTGTGGTGTGTCAGTGCGCGACGCTGGCTGTGTGTGAAGAGAGGGAATCGGTGTGATGAGTTTTGCTGATAGCAACCCACTTTCAGCTTGTTCTCCTCTCGTGCTGCCTGCCCGTTCTTGTTGTCTGATGTGCTTTCTTTGCCAGCTGAACCTCCAGCCACACGCATTCAGAATCGGGGGAGAAAAAAAAACACTTTTTTCGCTCCAAAGGAAAAAAGCTCACACATTAATTCTCATTTTGCTTAAAGCTCAGGCTCTGTAAGAATGAAGTGCTTATTCTGCAATTCGATGCACAATTCTTTATAAGAAAAAAAAAGCAAATTGTCTTGTTTTGCCTGGTTTCCGAGTCTGTAAGCTTTTTAACTGTCACTTGTAAAAACATTTGAAATAAAATTGCAAATCCCTAAGACATTTGCATTCATTCAAATGAGTTTATTTCATGCATTTGCATTTGCAGTCATCTACAAACTCCACACTGACATCCTTTATTTTTGGTTAAAGCAAAGAATGGAATAATAGAGATGTACCTTGAAAAACCCCTCCCCCTCCAAGTTGGTCTCCAGAGTCCATGACAGTGATTTAAACACACTCGGAGAGGAGGGGAGCACAATTCTCCTTGACACTGCATTGTCCACAATCTGCTTCTTCTGCTTGCTTTTCCTTTTCTTCTTGTCCTTCTCCTTTGCTTTATCTTCCTCTTTTCTGACTCTCCATCTATTCCCTTTGACATTTTTTTCTACTTCCTCAACTGATTTTTCTGTGTTAGAAATGCTCCAGAAAGACAAGAGGAGGGTAATAGAAAGAGGGAGTAAAAGAAAGACAACAGGCCTTTTGTTGAGGAATTGAGCAGGCCCAAAGTGCCGAGTCAGCAGCTTGCTCTGTGTACAGCAGCCTCGGACATTGGCCAGTGTTTATGTGTTGTTGGAGGGGGTGCTCTTCTCTGTGTCAATGAGTTTTCTGTCCTGTCCCATAAACCACAGTGGTCTCGCAGACATAGTTATGACCTAGGTGCTCCATCTTGGCTTCTTTACGCCACTCTGATGTCATGCCAGTGTCAGTCATTCAGTGACACACCGTCGCTCACCCTGTCACTCCATTATGCTTCCAAATATCCCTTTCTATTTCAATCTGACTTCATTTTTGCTTTAAAGTCCTACCGCAATCATTTTTTTCAGCTATGGTAAAAGCATCCCCAGTGGTCTTTTAACTATGATTATGCCATTTTTAGCCAAAAATAAAACCAACCTGTAACAAGTGGATGCATCAGAATGAAGCGGAGCAGAAACCTTGTGGCATGCTGATGTAGCTTCTACGTCACACCTACAAGCTTTTACCGCGATTTGAAAATGGAAATATTCAAACGAAATTTAAATCTAAATTTTCTTTACACATGCCTTCCATTAAGAGAAAAATGCAACAAGAATGTTAAAAAACACACGCAAAAAAGATTCAATGAAATGATTCCCTGTACCGTCGTCCCTTTAGGTCTGTCTAATCTCCACAGCCAAGAGTAAAAAAAAAACCAAAACAGCGAATTCACCTTTTTTGTTTTAATAAATTTGCTTTAAAAGCAACTTTTTAGAACAGCCAACTGGAGTTTGGCCATCTAATTCTTTTCATTCTTTTTGCCAAGTTTTCATTTTTAGATTTTGAAAATGGTTTTAATTTAAACCAAAGTGGTTGTGACTAGATTTCTGATCTTAAGTATAGTTTAAGCAATTTTTTGTGTGGCTTTTTTGTTTTTTTTTCTCCCCACACCTTTTCTATCCAAGCTCAACGAATTTGGTCAAATGTCTTTTAGTAATTATTTAGCAATTTACGCAATTTACGACACAAAATTCCAGTTAGACATGTTGTATCATTTCTAAATTGGGATATTTTTATTTACCACATCCTCTCTTTTGGTGGCCTTTAAAAAACACAATTGCTATTTAATCTTTGCGATATCACACCATACAATGAGTGGTTTCCAAAATAAGTCTCTTGTATGACATTTTAAAGGAACGTCACAAAAATGACCACTATAAAAGCGTCAGCTTTTGACAGTGTTTGCATCAGCTGTTGTGTGTAAGAAATCCGAAATGTTTTATCTTGAACTTTCCCTAGACATAGAAAATCAATTCAAAAGGAAATAATCAGTGCTAAACAAGTCCTCATTTCACAGAGAGAAAAGGCTGGGCTGGTAAGCACTGTGGGGCTTTTTGCTGCAGCTTAGTCACTCTGACAGGTGGATGGACTTTGACGTGACCCAACATTTACCAGATTGCTTTCATAAATCAAAATAAGGCTTATGTCCGAGAGACACATTGGGTTTTAGTCAATAGTACAGACGATCTTATTTTGAAAAATGCTAGAGGTCAGACGTGGCTCAGTTTGTGTAAAGGTGAATTGGTCTGACTTGGCTGAGATGAACACAGAGCTGTTAGTCGAGCCCCTAGCTTATGGTGAAGTAATCCTGGCTCATTGATTCCTTATGTTAAATGTCTTTTCTTTTTATGTGCAGACTCCTGAAATCAAATGATCTTTGATTTACACTGGTATTAAGCTTTGCTGGCTCAATGCCCAGAATCCTGCTCAGTTGTGTCCTTACCCTCCAGAAACCTCACAACTTGCCTTCATTCCTGGATTATATGTATATATGAACAAATGACACATTTCACATGTTCTAGAAAAAGCAGCCAAACAGAAAAAATACAAAAAAAAAGTACTAATTGCACATTATTGACACAAATGCTGTAAATTTAACTTTGCTTTCTTGGGTTAATAAAGAAGCTTCAACAGTTCTTCCATCGTTGGGCAAACAGCATCTCATTGTACTGTTTGGTTTTTGGATTACTGATAACATTGTTTACGTAATCTCAATACAGTTAAGTCAAAGTGTGTTTTGAATGTATTTATAGAATTGAGATTAAACCCGTCCGTTTTATCTGGTAGCAAATAAAGGTCATGCGGTGAAAGAAACCTAAAAGCAGTTCTGTTGGTTTGCTGCTTGGTGGAGAATAAGAACCCGTAAGGATTTTGCAACTGAGACACCTCCTGTTTAAATTGTCATCCACATGTGGAGAGCTGGGATTTAAAGCTCCGCATTGCCGCTTGAAGATATTCTTTCTGCGCTCTAGTTTAATGCTGACGCATCCTTCAGCCTCGCTTTAGCACACCATAAAAGAAGCTGTTCTGTGGTTGAAAAGGTTGTGAAGTGGAGGACGCTAACGGAGAGCGAGCTGAAGGACATGTTGAACTCTGCAGGCACACAGTGTGTGACTTATGTAATTACTATTAATCACTGTCAATGAAAAGTCACTAACTACAGAATGGAGAATTATATTTGTAAAGATGATGCTGCACCAAGTTGCTCTATAAATATGGCGATACCTTGAAAAGGTCAAGCCTTTCACACACAGTCTTAAGACCATTTGATTTATTCTGCTAAAGCATAAGCAGAAAGTCAGTCGTTTATGTTTGGAAAATTTTTTTTGTATATATAATATAAATATGAATTACGGCTCACCCAAAGATAGGAGTCATTTTATTGTGCTATTTCTCTACCAGCATCCTAACTGTAAGGATACCTTTTTTTCCCCACACTGCAGATTTCACCTTTTATCTCATTCAGTTTCTCCATGGCAACATGTGTCATCTTGGTTAATGTGGCGGAGAACATAATCTGGCTGTTTGAAGCAACTATAGCTCAGCACTCTGCTCGATTGTGAAGGAAAACAGACGAAGGAGTGGGGGGGAGTGGAGCCTCTGGAGTGGCAAGCACTCCCCTGACCTATTTAGATCACATCAACAGGCCTTTGTTAGCATTGCTTTAGGTCCTTTGCGGCAATATTAGATTTGATGTATTGGTTTCACTTTCCATTAAAGACTGAAGATGTGTTATGTGAAGAGCTTCCAACAGATGTGTGAATTTCTCTGATTTGTGTGTGTTGTCTGGCTGGCAGTCAGAAATGGAACCTCTGCTGGATTTTTCCATTGTGAACCGCCTTATCTGTTCTCCCCTCAAGGGCGTCGGTTTTATAGATACGTGGAACACGTTGGCTATCGATGAAACTTATTGGTTGTGCCTTGTGCTAATGGGTATCAATGATAAAAAGCATGTTGCTGCTGACTCTGCATTGACCACCGGATAGCTAGTGTGTATCTGACAGGAGGTCCATATTGCATTCACATGCTGATGGATCCAACTAATTAGCCCTTGACACTTATATAAATTTATGCACATTTATTCACATTTTTGCCCTTGCAGCCGAATAAGATTTTGAGTTAATGACGATAACTGAGTTTCCTTTTAAGGAAGCAGTTTTTTTATATTGCTCTTTTTACAGGAAGAATGGCTAAGTGCTTAACAACATGGGTCAAAAGCTACATAAAAACAAAAAACTGTGTTAAAGATAAAATAATCATTAAATTTCACCTGCATAAAAACCCACATTTAGCTAAAGAGCTGCTGAAATCAAAAGGTCTTTAGGTGCCCTCTCTTCAGTGTTAGATTACTGCAATTTTAATTTATTTTAGTGTTTTAGGTTCCAGATCACATGTTTGTAGACATTTAATATTTTTTTGTATCTATTTTAGAGTGGGACAGAAAAGGATTAAACAAATCAGCAAATGTTATTAATGAAAAGGGTTGAAGAAACCCATCAATTTAGGGCATTTGATATCATGAAGCATGCACCTTTATGTTTATTATAATTTTTTCTTTTTCTATGGTTTGCTTATCTCTGAATCAAATGTCTAAATCTGCCTCGGAGGTCTTTAAAGATATGTAAAATGTGGCTACGTTGGCGTAGCATCTCACTTGGGGTGTATTCAGACTGGATACATTTGGTTCGCCTAAAGTGAACCAGAGTTTCTTTCCCCCGATAATCCAGAAAACATTTTCAGTCTGGATACATCCAAGTGGAACCTGGTCCAGGAACCACTGTCGGACCCATCTTTCAAGGTGGTCTCGGCTAGTTTCCAATCAGACTGAGCTCTGGTTTCTCGGAGTTTTTCTCAGTTTGAATAGGCTCTGTACTTGGAGCAGAACAACTGAGCCAAAATGGCCACCGTAGCCGGGTATTACGTGATATAAACAGAGAGCCACAGACAAACGTGGAGTAACAGTGCAACAGCAACCCATTGAAGTTCGGTCGGATGAATGCAGGCTCATTAAAACAACTTTTAACGTGATACACAGTGCTTCTCACTCTGTTTTCCCATCAATCTATGTGTCATAAACACTTATCAGCGCACCTTCATAGCCGGCTTCTTGCAGCATTCCTGTTGTTGGTACAGTGTTGTATGTAGATACAGCAGTTCAAAATTGGTCAGTGAAATATAAAGTCTTTTTTTTTTAAAAATCTGATCTTGTTTGAGACTTTTGCCTGTTTCTCCTAAAGTCTTATATTTAAGCTCTAAAGCTACATGCATGATGGGCATGTGGTGTGCATTCAGGAACCTGCTAAACGGGCACTTTTAGCATATCGTATTCACACTGGACTGTCGCTGCCCAATACTAGGGCATGTACTCACAGTTGAAAGAGGGTTGGTGCAGAATGTTGAAGCGGTGCAAATCTCTTGAATCTTGCTTCAGGCTTTTTCTTGCACAGCTCTATTCCCATAAATGACTGACTTGGTGTCACAATTCCTGCTGGGTACAAACCACAAATTATTAATTCCTCCTTCATGATTAATTTTCAAATGGATTGCTGTATATTTTTTCTGTAAAATGTTAGACAATTTATTCATTCACAACTGTTCTTTACAGCTTATTATACACAGTTCCTTCAGATTTAGAGCTCTGAGCCTCTCAGGCCATTGAATTGCACAATAATTTACTGGACTACAGCATGCTTAGAAAATGTCTTTAGTCATTCACAAATTAAATAAGTTTGTCAAGTGGTAACATATATGAAAAAGTCAGTGTATAAATGTGTTGTCATGGGTTTATTTTGAACAGTTGTAGGATTTTTGTTGTTGTTTTCCTTTTGTGCTGTCTTCAGTGGTGAAGTGGAAAATGTTGGATTGCCTTATGGGTAGTTCTACGTCAATTTTAAATTATGCTGAAATTAATGCAACTTTTTCTGCTCAATTTTTTTTTCTAAATACCATTTTTTTTTGCACCTGTAATTCTAGGTTACGGTTGTGAGTTACTGCAAGCTCGCGGGAGAGAGTTTAAACAAATGGATGATGGAAAATAGGGGCGGGTTTACTTCGCGCCTACAGTCCTGCCCACAACTCAGACGCAAATTTCTAATGAACTACTGCTGCTTTGCAGAAAAAAAAGGTCCTACATAATGAGTTTTTTTTTTTTTTTGCTAAAAACAGCATAATTATGTTTAAATGACCACTGGAATTTAATTATTAAATCAATCAATCAATTAAAATGTTTTTATAATGGATCAAAAGATGATCAGAGTCCTTATGTTTGTGATTGGTCCTTAATTGCTTTTGTTTTTTAATATCCTATAGGCTCATCATATAGTAATTCTTAGGGGATTGTTTCAAAGATTATAGTATATAAAGAGTAATTTCAGAAGAACCCAGTCAGATAAAACGACGGGGGCGGGGCAAGTATGCTGAAACCAATATTGGTGATTTGGCGCATCCTGCGGTAGGAATAAATCTAGAAAGCCACAGATCTGTTTAGTGTGTCAGACGTGTTTATGCTTCATTTTGGAGCAGAACTCCACAGTACTATAGGAGGCTACAGCCTTTTCAATGAATTACATCAGCAGCTATTGCTCAGTTTAATGGCGTGTACTGATGCTCATATAGAAAGCGATATTCTGTGTCTTCCTGTTTTTTATCAGCACATAACATAAAAATTGGAAATCCCATTTTAGCCGTGACATTCTGCCTGTGTAGCAGAAACATACGGGGACCATACATCAAAGCTGAAGAAATTGCAGAATGAGAGAGGGGAGGTTTAATGACAACAGTACTCTGGAGTGATAATATAGAGCCACTCTGGAGTATTGAAGATGTGATTTAAAATCTAAATTTTGTTCTAAATTTATCATGCATCTGTGCAGGAAATGTTTAATATTCATTTTCTTCAGCACAAGCAATGGAGATTTACGGCCTTAGATCCATTCCTCGTTGCTTCATTTCTGACTGTATCGTTTATGTTTTTTGGTCTTTGTTTCTCGGCAGGTTCCACATACAGCGTTCTCTCCACTATGCCGTCTGACTCGGAAAGCAGCAGCTCTCTCAGTAGTGTTGGTATGTTCTAAATGGAAATTCTTGTTGAAATCATGCTCCCTCAGAGTGGTCAGACTCCAAACACAAGGGGGGCTGAAGTAAAGTCCAAGCTGCTCTCTGAGATAAAGAGGTCAAGAAGTCCATTCATTTCTCTTTGAACCCTCTCAGTGTAGTCTGTAACACTGTAGTGCACCCCCCCAATTCTTTATCCAGGTTTGCCATGTTTGCCTTTCCTTACTTTTGACAAAGGGCCAGATGACTCAGCTGTGTTACATAAACCTCTAAAAGGTCCAAATGTTGACTCTAAGATGCACATAATCCCCAAATTTCCTGCCTTGGATGTTCTTTTGTGGAAAACACCCCAGAACATGAATTTACAATGATTGTTCAGGACTGCTTGGCAAATTGTGGATGACTGATGAAAAAACAAAAAGGGAAAATTGTGAGTTTAATTCTCACATTCTTTCATAGAAAATTACTGTTATTGAATAATTACCACAAATTAATGTGAATGTTGTTATAGTTTTGCAATGTTTTTTTCATTTAAATACTTATGGATCTGTAATAAAAGGCCAATGGGAGAACACTGCACAAAAAACTATAGACCACAGCTGAAAGGTGCTGCTTGGAAAATGAACTCATTTGTTGTCAAAAAAAATAATTTTGTTGTTGTTGCAAAAATAGAAGTTTTAATAGTTTGCATTGTCTGTTTTTGTTGCATTCAAGTGTCTGGTACCATAATATCAAAGTAAAATCATTTTTCCATTTACCGCGTCATAACAGCAGAAAAATCCCATGTCTACATTAATTATGATAGCAGATATATGTTTGCAGGGTAACCAGAAGAACCATTTTTTTCTGAAAAGAACAAAATAGTTTAGACTTAAGATAAATAAAAGTAGGTTAATAAATCCAAATTGTAAATTGATTTTCCTTTAACACATTCCATTTTTAGGCAAAATAATGTTTTAATAAATTTTTAACATACAAACATACGTAAATTAAAAAAAGCACAATTACAAAAGAGTTTTATTTCTTATACACTGATTTGATATCCTAGCTCAGTGTTTGCTAAATGAAATGTCGTATAAATATTACATTTTAGCCACTTTACTTTAAATGTTCCTGCCTTTTAAAACCTGAAATGGACCAAATGTACTCAAAATAGTTTGGACGACTTTTAGAAAAAAATATATGCATGAAGAGAAGGAAAATCTTTTGTCTATGTGTTCGCTAATGCAGGTTCACCTGTTAATGGTGAAGCTGCTTCGCCTCCACCAGCCACCAACGACAACCGACACACAGTTGACAGCCTGGATACCATCATATTGCAGCTTCGCCAGGTAACCAGGGAGCGAGATGAGCTTCGGAAGCGCCTGGCTTTGGCATCGCCTGGGACCACCTTTGATGACTGCAGGTGCAAATCTTGGCTTGGTTTCTCAGCTGTTCTTATTAATACTGCTATTTTATTTTGCAGGATGGTTCCCTTCCAAAAAAAAAAAAAAACAAACGACAGACTTTGTTGGAATTTCTCCCAGAACTTGTAGTTTAACTGTTAGTTTGACTTCAAATGATGATCTGCTTATAGTTTTATTCATTTCTCTTAAAGGGGCAGTTGACTAAATGTTCCTTAATGTGCTCTCATCACATTTCAATGTGTAAAATGATTATAAAGAGGTGCTGTCATTTTTTACATTCTTGGATTATTGTTTATACATTTTCTCCCACAAGTTTAAGGTCAATCTTTTTTTGGGTGCATCCTTCAGTCTGATCCTTTGTTGGGCAAACTATTAGCCAATGGTAAACAGAGTTTAGATTTCTTGATGCTTTTTTCTCTTTAAGGCCAAATTCCAAAGCCAGCCATGACTATGAGCGTTTGAAGAGTCAGTGCATGAGGGCGATGGCAGACCTGCAGTCTCTGCAGAACCAGCATACCAAAACTCTAAAGCGGTGCGAGGAGGCTGTGAAGGAGGCAGACTTCTACCAGTAAGAATTGGTCCTTTGAATCTCACATTTTTTGTCATTTATCATGTGTTTTTGTTTGCTTAAATAATTGTTTGTGTGCGGTACAGAAAAACTTTAGGATCTGAAGATGCCAATGAGGAGGTCATGTTTGGACTTATGACTAACATATCTTTTTTCCTCCTCAATCTTAACTGTAAAAAGTTTTCAGATATGGTGCTGCTATTAGCTTTATTTTGTTTAAATGGCCTTTACCATGAAAATCAACTTTTTGAGCTTTCAACTGTGTTATAAAGTTCATTCCTCACTATAAACAACCCCAAAGAAGTATTTTGATCCATTCACACATTTCTGAGTATTCCTCTAAAAACCGGCACTTTGAGCATCAGCTCAAAGCGTGGGTTCTCGTCTTTGTGGGTTCTCACCATAGACCTGAGAATTGGACTGATTATCCTCTCCCCCTTCGCATTGTATCTAGGAATAGGAAGTACCCAATGGTCCCAGAAAGCCAAAACCCCACAGACTTACTATTAAACAGCTGTTACTCAGTCATCATGTTTGTCAGAATAACCATTTTTGCTCTGCTACCTTTTTTTAGTCTGTTATAAACTGACTAATCAGATGCCCCAGTAAAAGTATGTCGCGCCTGCTGGCCCACACATCCAAAGTTTGAAACATTTGACAGACTCTCCAGAGCCCGCTTTCAGTGTAAGGGGTGTGGCTTTCCAACAAGCTCACTCCTGATAGGCAGGCCACAAGCTCCCTGCTCCGCTCCGCTCTGTTCTGATGCATCCAAGTTAAAGACTGATGGATCAGTCTTCATTTCCCTCATCCGAGTTTGCATCTGGTTCAAAACTGTACTGCAGGATATCTCCAATATTGCTCACCATTTTTGTTACACCGTTAATGTTAGGTTGTGGTTGTGAGGAGCTGTAGGCTAGCACAACCACAACCTAACATTACCAGTTGTGGGAACACTTTCAAAATAGATCAAAAGATGATCGTAGTGGGACTTTAAAGCTGTCATCAAAGGAAGTGGACAATAGGATGTTCAGGGCTTTTTGTTTCTGTTTTGATCATTTTCATTCTTAAAATCTTAATTAGGAATGGGATTTTTAAAATTTCAATATTAGAATTGGTTTTACTGCAAAAATTGTTTCGATGTCTGAAATGTTTAAACTCTTAAAAATATTATGCTTCAATATTTCAGTATTTCTATCTAATTTTACGCTTTGTGCTTCCAGCAAATATGGGTTTTATTGCTTCTGACGTTTATTCTTTGGCCTTTTTTTTTTTTTTTTAATTCGCGTTTCCCCTCCTAGCATGCTGCACAGTCGTGTGTTGGGCGATCAGACGCAGCTGAAAGAGGAGATGGAAACACTAAAGAGGGACAATGCCCAGCTGGTCCGAGAACATAACCACCTAAAGCAGAACTGCGAGGAGCTGAAACGACTGCACAGCCAAGACCAAAAAGAGCTGGCAGACCTTCAGCTGCAGCAACAGCAGGTACAGCTTCTCCCCTTTTTAGACTGCTGTGTCATTGTTGGCTGTAGATCCTCGTTGTTGCACACAATTGTACTGGTATGTCATGTTTTATGTACAAACAAACAAAAAAATATTTCCCTGTAGTAAGATGTCAGTTTTGCTGAAGATTCTTATTCTTCCATTTTTATTCCATACTTCATCTGGAATGCCATCAAGTATTATGTCGGAGCTGTAAATACTTTACAACAGGTAACACAAGGGGCTGTCCCATGTACTGTTTTACTGAGGATGGCTGCTTGACACAGCACCCCAGGGGATGCTACAGTAGCTATAAGCACAGGGAAGAAAAGCAAAGGTAAATGCATACAGAGCATTTTTCTTAAAGGGCAGGCACAGAAGAAAGAGCTTTGCTTGGGTAAAATGACCTTCTCTGCATAGCCGCGTGATCAGGGTCTGTGAAGTTTGGGTTTTAGAGCCCTGGTCAAGGCTACCCTCAGGTCATAGCAGCTCTCCCGGGAATTAGGAAGTCTGCATCAGCAGGAGCTCCGAATCAGAGCAGCTAACTAAGATTGAATGAAGCCACTCTGAAGGACAACTACTGCACAGAAATCAGTCTATACAGGTCATTATAAAATGCGTCATAATAAATTATCATCATTAATGCAGGTTTCCAAACTTTCTCAAAAAAACTAACATTCATCATTGCATGTTATTCATTTCTGGATTGCAACGCCATCTGCTGGTAAGATTTGATGCAGCAGGTTCCAGCTGCACATATAAATGCACTTCAAACATTATCGGTGTTTCATAAAATTTGTTGTCCTCTCCAGGTAATGAGAGAGAATGGTTCATCTGAGGTGTTAAATAAGCTTTATGACACAGCCATGGACAAGCTTGAAGGTGTAAAGAAGGAGTACGATGCCCTGAGCAAGCGCTACAGTGAGAAAGTGGCTAACCACAACACAGACCTGAGTCGCTTGGAACAGGCAGAGGAGGAGAACCGGCGGCTACAGAAACAGATGGATGCTTTACTGAAGCAGAGAGACTCAGCCATGCATTACCAACAGCAGTACTCTACCTCAATGAGGAGGTGAGAACATACCCACACACTTTCACACTCTGTATAAGTTGGGATGCTGATAACTGGCCTAAAATAATCTAGTTCAAGTTTGAATGTCTCATGCTTAAAACACAAGGATATTTGTCATTTTTTATGAAGCGCTAGGCCTTAAAGCCACAAGAATGGAGAAACTTTATATTTTAAGAAAGAAAACTTCAATTTTTGTCTTTTTAAGGTTTGACTCAGTTCAGCAGGAGCTGAACAAGTTGTCCGCTCAGAACAAAGAGCTGCAGAGAGAGATGGAACGACTGCAGTCAGAAGTGACGCGCTACAAGAATTTACAGCTCAAAGCGTCCAAGGACTGTGAGAAGTACAAGGATGAACGGGATTCTGTATTCAACGAGTATCGCCTCATCATGAGCGAGAGGGACCAGGTTATCAAGGAGCTGGATAAGCTGCAGACTGAACTGGAGGCAGCTGAAGCCCGACTGAAAAACACTTCGTCTGAGCGAGTTGTGGCGAGTGAAGAGTTGGAGGCACTCAAACAGGTATCCCACTTTTTAATGGAGAGCATCTCTTGTTATAGTTGATTTTCAGCAACATGAATACAGTAAGGACATTTAACAAAGGGAGATTCTGAGGAAGGATCAGAACATACACAAAGTTTTAAGAGAATTTCTCTTTAAAAATGTATTGCTGGACATCTACCTGTTTGCTTTCTTGTAAGGGATTAGATTGCCTCATAAAAGCACATTTTCAGAAAAAAAATTGTTCACTTTTTTTGTTTTAATTTAATAGGAAAATTAGTTTGAGCCAAACAGTCTGGTATTCTTAAACTCATAACCGATGAAGTCATTGGTTATTTATTATCATTATTAACTTTCTATTCAGACTTTGGTCAAGGATCACCTTGAAATATTTTCCGTCTAACTGTAGATTACATTACTTTTCCACTGAGATCAAAAACAGCAGGTGTTTCTTTCTAAAGAAAAAAAATTATATATTGTGATACTAAAGGCATTATTATTATTGTTATTGTATCAAATAACTTGACGCTGAACTGATGCTTCCATTCCACACACAAGTCTGTTTTGATACCTGTTCTTTTCTTTCCCTTGCCTTTCTTTCGGAACAGGAGTTGAACTCCTCACTGGTAGACCGTGACCGCGCCATCTGTGAGAGAAACGAGCTTTTGGAGAAGTACTGTCATGAAGTGAAGGACAAAGCGGAAGCCCAAAAAGAGCTGAGCCAGGCCTGCAAGGACATTGAGACGGTTCGGGAGGAGAGGGACGTGGCCCGCAAAGAGAGAACCGAGGCCATCATTCAAAGGGATCAACTGCTCCGAGAATACTACCAAGCCAGACAAGTAACTACACACTGTTCAACTCCCAAAGCCCTGAAAGCATCTGCTGAAATCTTTATGATCTGCTTCTCATTTCCTATCTGTAGCACAGCCTATGAATCACACTTCTAACAAGATTATTACCCAAGCACTTATAAGCTTCTTTTAAATGTTATACATCTTGTGTTAAAGAGAAAATGGGTCGACCTGAATCTTTGAAGAACTACCTATGACGTTAGTCCAACTTTTTGTCATGATTGATGGCAATGACAAATTGAGGCTCACTCGGATTTATTTGGATATAAAATGTCCCCATCACTGCAACCATTTTTTTTCTTTGAAAACCATTTGTAGAAATCCAACAGAAACTTCATCCCTGCTTTTCATCTTTACTAAGATCTTTATCTTCATCTGCCGAAGCAAAGATATCACTGAGGATTTTTTAATGATAAAAATAACTTTTAAGAGGAAAAAAGTTCCTGATGAGCAACGTTTGGTTAAAATACTGTTGAGTAAAATCTGAAGTGGCAGGAGTTGATCAAACTCTAATAATTTGTTCTTCTGTAAATTGTGTCGCATGTATTAGTACGTCAACACACAGCAAACTCCTCTCTGCCCAACAAAAAGCCTAATTTTTCATCCCTTTGTATGTTTTTGTGTTAAATCTTCACATTTGTTAAAGAAGTAGCAAATAGTTTTCTGAATATCAATTGTATGTTCTTAGAAACAAGACTCCGCCACCTTGGACATGGAACGAGCCAATAAGGAGATCGAGATGCTGAGGAAACAATATGAGGCCATGTCTCAGGAACTGAAGGAGTCCACGCAGGAGGCGGAGGTGGCCAAATGTCGAAGAGACTGGGCCTTCCAAGAGAGGGACAAAATAGTGGCAGAGAGGGAAAGCATAAGGCAAGTGGGTTTTAAAAGCTGATAATGAGGATTTGGAAGAATCACGTTACTCTGCTTTACCAGCCGCTTCCCCTTCCTTTCGCAGGACTCTGTGTGATAACTTACGGCGAGAAAGGGACCGAGCAGTCAGCGATCTGGCTGATGCTCTGCGGAACTTGGATGACATGAGGAAGCAAAAAAACGATGCAATAAGAGAGCTGAAAGAGCTAAAGTGAGAGGCTTTGTTACTACACCACGTTTTGGGAAAAAAGCCCCAAGTTTTCCTTTACTTTTTATTAATATCAATTGTGGCTGTGATTCAGAGCCTGGTTGTTTCCCAGGCAATCTCTCCCCACCCAGATTCCTTGAAAGCATAACTGTTTTGGGTAATACTCAAACATTTAATGTTTAATTTACCTGTCTCTCTGTCTGCACATTTGTAATGCTACGTACACACTGGGCATTTGATGTACGATCAAGAATGCGCTTTAAGCATACAGTGTTCACACTGGACTGTCACTGTCCAATACGAGTGCATGTACCTACAGTTGGAAGAGGCTTGGTGCAAAATGTTAAAGCAGGGCAAATCTAGTAAATCTTGCTCCAGACTTTTTCTTTCACAGCTCTATTTTGATTTATAAAAGACTTGGTGTCAAATAATTCCCGCCAGGCACAGACTGCAACTATTAATTTCTCCTTCATGATCAATTTTCAAACAGCTGGAACTTCTGTGAATCAAAAAGTTGCTACCAGTATGTCAGAACCAAATCCGAGTCCCTGATTGGTCAAAGTTCAACTGGTTACTTTCAATGGCTGCACTTTTTATACATAGAGCCTGAAACGTGTCTTAAATCTTGGGTAGTGACGCGTCATTGCGAGAGTTCTGAATGCCGAAGCCTGAAACTCGCACATCCATGCGTTTACGTAGACTTTTCACTGGAAGTGGCCGCTTGCATGTGCGTTTCCAAGGCCCATGTGAATGTAGCAAAAGTACCCCTTGCTGCCCAAAATCCATATATCAACCATTTTATTAAAAAAAAAATGATTTTAGAGGAAGGAAAGTTGTTTGTTCTAAAATGACATAACCAAGTAAGTTTTTTGCTCGTTCTTGTCTTGCTTTTTTTTATATCCCAGTTTAGCCATCATTTCCTGCTTTTAAGCTTTTTTTTTTCTATTATCTTTGTGGTAAGTAGAGAGTTCTTTGTTTAGCCTAAGTTTCCTCCCCCTCCTTCCTCCATAAAGAACAATGCTCCAGTGTGGTTTTAATGTCATCACCACCCTCAAGGCAGGTCTCAGTGTGACGCTTTATATGCTACTGACAAAGAAGCCACTACTTTTAGTTCTCGTTTAAATTTGAAATTGGTTCCTTATCCTTGTGATGGCAATATTTTGAGAAAAGTCGGTTGACAAATGTATTAAAAAATTATTTTATGTTTTTTTTTTTTTTATCTTGTTATCCATCATCTACTGACCTGTCAACCTGTGAATGATGTCTTCCTTTAAGGGAAAAAATGGAGACCCAGCTCGAGAAAGAGGCTCGGTTCTGTCAGCTGATGGCTCACAGCTCTCACGACTCTGCCATAGACACAGACTCCTTGGAGTGGGAGACAGAGGTGGTCGAGTTTGAGAAGGGCAGAGTAAGAGCAGTGTTACTCAAATCTGATCAAAGAAGCAGACTGATGATACATTTTTCCATGTGTATTGACTGATTCATGTTCTTGGTGTTTACAGGATGACATGGATTTGAAGGCACTTGGGTTTGACATCGCTGAGGGGGTAAATGATCCATATTTACCGGGAGATTGTGGAATATTTGTTACAAGGGTGGACAAAGGAAGTGTAGCAGATGGAAGGTTAAGGTATGAGCCACCCGGATGAGCAATTGAAAGCTTGTTTAAAACTCTACTGAAATGTTCTTTTCCTTTTGATTTCAGGGTGAACGATTGGTTGTTGAAGATTAATGACATTGACTTAACAAATAAGGACAGGAAGCAGGTGGTAAAGGCTGTCCTTAATGGAGGAGGATTGATCAACATGGTGGTACGAAGAAGGAAGTCTCTTGGAGGGAGGCTGGTCACTCCTGTTCACATCAATCTCATGGGGCACAAAGGTGTAATACCAGATCCATTATTTTGATAACTTTTGTTGTTTTTCTGCTTATGTCTTTATTGTGGTTTTCTGTCTTTCAGACAGTGGAATTGGTCTGGAAAGTGGGGTGTTTGTTGCTGCCATTGTTCAGGGGAGTCCTGCAGCTAGGGAGGGTTCTCTTACTGTCGGAGATCGACTTATCGCTGTGAGTTATTTTTAAGCAGTCTGACCTTTGTGTACTTTGCTCAGGTTTCCTTGGGTTTTTAATCCCCAGTTTGATCCTTCCTAGTATCCATACTCCAAGTCCAGATAAGGTGGGTTTAGGTTTTAGGTGTTTAAAAGTTAGTGTTTTTTTTTTTTTTTTTTACTTATCTGCTGCTCAGGAAGGCTAGGTGAAGCTGTCTCTAAGCACACATATGCAGAATATCTACTTCAGGAATGAGAAAGGATAAATGCCAAGAATAGAACTCTAATTCCTCATCAGGGACGGTGGTGAAACCAAATCTGCATTACTAATTATTGGAGGTGGTAGAACTATATTTTCATGATTGTAAAAATGAAACCCCAGATTGTCTGTTTTATCTTAAATTATATTTACACAAATGTTCAATGGTCTCTAGCATTTATACCAGGGTAGCAATGGGCCAAATAGCTGGATTTGACCAACTTTAATAATAAGTAGAATGTCTGTTATCATAATGTCATAACTTTTCACTACGCCTTGAATCTGATTATTTTAGCAGGTTTATGATACTTCAAAAATGTGTTTTAAAAAAGTTAAAAGCAGACAAACACAATACCTTAACTGTCTTTCCTGGTCCAGTTCTTGGCTTTAAAGAAAAGTGTTAGGCTATGTCCGAATTCCCTTCCTACTCCCTAACTACTAAGAAACGATACAGTGCTGGATTATCTACTTCCCTGGATTTTAAGTTTTCAAAATATGTTTTTTTAATTAAACTGCAAATATGACAACAACAATTTCCCTAAGTAAAAACCCAATAAATATGAACATTTTAGGAAAACTATGAATACACAGAGTTCTGATGATGGAAACTTGGATGGTTTATTTAAAAAATTATTTTTTTGATTTTTTTTTTTTTTTTTGATTATTTGTTTACATGTGTTCTATATTTGCCAGTCTAGTGAGCAAAGATGCACACTGGTTTTTCATAAAGTTTTGAGACATTTTTAGGGACTAGATTTTGGAATTCTAGATTCAGACAAAATGTAAAACGCTCTATGTTGTTTTTTTTTTTTTTTTTTTTACGTTTAGTCACAGCAAAGGAATTAAAAGTTTGTCTGGTTAACATTTCAGACATGTTTGAATTTTTTTTATTATATTATATTTATTGTGTTTTATTTTTATGCTGAAAATGCGAATAACGTAACATTATTAGTGCTTCGGTTATTCACTGTAACTAAACAAGATTAAAACAATCTATTATGTTCTTAATCTGCATTTCTTGTCCTTCGCTGCTAGTTGAAATGGGCACACAGTCCCATTAAAAGGTTATGAAAGGAGATCAACATGCTTGCCTCTATGTACAGATAAATGGAATTGCTCTGGATAATAAGTCTGTGACGGAGTGTGAGGCTCTGCTGAGAAGCTGCAGGGACTCCCTGAGCCTTTCTCTCATGAAGGTGAGTCAACATTTCTCATTTTCTCTACTTCGTTTTTTTTTTACTCAACCTTTCAGGAGCATTCCATGTTTTTATGTTCTCCACAACAGTTTGGCTTCAGTTGAGTTGTTTGACATTGGTGCCATGCTGTCTCATTAGGGAGCTTGAAGTTGTATTGGTGTGGCTGATTCCTTTGTGTGTCATCCCACAGTTTTTCCCTCACAGCACATCGGGCCAGAACATCTATGAGAGTCTGCGAGAGTCGTGCGATAAGTCCAATGGACGCATCCACCTGTCAGAGATACACTCCAGGAACAGCCGCAATTTCAAACACAACAGTTCCACTCAGACCGACATCTTCTGCCCTGACCTCGGAAGTGCGGGCACAAGTAGCATGTCAGGGGAGAGGAGGAAGGTCAGAGCGGAATCTGACGATATGTACGGCGACACGAACAAACCTTTTTCCACAGGTTCCCTGCATGCCACTAGCCTTCGGCCAATGTCTGACTTGGGTTCTGGTCGTTATGGACCCAGTGCTTTCCAGGAGTGCTGTCCATACACAAAAGGACCTTCGTCTTTGCCATTTGAGCCTGTTTCTCCCTCCGAGTGCCTCACCATGGAGACGGCTCTGGAAAAGAAGCACAGTGGGGGAACTTGGCCTAAAATGATGGTGGGAGGGATGTCGGTTGCACCAGATAATTCCAGCCCCATCACAACAGCCACTCAGCTTTCCATCTATAAATCCCCCAAGCAGAGAAAGTCCATCTTTGATCCAGACACTTTTAAACGGCCTGAAACACCTTCATCTAAGATGGAGTATATGGCGGCCAATCAGATTTCTGCTATTTCTGCAGCCGCAGCCTCACACTCTCCTCAGTCGTCAAAGACAGAGTCTCTGTCCTCTTCATCTACTGCGACACCAACTCCTCCAACCCCTCCCACCCGCAGCGACTCCTTCAAATTTAAACACAAACATCAAAGCAGCTCCGCCTCCGACTGCACCATTACCTCAGATGGCAAGGGAGAAGCGGTCATCCCTGTGGCCACCGGAGATAGGGAGAGAAGTGAGCGAGAACGAGACCGCAATGGAAACCACTACTTCCTGGAAGGCAAGGTCCTGACTTCACGAAAGTCATGTGATGAAGATATCGGGCGGACCAGAGGGGAGGAGCCAGAGGTGAAGAGGCCGCGTCCTAAATCTGCTCCTGCCCTTCGGCGTCGGATGACTCCCCAAACCATTACTCTTCCCACTTTTCAAGTGAGTTTATTCAGCACTTTGATAGATTCATATCTATGGTAGATTATGCCATTAAAATGCTCACTCAGTACAAATGTTACTTCCCGTTTCTTTTTTCCCTTTATTGTACCAGTTAAATAGTTCAGAGTTTGTAGCTGCCCCAGTTCAGCTTATGAGACTTTCCTTTTGGTTAATGTGTCCAAGTGATCACAAAGGGCCACATTAGGGACCGACATTCATTTTACTGATGTGGGATTGACGTGTATTTTCATCCTCATACATCCAACAAATGTTGGAAAATTCCCCATTGGCGCTGTTTCTTGACTCAGCTGGGAAAACTTCGATTTCATGTCTTTGATTTATGACAGAGCTACTCGAATGACGAGCATTCACCAGAACCCAGAGACATGCTGCGTTCTTCCCCGGGCCGCTCTCACAGACACAGTGTCGGCTTTGTGCCCACAGCCTACAACGGCACCTTACCTCCCAGTGAGTGTCATTAACACACCCACATGCTCTCGTTACCGTTATGTAGTCTGGTTGATATTTATCTGGATGTTTGGCTTTGTCTTGTCAGATTCAGCCCACCGGGGCCTGTCCCCTTGCCCTGCAGTGACTGCTGTGATGAGGAATCCGGTGTACACCGTTCGCAGCCATCGTGTTTACACCAGCAACTGTCCGTCTGTGGCGTCTCAGATATGTCACCAGCACACTCACACCAGGTTACCAACCTTTGTCCACATTTATCGTCTTTTAAAAGCACCTCAATGAAATATACATAACTCTTTAATATACTGCAAAAAGGCGCTCTAGATATAAGTAAAAAATTATTAAACTTTAAAAAATTATTTTAAACAAAAAAAAAAATAAGCTAATGGGTAAAGTGCGCTTATAAATAATTCTCATTTTAGGAAAAAAATTCTAGTCACGAAGACATGTTTTCTCAAACTAAGATTGTTTTCTTGTTGGAAAACTTTCTGAAGATTATTTTTCTTGCAAAACAGAAAATAAGACTTTTTTTTTCTTGAAACATGGGTCTTTTTACTTTGTGATTCAGTTTTTGTAGTTTAAGTTTAAAATCATAAAAAAATCTAAAAAATGTTTTAGTATTTTATAAATTTAAGTTCTAACATTCTTACAACATTTTGCCTTCGCTAGGATTATTTGTCATTGGTTTGTCTTAGGAAGAGAAGAACTATTTATGTAAACAGTCTTCACACCAAAATCGCTAACAATGATGTATCTTTTGTAAAAAAAAAAATAAAACAAAATAAAAATCAAAAATTAAAATGTAGTTGGCACTCCTGTCCTTACAGCACAATGATTTTTGTATAATTTTGGCAAATAATCCTAGCCACATGAGCAACATCAGATGATAGCATTTGTCCCCGCAGAAACAGACTCCTTAGACATAAGGTAAACAGTTCTTAAAATTTAAACAATTTTCTTGAAATAAGAAAAAAAAACTGTCAATAGGGTAAGAAAATTGGTCCTATGTATTTTTATTTTAACCCATAAGAACCAGTAATGGCATCAGAAATGTGTTCTGTGGTCCACTAGGTCATGGGTATGTCCCACATCACATTCTTTTCTAGAAAAAAATGGGTCTGGGTTCTTATTTAAGAAAAAAAATTCCATTCGCTCACACGTGTTTTCTTCAATTAAGATCATTTTGCTATTGAAAATTTTTCAATATGAGATTATTTTTTTCTCGGAAGACAGAAAAAAATAAAACAAGGGTCTTTTTTTTTTTAACCGTATGATTCAGTTTTTTGCAGTGAAAACTACTTAACCTTAGACAAAAAATGTTTACGTTTCTAAATATTGAAACATACTCTTGCATTTACACATTAAATTTCAACAATAAAACGTTTTACTTTAGATTTTTGTAGCAGCTCAGTGATGCAGTTTCATACTGAACAAAATGTACGTGAAATGTTAATGTGTACTTTACCTGTAGCCCTCAGCACCAGGGCCGACTGAGTTTGGACCTGAGCCAGCAGAAGCGCACTAGTGACTTCTCTGAAAACTCATCGTCCCGCAGCATCAGAGCATCTCACGGTACAAACTCACTGCCCTCCAGCGCACGGCTCGGTCAGTCTGACACGCACGCACTCACACAGGCAAATGAAGGGCCACAGACTCGGTGCCCCTGTCTCTCCCTGCAAACTATTTCAAAGCAGTCATTCTTGCACCTTCTTCCCAGGTTCCTCCAGTAATGTTCAGTACCGCACAGAGAGGATCAAAATCCCTTCCACTCCACGTTACCCACGCTCCATGCTGGGCTCGGACAGAGGTATACTCTGCTCATCCATCTGTCTTTTCTTTTTGGTTTGTGAATGACAGTAATTAATAATGCTACCTCTTTAATAATCACTTGTGTGTTTAAAAATTTTAAATGCAGGAACATTTTAATCTTTACTCCAAAATGTTTCTTTTTAATGTTTTAAATTCAAGTTTACAAATCCTAAATTGTTTTTTCTTTGTGCTCCGTCCTTTTTAAATGAAGGCTCACTTTCACACTCGGAGTGCAGCAGTCCGAGTCTCATCACGCCTCCTCAATCTCCTCTCAATCTGGAGACTTCTTCGTTTGCCAGCAGCCAATCACAGGGCTCAGTTTCCACTTTACCCCGGATCTCAGTCAGTCCTGTGCCAATAGGGGAGCGCAGGAAAGACCGGTACGACTGAGACAATTTTGTTTATTTGACAAACTAACTGCATTTGACTAATTCATTCGTTGGTGCTTCTTTGTCTCTTTGTTTTTAATTGAAGCCATTGATTCTTGTGTTTGTGCTAATACAATACAATATGGTTTGTCAATAATCTACAATGGAGATATATCCATCTATAGATATATTTCAATTTACGACATGGTTGTTTAATCCCCTTTGGGATCCTTGCTGCCTTTTTTTAAAGCTGTTGCTTGGCAACAGGATACAATGGCCAAGTGTGCAATTTCTCACTGAAACTCAAATGAAGATGTAATTCAAACAATAAAAAATTTGATGGATTTTTCTAGAATCTAAAATTGGATTTTTAGTACTTCAAAGTCCAATAGAACTCATTCTCATGTTATTTTAGATGTCTCTCAGGCATTGACTCTGTTACTGTCTCTGTATGATACATGTTCCCCATTCTTCTCCTTATCTTCCTCCTGCCTCTTTGCAACCCTCCGCTTTCAGATCTCTTTACCGTAATCGCTCTTTTCTAAGGATTCCTCTGGCTGCAAGGCCGAGGTTCTCCTCTCTCAGGAGCCTCAGGTTTGTCATTGCTTCCTGTGTTACCAACCAGGGAATGCACCCACCCTTCCCAGAGTTCATCTATGTCACACCTATGTAAAAACAAGAAAAAAAATGTGATTGAGAATACAATGCAGTGACATTTACCTGCACAATGTTGGATGGAAAAAAAGAATATCTTTTTTATTTACCAACATTTAAGAGGCCTTTTATTTTGAAATGTCTGCATGTAGCACTATTTGTGGTGATTACCCACACTTGAATTTCGGTGCTCCACTCTTTTACCCGCATCAGTATCCCCCCTCTGTTGAAAAACCCACTTGAATCTCAGCGCATGTCACTTTCACCCTCACTGAAGACATGGACAGTATGCATGTATGCGTTTTTTTTTTTGTTTTTTTTTGCCTTTAGCTAAGACACCCTTTTCCTCTCGAGTGTGTTTGTTATGCAATGCAATTTCTATTCAACATCCAGCTTCTGGGTCATGGTCCTATTTGTACACTGCCACTTTATTTACCCTCGTCTCTGGCTGAAGTTCATTTTCTTTTGTGTGCCTTCATGAAATTAGAAGGCATGTCCAAAGCTATCTTGTTATGAAAACGCACAAAGTGCATTCAGAACTTCACGTATGAATTTCTTTTTCTTCTACTCTTTCATTCTAAATGATCCACAAGGCAGAAATGTTTCTTACGTGTCTAAACTTGACTAAACCTATAGTTTGTAACTAAAAAAATTATACACTTTTAATTATTTTAGTAGCTAAATCAAAAATGATGTACTTTTTGCAAAATTGCTCCCTAAAAATATTCAAGAAAACATATATTTAGACTCAGTTGTGTTTTTGAGCGTTTTTTTCTTTCTTCCAGTCTTGAGGTTTTTTTTTTTTTTGTTGAACTATTGTCCATTCATGCCTGTCCTTTTCTTTTCCAATAGACCATACCTGGAGGAACCACGCAATGTCATTGTGCACAAAGGTGCAGAGCCTCTTGGCATCTCCATCGTTAGTGGGGAGAATGGAGGCATCTTTGTTTCTAAAGTGACTGGTGGAAGCATTGCTCACCAGGCTGGGTTGGAGTATGGAGACCAGCTGCTAGAGGTAAGAACAGTCTACTGATTTGTTAAAAGTCAAACGTCAATGTGAGAAATATGCAAGGTAGCATATTTCATGTCCATGCAACTTTGAAAATCTGGGTGAATCATTTTGGATGCAAAGTTTTAGCGTTGTAATGTTAAGTTCAGTGAAGTTGCGTTTTTGTATAACTGAAGTAAGTAGTCCTTGCTCCTGAAGCTTTCCTTTTGAATGCATTTTCTTCTCCTTTTATCAGTTCAACGGCATCAACTTAAGGAATGCTACAGAACAGCAGGCCCGTCTCATCATCGGCCAGCAATGTGACACCATCACTATTATGGCTCAGTACAACCCACACATGTACCAGCTGGGCAACCACTCTCGCTCCAGGTAAATCCTGTGGAGAAAAAAAAAAAAAAATTTTAATTTTACTTTTGAAAATGTTTTATTGTTTTTGAAGGATTTTTGCAAATAGCTTTCCAGCAAATCAAAATTAATTGCTTTGTTCTGTTTTTTTAAAAAGCTGCATCGACTTGTAAACAGCATTGATATAGCCTGGCTACTAATAAGAAATAAGGAGCAGCTGGACTTCCAGAAATAGTTCAGTATTGCTGCACAGCATCAAAACAAGCCAAGTTTTTCAAATCCAGCAAAGAAAATATTGAGTTATTTGAGTTAATTTTAGGTGGTTCTTTTACAAGACCCTATAACTTTTTGAAGGTAAACATTGCAACATTTGTTTCATACTGCTCACTGAAAGCTGATGTTGCACATTATGAAAAATGGATCAGGCTCTTAAGAGTCAACTGCAATTAATGGTTTTTAAATTCGTGTTTTGTTTTTTTTTTTTAATCATTTTTTTTTTGTCTGATAGCTCCCGCCTGGAGCCGGTTAGCAATCAGTCAACCCCCCAGGGCAGCGGTGCTGCTACACCCGACAATCATTCCACCATCGATACTCTCAGTGAGCAGGACGAGGGAACACTCACCCCTTCCTCTAAGCAGACCACACCCACTACCAGCCCCCACAATTTCATCAGGTAATGTACATGAATAACAACTCCTGGATAGGTTTTGAAGAATACCTCGGTATAACCTGCTGCTTTTCTTTGATGCTTGCCTTCTTCCAGAATGCCATCAGAGGGCAGCAGGAAAGTGCCTGAGCCCCGCCTGGTGACTGTGCACAGGCCCGGGGTGGAAGTGGGAGTCACACTGTGTGGGGGTAATTTGCGGGGTGTTTACATAGAGAGTGTGGATGAAGACAGTCCTGCCCGAGGCTCTGAGGGGCTTCTAGCTGGAGATCTCATTTTGGAAGTATGAGCTCCGAAAAACCAACCTCATGCATGACCATATAGATAAAAATATGTCATCTTGTTTTTTATGTTTATTTTAAGACACGATTCCCATACTTTTTAGCTTTAAAATAACTGCCTCTGTCAGTTCTTTTCAACTACTACGAGTTAAACTTTGAATAAATTCAATGCCACAAAAATACGAACAACTTCTTTCATTTGAATGTTTTTCTTTTTTTTTTTATTGATCTATTTCTGATCGATATTCAGTGACTTTGTACATTCAAAATCATGATACATTTTTATCACCATGTTCCTTCTCGCTACTACAAAAGTCTGCTGTCTGACTTGACGTGCAGCTCTCTCATCACAAGGAACATGATCAATCTCTTTCAATCTCTTCCTCACATTTTCTTTCCAAGAACACGACCCGAATCAATACTGAAACACTTTCTGCTGCTGAAAGCTTGGAGCAAATGCAGCTTTCACAGTCAGAGGAAATGATTTCTTGTGTAAACATTTGTCACACTTCTTTCGCTCTCCAGTTTACTTTATTTATTACTTTAAGGTCATATTTTTCTATTTTTTTTTCCCCTCATGAGCATGCCTTTTCTCCTGTTTCTTTTCAGTATAACTCGGTGAATATGAAGAATAAAACAGCAGAAGAGGTGTATGTGGAGATGCTAAAGCCAGCTGAGACTGTCACCTTCATGGTGCAGCATCGGCCTGATGACTTCAGCATGATCAAAGGTGTTCCAGGAGATGGCTTTTACATTAGGTATGTCTGTATTTCAATTGAACCCTTTTTATTAGTCCCACAAAGAGTTAACAGTCTGTGTTTTCTCTGTTGGAGCCCTATAAAAAGAATTTTCCAATTGCAGCTTTATCCCTAAGCTCTGTTACACAGAGCACCTAAGATAAGCTGGACCCTTTGTGGTCATACCAAGTATGTTCCAGATCCACTTTGGTGCTGCAGCCATGGTTTCACACCACTAATTTAGGTTTTCTAATCCGTTCTATTCCCGAGGGTTTTCCATGTCATTAGAGGGGGATTTTATTTAAGAGAAATTAGGTTCCTGCATAGGCTCTTATTTGCTGCCTGTTGTCACAGCTGCTGCACTCGTCTTTTTTCATACAGGGAAACAAGCACCTGATGTCATCTGCAAGAAGGGCAGTTGTTGCTTGTTTGCTGTCACGGATGAGGATTTCAGGCATAACAGGCCTGTGCTGCCAAGGAAATTAATTTCAATTACTGTATTTTTTTGGAGTATAGGTTGCTTTTTTTCTACGAGAAATTTTTGTATATCTGATTTTTTTTCCCCCCAAAATAAATGGCAACAAATGTTAAGGTGCGTTCACACTCAATGCGATTCGCGTGTTGCAGGCGTCGAGTTTCAATGCTAAGTCAATGTACAGACGTGTAGTGTAATTCTGCGGCTGAATTTGAGCGTCCGTCATGGTGCGTCGGTCCAACAGCAGCGTGTCCAGAGTTTAAAAAAATCTATACTCTGACAAGGTCGACAATCACCAATCAGGAACTCAATTTTGGGCATGTGATGTGTTCAGTGACTCTGTTAGCAGGTGGAGTACAAATCCAACATGGAGGATCGATCCGAACTTCCATCCATCCATTTTCTCAACCCGCTATACCCTTTTCAGGACCACGTCCCAGCTTCTATTTGGGGAAGGCAATAGTTTAATCTAATTAATCTATTTATTAATCTATTTTTATTGAACCAAATAACTGCTGTGAAAAACCTCATTTTGTGCTATTTTCATCGAAAATAAAGACATTATAGCACAGCAAAAGATCAACATACAATTTAAAAAGTGGCTATACGAATTTTTCTTACCATAACAGACTTCCAACTTTTACTTTTACACCACTAAGGGGATTTTTTTTTTAATCTTGAACATTTACAAACACACACACACACACACACACACACACACACATCAGAGTTCTCAGTTTTTAATGTAAAAACAGAAGGAACACTTTTCTGAGGAATCCAAAAATATTTACCATAAACTTCTCATGATGCTGACATACCTTATACTGTCTGATGTGATCAGCCCTCCACATACTCCACTAATTTATGATAAGGAACACCTTGTTGGACTTTATCCCCCTCTCTCATCTGTATCAAAGACGCACATTGGCGTCATAGTAGCGACGGGTATGCACTGCGTACCCGTCGCTACTACTAGAGTGATACAGTGCTCAGCATAAACTTGTACACCCCTCTACATTTTTCAGGAAACCTTTAGTGTCTTTTCAGAATCAACATTTTTAACGATATATCATTCTAAAAACTACTCCCACAAATGTGGGCTGTTGATTGGAAACAGGATTTGTTAATTTTCACACCCAAAAAAGTGATTTTTTTGAACTTTATTCATTCAAGCTCATGTTGCAAAAATGAGTACACCCAAAGTACAGTCTTAGGAGAAAAGCCACACTTAACTACAATATTCTAATAAACAGGCATTCAACCAAAGGTGAGTCTAATGATTAATTTAACATGTGTCAAAGACACAGGTGACAATAAAACAGCATTACTTAACAGACATGCTCTTTGTCAAGTAATTAAAAAAAAAAGCTAGGTGCCTACAGTGAAACATGGTGGAGGCAGTGTCTTTATGTGGGGCTGCATGAGTGCTGCTGGGTGTTGGGGAGCTGCATTTTTTTGATGGTATCATGAACTCAACAATGTACTGCTCTATACTGAAGGAGAAGATGCTGCCATCACTCTGTGCACTTGGTCATCATGCACTTTTCCAAAACACATATTGAAAGCTACTGTTGCATTTCTGAAGGAGAACTGGGTGAAAATGATTGAATGACCAAGTATGTCTCCTGATCTGAATCCAATTGAACACCTGTGGGGAATTCTGATGCAACAAGTTGAGCATCACTCTACATCCAGCATCTAGGTTGTAAAAGAGGTTATTCTTGAAGAATGGAAAAAGATTGATGTTGCAATATGTCACCAACTTGTTCATTCCATGCCTAGAAGACTTGGTGCAGTTCTTAAAAATCATGGTGCTCATACAAAATACTACATGTAGTTGTTTTGATGCAGGGTGTATTGATTTTTGCTTCAACCAATTTGAATAAAACTGAAGATTTTGTGATCCAAGTTACATTATTCACCTTCATTTCATGGTTTGGAGTTAAATAAGTGTTCAATAAAACTTATCCTTGTGGAAAGTTTGGAAATAGTCTTTTACACTTTTTTTTAGTGCTGCTACTCTGATCCCTTCCTTTGCGCTCTTTTTTTTATCAGCTTTCAACTTTGTTATTGTTTGACTCTGCTTTACTTCTCTTGATCATTCTCTAAATATCTCTCCTCCAACAGAGCACTTTACGACAGATTTGGAGAGGCTGAGGGGGACCTCAATTTTAAGAAGGATGACATCTTGTACGTGGACGAGTCTCTGCCAAAGGGCAGCTTTGGAACATGGATGGCCTGGCAGCTGGATGAGAACGCACAGAAGATCCAGAGAGGACAAATCCCCAGCAAATACATGTAAGTGGAAAATGTTTCCTTTATCTTTTTCAAATAAAAATTGTTCTGCTCTGATGTTTTAGCATAGATATGATGACTTCACTTGGGATCAGTCATTGTTTTTTGTAATATAGGATGGACCAAGAGTTTTACCGCAGACACAGTGTGACAGAAATGAAAGAAGATTCCAGTAAGGCGCTCTCTGCAGCAGCTCGCAGGTCATTTTTCAGGAGGAAACAGAAACACAAACGCAGCAGCTCCAAAGACAGCAAAGAGACTGTGGCTTTGGACACCATCAGCACCGACTCAATCCCTTTCTTTGATGGTGAGAAAGTTTCAGTATTTGTACTAAGAAGGTGTGAACCTTGAATCTGACTGTTCTGTACTTTCTATTGATCAATGTCTCCGTTCTTTGTCAGACTGTATCAGCCTAGCTTACCAGCGAGTCCAGAAAGTGGAGTGCGCCTTGCCCCGACCAGTGCTCATTCTTGGGCCTCTTAGTGACCCTGTGAAAGAGATGCTGATGAAAGAATCTCCTGGAAAGTTCTGTAGATGTGTACTTGGTGAGTGCACAGCCATGTTTAGAGATAAATAAATCAATGCATGGATGGATACTTTTAAGTTGTCATTGTCAAATGTACAACAAAATTTAAAATGCTCTTAAATCAGTGCATCCTTCATTTAAAAAACAGATTTACAGCTAGTTAATTGCAAATATTAAACAGAATTATTCAGTCATTAAAAACATTCAAACAATTTGGAACTCATACGTTCAAAATGCACAATTTAGTCATTATAAAATAAGAAACGACACATTTAAAAGTATCTGAGTTTTTTTCTACAGAGCATGGGCACAAAATACGTTTACAATTTTAACATTTTGATGCCTATTTTACACCAAAAGTGAACTCGCTTGAACTTAATTGGATCATCTTTTGAGCTACTGTAGAATTGTTCGCAGTGGTTTTAATTATAATTATGCTGTTTCAAGCCAAAATCAAAAAGGTGGCGTCGTTTTCTTATGTGTGGTTTCTTTAGAGCAGCAGTAATTAATTAAAAAAAATGCTTCTGAATTGTGGGCAGAACTCTTGGTGCGGAGCAACACCGCCCCCCTTCTCCTCCAAAAAATTAGCAACATATGAGCCCTTTTTCGAACTGCATTTTTCATCTAGTCCTGATTCACAATTTGAATAAAGAAATTATCACAATCATTTAATTTAAATTTTCTTTATACATGTCCTCCATCATCATTAAAATGTTCCAGTAACATGTTAAAAACCCCAAAACAGGATTTTTATTTTAATGGGTATTTTAAGTTTGAAAGTTAATGTTTAATACATTTTTCTTTATATTTTCTCCTTTTTTGTGCTTTTCTTTTCAGAGGTAATGAAGGCATCACAGCAAGCCATAGAGCGCGGCGTCAAAGATTGCCTCTTTATCGACTACAAGCGAAGAAGTGGACATTTTGATGTGACAACTGTCGCTTCTATAAAAGAAATAACAGATAAGGTAGCGCCTTTTTGTCTCCCATCCCCTCATCAGATTTTATCACGTGGACTGCAGTGGCCTGTGTGTCTGCATTTGTTTGCGATAAGCCTTCAGCCTTTCAGTGGTGAAAATATTGAAAGTAGAACAGCTTTTCATTTCACTGCATCAGATTTGAAAAGTTTTAAAGAAGTTTTTCTAAAATATACATTTTTATATATATATATATTTTTTTAACCCAGGGCTGCCACTGTTTGCTTGAGATTGCCCCGCACGCCATCGAAAGACTCCACAGCGTTCACATCTATCCAATCGTCGTCTTCATCCGCTACAAAAACGCCAAGCAGATCAAGTAAGATGTAATCCTGTTTCAGAACAGAACTGTGGGGAAAACACAGCTTTTCAGTGTAAACTCATTTGTGGTTGATTTTGTTTTTACTCTGATTATTCCACTTTTGACATTTCACTTGCAGCATCCTGTTTAAAGCAGACACAAATAATCCTAATAGGCTGGTGAAACTGTATTTTTAGCTTTGTTCTCAGTTGTTTATGCAGAAATAAACTTGTATCTTTTAGGATAGTTACAAAGCTGTTTCCGAGTTTTTGATCTAGAAACCACACTTTGAAAATATGAGACACTTGAGCTCAAGCAAAGTGTTTTGATCTTTGGGTGATTACAAGCCTAATGAAAGGCAATTGAATGCAAAAACTACATTAAGGGGCCTCTGGTATTTTGAAGTTGATAAGCTCAATTGAGCAAATTATTAACATGTTTGTTTATTTATTTATTTTCCAGGGAGCAGAAAGATCCAATTTATCTGCGGGACAAAGTGTCTCAAAAACATTCCAAGGAACAGTTTGAGTGTGCGCAGAAGATAGAGCAAGAATACAGCAAATTTTTCACAGGTTTGTTATTTGTTATGTGCAGAAAATTATGTGCTTTTTTATGCAATAAAGATTCACCAGCAAGTCATTTTCTCTTGTCAGGTATTGTCCAAGGCGGCACCCTCCCGTACATTTGCACTCAGATCATCACTATAGTTGATCAAGAACAAAGTAAAGTCCTGTGGACTCCACTTGGCTGCCCCTAGAGGAAACCGGCTGCCACTACAGTGAGCTGTGTCTCCTCTCCATTCCCTAAATATTATTTTATTTTATTTTTTTGCGCTATTACACTACAATGGGCTAGTTGTGCAAATTGCTAGTTTAGAAATGTTGGGATGGTTTGTTATCAGAGCCTCCTTTTACTTCTAACAAACTCCAGAGCTGGTTAGTAGCACTGAATATAAACGTTCAAGTTCAATCAGTCTTCCTTAAGGATTTCTGGTGGGGTTTTTGTAATGCTGCATTGTAAGCGTCTGTTTACAGTCACAATTTAAGTCTGAATATTGATGTTCAATATTAGCTTGAATGCGTGTCTGCCTCCCCTTCATAAACCTCAACACTAATGAAGTTTAGTAATCTTTGTAAACTAATTGAAATAGTTTTTTTGCAGTTATGCACCCATTTAATGACTGACAACTTTTTATTTTTTGCTTTTAACTTTATTGAATTAGAATGACAACGGAGCTTTGAAATGGATCATGGTTGTTGGCATCTGTCAGGATCAGACATCACTTGTGGTGTTTTATCTCTAAAGTGCATCAAATGTAGCTGTGGTGTCACTGAAGCCGCCTGCCAGCAGCCGTCACTGGCTCTATGCATCTGTAGCAGCTGGGTGTGTGGACAGTTTAAGGGCCTTTCAGAAGTGCCTTTGGAGAAGAAACCTGATCTGAAACCATCCTTTTGGGTCACTGCAATAGAGCGGATATTTTCAAGTTGTCTCCTGTTCTCGACTTAAATCAGTCTTTCTCATTTCCTGCTCGTCTGAGATGCTGTTCACGTTTCCCTGCACACCTGGAGTGCTCTCAATCTGGTGCGCTGTTACAGGGAATTGGGTAAATTATGCAGGGCAGTGGCTTCAGAGGACCAGGACCAAGAAACTCTGCATTAAATGATTTTTGCAACCAATTTGAAGGTGGTGCAGTTCTAAGCAGGACTGGAGAGACTTGAGGTGTCAACAGAAGCAGTAACTAGCAGGTTAACTTCTCAGAACGCACTCCAGGGCTAGACAGACCACTGTGTTACCATCAGTCAATCTCTTTAACCTATATTTAACAATGAAATAAAACCATATACAGTATGTAGATATACCAGGAAAAATATATATGACTACATATTAAATGTATTTTTACTAGGTTATATGCCTAGGAATGTCTGGTTTCAACTCATGTTGTTGTAGCAGGTATTTACATGCTTTTATTTTTTTTTATTGTAGTAGGTTGTCAGTAACCTATTGATGTACGCATAACACACACAATTTGCAGGGTAACACTTTCAAGGATTTTTCCTCTGTTCCATTTAAGTGTTAGTGTCTCTTCATTGTTGTTTCATATTTTTATAATACAGGAAGCAAAATTTAAAAATGAAAACCTTAAAAAAATGTTGCCCTTCCTCAAAACCATATCCTGTATATCTTATTGTGCCAAAATACACTAAGGCAACTTTATCCTTTTATTTTGCACTTGTTTTTCTGTGAACCTTATACACTTTTTTTCCAGCAGAAAATGACTAGGTACTATAGTGTTTACTGTAATTTCTAAATGTTTTTATGTATCACATCAGTTCCTTACATTTCATTGATGGCCTTTTATTCTAAATGAGAGAAAAAAGGATCACTTCTTATTTGAATTATGAAAAAGGGATCTATTCTTGCACAGTTTCTCAAATGAAAATTTGTCCACAGTTTTGATTATTTGGCTTAAAAAAAGTAAACAGGCAAACTGCTACAAAGCTGTTTATCTGAGTACTTGGCATAAAGATATACGATGCAACATTACATGCTTGTATATCTAGAACAATGGTCTTTACAGAGTCTAGATGTCAGGTACGGAAATATCTTTTTCTTTTTAAAAGAATGTGATTTGTATGTTGACAATAACATGAGAATAAAACTCATTTTTCTGTATCACAACATGGACCTGATATATTTTTTGTCCTTCATTTCTACGTGTATCTCTTTTTTTTTTTTCCCCCCTGGTTTTGCATAAACTATTAAACTTATTCCTATTTTTTTATACCTAATCTAGCTTGTTAAAAAAGACGAAAGGGAAATATGAAAAGCGTATGATCACTTGTAGCAAATGCAATGTTGTCCTTCACAGGTAAAGAATCAAAGAAGTGGGTTCTTTGCAGTGATGGCGGCAGCCCGTGGGAAACATAAAAAACATGGCCGATGAAAAGCCATCTATCGGTGAGATTAGATAAGCAAGTGTGACAGTATCCGCCTGCATCTCACTGAGGGAAAGAGTTGGCCTTACCTCAGAATAGGAGAAGCAGCTGGGGAAGCTTTGACTTTACTTCTTCTTAAGCAGAATGAGTCACAAATTTCGTTGTGGATCGTTTCTTGACTCAAAAGGGCAATGCCGAACAAGCTTTAAGTTTCAAAAACCCCCAAAAAGTTTTAAAAGCACAGGTATTTTTGAAAGCACACTAATGAAAATTGTGTTTTTAACATGTTCTTGTGGCATTTTGCTCATGACTTAAGACGTAAATTGCCTTTCTGACCAAAACTTAATAACCTCTTAAGATCCAAGCTAATATTTCAACTAACTCTCTAAATATGGAGTCACAGAACCCCAGTTAGGTAGAATTACCTACTGGGGTAATATAACGTAAAATGTGATGTCAATTGGATGCCAGGTCTTAAGAGGTTAATTTTGGACTTACATATTTTAAGTTGTCTTTTTTTTTACCCAGTAGTTTTCTGGTAACATAATAACCTGTTTGTTTATGTTTAGAACAAGATCTATTTGTCTTATGGTGTTGAATTGAACTACAAATAGAGAAAAAAAAAGGAACAAATTACATGGAATTCCTTTTTAGATTTGTTGGCGGAAAAACGGTTTTCTTGAAGAAATGCTTTAATTTTTATTGGTTATTTTCAATAAAATGCAGGAAAACATGTTGCATTCCTAAGAGTCCTCTCATTTAAAGTATATTGAATAAATGGGAACTTTCAAGAAAGACGAGAAAAAAAATGTCTGCAGTATTGTTTTCCATCTAACTGGACAACCCGTAGCTCCACGGGAACTTGCTGGTTGATTGAACGTCTCTAGCTTGAGGTTAATTCCTCTGAGCACCTCATCTGGAGTCACATGGTCCTGTGGCCAATAATGCCAGGCAGAACCACGTCCCTCCAGGCGTCCGTCATGTTCACTGGGGCAAGAAAGCTCCCAGTGTCTCAAATACTCATTACAAACAATGCTTGGAATTCCGGCCTTCTATTCGCACGAGGGGTAAGAAGATTCATCTTCTGGCGTTACTTTATAGTCTCTGGAGAAGGATATGTAAGATTTCGGTCTCCAATTACACGCTAAATGTGATGCTGTGCATGTGAAGGTCTTCCGTAGCCCACTTCCTTCTGTCCTCCAAGTCCCCTCTTGCCTGTTTTTAGAAATGAGCAGGGTCTCAAACGCTTCAGCGTGGTGTCTGTTTCAAGACAGCTGTTGACAGTTCAACTGAACTTGAGAGGTCTCAGGTCTGACAGTGGGAGGATCTTTGTAGTCCTCACTTGGAAGTCGTGGCTTTCTCTGCTGTTTCCTTGTTGAGGTAAAGAATCATGTTTTTGTTTTGTTTTTTTCTCCAGCCATCTTTCAGCTTGATGGGGCAGATTTGTATGTTTGTCCTTCTGATTCTGCACCGTCTAGCATCTCCGGATGTCCTGCAGGATTACCAGCTGACTGCTCTCATGCTTATCTCCTCATCTGTCAAAGCTGTAACTATCTGACTCTGTCTCTGCTGCCCGACAGGCATCACTCACCCAGCAGCTGGCCTTTCATGGGGGATAACCAATTTATATCCCCCCCTTAAACAATAAACACCAAGAAAGATTTATCATGACATAATGTGGAACAGATGCACAGACTTTAGGGTTGGAGGCTTACTGTAATACTGGTTTGCTATGGTACAAAGAGCGATTTCCTTGTCATTTTCCTCTTTCCTTTGACATTTGAGACTTTCATTTGACTTTACCACTACGGTTTCCTCGGGCTGCCAACAGGAGGACAACTTCCGAGCTCAACCCAGGTTCCTGAACTTTTACATATTTGCTTGGTGACATCCCTGCACCATCAGAAGTCATGAGAAATTGGCTGTCGGTGCCCACGGTCTGGACCGCATGCATGTACATCGAGTCATAACTCTTGGGAGCCATAATACACAGCTTGGCCTGTATTCACTGATCTACAGCTCAGTCTCTCCTCTGGTTAAATGACACCCAGCAATGTTTTATTTTATTTTTTTATTTTTATTTTTTTTAAAGCGCTAATGAATTACAACCTGGATTCCTGTTTACTTTTCTAAAAATGATCTGCGCTTGAGATCCAGAGTCATAACTCCCCACTTCTTATTCATATGAGAGGAGAAGCCTGCTGATTCCTAATTTCCATGTTAATCACACAGAGTGCAGAAAAAAATGCTTTTATGGCACTGTCGCTTAAATTAAACATTATGAAACTCTCTGGGGGGGGGGGGATATTAATGGAACTTTATTGCTAAATAACCTTGAAGAAAAGCAAAGCCTGTGGCACAGGTGGCTGAGCACCTGATCCTCTTGGGGTCAGTGGTTATTCATGGCCTCTAGCCAGTTGTTTCTCAATATCTGTTGCAACTGCGCCTGCTTGATTGCGTCCTGCGTGCAGCAATAAACTATCCAGTCATTCCTCACCATCACCACCAATCCACACCTGTTTTTGGCCTAATAAGTGAGCTATGAGTGTTTTACTGTAATGAAGTTGGAAGGGCCTTCATTCATCTAATTGAAAATAGGGCCAGGCCCCGATTTAGCCAGACGCACTAAGGGGTGCAGGTAGAATATGGGGGGAGAGAGTGTCGTATCCCTCCAAGCCCGTAAAATGCATAGAAAACTAGGCTATCGTCATGCCACATCATCTATTCATATGTCTTATACGTTTTTTGTTGATTACTCTTCATGATACTACCCACTGCATTTTTCCAGGCGTGGGACAGGCACAAGCAGGTTTGTACCTTGTTGAGCCTTTTTTCTCTGGATATTTTGATATCTTCCCCTTTGGCTAGCGGGAGAGCATGTAAACAGAGAGCTTTCAGCAATGGTAAAAAATTGTCTATCCATTTGTCTGTCTGTATATTCTTGCAAGGTTTTTGTTTTTAATTGGGGGGATTTTCATGTCTTTAGGTAACTGTGCTGCCATAATGTGAGCTGCCATCACATTTGGGAGGCATAAATGGGGTCTTTCTTCATTTGTTTTTGAGCATCCGCTGTCTCAATAATTAAAAACAAAGGGGAGCACTACCCTTGATGAGACCCCACTTATGTGTTTGTGAAAGACTTGCGTGGGAGTGGATCTCAAACGACTGATCGAAAACGCCGCTTTTCAAAGCGCGCTCATCTTTGCGACGTGCGTCACTGGCGCGCAGTCAAGACGCAAAGGCGCAAACTCTTCCATTTCCACAACCAGGCGGCAGAAAGCGGTCGCTCCTCAGAGTAAACCTCGTCTCTGACTCTCTGCACTCTGTCCATCTTTTTTATACGCGCTTCGCTCCGCCCTCCTACCTGTAAATCTCCCCGCTCTCCTCTGGAGCGGATCTGACAGGCGCGCTCAGCTGGCCGCTCCGTGCCAGGGCTGCAGGGGACCGAATGGAGGCGGCGACATCCACCCAAGCGCCTGCACTTTTCACGCAGAACTGACAACGAAAACACCCGTGAGAATATGTAGTCTTCTCAGCGCGAAACGGCTGTCAGAGAATCATCTCAGAATAATCTCCCCTCTCCTCCTTGACCACCGCTTTGTTGCGCACCTGAAGAGGAAAAGTCGCCGATCGACTGGATCCCTGAATGGAAGACGGCTAGAGAGATCACCGCTGACTGGCTGCAACAATTTCCACTTGTTTACATGGTCGACGCAGCCTGGACACGGCCGCGCACGTCTCTGCCATGGCGCACAGCGGGAAAGACGCGGACAGCCCTTCAGAATGAAACCACAGGACTCGTCATTATTGCGGATTTCAACGCCTCTCTCCACGAGAGCCGCGATTTGGGGCACGATTTGCGTCTCAGATTTCTCCTAAAACAGTCGATTGTAGTCTTCTGAAAGGGACTTCATCTGGTGGGCGGTCACAATCTACAGCAAAGAAGGGGATCCTTTCTTTCTTTCTTGTATTCTTCTATTTTCCTTTCTTTTTCTTTTCTTTCTTTTTTTAAGCAAAATGGCTGGTGAGTGGGGCTGGGGACGCTGGCACAGGCTCTCCAAGGCTCCTCAATGCTAGCTGAGGCAGATGGCACGGTTCCCCATGGAAGCGACAGCTCTATGAGGACAAGCAGTATCAATAACAAGCTAGACCAGGACTCTTCAATCCTAATATCCAAGATGGAAAGGTTTGTCATCCCCTACTCCTCCGAGGTGCCATGCGACCATAATGGACAGCGCATGTGGTGGGCATTCCTCGCCTCCTCCATGGTGACGTTTTTTGGGGGTCTCTTCATTATCCTGTTGTGGAGGACCCTCAAATACCTGTGGACTGTCTGCTGCCACTGCAACATTAAAAACAAGGTACTGCGAATATGTATTCTTCTTCCATCTTTCTATTCTGCATGAATGAAAGCAGTTTGATTAGATGATGAAATGTTTGGATGCATCTGATGCGAAGCTCCCTCTGCAGGGCCTGTGCTGTTTTTCTCAGGCTGATTCATGACTTCTGTCTGGGTTAAAGCGAACTTGTTGCATTCACCTTTATTTTCTGTAAAACTAATAATAAATCATTCACACCAGCACCAACTTCCAAATATTCACAGTTTGATATCTCTCCGGGTGTCACTATCCCCAAGGCCGGATAAAAGGCATGGCCAAGGGTGGACAATGCCCTGCACCCCCCTCGCAAAAATCCACAATAAAAAAAAAAAAAAACTACAAAAAGTTTACAAAAACAAAAGGGCTGGTCCCAAGCCTGGTAAATAAAGTGGGTAGTGTCAATGAAGCTGCATCCAGCCTGTGGTGTTCACACCGGACAAGCAGGTAGGGGGCTTCTTCTTCTTCTTTTGTTTTCTTTTTTCTGTTAACTAGCGCTTGACCGCCAGGCTTGATGTGAAATGTCAAAGCGGCATAAATCTTTCTCCAGGCTTTTTGTTTTCACATCTCTGTTCCTGTAATTATACGTCTTGGTGTCATCTATTTCTAGCTGGGCAGAAAAAGGCAAATATTAATGTCTCTCCGTGATCATGTTTACAACAGTTTGCACTTCTGTGTTGTGAAAAGGACGCTACCCACACAACACTACCAAATATGAGTCCCTGACTGGTCACAGTTAAGCGTTGTCATAATTTAACATCGTGCAAGCGTGCATCGTCCAGCGTACAATCAATTAACGCCCATTTGTACATAGAGCCTTGGGTTATGGTGCCTTTAAGTAGACTTTTCATTGGAAGTGGCTGCTTAAACACAAGTCGACTCAGCCGCTGTAAATGCAGTTTTAGAGCTTTGAACAGAAAATGCACAAGACACAGATTTATGGATATATGAGGTGATATGATGATAGCTTACTATGCATTTTAGGGGCTCGGAGGTACACTGGCCCTGAAGTGCAAATCAAATCAACTAAATGCACGACACAAAAACATTTTAAAGATCACAACGACAATTAAAAAAGCAAACACATTTTTAGAAAAAAAAATTCCACAAACCAAAACATAAAAAACTAAAAGGAAAAAAAAAACATTTTGGAAAACAAAAGTAATTTCTAGAAAACTAAGTGAAATGTTAGAAAAACAAAATAGCCTTTTTTTCTTTGAGCGGTACGGTCTGGTCTACTTCGGTATTCCAAACTGTACCATTTTTGGACCTCCGTTGGTTGTAAGTCCATAGAAAAATCAAACGGACGTTAGTGCGGAGATACTGTTGAAACCCATTGATTGGCGGAAGGTCATTACGACAAAAGAAAGCACTAAGAAAGCGGCTGTATTCCTTCTTGTCGTCCACAATCTTATCTCAAGCAACAATAAATGCTTTGTATATACAAAGTACCAAAAGCCTAGTGGAAAAAAAATGAGCAGCTGGATGATCTCCACTATTGTTCTTGTTCGCTTCGCTTTTGTTGTTGTTGCACTACTATGACGCAAGGCTACGCAATCGGTCTACTCCCCACATGCATCGTCACAATTCAACTTTGAGTGGAAACGCTCACCTGAATTGCCTGGACCATTCTAAACCAGACTGGACCGTACCGTACTACTCAGTGGAAACAAGACTATAGAGAAACCTGAAAAGGTAGGTACTGAGGGACATCGCTGTTTGGATGATGATATGCAATATATGCAGTGTCGCTTCATGTCAAATAACTTTCAGTTGACACAACGTACAAACGTCATCATCCAATCAGCGATGTCCCTCAGTACCTACCTTTTCCCAGTTTCTCACTGTGTTTCATTTTTCCGACATTTAATTTGGTTTTCTGGAAATTGCTTTTGTTAGCGAATTTTTTTTGTCTGCTTTTGGTTTCTGGAATTTAGTTTTATTTTCTGAAATGAATTGCTGTTACTGCTTTGCTTTTTTAATTGTGACTTTAAAATGCTTTTGCATCGAGTGATTTGTTGAAGCGATTTTCACTTCAGGGCCACCACACTGAGGGAACTGACACCCCAAAAACCCTCAGCACACCCAGAACAACCCCCCCAAAGTGGGGTTGGCTAAATGCTGGCCCTACTTTCCATCCTTCCATTTAAATAAATAATTTCCATCCATAGATTTATTTATCTAAAATGACTGATGGTGAGGAAATTGGCCTGCGTGTACACGACTAACAGCAATAAGATAATGAGGGTGACTGGCTGCTACTTTGCGTGCAGTGGTTGAATCACGGCTGATTTGGTTTTGGTTCATCCATGACTCACACTTTCTAGAGCAAGTGGTTCCCTGAATGGACAGAGCGCTAACTTCCTTTATTTGACATTATTTATTTAAAAAAAAAAAAAAAAAACAAGAAAAATGAGAAATATTTCAGGGTAAAGCTGGCAGGATGCAAAATAGGTTTAGCCGAGAAAAAATTCCAACAATGCTTCTTGGTATTTTGGAGGTGGCCTTGACTTTTAACATGATAGCTGACCATAACTTATCAGCTTCATGCTTGGTGTTTTATAATTTTTGTTGCAATTCTCTAACTTTTACATCTACATGTGCTCGCTCCATGGGATTTCAAATCAAGCAAATTATTGGTTTAAGGATGAGTCATAGTTTTCATCTTGTCAGTGTAGCTGGTAAAGAAGTAATCTAATATGAAAGTACCATATTAGACAAAATTATTCCCACTGCTCATTTGTTTTGATATATTTTGAACATACTTCTATTTTATTAATTTAGTAGGAAAAGAGAATGTATTTCAGCTCTATTTTTAACTAGATTTACTTTTTTTTTTTTTTTTTACTTTTTTGAAGCCTTTTACATCTAAAGGACAAAAAATGGTCACTTACTCTGTTTTATGTTTTATATCACCTTTACCTTAGAATTCAGCTCAAGTTTACTTTGGTCTTACGTCAGTGTTTTTAAAAATCTCTATAATGGAATATAGAGCTATTATATTATAGGTTTTGTAGTTATGACATCTCTATGACTGCCAAGCTTTTGACCCTGTTTAACACTTTTTATTATTAATCCAGGTTGTCATAGATATTTTTTATTCCTCTAAGATTTAAGAAATTAACAGGAAGTGTACATTTCCCAAACAAGACTAAAACAAACAACAAACACACATTTAAAGGCCCATTGCAATGAAAATGGTTTTTGGTGTTTTTAACGTGTTCTTTTGGCATTTTTCTGATGCTAACGGTTATATATAAATACAATTTGGGTTAAAGTTGTATTTCTGGTTATTTCTTTGGTCATATAGTTGTGAATCAGGAGCAGATAAAAAAATGCTGTGGCTTGCCATTGTAAGTGCAACCAAGAACTTACAACAGCAAGCCACAAGCTCCCTGCTCCGGTCCATGCCGATGCATCCACTTGGAGACAAATGGATCCATGTACGTCTTTGCTTTCCTTGTCTGAGCTGACATCTGACTCAAAACTGTACGGCTGGATAGCTCCAAAGTTGCTTGTCACTTTTATTTTTTTTTTGCATTGGTGCTGTTATTTTGTTTGGGGTTGTGAAGGGCTGTAACCCGTAAGGTAAGACTATAAACAAAGGATGATGGGAAATGAGGGCAGGCTTACTCCGTGCCAATTAATCCATTCACAACTCTGAGACAAATGTCTAAAGAACTACTGCCGCTCTGCAGAAACTATGTTCTAGAAAACCACAGAGATTATTTTGATTTCTCCTAAAAACTGCATAACCATAATAAAAATAGATCAAAAGATGATTGGAGTGAGACTTGAAGGTAATTGAGAAATGAACAGGTAGTGCACATGTCCCAAACAAGACCAATAAAAACCCTACTGATTACCAATGCTTAACATTAGCATTGGTGCAAAAGGATGTCATTGTTTTTCTCTCTTTAATGTGCTTTAACCTCAACTGAGCAGGGATTACTGCAGCCCTGCCTCTTTATTTTGAACATCAGCTAATGAATATCATCATAATATTCCTTTCTTTCATGTACGGAGCCCCCCTCCTCCTCCCCCAGACTGAACCGACTGCACCAAACATAGTTTTGATCTCACCCAATTTCATTAAGTTTCATTCCTTAGAGGAGACATTGGCCTGGGTTTGGTGTCATCTCTACTTTTTGATTCACCTTCATCATCTAACGATTGCTGCAAAAGAGAAGCTTTGAAACCTTCTTCTCTTTTACTCTTGCTATCATTTCTTTTTTAAAAAAAAAAAAAAAAAAGCACTATTAAAACTTAGTCCCTTTTAAACCTTAGAGTTGGGTTAAAAAATTTGAGTTTTTAGTGTGTGAAAATTCTGATTGTAACAGACGTCCTCCTTCAATTTAGACCATAACTCTGAGAAAATAATGAAAGGGTCCCTGTCATCTTTTGTGTTTCTGCGTGTGGAGGGCTAAGTCATGCGGCTAGGTGACATTGGTGGGCTTGACACTTGGCTGCAGAGGGAAATGGCTTTTTAGGAGTATTAAGACGGGGAAACTGGATCTGTGTTCAGATGACTAGTGCAGTAAGCTAACTTGGCATGAGAAAGAAACAGGATTTGTTTGGAGCTGGGGGTGCTGATAGCTTTTTGTGGCAATTCTGGGAACCTGGAATTGGGGGCAAAGCAGCTCAGGTGGAAACTCTGTGAGAGAATATGGAAACAGGTGGCGTTTCCAAGGGTCCAAAGTGGGTGTTGCTCTGGTTATTATAACCACTGCAGCTGCATCATTTTGGGTGTATTAAGCAGAATATTCTTTATTACTATTTGTAAAGTGTTCCTAATTTATATGCACTTTATTTTGTGTGCTTCATGCTCTGTTATTTAATGGTTTAGTTACCCATTCTGCATTATACCACCTCCAGGAGTTCTTATGTTATGTGAGTTGCATGTGGAGGAGTGTGGAGGCTTTGTGGCTCCAGTTTCTGTTGAGACATGAATGGCACCATCTCACTGTGAAAACCAAAAACATTGCAAAAAAGGAGGAAAAAGTCAGTTGGAACAAGAAACAGTACATTCATAGATAAGAAGACAGTTAGCTATGATTATTTTGATATTTCTAATTGTTTCATGTACACACAGGTTTCTGTCATTTTAAAAGAATAAAAACTTGACAACCTGAAGTTTTTTGTTAAAACGGATATGGAGAAGGGTCTTTAAGAACCCACTCTGATGAAAATGGTGCCTTTGGTGTTTTTAACATTCTAGGTTTGGTGTGTTTTATTTTTACATACAAAATTAACATTTTTATATTTTACCATTAATATATGCAGTTTTTTTTTTTATAAGAAACAGAACCTGTTCATTATCTTTATTGTCATTGCTCATGCAAACCAAGAAATTCTGAGATTTATTCAAAAATACTATTTATTTAAAATGATTACCAGGTATATTTTTATATATTTAAATGAATGCATAGCTGCATTTGATTATTTTTTTCTTACCAGGATGCCCAAATAGGTCAAAAACTTTAATCCTACAGTCAAATGAATTGATTGAATTTAACGAGGAATACATGTAATGCTCTATTGACCAAAATCCGGCAGGATCTCACAAAACAATGCGGAAAGATGCAGTCATACATGTAATATTGAATAAGTCTGGTTAAAGATGTCAGGTCAGAAGCAAGGATGTCTCATTTTGTTAAATTTCAGTCACTTCATCCTTTCCTTCTGACCTTGAGTCTTGTCCTTGTGTCTGTGTTTGGAGAAACAATGAAACGGGTTTGATGTGGGGAATAGAAAATGAGACAAAGTCAGAGGATCATCTGCATTTCAGAAAACCTATTTCCCTGAAGCCTTTTTTTTAAAAACATAATCTGTTTTTGTTTTTTAGATTTCTCTTTGCTTTTGAACTTCTATTTTTGATGAACCTTATTCTATAATTTGGGCTATGTTTAATTGCTGTCCACATGCATCAAAAGTTAAGGATTTTTCCATGTCCATTTGTTAGCTGCCAAATTCTACTGCATCTTTACAAGAAACATGGAGGTGCACAAACGGCGGAATCTGGAGGGGTCTGAAAAACCTGTCTGCAGCTCTGCTTCTGGAAGAGCAGTTAGTGAAGCAGTGATGCAGCAGCAAACCGCCAGTCAGTTCACAGGGAGAGGGTTTGGTCCTGACAGCAAACATCTGTTGCACAGGGCAGAGTGGACTGTCATGCATTTTAATCCAAGCTCCAAATGGCTGTGAGAGACGCACAAAACAAATCCACCTCCATTCAGCTGCAGGTGCCATTCTGAGGAGCCTCAGACTCCTCTTCTTCCCCTTTCAGGTCAGACGCTACACGACAACAATTTACCAGAGACAAATCCGTATTTTATTCATGTTTAAATAGGTTTGCACAAACGCATTTGAAAATCCAGACAAAAATGTGTAGTATGATGCCCAGGCTTGTCGTTGGTGATGTAGTTTGTAGTTTAGAGACACGAAGGGAAGGTTGCTAAAATGCCGAAATTTTGTAAGACTGGAGAATTTCATCTTCAAGCTACGGACGCCCCGGGCATGTGATGTGCATTCAAGAACAAGCTAAACACAGGGTTTTAAACGTACGTTTAGCCCATAGTGTTCACATTAGACAAGCAGGGAGGGGCTTCTTCATCTTTTTCTACTGTTTACTAGCGATGTGTCTGCCACCCACAGTTGGAAGAGGGTTGGTGTGAAATGTCAAAGCAGTGCAAATCTATTCCAGTAAATGATAGACTCGGTGTCATATAATTTAGGCAAAAACCACATTTATTTTTCTTGATTAATTTTCAAACATTTGGGACTTATGTGAATGAAAAGGGGCACCATCCATACGTCACTACCAAATCCGAGTCCCTGATTGGTCAAAGTACAACGGGCTCAACTTGCAAAACGGGTTCAGTGACCGCACATTTTGTACATAAAACCCAGAAACGGTCATAGAAACTTGCGTAGCTACGTGTTAATGTGAGAGTTTTGATCAGGGAAGCCCGAAATGCCCATTTACGTTACATAGACTTTTCATTGAAAGGGGATGCTTGAATGCATTTTGGAGAGCGATGTGAACGCATTTTCACACTGTCATCAAGTAAACGGTGCCACATTTAAAAATGGAAATTGGCAAAAGCATAGAAACAATGAACATCTTTTAAACCATAACTTCTCTTTTCAATAAATTGATTTTCAGTAGTAATGTTTGCTGTGGTATCCTGTAAAATTTCAATGTCACAAGCTTAGTATTTATGACATCAGGGGTACTGAGGGAGGTGGTGGGTAAAAAATAGCTAAAAAACCTACATCAGAACCTTAAATATTGACATTGAAAGCTTGCTTATTATACATATTTTATACAATAGTAATAAAGAAACATGATTCATCGCTTACAGTGGAGGGTGATGCACTATGCGCAGAGGCTGTATTTTGTCTTGTCTGTATACTTGTCGTTTTCAAAGTGTGTTTCATAGTTGCCTCTCATATATGCAGCAGCCTCTTTGAACTTTAAATCATCCCAGTGCATTTGCCATAACCGAAGATTGTTATTGATTTTCATGCACCAAGACTTGGCTTTCTTCTAGTGCTATGTTTGTGGCCGCCTGAGTAACGACCAAAAAGTAAAACACACAGCACAGCAAACGAGGAATGATCTGACACTCCTCAGTTAGCTCATTTCCAAATGGATTGTGGTGGAAAAACTGTATGCAGCGTCTGTATCCTTATGTAATTGGCAACTGACCAGCTGTATTTTGTTCTCCCTCCTACTAACCAGACCTACTGCTTAAATATTGTATTAAAACAGTTGTGGTAATTTATGAAATATAGTTCAAAAGGTTTGCTAGGAAATTGTAAAGAGACTCCTTCGTGGTTTATTTGAATTTGGTTTATGGGTTGTTGAGACTTTCCACAAAGAAATGTGTATGCTGTTTCCACCACAACAATTGTGCCAATGTCCACTATTAGGCACTGCGTCAAATGTTTGCTTTTGAGAATTAACACTTTATGTTGTCTCTAAAACGTCAAAGTGCGGATTCTGTGTAACAATATTTGCCGGATTGAAGGTGTTCCTCTGATATAGTTGACTATCTTAATATGCTTTTAACATACTTTGCAGATCAGAAAAAAAGTAGATTTTTAAAGCTAGGGTTATCAGCTGAGATTTAGTTTTTTTACTCTAGTGTGGAAGGAATGACTCATGATTTTTTTTTTGTGTACATCTGTTTTTGAGTCTTAAATCTTTAATGCTTTAAGCCTGATTGATGGCCATCTCGGGGCAACGGCAGTGTGCAGTGCTTATGTATGTTAATCCACCAACAAGGCGAGCCTATAGGAGGCCAGACTGTTTTTTTTTTTTTTTAATAAAGTAGACACTTCACCCTCCAGCCTAACCCCTGCTGTACTAAGATGTGCTCCTGTCATGCCCCGACATATTCTTCAACTAGCAAGTGTACTAATAAAAGGGCATCCACAGTTTCTGAACCACTTAGAGGTCAAAGGTTTTTTGGAAAGAGTATACTTGGCTCCACAAGGGGATATGTTTCTAAAAGGCATTCCCATTATTTGAAATTTGAGATGGGGTTCCAACTCTTTTTCCAGACTGAGTATTCTGCAGTGGATGACTATTCGCTGATGTGTTTAATTGTTGAGATTGAGTCAGGACGTCTTTGATAGTCTGTAGGGAGAAATATAATGTGTGATGGGATGGTTGCCAGTGGGTTTGTGGAAGGGCTGCCCGGCACTGGTCTTTGAGATCTACTGCCATGTGTTGACCTCACAAATTTCCTATGTGTAACTTTTTCAGATATTAAAAAAATTAGATTACGCCAGGAAACTAGGGTATGACTCCCAGGGGGTGCAATGAGCTTAATCCAGTGTGGGTCCTTAGGCAAGACCTTTCACGCTACTTCCTTAAGGGGGCCCAAGCTGGGTCTCCCTGTGCCGGTCACAGATAAAGTACAGGGTTGTGTCAGGAGGGACATCCGGCATAAAATTCTGCTGATGGATCAAAAAACAAACTAGTTTGATCAAAATACATATAATTGCATTCATAATATTGGTCCAGATTATTATAGTAGTGTTTAAAAAGTCCAAATTGGATAGTTATACATTAGAGCAACTAGAGAATTTTGAATTTGGTAAGAATAAAGCTACAAACCATTTGCTGGATCCGGTGGTTCTGGTTGACTGATCACAGCAGGTAATCAACAGCAAGTAGGTCAGGAACGGATGAAGAAGGATCCAGGTTGGGAAACCCCACTTTATGGTTTTATGCCAATTAGCTTTGATGTTGTCTTCTCAAACTATCAGGTTCCAGTGCACCCATGTTGGGCGTGATAACCTTTTTAGGGAAGGTAAAGTTGAAATTTTGTGCATATTTGAACTTTCTACAGTTTGACAAACTAATAAGAAAAATGTAAAATCAATCTAATAACAGCCTGTGGTTTGGGTTCTGCATTTTGAGCTGTAGTTACTGCAGGCTCTGATGACAATTATCCATGTAGTTTTATTTTTCTGGACAGAGCTCTAGACTATTCTAATAATGAACCATATTTTAAGCACAATATTTGATCATTGACATAATTTTGTGAATTTAAAACTAACTGTATCATAAAAAAAAATATTATTTTGCAACATCAAATAAAATGTTACATTATTGTAAGCCCTTTAAAAACAGCTTTGATAAAACTGCTGTATTTAACAGCTCTATTAGATTTATTTCTATGAATGCAAATGAATTGAGGTGTAATAAATACACAATATTTACTAAACATTTCTTTCATAGCTATAATTGAAGATGGAATTGCTGATATAAAAATAATTGAACAGACATCTGCTTTTTAAGTAATCAAAGCTTTTTTCCTAAATTAAGCTAAAATATTGGACGACCAACCGCAGTGGTGTAGGTAAACCGAGATATGGAAAACCTTTTAACCAAATTTGATTATACATTTGGGTTAATACAGTATAAAACCTCTGCTAGAGAAGCCGAAATCACTAAATAAATGTGTCATCTCATACTTCCAGCTATGTGGACTGTGTCTTTAAAGAAATAGTTTGATGTGCTGTTTTACATTTTCAGGATTGGACCATTTATGAAGTTTATTTTCAGGGTTTAAAAAAACAATATTGTTGAAATAAATAATCAATTATTTTGCATAGTAAATAACAAATAATTTTCAAAAATGAAAGAAGAAATAATTTAAAAAATTGTATAGAAATGCAGCTGAAAAGAAAATGCAACCTTGAAGTGTATATGTGTGGATCTGTCTATCTGATCTCATTTTGGTTGTACTGAAACCTATTTCAATATTAAAAGAATTGTTGTTTTTTATTCTATTCTATTCTATTCTATTCTATTCTATTCTATTCTATTCTAATCAAATCAAACTGCGTGATAGGGAGGCATTGACAAAAATTTCAAGATTTCATGTCACCACTCGATTTTTTTGAAAATCATTGGCGTAGTCATGAATGTAGACGGCAGCAGTCAGGCGGCCGTGAGTCCTGCCCACTTTTTATATACCCCCAGGCTACTGGGCGGTTGGTGGCACTTGACATGGACAGTCGCCATCCGAAGACATTTACACATTATCCAGTCAGAGCTGCTGCCAGCTGGCGATTCCGGCTGCCACCGGCCTGTGTCCGCCCAGCTGTCGCTCAGTTTTGCAAACCCTGCTTGACACTGGACTCTGAGGACATGACCTCGAAATATGCGCCGGCACCCACTGACCGATGTCAACTTTTAGAGAAAATTTACGTTGCCCTGCGACGGCATTTTTGGAGTCTTATTGCCGATAATAATCAAAAAGCTTTATTACAATTTCAAAAAGCTTTCTGGTCTACTTTATTTATTTTTTTAAGTGTTTACATTTTATTTGGTAAAATGCTAGATAAAAACACTGAATTATGTGCTGATTGTCTGTTAAAAAAAAGTACAGCTGTTTAGCCAACTCCATTATGAAGTTTGTGTGATTCCTTCAAACGTGTTAACTATAACGTCCTACACTTCCACCTCTATGCAATCAGCTGTGTGTGGTGAACCAGTGGGTGATTCCAGTGCAGTGCATTTGTGCGCTGACATGGAGGTGACCTTGACAGACGATTTTCTCTATCAAGAACACCTTTGACTGTGTGAGGCTCTGAGTGAACACACAAGCAGAGCTTTTATTGAGCGAAAGGGGTTTGGAAAGTGTAAGGATTACATCACATCATCAACGGGTTTTAGTAACCAGTCACAATTACCCTCTGCAGGCTTCAGGCTAAAATGCTAAATGGCCTTTTATCCAGCAGGCTAAAATCAAGCTTGTATCTAAACTGGTACGATAAAAGCTTAAATTATTGTGCTCAATTTCATGCTTATTTGTACTGTAAAATTTAATGCCATAAACATTGAATTTAAAATCTAAATAAACTGAATCTTTTGCAGGCAACTAGAGCCTGAATTGCAACGACAAATTTACCTCTTCACTCTGTATTACATTTTCCAGAGTGGTTGCACCCAATGAATAGCCCGCCTCTCAATTACAGTCTTGTTTTATGCTTGGAAAAGTCAAATCCCAGAAGGTCATGTCCAACTCAAGTTTCCCATGCTGCCCACCACAGTTCTGAATGCCGTGAACTCAACGCAGACGAGGACAAAATGAGAGAGAGCAGTTTCAGAGTGACGCGTGCTTTGTTTCAGCTTGGAGGTTTGAATGGGTTGTACAGTTGGTGCACAGGGAGCATGTGTTCATCATTAAAAATGAATAACAATGTGTAGCTGCCATGCTGCACCTTATTCCATTTAGAATAAGCAGGAGTTAGCTGTTCAGCAATGGAACCAAGATCAGGTTGCATAGCCATCCAGCTGGCAGGCCTTTGGATATAAGATACATTTACTCCGCTTTGACTTTTTGTTTTCTTCTTCGGTTTGAAGGTTTGAGTAGAAATGTGGGTGAAATAGTGTTGTGGAGGTCACCCTAGACTAAAAAAGTTTCTGTGGTTTTTCCACGTGTAGATTTGATGACCGTTTTGAGTTTGTGGGCTTTTTTCAGCCACTGTCACACATAAATAGCAAGCAATGCATTCAAAAAGCCTGTGTGTTTATTCTAGATAAATTAGATGGAGTAGTAAGTTAGCATTTACTTTAAAAATGCATTTCAAAGTCACACATCATTTATCTGTGATTGGGATCTTCTATATTTGCAGAAGCTTTAGTGACAGATGTGTTTGCAAGCAAACATGATGTCTCTTTAAGCATTTCAATGTTTTGTTCAAACAACTGCAGGATTTACTGCATGAAATCTTACTGTACAGTTTGATTTTTGCTGAAGTTATTGGTACAATAATATAGTCCATGCTTAAGTGTTACCTTTTGATCATGTTTGAGGTTCTCCAAAGCACTTTACAGATGCTTCTGACATCCAAGTGGGTAGTTTTTTTTTCTTTCTCCCCTACAGTCAGAGCACTTGGCCCGTGAGGGACATGTAGGGTTACGTTTCCCTCCCTAGGGCACTGTGGCAGTGGCAAGGAATTTAGAATGAGCTCCAGATCTTCTGACTAGAAGCTAAATACACTATCAGCTGAGCCACACTGCTATTTGTTACAGAAATCCTACTCCTTTGTAATTATTGACAGCTCTACTTGTTCTTTAATGGCAGGACTGATGTGTCAGCAGTTCTGTTTGTCCACATTTCAACGTGTCCTGCAATAATTTAGGCTTTAGGTGCTGTTGTGTGAATATACTTAGTTTTTTTGAATTATCAGTACTTTTCTAGTTTTTTTGCCAACTTCATAGGGATTTGCTTTGTTTACTGGGATTTTTATTGGAACCAAAAAGCATATTTTTTCTTCCTGGTGTTACTGTTATGTCTGAATGAAAACTGAACACAGAATAGTTGCTTAAATATTTGTGATTGTTTAGGTCAATATTTGAAACACACATTGCCAGAACATTTGCATTTTTTTAAAACTTGCTTAACTTGTTTAAGAGGTATAGTAAAAATTAAGTTAGTCCATTTTAATGTTAAGCTTAGCATAAGGGGCAAAGTGACTTAAATGTAATTGGGAATAAAAGGCACAAAAAAACAGAAGAAAATTATTGTTTGATGAAATAGCTAAAAAAAAAAAAGAGCAGAGGTGATTAAAACAAACACACAGCTAATAAAAACAGCGCACCACGTTAATTTTAGTGAATACTATTCTAAATCAGAATTTCAAAAGATTGTATTTAACATTTTAAATCAGAAATTTTATCCTGAAGCTTTCTCGATAGTTTGTAGAATCCGATTACATGTGTTCCCCAGTTTTACTGTTGACCAAGACAGCAGTGGGGCGTAGCTCTGAAATTCAGACAGCGTAATTCAATCTGCAGTGCTCATCTTAGTCGTGGAATCCATTGGCCACTGTGACATGCAGCAGTTGTGCTCCATGTCTTCGTTTTGGCAGGACACACTGCATTGAGCGTGCTGGCCCCACACCACGGCTATTCTGCACAAGTGTACATTTTCAGCACCATGGAGAGCTCAAAAAAGAAAACTAAGCCAAGCCGTTTTTTTTTTTTAAATGTGCATGGATGGGATGCCAGAGCTGCTGAGGAGTTAAAAGACCTTGTTGTAAAGTGGCTTTAATAAAACAATTTGGTTGGAAAAATGTGTTGTTTTTTTAGTTTTTGAAACTAGATAAATACTTTTCTTAAAACAAAATCATTGTTTTGTCTTCAGTAGTTTTTATAAAGCTTCTTTCATCTAATTAAGAGAACATACGGTAGCTCTGTTTCGTCCAGTTTTGTGTATATTTACATTTTGGTAATTAGTTAAACTTATTCCAATTAATTTTATTATATATATATTTTCCTTCAAAGGGAAAATACTCTTTTTAATGAAAAAAAAAAACAATGAGCAAAAGGTTAAAAATCATCTGACAAACAGCTGGAAATGTAAAAGGACAAGATTTAATAGAGATTTCTAAATATCCACAATGGAAAGTTTGGGAGTTTTGATGGTTGCTGGGCAACAACTGAACTGAAGGAGTCACTTGTAGTCTCATGAAGTAAGCAGATTAAATCTTTTTGGTATACATAATGGATAAAAACATAAAGCCAAGTATTTCATTTTAGTGTTTAGAGCCCCCCCCCCCCCAATTATATTTTCGAAATGATCATTAAAATGTTTTATGTCATTTGGATTACAGATTATGTATAACACAACAATTAAATGACAATTTATTGTATACTTCTGTCACTCTCTGATTTCTTCATGTTTTCCATTAAACTAGTCTGGATTTTATGTCTTTTTTATTTTATAAATTACTCAGGCTTAGTCAACTGCACTTTTATTTGAGCAAGTTTCTCTTTTTTATGCTTTCTTGTGTCAAATATTAAAAATAACTAAACTTGAACAAAAATAGCTTCATCAGCAGGTTACCATCTCTTTTTTAAAAAAAAAGTTAAATTGTTAATTTTGCATTAAAATTTAAAAGGCATGATTAAAGTTTAATTTTTTTTGTCAGTTATTGAATACAAAGTTTTAAACGGTTAAAAAACACTTTCCTCTTAAAATTCCACTTTTATGAGAATATGTGAAACGATTTAAACATTTTTTATTAATTTGCCATACACAGCACATCCTCTCTTATTAAAAATAGGTATTTAAATGTTATTCTGTTTTAATTTGAGATATTTTAAAATTAAGCTGTTGATGTTCTCAGGATTTTTCCTACAATACACACTAAAAAGAATGAACAGAAACTGAATGCAAACATGAATAAAAGTTCTCCAAGAGCTGAAAGTGTTGAAAGGTGTTCTCTATTAAATATGCTAATATAAATTGTATTCTTGGATGCTTATCAGAATAAAAATACTTGGAAGATGAGCTAAAAGGACATCCCCGTCCGGAACTTTTGCTCATCAACTTTGATCAGCGATTAGATTTAGCCTTTTAGATTACACTGTGTGTGGAGCTGACATCATGTCCAAAGGGGTGCCACTGTTAAGAAACCCATATGTGCTAAAGGAACTGTCACAATTCATTCTTTGGGGAGGATAAACGCATGACGGTGAATGTTGTGGAGAAATATTTAACAAGCAGAATGAAATGTTTATGACATTTTTAGGATTGAAAAAAACATGAAAATGTTGTTCAAAAGGTAATGATTTTGTCTCAAAAATATTCAAATACGTCAAATCTATGTGAGAAAAAAAAAACATTATTTTTATTGTAATATAGCTAATAAATTGCTACAACTATTTTTCTGTATGAACCACATTGTTGTTTAAACATGAGGTATTTCAAAATAAAAGCGGCTTCACACTTTTATTAGCTAAAGTTGTGATTTGCACACATTTTTCTTTACACTGGGTTTGTAGCTGTTGTTAATCAGGATGTGTACTTTCTGTCATCAACTTTGTGCTGTCAGTGGACCACTTTGTTTTACTGTTGTGCAACTTTTCACCAGGCTTTACTGTTATAAGGCTGGGCACATAAAACTGAGGTCTTGCCAATAAGAAAGACAATCTAAAACACTGTGCATTTGCTGTTCCACTGTTTTTTTTATATCTTTATTATTGTGACCATTTCTATATGATGAATTTGTTTAGATCTAAACAATTTATCACAGTTTTCCCAGATTAAAAAAGGAATTCAGTTGTGCTGCTAGATCCTTTCATGTGTTAAAAGCTGCTCTAACTGTGAGAGCGTTTTATTAAAATAATTTCCATATGGGTGTTATGGCCTTTGGGCTTGCCAGTGTTCTGTGGGATTCGCGTGATGTATATTTCTTTAGAAGGTGTACACTGCATCCCCTGCAGCCATCCATGTACTCACCAATTTGTTATGAGCATTCAGTCTTGACCCATGGATATCAGTCATCTTCTGCATGACTGGAAATCATCTCTCTGAAGATGCCCGTCATGTGTTTTGTACATTTTACAGTCACAGATGGACAAAAATATGAAAAGAAAATGATTTTTAGAAGATTTTGTTTGCAGAGAGACGATAGTGTTACATATTTTTAAATAATTGATCAACTGTGTGATAATAAGCGGTTTTAATCATGTTTACGGAGTTAAAACAGTCCCAATGGAATCCTCCCTATGATCAATCCTCATTTTCATTGGAGTGGGTCTTAAATGTGTCACGGTAACACCAAACATTTGCTCTGAAGCTAATCCTTTCCTACATTTTGGAGCATGAAGTCCCCATTATCTCTGCATTTTGGACCTTTGGACAAATGTGAGAGGCTTTTTAAAAAAGCATTTGCTTTTCTGTCAACTGAATTGGAAGTGGGATGTTGCATCTAATCTGTCAGGACAGGAACTAGCTTAAAACCCTGAGTGGGTGTGGAGCTGAAAGCAGAGGTTCAACATAAACATAAAAAAATGTTCTAGGCCAAAACGAGTTCCAATAAATGTTGTGATTTCATACTTTGCGAGGTGAATTCATGCCGCCACCAAACTTTCAAGCTGATTTTTTTTTCATGTTTGTTAGACTTTTAAACCGACTTGGAGCAAGTGAAGTTCACAGGTTGGTTATTTATTCCTGTTCATAGTCGGGACATATGAGTTTCTTTCAAAGACTTAAGTCAAGCAATAATTAGCCTTTTTCCATCACGCGCTGCAGAGCTGGTTTACTCGTAGAAGGTATGCAGCTCCAGTTCTTTATGTAACAATAACCTGGCCCTGACACCTTCTTCTTCCACAACAGATGCTGTGGCTCAACTGCAGCGACCAAAATATTGTGCTGAGCTGGATTTCCTTACTGTAAAAAAAGCGTCTCTGGGGTTTACTAGTTTGATGGTTTTATTTTTAAAAGTGGTTGGAAATGTGTGGATTTCAATGCATAATAGAGACCAACGTTTTAATGTGGACAACAACCAGCAATTCTGATTTTAGAGAGACTAAACAGACGTCAGGGATGATTTGGGTGGTAGACTGGAGTGTAAATGATTAAATCATAAAGGCCAGCTCTGTTGCCATGTTGGAATAATTTTACTTCGCTGAGGTTTATCAGCTGAAAGAGGATGGATCAGAGGAGGCTGAGATTCGGAGCTCTTGTTTTACATGCCAAGTTAGCTTAAGCAACCAGCAAGCTCTTAGAATCGTTTATGTTCCTACAGGGCAGGCATTTTTTTTTTTCAAATTTTGCTTCTTTCCGACTTCAATTTCTGTTTCTCTTCTGGTTCTCCATATCTGTTTTTTTCTCTTGTCCTCAGCTGTTTTGACTCTGATAGCTGGGATTAACAGAGGTGGACTTTACCTGTCAGGTTGTGACAGTTTGAATTCATTGAAAAGCTCTAACCCCCTACTAATGTTGACCTTTACCCAGGAGATCAGAAATGGAAAACTGCTGCATGGGTGTGACCAGAAAAGGAGCCTTTCTCCTGCCTTAAATAAGGTGTGTGTCCATATTTCATGGAGGTATGAGAAACAGGCTTTATGTAACTTTACAGATGCATTCTGGGTGATAACTGAGTCTCATGCGTCTAGAAATGAATCTTCTTTTTAGAAATAGATAAAGAGGACCTCCTTTACCTTTGTTCAGCCCCTCCCTGGTTTAGTCATCACTAGCCATCTTCACGCTTCAAGCAAGTAACACAACTGGGACACAACACACTGACGGCAAAAAAAAAACGAACAAAAAAACTGAAAATGTAGATGTAAAAATATATATATGAAATTTTTGTGAAATAAAGTGAGATTCAAAAGGCAGACTAGACTTCCAATATTATTTTACTGTTTATTTACAAAGGCTCCTTGTGCACATGCTCAGAAACCCGCATGCCGCAAACAGTTCAAGATTCTGACGTTTATAATCTCTCTTATAAAACAACCTCTGTTACAAAGCAAATGATTGCATTGAAAAATGAAAAAATGAGAGCGGCAAACAAAGAAATGCTTAAATGCATTTATTTTAAAATGTTAAAGGCTAAAGAATTACATTTTGAAATTTGGGTCAAAAATATTTAATAGCTCCACAAGAGATTGTCAGGTGGATATGAAATAGGAAATGAATTGAATTTCACAAAATTTGTCTAAAAACATTTACTATATCAGCTCTGTGTTCATTCAAACAGATCCCGATATTGCACTGAAGAGGTAGAAATATGAAAGATCACGGCAGACTTTTTGTCTTTATTTAATTCAATTTCAAGACTCTTGGGTTAGAATGATATTGTTTAAACTGACTATAGTATCATTTTTTTCCCGCATTTTTTGTTATTTTTATCAAGGGAAAAGTGTATCTTTGCTCAAAAAATGTAAGGAAGGGGCCTTTAAATATTCAGAAATTAAAAAAAGCAAAGCTTTAAAATTTGAACATTAAATGAAATTAATAATAAAACGGGCAAACCATCCTGGGTGCAAAGTAGCTGAGATAGGCTCCAGCCACTCTGTGACCCTGACCAGGACCAAGTGGGTTAAGAAAATGGCTGAAAATAAAAAGATAAATAAATTGTTAAATTAATTTCTAAAAAGAAAAGTAATTGTAATGAGGGGACGGAGGCGTTTGGATCTACGTGCAAACGTTTTAATGACAGAGGACAGGGAGGGGCAAGACATAACCGTGGTCAGAGTCCAGGCAGAAGTCAAAAACGCAAAGGTGAGGCAGGATGACGAGGGACAGGCAAAGGTTGAGGCACAGAGAATAACAAACCAGGAAATAACGCTCAGACTGTCTGCTAGGCAAAACAAGACTTAGCGAGGAGTACAGGATAGAACAGGCTAAATAACAAGACACTGATGAGTCAGAATGGGAAATAGCTGGTGAGGTCAGATGAGGCAGTCAATACTCTGGAGAGAGCTCCCTCTGGTGATTGGAGGTGGAATCATATGGTTGAGTCCTGACAGGAACATACCTCTAACATTAGCTTTAAAGCTTTGAAAAAGATAATTCAGCATCCAAAGATTTCAAAAATGTTTGGAAAACAGCAACTAGGAGAAAAGGCTAAAAGAGAAACTATTTTTTTAATAAAATCATAGATAAAAAAACTGTCTTTTTTTTAGTTTAAAATGGGGGTATTTTCAAATAAATATGCAATACTTCTGCCTTCTAATTAAATGTGAGTTTTCTTTCATAGATTTTTCATACATAAATATGCTTTAAAATATTGCACTATATTTTCTTGTGTATATAAATATATTATATATGTACTCTTTCTTGCTTTCAGAATCTATGTAATCACTGATATAAAAACGTGTTCAGATCATATTTACACCAATGTTACAATGTACTGCAAAGTGACCGCACACATAGAGTGTACTGTATATACTGTATGCAGGGGTATATGCTGTCAGTTTCAGTCAGGGTCAGACTGAAGTTTGGTAGTTCCTCTAGCTTGTGGCCCTCTTTGTGTTGTAAAGTGTGACCTACTTCTTGTCTCCTGGAGGGATGTGATCTGCTCGTTTCCGGTTCACGCCGGAGCAGGGATCAATGATTGTAACACGCTGAAAACGATACCTGTACAGTGAACAGGGATTTAATTTGTTGCATTTAAGAAATAAAACTATGGTTAAAAAACATAGTTATATTAAAAATAAATATAGATTATTGTATTAATTATAATATATACATGTTAATTATTATATTAAAATATTATTATATATAATATTATGTTAATATGAATGATATAATTAAAAAAAACGTTTGTTGTATTTTTAAACTAATCTGAAGCGCATTATAAATTGTGGAATGTTGTCTTAGAAGATTTCACAATTTGGTGATTTTATAAAGAAAACTCAATGCAGTGTTGCTCTTTTTTAATTCTGGAAAAATCAAAGCGATTTTTCAAAATGGGGTTGCTGCAAAAAGCTGCATAGGTGCTTTCTTTTATTTTTTGTGATTAACAATAGCTGGAAATTTCTGCGACATGCATTTGCATGAGTTGGTTGATGTTCTACAGGTTAGTGTCTCATGAATAAAGAAAGAGACTGTGTGTTTATGTGTCGTATGGACATGGATAGTGCAGCTGCATTTTTGATGGCAGTAAGACTTGAAGGTGGATTTCTTTAACTGGTCATTAATGATGTCACAAGGTAGGTGTTGTTCTGTTTCTGTCTGTGAGGTTTTCTTTGGTTCCGCCCAGTTTGCTTCTAAACTGCTCTTCCTGGAACTGCAAATGGTTGTTTTCATTTGATTTAGTTCGTCTCTGTATAAAAGAACTATCCTTTGTGTCAAAAGCTTTTGGTTTGTTTGAGCATTTTGAAATTTTGGATTTTCATCCCTCATCTGAGCGCTTTCGCCCTCACAATAATAAAAAAGGATCTTTAAAATAATTGCAACAAAATCTACAGAAACAAAATGTTCCAAATACGTAATTATTACATAATTTTTGTTTTAAGAACTGTGCTCCACAAAAAAAAGGAAAAAAATAAAAAAGATGTATGGCATTAGTCCTTATTTACCTCGAAAGACATTTTAATTTAATCGTGTTTGTATTTCTGCTATTAAATGTCAAAAGGATGTTCGTAAGTAGTTTTTGTCAAAAATTAAATAGATTAAATGTGAAAATCTACCAAAAGGTTATTAATATACTTTTCACAATTTAAAAGCTGCACTAGATAAACTCGAGGACAAAAAAGCTTCTCTTTAAAAAACTTACATAGCATTGTTTAATTCTGTGAGGCTAATTTTTTTTAAAGAAATAAAATGTAAAGAAAAGAACAGAACAGATGTATTTAACAAAAATAAAGACAAAAAGAGCAACAAAAATATGCTGGGATTTTTTCCCCTAACTTCCATTCGTGAACACGTTCATAACTAACATTGCTGATCTAACAAAATTAGTTTATGCACAGTAAGATTTTTCAAATGTGTTACACCTAGCTTATAAATTAATTTTTTAATAGAAACATAAAGATCCAAACAGGATATATTCATGCAATTTAAAATGTCTTTTTATTTTTTTACAGCAAAGTTTGGGCCTAATCCAATGTTAAGAGTTAACAGTTGCAGGGCCCATTCTTTAGTTAGAAAACAATAAAATCTCATGGATCCACCTTTTTATGGCATTACATTTTTTTTTATTTGGGTATTTTACCATGTTATACATTATTTACTACAAGCTGTACTGTAAATGACATAATAACAGATGCTTGTTATGAGCCCTTGCTCAGCTTTGCTTCTTCATTATAAGTGAGCAAGTGAGCATATACAGTGAATGAAGCTGCTTGGTAATGCATCAACGTGAAAAAGTTTTCCATTGAGCACATGTACTCCAGCATACTTTTAACTCAAAAATGCTGATTTCCTTAATTGTACACGGACACATTGCACACACAGAACTAGGCGAGGGATAGGGATGAGGTCTTCCTGTTGCAGGATGGTTTTTTTAGGCATATTGGAGTCTTCTTGATCTGTAATTGTTGAACAGGGTTTAAAATAGACTGGACATTTGCAAGCAGCTTAGTAAAAATTGCAACATTTGATTGAATTAGAGTGTTGGTTTAGTGCTGTAGTAAAGTCTGTGTCATTTAATCACAAGTTGGTGAAAAAGTGTAAAAATAAATAAATAATTGAATTGAATAGAAAAATTGAATGAATTTAGAAATTGAATGCAATCTGAAAATGTATCTGCTCCTTCAAAAGTGGAGAGTAAAGTATACTTTTATGGCATACTTGTTTTTTGGAAAATAACAACGTTCAGCTTGGTTTTTGCTTTTGTCTGTGTCAAAGCAAAAGTGTTCAGACTCTTAATCATAAATCTGATCTCCCACTTCAACTTAATGTCTGTCTTCTTCTGATCCTAAAATCCCACCAGTTCCACAACTCTTTTTACATTGCAGCTGTGCCCCTGTGCTGCATCAAATGGAAGGATAAACATGATTTAAAGCTTTCCTCTCTATTAGGTGGAAGCTGAATTTGCAACTGTATTAAAATAGATTTTTAAAAAAAATGTTACCTTATTTAACAACTTATGTGGGTTGCATTTACGCAAGTGATGCTAAATAATCTGGGCCAAATATTTAGCATTTTATTTCACACGCAAAGTAAACTATCATGAATTAAAATTTCACTGTGATCAATTGAAACAGTGTTTGACTTAAGTCAATAAGAAAGCAAAAAGTAACTGAACTGCACATAAAACTAAAAGAAAAAAAAACAGTAAACAAGATTATGAATATTTTGACTTTAAGCCTTTTGTTTAGTGATTCTTACCTTATGGCACTATCTTTACACTTCAAAAACAGGAAAAGAACACTAATCTTGTGAGGAAAATCACTAGAAATTAGTAAAATGATCTATCCCTGCAGCAAGTCGTTTTTACTTAATGAGAAATCTTATAAGATAAATCTAGAAATGAGGAGTTTCACACAAGCATTAAAAAATGGAAAAAGAAACCAAAAAAGCTGACTGTCAGAATTACTTTAAATAGTATGCTATACAACCCAATAATCTGTTGTTTTTGTTTTGCTATTTCTAATCAAATGTTTTGTAAAGTTGAATCTTTGTACAACCTTTTAGTTTATTTAGATTTTAGTGACAACAAACTAGTGTAATAAGTGGAAATGATTTCTTTTGGAACAAAATATTAACAAAATGAGAAAAGGATTTTACAGCCCATCTTAATAAATCATAGAATTTAAGACTAGCACTTATTCGTAGAAAATACAGTAAACCAAAATTTTTGCTTCCAAAATAATGACAATGAACGCTAGTGTAACTTAATAAGATTGATTGAATTTGAAAAATTGAATGAAAATTTACACTGCGATTTGCGTTTTTTTGAGTCTTAAATCATTTTTTTAAATTCCCAAGACTATGTAACAAAGGGAGTTTTACTCATTTTACTAATATTTTCCTTATTTCTTCATAAGAAAACGTTTTGACTTTGCTGATTCTAAGAGAAGCTTGGAAAGGAACAAAGAGAAGTTAAAACAAATTTGTTAAAATATCTTGTATGTTTAAAAACAAGGTTTTAAGTCTGCAGTGACATGTGTGTTTTTGGGTTTAAGTAAAGTAAGAATAAACAGAATTCCCCATCAGAGAATAATGAATTATGTTCGAGCTGAAATGCACACGAGCTCTGAGACATGATCAGTTGAGAGTAAATGACAGAGCGTTTGAAGCATGTGATGGCTTTATGCAAGCCTGGGAGGTGTTGCACTGACTGGCTGCACACTGTGCGCTGACCAAACATGATTGCATTAAAACCTGATGTGGATTATTGTGTTGAAGTTACTGCAGTCCTGCTGTTGTCATTGATGTTTCCTTGAGACTTGGCCGCTGCTGGTGACATTAGACAAATGGGAAGAGTAGACGTCTCATGAAGCTCAGGCCTCAAGTATGCGGCAGTGTTGCACTTGGACTATTTTTTTCCATCCAACAAGCTAAATATAACGTGATGGTATTTTGGTATTTTGCCACCTGCGTTATTAGAACAGTTTTCCTTGGAAAGTGCTGAACCTTTAATGTGGCACATTAAATTTGGAATGACTAAATAATAATAGAGTGGAAAACAAAACCCATTAACTTATCTTTAAAACATGGAGTCAACCATTATAGAATTACTTACTAGCATTTAGAGAGGTTCTGTTAAACATGTGGTTTGTCTGGAGGGGGGCTTGACTTAATGCAATGAAATAAAAAAAGGAGGTCTAAATTGTAAGTAAGAGTCTGTTTTATTTTTTTATTTGTTTTCTAAAAATAGCTACCAAATAAGTAGCTAAAGAACTTAGTAAGAAAATATTTTTTCACATTGTCGAACTCACTTTTTACGACTCTAATAAGAATAAAATAAATAAATTCATGAGAATAAAGTTGTGAAACAACCAGAAAAAAGTCTGGATTTCTCGTGAATAAGTTGTAAATTTACGAGAAAAAAGTCCAAAACTCATGATAATAACGTACGATAATGAGAAAATATCTGCAATTTTACGAGAATGAAGCCGTAAATTTATGAGAGAAAAAAGTTAAAAATTTATGAGTACAACATATAATTATAAGAGAAAAGTTGTAATTGTTCTAGAATAAAGTCTTAAATTTATGAAAAAAAGTCAAAACTTTACAAGAATAAAGTTGTCAAAATATGAGAGAATAGTCATAATTTTATGAGAAAACTTGCAAATTTATGAGTAAAAAGTTATCGTAATAATAATAACGTAACAATGTCAGTTTCATAATTTATAGGAATTACAACATTTGCGACGTACGTCAGACATTATTGAGACAAAAGTCTGTTTACTAAGAAAATATAAACAACGACATAAAAAACCCCTCTTGTTTGACATAGAGCACATTGTACTAGAGCATTGGTTTCACAAATTAATAAATACCTAATAAGTATTCCAGTGAGTTAATATTTTCTTTTATAAGTATAAGAACTTGCAGGGAACTGACTGGGCCTCTTCGGACGCGCCGTTTCCGTAATTGAAATAATTGCTACAGAGGTCCAACTGCATCTTGGTACGTAGATTCCTATGATATAAAAACCTGTAATGGCTACATTGATATATTTAGTTGACATGTAATGTAGATAAGGTTTACACAACCAACTAGCCTATATTTTTGAAAAGCTTGGCTTTTCCTTGTAATTTTTTTTCCTCATCATTTTATGAATGTATTCTCATAAAATTACAACTTCTTTCTCATTGTTTACGACTTTATTTAAATGTATGTATTTATTTATTTTTATGGTGGCCCTAAAACTTCATTGTAACAGGTAGGTAGGTAAGTTATTAGCCAAGTGGTGTCAGGTAAGTTTTAAATTCACATTTTCATACTTTCCATATGGATTGCTATGAAATAAGTGCTCACATGAGTTCTGTATCATGAAAACAAGTTGCAGCTGGTGTGTCAGACAGTCTTGGGGTTGAAACTTGATCAGGAAAAGTCACAAGTTCTGCAGCTCAGGTATCATATTTGTTTTAATATTCATTTATTTGAAGCACTAAACAAACAAACAAACAACACCCCAAATAAAGTAAAAAAAAAAATCATACATAAAAGAATTAGATTGACTGAATTTGAAACTTGAATGCTATTTAACTCATAGCCTCTTCTCTATTGGTGCCTCATTATCATAGGATTTACTGGTGCACATGGAACATCATTCTTTTTTAAGATCTGTTAAGTCTTAAACCTTTTTATGGCACAGTTATGTAACATACAGTGTGTCATGTGATTTAGAAAGGCCTGTGTTCTCATGCTAACAGCAGTTTATTATTATTATTTTTTTAGAAATTTTACGTGAACACAACTTTTTTTTCACCTAAAAGCACAAATACTGAGCTGGGTGATAAGGCGGCAGCATGTGCATGCTGTTGAAACTGTCATTGCTCGTTTTTTGGAGAAACACCTGCACCTCCCTGCTGCTCATCTCACACACGCCAGTTCTTTTTTTTAATGTAAGCTGTTTTCACATTAATCTCAAAGGATGCTCATTTAGCTGAAAAACAGATTATTTAAAGGCATGATTTGTGTCTAAATTTTAATGCCAAAATGTGAATGAATGCTTGCTACGCAATTATCAGACTCTTGATTCTCACTTTTTTTTCTTCTCACACTCGTATTGACGTTGGCTTCATTCCACCTCCTCTTTTCTTTTTTGTCTTTGATCACTCTCTTTCTCCCCCCTCCGATGCCTGCCTGTGTCCCCTGAACCCCCTTGCCTCCTCCAAACCCTGCACACCTACACTTCATCTCACACACCTACTGTCTGCCCGCCAGGTCTTTGTTGCTAAGCAACAAGCAGTAAAAGCTGGACTGCTCTTGCAGGAGCGACGCTTGTCCATCACAATCTCATCTTTTTTCGTGTGGTGTTCAATTATTTATTAGTTTATTTTACATTTTTTGTTTGAAAAAGATAAATACTAGAACTTGAAATTTCAGTCATGAAGTTTGCACAATTTTACTGAAAAAAAAACTTGCATTATTATTCAATTGGATCTGGTAAACTAAAGTTTTCTCCTTAGAGTCGTTGATTGAGCTGATTTTTAATGGCCGATCTTGTTTTGTTTCCACTTATATATTTTATTAACTGGATCAATTTGCAGGTAATTTTTTGTACAATTATAAATGAAATTCACATATGCTACAAACTGAAACTACCAAAAATCAAGCATCTGCTTCTAACCCCTCTCATTTTATGTTTCCAAGCTGCGCGTTTTCTTGCTGCTTTACTCCCCTTGATAACTCCCTCAGATTTTGATGCTTTTTATTTTGATAATTGGGTCTGTTGCCAAGATCCAGAAAACACAAACAATTAACAGTGGCCATTAACTGAAGGAGAAAGAGAGGTGAAGAAGAAATTCAGACTTTTTTTTCTCTCACAGTGACGCTTCACAGGAAAAGCTGTCAAGCTGATGGGATTAGTAGTGTGGATTTCCTTGTTGCTTCACTGTGGATCTCAGCTTTGACATGTTTCCTTATAAACAAAAAGAAGCCAGTGTGGGTTGCCATTGCTTCTTGAGATGCTCAGAATGGAGAGAATGGAGGAGATGAGGAAGAGCACCTTAATGGACCACTCTGACGCAAGTGTCACTCACAGTCCTGTCCGATTGCTTTCAATGTTGCCTTTGTCTGAAGATCCACTCCAATGGAAATTGTGTTTATGGTGTAGTTTAAATATTCTTCTGGCATTTTTCTCATTAGGGAGGTCATATAAAAATAAAATCAAGCTATAAATTGCATTTCTTAATATGTCTTGATTCAAATCATCGTGAATCAGGAGCAGACAACAGAAGGTTGTGGTAGAAGCAGTGATGTAGAAGCTACTACAGCAAGCCACAAGCTCCCTGCTCTGCTCCATTCTAATGTATCTGCTTGTAGATGACTAGATCCATGTACATCTTTGTTTTCCTTGTCCAAGTTGGCATCTGGCTCAAAACTGTACAGTTAGATAGCTCTATTATTGCTTGCTGTTTTTGTTGCACCAGTATTGTTAGGTTTGGGTTCTGAGGGGCTGTAAGGTATCAGAAGAGTGTGTAAACAGATGGATGAAATAGGGACGGGCTTACTTTATCCCAACAATCCCACCCACATCTCAGAGGTGAATTTCTAATGAACATTTGCCACTCTGCAGAAACTATGTTCTAGAAAGCAACATTGGTTTTTGATTTTACCTAAAATGACATAATGATAATTAAAAGACCACTGGGAATGCTTTGAAAATAGATACATAGATGAAAAAATGATTGTAGTGGGACTTTAATTGCATAAGAAAATCTGTCTGTCATGCAAATGCAGCCATAACCCATTTTATGTGCCTCTTCCACTCATTTGTTCTTGGTTCTCATCTGAGCTGCATTGTTGAGAAGCTCTCTGAGGACCAAAGCAGAGCAGATTCCATTTTTTTATTTGTCATGTTAACAATGTTGCCAACACTATCTAATAGCTACAGCATTTCCTTTCTGTATTTGTCTTTGTGCTGGATTTTCATCCATACGAATCCGAGTTCACAAATACTTCCTTTACCAACCCAGCAAGGGCCAAACTGCTGACTTTGAGGAGGCTGTTTTCCTGGCCAAATTCACCTAGAATTTTCCTTCATCATCAGGACATGGTAGGAAAACTTCTGTTAGTCTTATTCTACAGGCATGTAGTGCTTTTGGCAAATGACTGTCACCACCCAATACTAGGGCATGTAACCACAGTTGGAAGAGGCTTGCTGGGAAATGTCAAAGTGGTACAAATCTGGTGAATCTTGCTCCAGGCTCTTTCTTTCACAGCTCTATTCTGATATGGGAAAATTTGGTGTCATATAATTATGTTCTGGCACAAACTGCAATGATTAATTTCTTCTTTATGATCAATTTTCATGCGGTTGGCACTGTGATAGATAGAAAGATAGTACTTATACATCACTACCAGATCTGAGTCATTGATTGGTCAAAGTTCAACCAGTTTAATTTTCAATGGTCGCGCATTTTCTGCGTAGAGCCGAAAATTGACTTAAAACTTGCTATGCTTGAATGCAAGAGTTTTGAACATAGAAGCCTGAGATGCGCTTCTAAGCGTGTTTAAATAGACTTTCTTGGAAGTGGTTGCTTGAGGTTGTCGAGGTCGGTGTGAACGTAGCATCAGATGAAAGTAAATTACCTTCTCAACAAGAAAAATACCAAACCAAAGAGAGATCAAGAACCCTGTGGAACAAGATTAGCTTGTCTGGTTTCACTGTAAAAATCTTTTGATTTAGTAAATTTGAATGTCAATTATTCAAAGACGGACAGTTCTCTCCGGCAGCTTGCTTCACACTCTACATCACATCAAAGATTAATGCCGTGCAAATACAGTCCGTCATTCCTCCCGGGACTCTGACCTTTCTCCTAAACATGCAGATGGGTTCGTTGCTCTGCCATCTTGTATAATTGAGCAAATCTCTGTGGACTTGCGAACTTGCTGTGACGTTTCATCCAGACTTCAACCCATTGATCTTATTAAGTAAGGTCAAAGACCTCTTTTTCTGGGCTTGTGGGGAAGAAACACAGCCCTCTCTGTGAAGTGTGATGGGGCGCAAAAGCCAGGGCAGTTCCCTTTTCCTACCTCCAGGGTTAAAACATGCAAATTCTGTTTGAAAACTGATTTATTATTCCACAGTGGGGGAGAGAAATCTAAATTTGAAGTGATTAAAAAAGCCTTAAGTGAAAAATTCTTTGTGTTCATTAGCCTCTGAGCTATTTTCAAATCAAGTCTGTGAATCACTCAGCTGATTGCCCTTTTTTCTGCCTTTAACAAGAACATTTGCCAGCCAACAATATTGACCCCTGTAGTGTGGAACAGCATTTGTGGACTTAATCAGCTCATTTAAAAACTGGGGGAGGACATTACTTAAATCTAGCATTTAAGTATCTACCATTAGGCAAATTGCCCTTTTTACAATTATCTATCAATTAACTGAGAGTGGAATATAAATCTACAACTCTGCTGTTGCAGTTTTACATCAAGTGTGAGGCTTAGGCTGAAAATCTGCATGGCAGAAGATACAGGCAGCCAGACCTGTCTCTCAAGCAAAGAGAGAACCTAATCTGCTTTGTCTGTTTGACTCCTAGTTAGACGGTGGAGTGGAAAAGGCTGACGAGGAGAAAGAGAAACAAAATGCAAAAGGATGAAAGAATGCAGGGAATATGTGTTATATAATGGGGAGATAAGACTTTCAGAAAGGTGTTGAATCTGATATGCTATGTTGTGGAAAAGTCTTTATTGAGTAAAGATGCAATGAGCATCTGTTCTTATAAAATGAAATATATCTGGTCAGATCTTATGCAAACTGTCTATTTCAACATGCTTGACTTTCTTTGGCTTGTATGTGTGTGTTAATGTAGAAAACAGGGGACAGGAAGCATTAAAGTGCAGGATGAAGGAAGAAAATAAACTGGTGTTACTTTGTTTGCTGTGTCCCATTTCCAAAAAGACACTAATTCTCTTCTCCTGCATTTTTTTCTTAGATGATCAAATTGTTGTTTTTTGTGTTTTTTTTATTTTCTTGCAGAAGAAAAGCTGTGGTAGTTTTCCTCAAGTCCCAGCTTTCAAAGACTGTTTAGTCACATTTGGCTCATGCAAAGACTGCAGTATGACAAAAGCACTCCCACTCTCAAGCCTTCGTGGTTACACATTTTCTGGAGTCAGTGATTCAATAAATGACAGAGCTTTCTACGTTTTGAACATTTTGAACAATGTACTCTTTAAGTAAAGAAAAATAAACATTAAAAAAGTGTTAATATATCAGATTTGAGCCATGTTGATGAAGAAAAAAACGGATTTTAAGAAGTAGAAACTACACGTAAGAGTATTAAAGACATCACACAAAACACAAAGAAAAGCACGTATACAAGAAACCGAATCTAACATTTTAAAGCCAGTGTCTGTTTGTTATTAAAGGTTGTGTGGAAGATCAGCAAGTCATATGTTGACGTTGCTCTTTATAGAGCGCCATCATTGATCAGTGCAGGTTAGACAGCAGGAAGCCAATTAGGGAAGCCTTGTAGTTTTCTGCTTGTAGAAAACACCTCTCAGGCTGTTGTGTACGAGGTAATGGGGCCCCGATTTCAGCTGTCTGTTGTTCACTGAGCTGTTTATTGACAGAGAGCAAGCCAGCTGTCTGTATTTAGGAAGAAAGCTCATTAAAGTGTTCTGAGGGCAACTGGGGATCAAGGTTAAGACAGGTGACTGCTTGATTGGTCTGTAGTTGTTATTTCAGCTGCTGCTCTCGCTTGAAAATCAATGACTTTTGTGGAAAAGATGAGCCTTCAAGGAAAAAGGTTTATTACGTCAGTTTTTACAAGTTTATAGATTTTCAATTAATTTTATTTCTTAACAAACTTTGAATATAATTGTTTAATAAAAAACAATTATACACAAAAAAATTACAGTTTCACAATTAATTAGGAATGTATTTTTCAAACTTTTATCAACTGCGAAATAATATTTAATGTTTTAACATTGTACATAAACAATAAACAACACAGAACTAGATTTTACATGCAGCGAATACAACAGTATAATTATAACAGCTTATTTCCTAACAGGCTTCAAGCACTGCCTACATGAATCTAAACTGTAGGAATTTAAAAGTTTCCAGCTTTTGACCCTTTTTTTAGGGTCCAAAGGAACAATATTACTGTAAACTGAACACACTTTTAAAGACCCACTTTGTCAAAAATTGTGTTTTTGGCGTTTTTAGCATGTTCTTGTGGCATTTTCTCGAAATGAAGGACATAGTATAAAAAATTAAGCTTGAAATTCAATTTCTGAGTATTTCTTTATTCAAATCATGATTCGGGAGCAAACAAAAATGTTTTACTTGTGACGTGGAAATTATGTTGGACGGGCCCCCACATTCCCTGCTGCAATCCATTCTGATGCATCCACTTTTAGACGGTTAGATCCATGTATGTCTTTTTTTCCTTGAGTTGGCATCTGGCTCAAAATTTGCTTCAGTATTGCTCGCCATTTTTGTTGCCCCGTTAATGTGAGCTTGGGGGTATGATGGGTTGTAAGCTAGCAGGAGAGAGTAAAATCAAAAGGATGATGGGAAATAAGTGGAAGCTTACTTCTGCGCCAACAGTCCCCACCCACTCACTCAGAGGTGATTGAAGTCCTGCCGCTCTGCAGAAACTATGTCAAAGAAACCAATTTTTGAATTTTGCTTAAAAACTGCATAATCATCATAAGAAAACCACCAGGAACGCTTTTACAATAAATCAAAAGATGATTGGAGTGGGTCTTGAAGGAATGCTATAATTAGAAAAAATGGACAATAGACCATGTGGAACGAATACTTGCAATTTCCAGATTGAAGCAACAAAAACATCACAAAGAAATGATTTTAAAGAATATCTGCAACATTTAGTGTCAGGAAAGGGGGATTTTCCAGATGCAAAAGTAAGGTGTAGTAAATTGTTTTTTTTGATAGTTTAACAGTTTACGACCTTGCTCTTGTCAAGAATGTCTCATTCTAAATTTCTCCTAGCTTGGAATGCTTTTGTGAATGCATAGTAAGGAACTGAATGTGGAAGTGAGCCTTAGGTTATGGAGCCACTAATGGCTAAAGCCTGATTCAAGGCTGATGTCATTCTAGCATGTTTTCTTAGTTTTTATTCAACCTACTTTTTGCTCTGCTTTAAATGTGTTTAGGGTTACCCTAAGGGTCCCCTGTTAAATTAATTTAGGTTACAATATGGCTCACTGCGCACACTTGTCGCTAACCATTCTGGGGATGGCCTCTGTAACGGTTGCACACAATTGGAGTACGATTGATAATTTTTTACCTTCATTTGGGAGACTTACAGAGGTGCACAAGTCCTTTCTGGATGTGAAAACTGTAAATCTGGTATCATTTCTTCTTCTGGGTTTGTGCAGAAAAGTCTACCATTGATTTTTGAGGTCTGACAGGGTCATGTATTGCTTGAAATCTGAAACCTGCAGTTTTGAGTAATTTGCCTCCCGATTGATAAAGCCTCAAGAGCTTTGAGCTGTCAGACTAAAGAGACTACAACTGGCCTTTTTTCCATTCCCTTAGATTTTTTTGTACACTTAATTAAAAAGTTTTATGAAAAGTCCCTTTTTTTTAACTCTTTTTTTGTTGTTACAGCCAGAAAACCAGAGGACAGTTTAAGCTGTTCTTACTTGTAACCACTATTCCCCAAGTAGTCTATTTTTATCTGGGGTCACTGAAGCTTTAACTGTTGTGTCAGTGGAGGAGGTTCAGTACAGCGTTATGCTGTCTTTCAAGGTTGTTTTCCCTCCAGTCTCAGAAAGTGAAACTAAAGCTGATGCATCCTTCTTCCTTGCTCTCGTTTGAGCAAGTCCGAGACTCCGAATACTGTAAGCAAGCTTTTACACACTACTGTCCTACTGGTTTGTTTTCTTCTAATCAAGACAATGCCAAAGTTAGGACCAAAAAAATTGACTTGGATTGGAGCCATTTGCATAACCATATACAGATGAATATAGAAGCATGGGATTATGAATATTTGTTTAGCCTGATGTCCACACGTCGTGTTCTGATGCTTTGGACTGATGCTTTGTGTCAGAGCACGTCTGGCACTGAGATGCAGAACAGTTGCTGCAGTGTTTATTTTTTTTTGAGATTCTTTGTTAGACTCCTTAACCCAGAATCCCCATTAATCACCACTCTAAAAGCTAAATCCCAAATTTTCAGAAAACACAGAAAATGTAGCAGTAGGGTAAAGCATTTTGTAAATTCAGGCATTTTTACTGGAAAACAAACAAATCTACAAATAATTTTTTTGGTCTTGCATGACAACACATTTTAGAGCTCCCTATTTGCAATGCTAAACACACAAATAAAGACCTTTTATTAACTAAATAAGACAACTTGAACAATAATAATCCCATAGTGGTAAAATTATGCAATTTTTAATGGATATCTTGAGTGTAAAACTTTTGTTTCAATTCCTTAGACGTCCACCAAAATGATCTATTAGGTAATTCATGGTTGATAGACCTTTGTACTTTTTAATTGGAATAGTATACAGAAATCTGGGTTGTAATAGAAAATAGATTTAAGGGGGACTCTTATTTTTCATGGTACAAGAATGATTCTACTGTTTGCCACAGTTGTGTGTAGCATTTGCTCATGTCTCTGTATGTGCATCAGAAGGGACAAACATATGCACAGAGAAAAGAAAAACAGCTTTTCTCCACATGGTCTTGTCAGATTTAGCCTGCATATTAAACTGTTCAAAAGGCTAAACATTCTTTCGTTGTCTTCGGGTACTGCCGTGACCCAGTGAAGTCTGTAACCCAGAGACACTAGGTAACTACACTAGCATCAAAATAGCAAACAGAGGGAACACGGCATGTTATGAGATTCACTACTTTCTTGTCGCCTAGGGTGTGCCTAAAAATAGTCCCTCACACTGGAATAGAGTTTTCCCAAGCGATGCCTTAGAAAGCCACAGAAACAGCTGCGTTATAGCCAAGTCTTGTCAGATCAGCCGAGTCAGATGGGCACGCCTGTGTGTTGCTCTTCTTTTCTTTCTGCCTAACCCCCCTATCCCTTACTTCCCATTTCTCTTGATCCCAATCTTTCACTGCCTGTGTTATCTCTGAATGTCAACATCCATGCCTCCTATCAACCGTCCCCTTTGTTCAATCTTTTTTTTTGTGACTTTTACATTTTTTTTTCGATTTGGTATTCTGTTGAGTATTTATATCTTCTTGATTCTTGCTGTCTTTATTTCAGTTGTTTTTTACCTTTTGCTACAGTGGTCATATAGTGCAAATCACACAGACAAATTATTCAATGCAAAAACAAAGGAAAGATCACCATGACAACTGAAAAAGAAAAAAAAAACAGCATAACATTTTAGAAATCAAAACTAAATTCCAGAAATCAATTCCCAAAAAATGAAATGAAATCAAATAGAAAAATCATTATGAATTTAAAAAAAAAAACCAAAACAAAATAAGAAACCGGAAAAAATATGGGACATTGCTGATTGGATGGCATTAATCCATCATTTAAACTGAAAGTTATATTTGACACAAAGCAATACTCTATATGCTCCATACTAATCATAAAACGTTCTCACTGTATTTTATTTTTCAACATTCCGTTTTGATTTTTGTAAATAACTTTTGTTTTCCGAAGCATTTCACTTTTATTTCTTCTCATTTTTTTGGAATTGTGCTTTGATATCTGGAGTTCAGTTTTGATTTCTAAAATGTTTTGTGTCTGTGTGTGTGTTTTTTTTAATAATTGATTTAGCTTTTTAAACTTTCATTGTGATCTTTAATATGTTTTTGCAATGAGTGATTTGATGGTGTGATTTACACTTCAGGGCCCATCATATTATCTCCTGTTCTTTTTTCACCGTTGGTTCATCTCTTTGTCTTCTTTCTTGTGTTGTACTTTTTCAGGCCCTCTTTCGCTCATTATTATGAGGCCTCCCCTGTGTTTTCCATTAATTGGTGCAAACCTAATATTAACAGTGCTCATCTGCTTTGTTATAAAAATATCTGCAAGTTTGTAGATGAACTACATAACATGCAATGGAAAATGAACTAAAATCTGATCAGTGTTGCTATCATCTTATTGTACGCAAGTAAAATTAAATTTAAGAAGAGTTTATGTGTGGATCGGTGAAAGCCGATTCACCCCCGAGGGGATATGGCAAAAGGTGAACAACAACATTACACAATAAAAGCACTGCTCGTTTGCTGTCTGCTGCATAGCAAAGTTGTCCTATGAATCTGCAGCCTGTTGCTTGCAGCTCACATCCCAACAGCTGCATCACGTTCTTCAAGATTCTTCCTGTTAAACATTTCATACATCACTGGAAGGAATTGTTTGGTGTAAATTAACAATAACGTCATACATTTTTGATGCAGATATAGGTAAAGTTACAAAAGCAAATGTTGTTTTTAGAATTTGGCAGGATCCAGGGATTGCTGGAGGAGGGAAACGCCTTGAATGCTTTCACAAATACAAGATAATTTTTTTTTTCCGGGAAGTGCACGCAAGTTATGAATCGTCTGCTTCTGTTATGTAGCCTCGCATTTACGCAGCATTTGTTTGTTTTTGCCTCCTCTGGAGTTCATCTGTAAACACATTTCCTGGCTCCCGATGCTCCCGCTCTCCCCCAGCTCCCTCTCAGTGTGACATCACAGGTGCGTATACATAGCAAGCAGATGGATTCTCCCATAACAAGCTGCTTCAGTGCCTCTTTCTGGCTTAGTTTGCTGCCAGCCAGTCAAATGACCTAGAAGGAATACCTTGTTTACATTATCGTCTCTGATCTGCAAAACCATCAATCTGTGACTTCATGCATTATTCATGGATTCCCCCTCCAACATGCACAAATATGAGGGACAGTATGATGCATGAGGCACTGCTGCTGTTAACTGTCTTTCAGTTTATTTACAGACCTACAGAAAACAATTATTTCATAATGTTAAGAAAAATAACTAAATAAATAACCTAAATGTTTACAAAAGTTTCTGTTACAGAGAGAAACTTAAAGTCTCACTCTGATCATCTGTGATCTATTGTAAAAGCATTCCCAGTGGTCTTTTAATTATGATAATGCAGTTTTCAGCCACAATCAGAAAACCTGTGTCGTTTTCTTGGACATTGACCGTTGGCAGAGGTAAGCCTGCCCTACTTCCCGTCATCCATCTGTTTACACTCTCTCCCACTACCTTACAGTCCCTGACAACCCCTATCTAACATTGTTGTTGCAGCAAAAAGGTGAGCAATATTGGAGCTATCAGAATGATTGTATCCGAATGGAGCAGAGAGCATGTGGCTTTTCGATTGCAGCATCTCCATCACAACTACAGCCTTTTCCAATGGCATTTTTTCATCTGCTCCTGATTGACAGTGATTTCAACAAGGAAATACTCAGAAATGCTAATTTAAGCTTTACTTTGTTTATATATGTCCTCCATCATGAGAAAAATGACACAAAAACCCACAAGTTCTCACTCCCAAGTCGTCACATATTGACGCATGGGTAAGGAGGTCTCCACGTTACTCTTTGACGCTTTGGGTACTCCCAACTTGTCGTTTTTTCACGCGCCAGCTGTTCATTTTTTTGATGCGCTGGCTGTTCCAATTAAATCAGGGGTCCAGTTGTTTTGTGGGACGCGGTACCGAACGCGGACCAAACCTTGGGACGCGTCCAGTTCTGGTTCTGTAGCCCGGTCTGTGTCAGGTTGTGGTTAGGGGTGGGGTACTGGTGCAGTCTTGTACTGGACCGGTTTGCAGCCTGGAGGTTGGGGAGCCTTGATTTAATTGGATGAGCCAGCGTGTCAAAAAACCATGAGTTGGGTAGACCCGAAGCGTCAATTTTTGACGTGGAGGGCTCCTTTCCCTTGCGTCAATATGTGAACAACTTTTACCTGAGTGGGTCTATAAAGTTCAATGCCATTTTGATGGTAATGGCAGTTTTAGATTGTGTTCAGTCAGCACCTGAGATGGTTTGTTTTGTTTTTGTGTTAAAGCTCACTTAAAATCTGTAGTGGATCTAACGAATAAACTTTGGTCTACCTGAAGTGAAAGTCTTGTTTCACTTGCAAGTAAACCCAGGTGTGGTTTACTGCAGTGTAAATGCAAACAGACTATCCAGCAAAAAGATTCAAAGTGAATCAACGATGGGACATGTGCTGTCTACAATGCAAAACTGAGAAGAAAAAAAAAATCAAGAAAATGTTGGAAATATGCTTTTGCTATTTGTTACACAAGACAGAAAGACGACTAATGGTACTTTCTGGTTGTCTTTTTTTTTTTTTTTACCTCCTCATCAAAGATTTTTTTTAGACAATCAGCCTTTAAAAAAAGCAACATTTTGTCACTAAGGGGGAAACGTTTTCAGTCCAGGCTGCTTTAAAACCGTGAGTAACCTACTTTAACAAAAATTAAAGAAATTAAACCAACAATAATTTGTATGAGATCTATTTATGCAGTCCTTCTCTAATACCAACGTTCTGATGGGCACAGACACAGATTGTCGGGAAAGCTCTGGCCCACGCACACAGTCAGTCAGAATGAAACCATAGAAATCCTTGTACACTTTGACGTGCATGCATGCACACTTTGCAGAATAAATGCAGCATGTGACAGGAGAAGACTGCTGGTAGCAGTGCCAAATGAGTTCCCAAGGATGATGGATTGACAGAGCATGTTGTCCTGGGTTAAAGACAGAACAGACTCTGAGTCAGAGCTATGTACAGTATGTTATATGGGATCAAACCATGTCTTTTTAAGGTTGTTTTCTTTTCCCAAAGTAATTGTGTTAGTGCATTTGTGTTTGCTTAGTGTTTCTCATTGTTATTTTTATTCTACTAGATGGTTTAACATGTCTGCAGAGTGCTTAAATAGTGATTTATTTGGCACAACTAAGGACAACACTGGGCATGTGACCCACATTCAAGAACGCGCTAAAAGTGGGTTTTTGAATGCGCAAATATCCCATGGTGTTCAGACTGGACAAGAAGGGAGGTTTTTCTTCTTCTTTTTCTTTATCTTCTGTTTACGAGTGCGTTTCTGCCACTTACAGTTGGAAGAGGCTTGGTTAGTTAAAAGTGGTGCAAATCTGGTGAATCTTGCTCCAGGCTTTTTCTTTCACAGCTCTATTCCAATATAAGGCTTCAATCCATTTGTAACTACCGAGTCTGTGATTGGTCAAAGCTTGACCTGGTTTAACTTTCAACGCATCTATTGGCCGCACATTTTATAGGCGTGAAAACTGTCGCCGAACCTTGCAAAGTGACCCGTGAATGAGAGAGTTTCGAACATTGAAGCTCAAAATGCTTGAATGCATGTTGTCAAGGGTGGTGTGAACAAAGTTTAAGAGGATAGAATTGTTTTTTGTAATATCAAATGTGACTAGTTAGCCAAGAAGCACAGACAAGACGAGACAACAGATGCTGCCACAACAGGACACATTTTTTATTACATTCAACATGTCAAAGCCTTTATGATTTGACAATGTAGCCATGAAGCCCAAGCCAGGGTCTCAATGTGCTGGTCCCAAGCCTGGATAAATACAGAGGGTTGTGTCAGGAAAGGCATTCGACCTTAAATCTTTGCCCTATCAGATATTCAAATCAGACCTATAGCTGATTTGCTGTGGTGACCCCTGAAGGTAAAGCAGAATGGAAAAGAAGATACCTTTTTTGATTTGACCAAAAGGAAACAGGTAGCAGCCAACAAAGGTAATTAAAGAAACAGGAAATACAGCATTTTATTTTTGCAGCAAAAATAATTGTAAACATTTTTTGCATTCGCACTTCATAACAAACCCACCTATTTGGCATGAACCTTTGAATTGCCAAGTTACCCAACTGAAAACGACCTGATGTCAGTCGTGCTTTTTTAGGCCTGGTTTATTGGCATCACTACAGGTTTGGAATTAAAATTAAAATAATGTCGGCTGTGTCAGGGTCACATTATTTTCAATTGTAATCCAATTTGCCCCGGCAATCCCCTTGAAATGGATAGATCACTGTCCCAGCCCCATCTGTTGCTACGCTGTTTATGATCCCTGCAGAAATACTCATCATGTATTTTTATGGTTGGCTCAATGTGTGCTGTATATACGCAAACATTAGTCATAATAGTGTTTTTTTTTTCCCTTAACTTAGATTTTTTTGTTGTTCGCACAGATTTGAAAATAAATTGTATTCAATGTAAAAACATCCATCCAGTATCTATTCCTTCTGTATCCAAAATTGGGTCATGGGTGAATGCTGGGTGCACCCTGGACAGATCATCGCCAGTTCATCGCATCAAAAACACAAACTAAAAAAAAACAGAAACATAACTGTCAGCACAAACTGTTTTGGCTTGTGCCATCGTTTTTGAATGTCACTGAAGTCATCTTACCCAACTGCAGCCATTTGACGTAAAGCGTAGTCAGAAAATGTCCTTTTTGTTGACAGAGCTCATAATGTGCTACGACAGCTTCTTGTTATATGTCACGTTGAAAAGGAACATTGTAAACCATGTTATATGAGCACTCTGCTGGAACATGAATCTGTCTCCTTGAAACTCACCATCAAAGTAAAATTGCAATTCTGCTAGTTCTTTGTGGATAATATTTGCTAAAAGCTGTATGCTAGAAGACTATGACAAACAAATCTTTGTTTTTTTGAAAATCTGTTGATCCAAGACAGAATTTCTGTATTCCTTTGCCTCAGAGGCTCAAAATAGAGGGACATCTGCATATGTGGCTTTATGGCAGGAGATAGGAGTGCCTGTTTGTGTCAGATGAGTGAAGGGCTGGATGGCAACAGCTGCATGTCGTGACTCTGCCAATCAAAGCATGTCCGTGAACGTGCCATGCAGATCTGCTCATTCACTCGGACACAGCAAGAAACATGAGAAAGACTGCTTGACAACAGTTTTGTGTGCTTTGCCTTTAAGGAAAATTTTACATTAAAACACACATTAAAAAAGAACAGCAACTACAGATATTGTACAGTCTGTTATCTAGAATTAAAAAAAACATATTGTTCAAGCCTTTTGGTTCCATCATTCAATGATGGTTGCCCTGTTTGCATTTTGAAATCAACAGAGACACCAATTATTACCGTAGTTTTGATGATAACTGACGGCATAATGATCAAAAAAGTTTTTTTTTTTGTGGGGCTGCACAGTGGCCCCCTGCGACAGACTGGCGACCAGTCCAGGAGTGTACCCTGCCTTCGCCCATGAGTAGCCGGGTTAGGCTCCGGCAACCCCGTGACCCCGAAAGGGATAAAGCGGATTGGAAAATGAATGAATGAATGAATGCACAGTGGCAGTGGCGAGTGCTCTCGCTTCACAGCGAGTAGGATCTAGTTGGAATCCCGGCTGGGTCTTTTTGTGTAAGGCTTGCATATTCTCCCTGTGCATTTGAGGGTTTTCTCTAGGCTCCTCCCACAACCCAGAAACCTGCCTCATGGGTTAATTGGTGACTTTAAATTGCCCCCAGGTGTGCAGGTGAGTGTGTGGTGACCTGTTGAAGGTGAACTTTTGCCCAAAAGTCCCTGAGTTGGCTCCAAAACGGATTCGGTGGACTGATGGATGTTTGTTTTTTTGGTGACATTTGATTAACTTAAGAATTGTAGGCGTGTTACAGCCACGGATATCATTCTGTCCATTAATGTTAGCTAACTAGATTATTCATTTTCCTTCCAGGAGGCTCAGAAGGTGAACAATCCTGCCAATAATCAGGCTGCAGATCGACCGCCAAAGGGGCCTGATGAGAAGGAGGAGGCACCAGCCAGTGAGGTGGGATGGATGACTTCGGTCAAAGACTGGGCCGGTGTCATGATCTCGGCTCAGACACTCACTGGCAGAGTTCTGGTAGGTTTTTTCTGACTTAAAAAAATATTATTATTATTATTATTATTATTGTTGTTAGATTTTATTTATCCATTTTTTTTTCTTTTTGTGTGACCGCAAAGTCAAACACACATCATCAACATATTGTTATGTAAAGATAATGATTCTAGCTGACATGTTTTTCCTCACAGCTTGTACTCCAAATGCTTACTTTAGTCGCAACTCCGTGTGGGACATACTTTACTGTCGGGAAATTAGTTTGGTCCCACTGAGACTGAGCAATGTTTAGCCCTCTCTGGATCTCTGACAGCTGGTTAGCTGGCAGTGTCCAGTCTTCCCTGCACTGCAGTGGCCTCTGAGCAGCATGCTTTGTGCTTTAGTTACACTCTGCTGTACTTCTGCCAGGCCGACACACGAGTGTACTTTTACTTATGCGTGTAGGTGTGTCTCATGGATGATTCATTTCTCAGGTTCCGGAGGGACCATATCTAGCGATTGTGTTCATTGTGGTAGACCTGTAAAACAAATATATTGGTTTTCTAAAAACCATTATTGCAAAGTTTCAACTAAGCTGCATTACTGTAAAGCATGCATCGTTTCCGTTTTTAAAAAAATCGTAATCTCTGAATAACTATCTCAAATCATTATACTTGTCCAGTTAAATTTGAAGATCCAAAGAATGAAACATTTTTTGTCAGGATGAAATGTGTTGCTTTCTGTTTTATGCAGTCAAAGCATTCTCTTACATCTTAACTGACACCCGAGTTTGACTGGTTTTTGCAAAGACATCCTGTGAGCATCTGTGGATTGAATGAAGCAGAGAAGGAGAAGAACACATCCAATCTGAAATACTAACACTGTTGGTTGGAATGGGACTGATTTTTGAGAATAGTTTGCAGTTGAGGAAGATTCAGCTCTTTTCTGGTGAAAAAGATGAATTCCAAAGAGAGCTGTCAATTTACTAAATGAGCTACTCTTTTATCAGTTCCCCACTCACAGAGCTCTTCTGACACGGACTCGGTTCCCCTTCCCTTTCATCTTCTGCTCTGACTGAGTCCTCCAAAGCTGCTCAGTATGTATATTTCAGTGTGTCTGTTAGTGTGCATTTTTGTGTGACGCAGGAGAGACATGCCAGCAGAAACAGATGGGCAAATAGAGAGTAAAACTGTGTGACAGTCAGGGGGGAGATAAGGGAATGGGTGCTTTAAAATGGGCTCAGAGGTACAGTTTCCCAGTGTATCGCCAACTGCGATTTGTGCTACTTCTTGTGGGCTGATAATTTAAGTCAGCAGCTTCTGTTTACTTACATGCCTTAAAACATGCAGCAGAGTATTGCAAGTTATCCATGAAGGCGAGGAAGACAATCATAATGTGTAAAGGATGTACATTTTTTTATTTTTTGTATTTTTGCGTACAGCAATCCAAGCATGATTGCTTGTGCAACTAAATCTGCCTGATGTCCGCATGCCTGCGCGCGTGTGTGTGTGTGTGTGTGTGTGTGTGTGTGGGGGGGGGGGTGTTTGTGGTGGTGATCAGTCCTTCACCGCAGATCAGTATTGCCTTAAGGATCTATGTACACAGAACCTGGTTGGTAACCATAGCAACTACGATGTGGTGGCTTACAGTCATCTGGCATTAGGGGGCTGCCTGCCCAGGAAGAGAAGAAACAACACTTGTTCACAGACACAGGTAGGATCACGCCTCAACGCAGGCTCACCAAAGGGATCATTTTGACAAGTTTTAGCCCTTTAGTTCTCTTTGACCTTCATTATTTTTCAGAACAACCAGAATAATTACAAATCCACTTACAATGTGGTAGCATTGTAATTTTCTGTAATACTTTTTATATGGAGCCTTACCTCCTTGGAGTTCAGGTGCTGGGACTTAAAACGCCTTTCAAAAAATGGAACTACCACTTTTTTCTCCTTAATAAAGAACACTGACACAAGGACAGCTATTTCTTGCAGGCAATAAAGGCGATTTTCCTCCTCCACAGGAGCTCCTCTGGAGAGTTTCTTTCTGTGGACAGAGAGCAAGCAGGACATGATGCAAAAGTTGTGGTGTGGTTGCAAAGGTTCATAGTTTTTTAAAAACATTGTCTCGGTTGCCATTGCAATTCATTACATTTAAATGTAAATAGGATTTTAGGTGAATTTCATTTTTGTTCAATCAAAAAAGAATGGGACCATCCAGAGAATAGGCACCTTAGAGGTGATGCAGTGACATAAGTTGATGACACTGTTCTTGTTTTTTTTTTTTTTTTTTTAATTATCCTGAGAATAAATCACATTTGCAAAGTTTGCTTAAAACTGGGAATTCCAGCTTCGAGCCTCAAGTCCTGTCTGGCTTCTTCTCTAGGTAGTAGCACCAACAGTTAAATACCCACTGTAAAGAAAATTGTGTTTGATGTTTTTAACATGTTCTTGTGGCATTTTTGAAATGACAGAGGCTGTATATGAATGTAATTATTAACATAAAATCATCAAGACGATGGTCTTAAACTTTAACAAAATGTAACATTTCAATTTTGAAAGATTTAGATTCTAAATTCTCATTTAAAAAAGATTTTTATTGACCCACTCATTGTAATTAAAGCTTTTAAAAAATAATCCTAGTTCCCTAATGCTGCCATTGGGCTGCATCCAAATGCTAATCAAGTTATGAAAAAAATGGAGAAAAAAAGAGAAAAATATTCTGAAAAAGATTTCTAAACAATAATGCTTTATGGTGGACTAATTTAATGCAAATGACAAAACCTAACCAATGATTTGTGCCTCAGGACCTTATTTAATTACTTTGCTCTCAAATAGAAATGGAAGGGAAAACATCTCTACCCACGCTATACTACAATTACAGACCAACTCTTTGCATTAAAAGCTAATCATTCTAGTCATTGACATGTTTGATGACACAGTATTGTAAAGTAGAGTGCAAAACTCAAGTCTTTTAGTGCCTTTGACTTGCTCTGCAAAAGAAAATGCAATCAGTTTTGTTTCTATACAGCCTTGCCATGAACGTGTTGATTATTTAAAAGCAGGATTAAGGGGTTTGGGGAGAACTAAACTGTTTTATTTCTGTAAAAATGTTTTAAAAACCCACTATTATTGACTGAAAAGGTGCTTCTTTGGAGAGTGCAAACCGTGCACTGACAGAATTTTGAGCTTGATTGGTGATCTCAGAGCTGTTCATAGAAACATCAGGAAGGAGGTGAAAACTTTTCGTCTGAAACAAGTTTCTCATGTCTCTTGACAACCACATCACCGCAGGAGCTTTGTGAAAAATGTCATATTTTATACTCCAACACCTGTGTATAGCGATGAATCTTTGCAAATCTGGAAAAATGATTTTGCTCAGTTGTTAGTCTAGATTACTGCCTAACCTCAGCAGATTTCTGCAATTTGTAATTCTCAGTGCAATCATTTAATGACCAACAGAAATGGCAAATATCAGAGCTTTTGAATGACGATATTGTCCATTTGTCTGTGTGCTGTGGATTTGCATGGCATGTTGGGTCTAGAAATAGGTCAGTCCTGCCATCTTTCTTAATGAGATCTTGGGCGGCAACCAGAGACCATCTGTTCCCAGGGTCTGCTCTCTAAACCTTAAGGTTATCCCTCTGCATCTACTCATCCACCCTTACGCTGCATGGCACTGCAGATTGACCTCTGTCATCTGCAAATATAACACATCTGTCCCGCTTTATTGGAAAAAAAAAAAAAAAAAAAAAAGTGATGGCACTTGTGACTGTTTACATGTGAAATCCTGCTCAAATGTGAGAGGAGTAGAGCAGTGGATCCTCTGACAGGAAGCACAGTTTATTTTCTGATGATTGCACCTTTATTCTCTGCTTGGATGTGAACAGTTACTTTAACGGCTTTTGTGTGTTTTGGCTGAATGCGCGCGGTGTGTGAAAATACTGTCAGTGTTTTATTGTGTTTGTTCGGTCCCGAAAACATCCTGTTGGGGAGAAAGTGAGTGTTCGCTCACACTCCCCATGATTGCCTTCCTTCCTGCGCAGAGAACAGCTGTCATTACAAGCCTCTATTTTTCAGACTGAAATTGCTCATGTGAATGCAGTAAGTGTGGTTTTACCACCGTGTTTAAGCACATTCTAGGACTCGCATAAGTTAGCATAAACATCTTTTATTTTATTTTCTTTCTTATTTAGATGGTGGCTGCTTAGAGTGAGAATCTTTTGTCACCTCACGATTCGATTCTATTATGACTTGAGGCAATAATCAAAACCTACTGTATCTATGCATTTTTAAAAAGTTTTTTTTTTTTTTTTTTTTTAATCTTACAAATAAGGTTAGGAGTCACAAGTATTGTGAATCTGCTAACACTTTTAATGTAGTTAACATCTAGCATGATACAAACATGTATTAGTTACAGTGAATGCAGTTAACAAGGTGTGACTGACTGAAGGACTTGTCTCTGGCTGTTTTGAATCGCTTAATGCACCTTATAAGTCAGTAAAAGTTGACTACAGACCATTTTTGATGGTGCACTCCATATGCCGGTGCGCCCTATAGTCCAGAAAATATGGCTTTTGATTTTCTATGTTTAATCTTATAATCACCTCGTAAAACATTTTTTTTTCTCATTGCAGTTTTATGTTTAAGCTTTTTCTGTTTGTGAAATCTAAGCTGAATAATGAAAGATTGTGGGTGGAGACAGGTGAAGGGCAAGTTCTCGTAGGAGCCGGCAGGATTCCCTGGTATTGTGTTTCGTAGTTTCACTGTTGACATCCGAATGCTGTTTTCTCATCTAGAGTGGACATAGTGCTGTTCATCTGAGAACGCATCTCATGTGGTGTTTCAAACCCTTTTTAAATCTGCAGAACATCACCAAGAGTCCCTGAAATGGTTGAACTGAATTTGTCATGACTGATTTTTATTTTTAATTTTTTTTATTCCCCACAGACCTCCTTAAGGCTGCTCATATTTTCAGGGGCACTCTGAAGAATGACTCATCCTTGTTTTTGTTTATTCCTCTCCCTCATCTATTAACCCATCCTTTTTCCACCAGTGCCTCTGCTACTAAAGAAACAATGATCCACACACATCGGCCTCTTCCTTGTTCAGCCCTCCTCTAAAAGTTTGACAGAGGAAAAGATCAAGAGAGCAGACATACCATGTTTTTTTTGTTTGTTTTTATTTTAATTTTTACTACCCCAGCTGTCTACCAAGAGTTTTTTTTTTTTTATTTGACAGCGCCTTTCAAATCAGAATCCATTTTTGCTTATGATACTCCAGAAACCATCTACATTAATTTGTCTTAAAAACGTCTGAAGGGTTACTTTTGAAGGGTGTCCAAGTCACTTAGCTAATTATAGCAAAAGGCTTCTATATCTCTTAAACAAGGTGTGCCATAACATTAAAAAGCTGAAATATTGCCAAGCAAAGAGTAACGGAAAGGCCATTATGTATATGAAACCTTTAAGCGAAGAGAATGGTGATTAAATTTGATTTACATTTTCAAACACACCAGACTTCAGGGTAAAGGTATATACAATGACCAGAGGCATCAAACAATCATAAGGGAAGACAAACAAGCTGGTCGGTAATATGGTAGATACAAAGATCTGCACATTTAAAGAAAGCACAGACATTTATCTTTTTGCTCTCCCCACTTAATTTCTGTCATGACTGCATGGTCTTCGGGAGGAAGGCCGGATGACTCAGTGCCTCTTGGATGACGCACACCTAATGGATCAGAAGCTGTGCATCATTTCGATCCACCTACATCAAGCTCCACCATCTTTGCCGGCTACATTTATTAACCCATTGGGACCTATTGTTTTATTTTAAAGTACCTTTAAGAATGAGACTCGCTCATTATTTTAAGTATATGTTTTGTATTGGTTTGACTGTTGGCAAGAAAGCTGCCTGGAGAAACGCACGTCCAATACTCTTTATGGCTTCTGGTCTTTAATTTTTGGTACTTTTTTTTCTCGTACACACCTGGCATACTCTGAACACCGTGAATTAAAAGGGTGCCCATCCCTACCAAATCCAAGTCCCTTATTGGTCAAAGTTAAACTGCTTTAACTTTCAACGTAGGCTGAGCAGCTGCGCGTCTTGAATGTAGAGCCTGAAAACTGACTTAAAAACTTGTGTAGTTTTGAATGCAGAAGCCAGGAATATGCATACAAATGCATTCATTTGCTTAGTTCTTTCATTAGAAACGGTCGCTGAACCGCGTTGCCAAGGCAGATGTGGACATAGCATTACAGTCTCTAAATTTCATTTTCCCCTGGTGAAATTGTTTTCATCACCTATTGGTTACTTTGCTTGTTATAACAAGCCTTTAAAGTACTCATCAAATGCAACAAATGTCCGAGCTAAATGACATAAAAAAGGATGAAACAAATCCTAAAGACCTTTTACTAAAACAAGTTATCACTTTATTCTTGCAGAATGATGGTAGGGAACACAGAGCTGCTGCATCCTAGCAGATCATCTCAGTTTTCCCTTATTTTTGGTGTAGACTTTGGGGGTTTCGAGTTTTGGGAAAGAGGAAAAACAGAATTCAGCTAATGCTAGTGCATGGTTGTGAAGGCTGGAGCTGCAGTCAGTTCACACCGCTTACATGGTCCATCAACAGAGGGTGGACATGCAGATGAAGTCCACCTATCAGCAGCTTCCCACAATTCTATGAATAGTTGGATAGGCTCATATTGGGTTGCAGAGCACAGGTCCTGGTATCATTGCTGTCAATTATTATTTTTTTTAAGTGTGGCACATCTCAACCTGCAAGGAGCCAAACAAATAGTTTGTTTACACAGAGTTAATACACAGTCTACCTTGGAAAATCATGTAATCATGCAGAATACCTCTGAAACAGCACTAAATACAGCTGCATCATCTGCATAATGGTGATATGACCTGCAGTTGGCTTCAATGGTATTGCCATTTCCCTAGAGTGGGCTTGGCATCGAGGCCGTGTCCTTGTGGGGGCTGATAAAGTATGACATTATTAGCACGCACCATTTTCTTGATACAGGCTTTATAAGGTGCATGTCTTTTGCTGCATGAAGCAGAGGCTGCCTCCTCTTCTGTCACACATACATTAGCAGGTCTGAGTCACACAGAGTGAGAGTGGGAGTGAAGGGATCAGAGGAGATGGGGATGACTGCTTCACAACCTTTGTTTTTCACGGTGGACAGGTTATTACTGCAGAAGCATTGGTTGTGGAAGATGGATGAATTTTTTTTTTCCTTTTCCTCACTCCTCTTAAAATCTGACCCAGAAGACAATAAAAGGATGACAGCCACACAATGTTTTCAGTGATTAAAAACACATTTCTTTATTGTGCATTTGTTTGGAAAATACTGCCGCCATATTTGTGCTTCTAATTGCTTATCAGAGGGGTCAGCGCAGTAGGGACCATCTGCTAAGCCAGGCTTCAGATCCGTTTACCCCCGCTGGGATTCTGTTTCCTGGGATGGGACAGCCACACTGTGTCCCTAAAACACATCACCTTTAGCAGCTTGTCACTTACTGCACACAGTTTCCATGAGACCATTGGGGGATGATTGCAGTTGCTGTACGAGGCAAAGGAATAAGAAGATCCCGGAGGATTACTCAGTTGGGAATAGTGTAAGTGAGATATGGAGGGACTACGATAAAGATTTCTGAATATCCTTTGAAGTCACGACGGGCAATCTTTCTTTTTTAACTAAATAATCTTAATTAGATTTAATCATCATTAGCTATTAATCTAAGATATTTAGCAAATAGACCAAGGTTAAGTCTTTCATTCATTCATTCATTCATTCATTTTCCAATCCGCTTTATCCCTTTTGGGGTCACGGGGTTGCCGGAGCCTAACCCGGCTACTCATGGGCGAAGGCAGGGTACACCCCTGGACTGGTCGCCAGTCTGTCGCAGGGGTAAGTCTTTCATGTGAGCAAATTAAAATAACAGAGGCACTTTTTTTGCCTTTGTTACCAATTCCTATTAGGAGTGATGACAAGCTGCTAATTAAACAGTTTGTTGGGCTGCCTCAGCCTCCAGTCCTAAATTACATTAGAATCGAGTACAAAACCTCGTTACACCAAAGGACCAATAGGCATTAATGCTTTGATCACTTTGTCTTTTCCTTTTACAGAAGTCTACTCTATTTCAAAGAAGCCTTTTGTGTAACATTATGCAATATTCACTTGCGAAAAATAACTTAAGAATCTTTGATTAAACGTCTTTGTGTTAAACATTGTAGCAGGTAATAAAGAAATTTGACCTCAAACCACAAAGCCTATTAAAGACTTTAGTGTTTCCATGGCTCAAAGAATTGTTCGCAAATAACTGTTAGAACACTTTGTGTTGTCTAAATCAATAGTCACCAACACCTGGGCACCGGTCCATGGGACGGTTGGTACCGGGCAGCAGAAAAAAAAAAAAATCATTTTATTTATAATTGATTCTGAATAAAGTTTTATTTTGGAAAACTACTGGATTTATAAAAAAAAAAATGGACTCCCACCTCCAAGATTAAACCAGTCCATGGCCTTAAAAAGGTTGGGGACCACTGGTCTAAATAAAAAATGCCAAGTCTTTTGTGGGTTTTTTGTATGTGATATATTAGTGACAACAGTTAGCCCAGTCTTGACTTTATAAGTTAAATCCAATGCCTGAAGTGTTCATTTTATGTTTCCAAATTGATGGCACATTTGGTTTTATTGCAGTGCAAAGCATGCTCTTTTCATTTGCAAAATGCACAGTCAGCTCAGCTTCTCTTGACTTTCAGGTCAATACATGCGCATCACTTTTTTTGTTTTGAAAATGAGAATGGAAGAATATTGAGAATTCTCTAAGAATACTCCAGCATTTTTACACCACTAATATATCTACTGTATGTATGCTTTCTTTTTACTTGTATTTTTGCAAGAGTCAACTCAATGTTTTGCAAATGTTTGGACTACTAATTCTCATTGTTTTTATTAAAGGTATTAGTCTTTGTTGACTGACTGGTGACTGTCTGATATTAAGGGCTATGCTTAGCTTATGAGAAAATATTTAGAGTTATAGTTGCAGTAGTTCCCCCACATGACTCCAGAATTTTATATTTTCAATTATGAAAAACATAAGTCACAAATGTTTTTGCTTTCAAGTAGATTCTATATTAAGGCCAGTTTGCAGCAGAAGCGATTTAAAGCATCACAGAGTTAATAAAAAGCTGTTTAATCAACTTCAAACTGTTTTCTTTGTCATTTTTTTTCTGCTCTGCATCCGTTTTCCATTTATTTGATTCTTCCATTTTTCTGAACTGCCACAGACACCTGCCTGTAATCAATAATTACTCAGCATTCGTTTCTGCTGCCTTTATTTTGTTGCAGCTCTTCTCTGTATCTTTAGTGTCTGGCTTTCCATTTATTCTCCCATATTTTTCTGCATGATCTCTCTTGCTGTTAACTTGTCCTCCTGCCTGAACTGTCTCTGCTGCTTTTTGGGGGTTCCTGGATTCGTTTACTGTTCTACCTTTTCCGTGTTTCCCACCGTTAAGTCTGCCTCACTGACTGCCAGCTCATGCCCGACCTCTGCTCTGTGAAAGGATTTCTGCATACTGATATTGAACTTGAGTTGATTTTTAAAGACGGCTTTTGAGTTTCTTGCTGATGTCTTTCCAGGAGGCTGGTTAGCATCAGATCTTCTTCTTTAGCACAGTTTTTTTTATGTTTTAATCTGTGGTTTTTCTCAGAGTAACATTTTATTTGTCTGCTGTGACTTTGTAAGACCCACTGGCTGGATGTGGGCCATTTCTGAAGCTTCTATTTTATAATGCTGGATTTTTCTTAATCACACAAATAAACCATACTTGTTTAGTTTATCTTCTTTTTGTCATTGTACTATCATTAAAAATAACAAACATGTTGTCACAAAATATTTTTTTTTCTGTTTTTGAGAGTTAAATGACAGCACAACAGCCTACATTCAGTTTCAATTTTTTTCTTTTCAGAAGTCAAATACATAAATGCACAAAATTTAATATAAATTTTTTAATGTTAACAAAGTTAAGCTTAAATGTGAATCTTGTGAACCCAGTTTATAACTTATAGATCTACCTTTTAACATGGCTTTTAGATTATCTTAAATGCTTATTTATGTAGTTTTAAAGTATATTACTTTGGGGATCCTTTGAAACAGGGGTTGCCAGTTCTGTCTGGGGTTGTTGCTGTGGTTGTCGCCCTTTGTGGGGCCATTTGGGGTTCGACTTTGCAGCCTCACGGCAGTAGTAGGACCCCATTGCTGTCCCAGTCTGGCTGGGCACTGCAGCGATTTTCCTGCAGCTGAGCTGGGTCCTGCTATCAAGTGATTCCCAAAATACTGTTTCCTCACGGCAGAGTCAAGCCTCAAGTTTCTTTTAGAATTTATTTTTATCAGTATTCATTGTTTGTGGGGTCACTGCTCGTGTGTGTGTGTAAATGGAGGGAGGAGGGTGGGTAAAGGGTGGATTGGGTTTTGATCTATTTATTGATTTATTGTCTTTTTTTTTTATTGTAAAGCTCTTTGAGTTGCACAAGTATGAGAAGCTCTTTTTTATAAATAAAGTTTTGATTGATATAAGTAATATTTTTGGTTTGTTCTTTTGGCAAAGTGCTACAAAAATGAATGGGTTTTTTAAAATGATCTATCCTACTAAGCTTTCCCCCCTTTTTTCCAAGTGTTAAAGTGATTAATGGAGCTCATTTTGGGTTGTTGAACACAAGAATATCAATATTTTTTAAACTGTCAACTTCTGAAGTCTTCAATGAGAGCCTTTTTGAATATTACATATGGAAATGGATTTTCAGTTATTTCTTCTACCGTCAGTCAAAAGTACAGACTGTCAAAATCATTGAGCTAAGCTGGATTGCCTTTGACTGATGCCACAGGCTGTTTTAAAATGCAGACTGTCTGGTAGTCTGAGGTGGCCGAGGTGTGAACTGCAGCTGTGTGATAGCTTCCGTCCTCAGCTTTGCCACAACATGGCAGTCAATGAGGAAGTTAAGCATGTGCCGCAAGAATAGACCGTGCATTTCTGAATTACTTATGTGTATCATGTTCACATAAGGATTCTGTGTTTACTTGATTATTATTTATTTCATTAGAAGTAATGTTGTTTTACATGTTCTGTTACTTAATGGAGGCTGCCTGGTTCTATACCTCTATTGCCTCCTCTAGCTGCATTAACCTTTATGGTGCACATATAATATTGCAGCTGTAGTTTTTCAAGTGCATATGACTTCTTTACTCAAACAATATTTAAACTGGTCTGGGTAGTTCCTGTGAATTTGATTAAAATTTAGGTTTGGAGAAATAGGTTTTCACAAGGCCTTGTGGGGTAAAAAAAAATGTATATTGTCAGCCACCAGTTGTGCAAATTCTCCCTCTTAAAAAAAGAGAGGCAAAGGGAAACAGCATCAGTACAATTGACATTTTCCTTACAAATGCTTCACAATACACTTAACACACGCACAACAGTGTTGCCCCAAAGTTAGTGACGTAACAAAAATAGTGAGTAATATTGGAGCTATCCAGCCGTACAGTTTTAAGCCCGATTCCAGGTCAGACGAGGAAAACAAAGATGTTAGATTTATTTGTCTGCAAGTTGATGCATTGGAATGAAGCGGACCAGGGAGTTTCTGTCCCCTCTGGTTGTAGTTTATTTACAACCACATGCTTTTTTCAACTGCACTTTTTGTTTGCTCCTGATTCACAACGATTTCAGTAAAGACCTATCAGAATACAAATTTAAACTTACTTTTCTAATAAATTGTGAAAATAATGTTACAAAAGCACAATTTTAATTTGAGTGGGCCTTCAAAGAACATGTATCCAGAATTTAAAAATGGCTTTGTTTTAGAGTCATTTCCACACAGGCATACATTTTCTTTAAGCACACTGAAATAGTTATTTGTTGGTTAAATTTACAAAAATTAAGAGTTTGTAGGTTGTAAAGATTTTGTATTGTTACTGAGTAACAACAAAAATCTGTTTTTTTTAATAGATTCCTTATGCACGCTGAAATGTAAGACTTTCTTCCTTTTCTGTATTTGTTTGAATGTGTTAACCTTTTTCTGGAAGGACTGTGTTAACACCTCACAAGGAATGCAGAATTAATAACACCTAATGTAGAAAAGTGTAGCATAAACCATCGCAAATGACCATTTTCTCCCCCCCAGTGGCAAATCTATAAACCTGAAAGTAAATGCACTAAGGGCTTAGTATGCGGCACAAAAATGTAATTAAAATGTATTAGCTTTTAATTGCATGGAATGTTGTATTAGTTGTGTGGTATGTTTGTGTGAGTTTGGTGAAAGCAGCTGCCGGGGTGTTGGTTGTGACACCTTTACCTCTTCTGCTGATGGGTGAAGGTCACTAATGTGTTGGGATCACTTATGGCGGGATCAGGGCATCCTTTTCTCCACCGTGACAGAACAGGGAAGCTCCTGATTGGATGTGGCACAAAGTAACCAGAAGCAGAATGCTTGGGATTCTGCTGCTGTTCACACAAAGGAACCAAAGGAAAAACTGAATAGAGTTTAGTTTTTTTTTACTGCCTCATCAGAAGCTTCTATTTTTCTAGCAGGAGAAAGTGGGCTTTGACACGGAGGATGAACTCCTCATTAACCTTTGTGAAATTAAACGAAACCCTGATTTAATTAGATCAAGATCATGCCTCCGCTGCATCTCCTCTAAAATGAAACCAAGCGCCTTGAAAGAGATACCACAGTGGCACATAGAGATGGTTATCCAAAAAAGGGAGGCACCATATACGATACAATATTCTTTAGGAATTTAAATTGCATTTGATCTCTTTGTCTTTTTGCAAAAAAAAAAAACAAACATTTGTAATTCAATGTCTGATGGGGCCTGGCTGCTTCCTCGCATCGCCAAATACAGTAACATGTTTCAGAGGAAGATGAAAGATTTGGTGGAAAATTGTAATAAGCATCTCGCAAAGTAATTGCTCTGCATAGACTGCAATAGAAATACAGCTAGTGTGATAAAATTTTTATATAATTCACTTTGGCAGGAGTGATTTATGGTATGATTTAAGGTATATAATGGGATTGTGTAGCAGTAACTGCTGCCTGGGCAACTGTGTAGTGACCTGAATATATATTCTGGTCTTTGGACCACAGGCAGATTAGGATAACCTTTCAGTGTTCACACAGTGAACATTGTTTTCTCCCTGTTTTAGAGCCTTGTTTTGGGAACAATAAAACTTTTGTTACCTTTTTAAAATTTGTTTAAGCTTGATCTAAAATCGTGAAGCACGTATTTTCTCACATTTGGTCAGGGGGTGTCTAAAATTCTTGCAAAGATGCAAAAAATGTTTTGGGGCTTACCATTCACCGCTATTGTAATAGAATTAAATGCAAATAAGCAATTTAATGAGCCATTTTATTGCATTGGCACACTTTTCATTTCCTCAATTAGAAAATAATGCATCTAATTACGTTCCTTCCAAAATACTGTCAATTTTTTGCATAAGGTTTAACATAAACTTTTCTAAAATATCAGAGGGTTTGTGCTCTACTCTGTATTTTTCTAGATCTTCATGCGATACTAGCAGGAAAGTATTTGTATTTGGTATCTGTATTTGGACATCTTTTCTCTTTTTAGCAAAGCCTTGGACAAAAGCTTCTTTCAGGTTTTCCACACATTTGTGTGTATTATTCTCATGAGCTCAATATCTATTCCATGCCTTGGGGGACTTTCTACAAATTTGGCTGTGACCTCATGTCTGTCTTGTTGGCACAGATTGTCAGAAAAGGCAGAGAAATTTCATTAAAGTAGCCATAAATGTCTTATGAGTCTCAAGGACAAACTAGTTGAAGACTTAGGTTAAAATATTGTTGGCAAGATAAATAAGATATGAGGTGCCAAATATGGCAGAATTTAACATCAATTGAGTATAATAATATTCATCCATTTTCCAAACCGCTTTATCCCTTTCGTGGTCACGGGGTTGCCGGAGCCTAACCCGGCTACTCATGGGCGAAGGCAGGGTACACCCCTGGACTGGTCGCCAGTCTGTCGCAGGGGCCACAATCACACACCCACACACACTCACATCCACACCTAGGGACAATTTAGAGTGACCAATTAACCTGTGAAGCATGTTTTTGGACGGTGGGAGGAAGCCGGAGTACCCGGAGAAAACCCACGCATGCACGGGGAGAACATTCAAACTCCACACAGAAAGGAAACAGAAACTTGAACCGGGAACCTTCTTGCTGTGAGGCAGGAGCGCTAACCACTGCGCCACCGTGCAGCCCCAGTATAAAATAATAAAAATGTAATAATATTTTACATAAATCACCCTGTATGATTGTGATAGATGATGTTGAGCTTAATAAATGTGATAATTTATCAAAACCTGCTGTTTGTGTTTTAAAACATTTTGAGAGTCCTTAGAATGTCAGAAATGTTCTGGTATGAATTGTTTCTTGATGCCTTTAAAGTTTCTTAGGAATCAACTTTTCCAACCCAAGTCCAGTCAGATGTGTGTTTGTGCATCAGTGAGTCAGCCATTGCATCAGCACAGACACAGTCATGGAAACTACCATAATAAGCCCCACATGCTATGTTTGAATTTGTCTGAGCCCATAACTCCTGTAAAAACAATGACGGTCTCCACAGTAAGAAAGTATTCTGTTTCACCACAGTACTCTAATTGCATTTGTCTCAAGTCCTCGAGGATAAAGCCTTAATCAAGGTCTTAATCTTGTTGACATTTTTAAGTCATGTCATCATGACTTCTGGTTGTCCCAAACTCATATTCCCTAATACCCTTGTGGGTACTTGTGGGCTTTTTTTTTTCTTGATTTCTATCTGCTGAAAAAGATGTACTACCTTCCCTCATCATTTTCATCATATCCAAAAATAAGCAACAAGTCAAAGTTATCTGTCAAATCAAAAGGGTATTTTTTTATTTATTGCATTTTCATATTTGTAAGAATTTGATCTGTTTTTGTAAAGAAAATTCTGAAAGAATAATGAGCTGATTACAAAGTTTAAAATAGATATGAATCAGCAAAGCATCCTGGTGATGCCCTAGTTGCCATGGGAACCAGGGATGATGCTCTGCAGGAAGACAATCGCATCGCATTTGAATAGATCAGGGAAAAATATAAATAAAATGAGATGTATTTTAAAAAGAGTTGTGTATTAAGAAAATCTGACCTCTGGTGATATTTTAACATCCCCTTGTCTGTTTATCTTGCTGACTGGATCAGTGCTTTGTTGTTTTTTCTTGGCTTTTTGCTTCTTTCTTTAAAATGCAACAAAGAAAAAGTGTGCAGCAACTAATAAAAAAGTAAACAAGTGCTTTATCTAATCTCTGACTTTTTTTGAGCCCATCATAATTTATTGTAGAAAACAACCCCCCCCCCCCCCCCCCTTTTTTTTTTATCAGGAAGGTTTTCCATTTGCAATAATTTCTCTTTATGGATTTTTTTTTGTTTGGATTAAATGTGACTTAGAAAAACTGAGTGACTGAGAGTCAAATTTATGCGCTTGTGTTATCCATCAAGTAAAAAGGATATTTAATCCAGTCTTCTGGGCTGCAGCACTCAGAGCATCCACATGGATTCATCATTAATCACTTTAATATTGCTCCCAGTTAGCATCAGTGCAACACATGGATAGTCACATTTGACTAAAAATAATGCCACCCTCTAGCATCCATAAATATGCATAATTGATATAATGTTAACGCAAAGCTGTGGCAGCAGATTTTTATTTTATTAGATTTGGGATTCTGCAGAAAATCTTTAGTTTTGCCAAAAAAGAAAGTGTTTAATGACTGTTAGGTGGAAAATGATTAAGGTGGGTGAGAGATTCCCTCTCAACTGCTGTCAGCAGCTCTTTGCAGTCCCGTCACGCGCCCTCTCTCATCATCTATCTGCTGACATGATGTTAGCGGGGGTCCTTCCTCCTATCTCATGGGCAAACGTGCACACAAAGGTTGTGCGTTGAAGGCCCACACACAGGATGTGTGTGCACTCGCACGTTAAGAAGGTGAGGATGTGTGCGCAGACGCAGACTTGCCGTGGCATTTAAGCCTTCGTTGTGCCTTAGAGGACATGCTCTAATATTCTCCATTCCTGTAGCCTGCCTCCTCGTCAGCAGTGCTCCCTTGCTCTCATTCTGTCTCTGCCACAAGCCATTTTCTACCACATCTTAATGCTCCGCATGTCCCGCAGGGGGTGAGGGGCTCTCTCCAATTTTCTTTCATCATTCCGTCTCCTGCCATCATCACCTTCACTTTTTTTTTCTCCCAGTTTTTCCTTTCTTTCTCCGTCCCCTTTCTCAAGGTCGTGGCCACGCTGTTCCTCGAAAAGCCTGCCATTAGACAGATGATGCTGGTGCAGTCTGCCCTTGCAGTGTCTGGATGCCTCACATATTACAGATAACCCCTAGTGTGGTTTTATTTAGATGTTATATATATTTTCTGGGAGACTGTTGTTCTTTTTTATTCATACATTGTGTCATTGAGAGGCTTTTATGTAGGAATTTTTTCGACACGTCCTTTGCACATGCTGCAGACCCCCCAATGCTCTCCACTTCATCTCCTGCTGACAGATGCTCATTTTAGAAGCTGTCAGACCTGAGAGGCTTTCCTTCATAATGACCCCCTTCCCACTTGCTCCCCTGTCAATCGCCGTTTCTGTTGCTAGGTGCAACAGTATTTGGGCATCTGTTTGTCAAAGGCCAGAAAGGTTAAATGAAGCCATTTCACACGGACCAGAAACATCCTGTTGGACTCATAAATCCTATTTCTTATCAGGTGGGAGAAAAACAAATTAAGGTTTTTCCATTCTTGTCTTGAAAGATACAATCATCTTTTTTGAAATGCTGCTTTTCATTTTGAGTTTCATATATTTTTTTTTTATCTGCCAGATTTGGAAGCCCAAAGCATCCTCTAAGAAGCTGTAACTGTTCAAAACCTATTTTTATGTTTTTTCCAATACCTAATTTGTGGAATGTAATAGAAAAAAAAGATTGGACTTTCTCATCAAAGTTTTTTATGAATAAAGTGATTCTAGATTAATTCCAGACTTGAGTTTTATTAACTTTTTTAGAGGAAGTTAACACTGCATCGGTCAGGATCATCATTCTCCCCTTTTTACATGCATACCTGAAAGATGAACTGTTTTCACACCACCCTTAGCAATGCGCGTTCAAGTGGCCACTTCCAAATAAAAAGCCTTTGTATATGCTCGTTTCAGGCTTCCGCTTTCAAAACTCTCAAGTTTACATGTAGCTACGCAGGTTTCTATGATCATTTTTTGGCTCTACATGCAAATGCACGGCCACTGAAGGTTACAAGTTAAACCAGGTTGAACTTGACCCTGACCAATGAGGAACGTGGACTTGGTAGTGATGTATGGATGGTGTGTGTCCCTTTGAGTTCACAGAAGTACTAACTGTTTGAAAATTGATAATTGAGAAATTAATAATTGCTATATTTAAAAAAGCATTGATTGTGTGTAAAGGGCAGCACAGTGGTCAGTGCTCACAGCATGAAGGTCCTGGTTCAACTCCCGGCTGGAACCTCTCTGTGTGGAGTTTGCATGTTCTCCCCTTGCATACATGAGTTTTCTCCCAGAACTCCGGCTTCCTCCCACATTCCAAAAATGGGCTTCGTTGGTTTATTCCTGTCTCTAAATTACTCTTAGGTGTGTGTGGCCCTGCAACAGATGGGTGATCTGTTTAGGATGTACCCCACCTTCACCCTGTGACCCTAAAAATGTGTATTATTGATGTATTTATTTTCTTCATGGTTGTTAAAAAGGTTGAGTACTAAACAGACAAAAACTGTGAAAATTGTAATATTTGACATCACAACGATTTGTAACTAAAATGTTCTCTTTGTATTTCTTAGGCGGCATTTCTTTGAAATTGAGGTTAAGAACAAATGTTTGAAAATAGCATAGATAAAAAGGTAAGTTAAGGCTACTTTACTTTACAGTCACAAAGCACATAAAATCTTTTTGATATCACCAAAATTCCCCAAATTAAAGCTACAACTGCAAAAAGGACAGCTATAATTAGTCACAGGTTTTTATCATTTGCTTTGTAAATGTTCACAGTTTAGCTGCACAGCAAATCCTTTTAAGGATGCATGACAGAGGGGATTTTTGAAGGACAGGTGGATGCACTTTCACTAGTCCTTCATTCACCTGGCCCTTTTCCCAGAGAAAGCGACTCCTATGACCTTGAGCACTAACACAAACAGAGCTGGCTGTGGGGAAATCAGGCAGCAGAGGATATGATAAGAGAAGAAGAGACAGGACTCTGTTGCTGTGTGCATCACAGACAGCCTCAAGTCTTTTCCCTTTTCCACACCAACCTGACAAATCAGATATAAAAACTGATTTATCTTAAAAATAAGCTTGCACATATAGGATCCACTGAAAAGAAATCAAGCTGACAGATGAGATGTATCAAGTGAACAGGCCTCTGAGATCCCAACGTAAGGAATAATAAATACAAAAAATGTATACGGTAATATTTTAGAAGTGAAGTCAGAGGGGAGGATTTTGTTCTGACTTCTTGTCAGTCTTAGCTTGTACTTGCTCCCAGCAAACTTCAAAACTGATTCATTTATTTTGTCATCGTCCTGTCATCATAAACACTAGATTACAAACGTTTCAGGTTTTTGTGCTGCTTTCCCCCCAATTTGTCATTATTCAAAGTTATTCGTAAACTATGAGACATTCTGTAAAGACTAGGGGTCGGCCTATTATTGGTTAAGTTAGTTATCAGTGCTGATATTTGTTATTTTAACGCAAATAGCTATCAGTCTTTTTTTAAAATCCGACAGGCTGATTTTGAACTGGTTATTCAGTCTTCTCCATGGCACATTACTTGCAACCATTGACTGTGTATGAGAATGGAACTGAGTGACCCCCCCCTACCCCTCGTGTTCCAAATAGGAAATAACCACTAATCCCAAAAAGCAGAAATCCCATCTACAAGAACCATTCATGCTCTGATAACGATTAGAACATGGCATTTGATTGGACAGACTTCCCCCGAGCCTGCTTTCAGTGAGAGGAGTGTGGCCTTCTAACATGCTCAGTACTGACTGGAGAGAGTGGTTGCCATAGAAATGTAGACTCAGAGCGACACGGGCCAATCACAGCTTACTGAGGACGGCTGGTTCCAACATGACGACTGACATATCGTGGAAAAACAGCGACTGAATTGATTTCATTTGGTTGAACCGAAAGTGAGTCATTTTCCATGGGTGATGTCACACTTCCTCTGTCCAGTTTTCTTATACAGTTAATGTGAGAAACTAGGGGTGTCACTTTTAACCTGTTACCATTAATGCTTTTTAATGCAGTTGATTGCACGCTAAAAAAATTTATGATTGCCCTCTTCATATTGAGATAAAGCAAAAAATATGAACAAATCAAACAAAAACAGCGCGAGTGCCTCAGCTGCTCTGTGCGCTGGTATAGCTACTGCTCCTCCCTCCTCTGCTCATTGCTCCAAATGTTGGTTATCGGCCAATTTGACTACAGATAATTAGTATTTGATTCAGCCCTGAAAAACAAAACAAAACAAACAAAAAACATATTGGTTGATCTTTACTTAAGACACTGCTTTAGTTTCTAAAGGGACCTTCATGGCGTAAAGTGTTTTCAGAAGTTTATTTAGCAAAACAAAAATATACAGGCTACAGTATACAATTAAACATTTAGCTAAAACAGTTTTGTAAAAAAGTCTGATTATATGTCAGGAGTAAAGCTGCTTTAGTGTGAATTGATATGCTTGTGGGGAGTTTCTTCTCTCATTTGGTGTGGGTTTGTGTTCTGCTTTGGGTTGTGCAGTGTGTCACTTGAATACAGAGTGTTTTTTTTTTTTTTTTCCTGAAGGAATGTCAAATCCTATGTACATCTGGGTAGATGTTGTGTCCCCCTGCCATTTGGGCCCAAGGGAAAAGGGGAGAACAGGGTGTGTTCTGCAATATGGATGTTAAAGGCTGATATCTGGCGCTAGCATGTGATTGTGTTTTGGGTCAAAGTCTGCATTAACATTGTGGTTTGTGAATGGCGGCACTTGACTTGAAAGAAACGACTCCAATCAATGCTGATGTCTGCTCTGCAGTGCAGTGTGATAAGATGGTAAATCGGGAAAAGCTGCATTTTGGTGTTTTGCAGTCTCACAAAAGGATTTTAAAATAATCTGTAGGATTTGTGAATGAATATTTACTGAAAGCAGCTGTTGTTTGCCTCAAATCTACTTATACACTTCATACTGTACATTTGCAGATTAAAAAACAGAAGCAGTGCACTGGTTTAGCTGAGTTTTATTTTTGCTGTGAATGTCTGAAATCCTCTCTGGCTGATGCATCAATCAGACATTTTTGGGCTTTAGAACAAGCCTGGAAAGATTAATGAACAAGTTTATCTTAATATTACACAGTACCGACAGCCATTTTCCACATCCCACTAAGATGGGCCTATTTCATTTAGAACTGTCCTTTAGAATTATAGATGTTCATTAAGTCAGTAGAACTTTTAGGTACCCAAATTGCCATTTATTCTAATTTGGGATTAATTAAATCCCATGAATCTGTTCATTGAGTCCTTGTTTGTTTATTCTAAGGGATTTTTTTTTAACCTGAAGGTAGAATTCAACTGATTGAGGGCTTTAATTAGAAGCAAATTATCTCTACCCACTGTGAGAACCAGGACTCACAGCGAGGTTTATCTTTTGTATGTTTTTACCCCGGTCTTTCTTTTAATCTCGCTCAGGGCTGACCAACCCTGGTCCTTGAGAGCCACAATCCTGCCTGTTTTGACGATCTTTTTGCTGATTGGCTGAATCAAGTGATTCCACATCGTGATTGACTGAACACACCTGCTTTTGGTAGTTTGCATCAACCAGTCCAGAGAGAGCTGGAAATCAGGCATGGTTGAGGCTCTTGAGGACCAAGGTTGGCCAGCCCTGATCTACACAATGCCTCCTCAAAGTAGAAGCCACAACGTTTCCTTCATTTCACATTCGTCTTTTGATTGTTGTTGCTTTTAGTTTGTGTTTTATGACTTTATTATATAACCTAATGTTTATATATGTCTTTTATGTCAGCCACCTTGTCTTCTACAGCATGCTGATAAAGGTGCTCTACAAATAAAGTGAGTGATTGATTTTTGAGTAAGACTATGACCAAAAATGCTAGCACGTTACTTAGATGTTCACTTAAGACCTCAGACTTCAGATCAATGTTCATTGACTGGCCTGAGGAGTAAATCTAACCCTCAGATCTCATTGGGGCATGGCCACGGCGCAGAGGAGGACATTTCATTCTTGAATTTTCTTATGTGTTAGCATCTAAAAGCTCTGAGGGTTTGTATGAATGTAAAAATGTGGCCATGTGGGGATTGTGATGATAACTAGATCAAAAAATTACAAAGATGGATTTAGATTAAAGGCCCTACAAATATAATTTTTCTGCATAATTCTTTAGTCGTATGTGCCAGAAACGAGGGACTTTCAACCAGGAACGACATACAAAACATTTTTTGACAAGATTTCCATGCCTTACAGATTTGTTTTGTACATTTGCACTTTCTCACCTTGACACTCACCGTCTTTGAGCAGACTTTTATATCTGAATCTTTGGCTCTGAGATGAAGTCTTTATCCTGCATGTTATTAGTTGGCATCACCTGTCCCTGAAAGTCCTGGCTTCATGTAACAGGGTGCACTGAAAGGACAGACGAAGTTATAACTCGCGGTCCTGGCTGCAGAAGGAAGCCAAGTGCAAAATGCAGGCTTAGTTTAAGGCCACTTCCTCTTCTAAACTGTGTTGGGCTTGCAAAGTTATTTAGGCTGCCAAAGATACTGAGAGCGGCAGCCCCCCGTATGTGTTTATATGTGTTAGTTATTATGTGTTTACAATTCTAATGGTGTCATGTGAGACCTGCCACCTTTGGCCAGCTTGCACAACTGGAATTTGAAACCTGGAGACATTGGAGTTCACTTGCATCCACAGAGTACATCCACATTTGTCACAGCCTGCTTTACACTTGTAGCCCTTCCAGTGTGACTGCTGAAGAGCTCCTCGGAAAACATCTGACAGTTACAGCTTGGCACTTTAAATATAGGCAGCAATACACCAATGAGAAACTAAACAGCTATTAAAAAGGAGTTGCGAGAAATCAAAACTGTACAGCTGGATAGCTCCAACACTGATTGCCGTTTTTGTTGCACTGGTAATATTTTGTTTGGAGTTGAGAGGGTTTCAGAGCTATTGGGAGAGATGGATGAGGGGAAGTGGGGACAGGCTTACTCTACCCCACTAGTCCCACCTACCGCTCAGAGGCTAATGAACTGCTGCCGGTCTGCAGAAACTACGTCCTAAAAAACAACACAGGCTTTTTTTAAAAAAAAAAACAATTTTGCTAAAAATTACATAATTTTGATCAAAAGAACACTAGGAACACTTTGAAAATAGATCAAAATATAATCAGAGTAGGACTTTAACAAACTACAAAAAACACACTATGTACCAAATACATAGAATCTCTACTTAAGATTATGAAGTTCAAACATGTTTTTATTTGTGTATTTATTTTTCTTACTGGCTGTCCTTGGATTTTCTGCTACAGTGTTGGATCTCATATGTTAAAGGTCACACAGGTAAAAGTTTATTGTGTTTCCTTACAATTGCGTTGAAAAAACAAAGAAAAGCCAGAGATAGTTATAATTCATTGTTTTTTTTTTTTTTGCACTTCCTGAAGTCTACATCAACAGCATCTCCACGTTGATAACTAGGTCAAAACGAGTTTGTCATATTTGCTTTCATGGGTAGAATTTCTCTTCTACTACCATTTTTATGGTTTTATTTTGCCACACTTTTTGGAGTATAGGTCACATTTTCTTTCTTTTTGCATAGTCTGGCCAGGGGTGTGAATAATACTCCTGCGCAACCCATACTCTGGTCCCATAAGTGAATCAAATACCCAAGATTTCTGCATGAAACTGTAACCAAACCTAACCCCAATATGGTCTCCAGCAGGTTGTGGGGGCATGGGTGTAGCTTGTTCTGGTTGTGTGCTTCTAAGGGGAAATGTCAAACCTCCAGAGACTAACCTCATACCCTACACACTTTAGGGTCTAGGCCTCCCCAGGCCTAGTTTTAGGTTGAAGCTCTTGTACCCCCAATTTAGGTGGTCTCTGGAAGCCTGAAGAGTGTATGGATTACACTTCGTCTGGCACCTTACCCAGGACTAATTTGCCTTGGGAGCTCCAACCAGAGGGGCAAAAATAGCCCCCAGGATCACAGTGAAACTCAATCCCTTTTTACCACACGATGAGCTGATGATTCATGGGTTTCTTTTAATGGATGTGTTTTAGACGTGTCCTGCTGGGAAAAAGACTCTCAACAGACCCAAGGATTTATACTTTAGAGGTTATATCTAACAAGTGGGCCAAGAATGCCTTTTAATCTCAAAGTCTAGATGCTGAAAAAGACAGCAATAGAGTTTTTGGTTTTTTTTTTTACATTTTTTGATCACCATCATTTTATTAAGAATTTAAAAAAATATAGTTAATATATTATTGTGATACTTTCTATAAAAAAGGTCTTGATAAAAAATGTTTGCTTAACATGATTCTATTATCTATTTTTATAAATAAAAATTGATTTTTTTTTTAGCAGCCCACAGCCATTATATAATTTTACTTTTGAAAAAGTGACATTTCTATTTGTTTTGTTTTTAAATTCATTTAAATTAACTTATTTTTTCTCTTTTTTTTCTTGCATATTTTCTCTTTTTTCCCGTCTCAAAGTCAGGCAAAAAAAATGTTTACAATAATCATAGTAATTCATGCACAACAATCATCTTTTGTTAATTTATATTATTTTCTATATATCCATTTGTTTTTCCTTTACTAAATTAGATTTTGAGTCAAGTATATACAGCCTAAAAAGAGACAAATCTTTTAGTGACTTTAGAATATCTTTGGCCCTGCATAGATATTTTTAATACATTTAAAACCGAATGAACCATACACACTGGGAATTTCATGACGTGTGATGCCTGTTTTTTAAATTAAAAAATATATATTTTTTAAATTGCACATATTTAAAAAGATCAAACAAACACTTATTTTTATTATTGTCAAAAGAGAAATCAGATATGTATTAATCTATTTCTTATGACGTTGTTACAGCAGGACTCAATTTGAACCCTCTCCTTGTCCTTCTTATGAGGGACAACCTTTTTGTCGTTTATCAGCAATCAGCAAATGGGCAGTTATTCCTTCCTGTGACAATCCTGAGCACAGGACAAGTTTCATTCCCCCATTTAAATGTCAAACTATTACAAATGCAATAGCATGGGGCTGCCTATTTATTTCTTCAGCCACAATGCATTTGATCAATACAAAGGGGCATCACATGAAAGTAATCAAGCTCTCATTATCAATAATGGATCATCAGCAGGGCTTCTTTTGTGAGTTGTTCAAATGAAAGGGAGGGTGCGAGAGGAACCATTATTCACCCCTTCACTGGCTGTTGGGAAGATGAGTTTACAGTAATGGGGAATGTTGCTGGCAAGTGCTTAGATTGGTGACATTCAAAATGTGGATTTAGTAAAAAGTCACATATTTGCCCTTTCAGCAATTTATGGCATGATAGGATGTCAATGCAATATTGAATAATTTATATTTTCTTGGCACACTTTGTGCCCCTTAATGCCAGTTGAGCATGGCTGCAATGCTACAGACTACCTGGTGTTGTTGCTGACCATGTCCATCCCTTTATGACCATAGTGCATCCATGTTCTGATGACTACTTCCAGCAGGATATTGTTCCATATCATAAAGCTAGAATGATTCCAGACTGGTTTCTTGAACATGACAATAAGTTCTCTTTACTTAAATGGCCTCCACAGTCACCAGATCTCACTATAATAGTGCACCTTTGGGACGTGGTGGAATGGGAGATTGGTATCATGGATGTGCAGCCGACAAATCTGCTGCAACTTTGGGATGCTATCATGACATTATGGACCAAAGTCTCTGAGGAATGTTTCCAGTATCTTGTTGAGTCTATACCACGAAGAATTGAGGCAGTTCTGAAGGCAAAAGGGGGTTCAACCCGGTACTAGAAAGATGTACCTAGTAAAGTGACTGAGTGTAGTTGTTTACAACTGGATGCATCAGAATGGAGTGCAGTAGGAAGCTTGGTGCTTGCCATAGTAACATGTACGTCACACTTTCAAGCTTTTTCCTATGGCATTTTTGCATCTGTTCCTGATTTGTAACAATTTGAAATAAAAAATATTTTGAAATGCATGTCCTCCACTATGAGAAAAATGCCACAAGACCATGTTAAAAGTACCAAAAACACATATTTAAATACGGTACATTTGGTGAAATATTTCTCCTCACCATCATGATATATAATGTCTCTTCTAATTGTATTGACTAGCTTCTGCCTCCATTCATGTCACTGACAACAAAATCGACATTCCTTATTAAGGGGATGCTTTTCAAAATAATGTTCTTTCACCTGCAGGGGTTCAGTTGCTGTAACTTTTATTGTCTGCATGTGAGCACAGGGTTGTATCTTGTTTGGATGAGCCAGAAGACGTGACACCCTGCTTTACGTGTATTTACGTGTTTTCTCTCTTTCTCTCCATAGGTGGTTTTAGTCTTTGCACTGAGCATCGGAGCCCTTGGGATATACTTTATAGACTCATCAGAGTAAGTACCAATAACACTTATGTGAAAGTTTAGGTACAACTGTTAGCTAAGCTGCTCTACTGATAGGAAAATAGCAATGAATGTAAGTTTGCATGTACAGCATTTATTGATATATTGACTTACATGCTGATTCTAATGAAGTCCTTTTCATAACACGGCAGGCTCTGCAAAGCAAAAACATACATCCACACCCTCACAGAGACTTTGTGTGCACAAATACCATACAAGGGCAAAACATACACACATTTTTGGTTTTGTCAATGGAAAGTCTATGAGTTACCATGGAAACAGAGGTTTGTGTTGTCTATGTGCTGGAACACCTTCTTTTGTATGCACGCTAGGCTGTTGATGTTGTTGGTTATTTAAAAATATTGCCTGGAAGAAATCCACAAGCACACTGTGATGGATTTCTGTAAACTGGGCAGTATTTTTCTGCAATGTCAGCAGCAAAATAAAGTACAAATGCTTTACGGTATTTTACTGTAAACATCAATGAACTGTGGGAATATACTTTCAAAAGTAACGGATTGTGGGAATTTCACCTATCAAATCACTACTGTAATTTCACCAGTTACTGTTAGTCAGAAAACAGTAAGAAAAATGTCCACAAAAACATGGCCAATCCCAAACAGATACCTCATTATTTTTTCTTACCTACTCGGACTAAGAATAACCCTTCTATCTCTAAAGAGCACAAAGATTGTTTATTGAAATGAGTTCCAAACGCTGCTTACATGTGGCATCACTCATAGTAAAAATTCAACCTGACAGCACAAATGTATCCCCTGATACCACATAGTGATTTTTTTTTTTTACATTACTGTGTTTTGGATCCAATAGAATTCTTGGTGGAAAGGTTTTTTTGTGTGTCTTTTTTTATTTATTTTTTATTAAATCATGTATGTAATGTATTCAACCTTTATTTATCCAAGCAGGACAGATTAAGAACAACATTATTATAATAATTGTGTTAAAATGTCAACTCATCTATTTGTGGACATACGTCTTCCTACTGAATTTTCAATTTGTTTATAGGTATATTTTCCGGTTTTGCTGTTTAGAAGTTACAAATACATCTATCAGGTTATAAAACAGAAAATAGTTAACAAGACGCATTGTTTACAAACTCTTAATTGTCAATAAAAGCTAACAAAAACACCCCAAATCAGCTGTGCTGTTCAAACTGGGTGAGACAATCTTTCTGTCAGCACACTGTGACAGATTTCTGTAAACTGGTCAGTAGTTTACTGTAATGTCTGTTAAGGTAGTGAATTTGAAAATTCTTGTGTTCACTACTGTTATCCTCAATGTAATATGAACAGGTAGATAAAGGGACAGAAAAATGTAACTGTTTCCATATGCTTTGCTAAAATTGATTTTTGAGTCTAATCTGTGTGTGAGTGGAAAATATAATAAAGTTCCTGTTTTTGAAATAGAGAGCCTAGCAGTGCATTTTCATGATGCTTTTATTTTTATATTGAAACGACATCCTGTTGGTGTTTATAAGAGGAGACCAGTCCAGCAATATACACAGTAGAGGCCTGTTGGTTTTCTCTATCCTCTTGTAAAGTTTTCAATGTGAAGAGAAGAGAAAAAACTTTGGAGTTTAACCACAGGTTGTTACAGCAGAAGTTCAGCTGAAAAATAATTGATTTGGAGATTTTATATATAAAATATCACAAATTGTAACAAATAATCTTCACGCACTGTTAGCACATAAATTGTTGTATAAATTTGATTCTTCTTTGAAACTAACTTACCCGGAACTAAACTTCCTCTGGAGTTACCCGTTTGATGAAAGCCCTCGCTTTCTGTAAAACATTTGTGACTTAACAGGATTTCAGAAACACATCCTTGAAGGTTAAAGTGTTACCAGGAGATGTACACATCTTTAAGGGACTTAGTTCAACAGCTTTTGCAATTTTAGAAGAAGAAAATTCAATTTTAAAGTACTCAGAGATAGCATGGTGGTGCAGTGGTTGGCATTGTGGCATCACAACAAGAAGTTCACAAGAACAATTACTTATAGATCTGTGTGTTTTTCTGACTCAGTCTAAAATCATTCTCCAGATGTTTTTTTTTTAAATTTTCAACAAACATTGAAGGTTTTTAGTCATAAACAAAACAATTTACCTGAGTATAAATAGGAATGCATTTGATGTAAAACAAACATGATCAATGCTGACTCGTCATTTGCGTGGAAAAAAAGAAGCACAAAAAAAAGCTTGTTGAATGTATCCCTATATTTAGCCGCTATTGTAAGGCTTTTATTTTTAGGAATCAGGCTGAAACAAAACTAAGCACCAGCTGTTGAAACTGTTTTCAAAACTGAATACATCAAAACAAAATGTCAGTCCAGTAGGCAAATTGTAACTGTGTTGATATGGTGGTGCAGTGGTTAGCACAGGTATGAATTCAAGGTTCAAGCCCCAGTGGGAACTTTTGTGTGTTGAGTTTGTATATTCTCTCTGCATTTGTGCATTTCAATCTAGTTGACTTGAAACTGTTCAGTGATGTACAACAAAGAATTGTTTGTCTTTATCTGGTGTCGCATTGATCCGAGACTTCAAACTCCAGGCCTCGAGGGCCAGTGTCCTACATGTTTTCCAACCAACCTGCCCTTGAAGCTCCAGATTGGCTAAACACACCTGATCCAGGTGACTTTACTGGCATCCTGCTGCCAGTAAGCTACTGCAACTATTTTACAGTGCAGCTTTCCCCGTACTTTCATACCATCTTGACACAAACTGCCTTTTAAATTAATTATTTAAAAAAAATATTACTAGTAGAGATATTTTTAAAAGTATGTTCATGCCTTGGCATATTGCACAGAGACGAGGTGTATTAGTTTGAGAGGAGCAACTAAACATATTTTACGCAGTCTAATTTCCTTCAACGGGCAGCGTGTGCATTTATCACGGGAATCACTGTTGCTGCAGACACTTGAGTGTGTTAACTGAATGCAAGAGGGAGCAGGGACTCATCCATCCTTCTGCTGCAGGGATTTAAACAGGCCTTTGGATTTGCTGGGCCACAGCTTTTGCAACACACCATCCTGGCTCAGAGTTTTGAACCCCCACCCTTTCATGTCTGTTTTAGTCATTTTTTATTTAGTCAGGAAGCCCGAAACAACAGTTCTGAATAAATAGGTTGTCAGATCCTAAACTTAAACCTAAACTCTAAACAGATTCATTAAGCTCATAAGCAGTTGACTACACTTATTAACCCCAGCAGATCATTTCTTATTTTTGTGACATCTAAACCTATTTTAGAGACAATTAGCATAAAAATTGATTGCATTGAATTGTAAATATCTAAAATGTAGAATTTCATATATTATCTTAAAAAAACATTGGTTGTAAGTTAACTTGCATAGAAATAAAGGTTTAAGGAAAATAATATGTCAGTAATTGTTTTTTTTTAGCATTTGGTTTGAGTTACTGGTTGTTCTAAAACATGTGCGTTCTTAATGTTATGTATAGGAATGTATCATATTTCAAAAACTATTTTCTAGGAATTGTAGAATTAGTTTTTTTTATTTTTGTGCCATAATAACCTTTTTATCTTTAAAATTTCTAAAAGTCAAAGATTCTCAATAAAAGCAAAAATATTTTGCTTTTCCATCATCTTTCCTTTCTTTTTTGTGTAGGATATATTTTTAAAGTAACACGTAGCTTCTAAAGTTTGTCTTTACTGCCATATAAACTCTGTTAAGTCTGAAATTGTGAGATGCTGTATGATAATCCCGTGAGAAGTAAATCTAAACCACAATCCAATTTGCTCAGTCTTATCTCTTAGAAGCAGCAGATAAGTTTTTTCTAGGCCTTTAATTTTCTCACCCATTTTTACCCCAGAATAAAATCCTCCTCGGCTGTTTTTCTTTTTTTTTCTTGTCTTTATCTATCTTTATCTATCTTTATCTATTTTGTAGTTCTTGTGTTTTTGCCCCGTTTGCCCGTGGCACTTTTTTCAAAGCAGAAGTTTGAATCAAGAAACACGTGGAAACTAAAAACGTGACTTATTTGGAACTAAAATGTGCCGCTAGATACAATGCAGTAGTTTGAAAATGATGACTTGGTAGACCCAATTACAAGAGATGTGACTTTAAAATAACATGTTTCAATAAACCAATATAAATAATGAAGCATAAACTAAAATGTTGTAAACTAGAATCTTGAAGATGACATAACAAAACAAGTGAAGACATGTGGATCTGGCTTTAAGGAAATAATGGTAATAAACGTAACAGCTAAGATGAATGAGAACTAAAGCCTGGTATGACTGTGAACACAAGTGAAGAAGAAAACCCACCAAATACAAGCAAACAACAAGCAAAGCTTAAGAAAACGACCGAAGAATAGAAAAAGACACCAATCCTCACATATGGTTACCAAAATGACTGTTAAACTTTTCACAGTTGAGATATTGTCTGCGACACTTAATTAACACATGTCATACTGTAACTCTTCGAAGGTGATGTGTTAGAAATCATGGAGGGCTGAGTTATTGGTCACTGTTTTAATAGCAGAAATTAATCAGTATAAGTGATGGCACCAATAATCAATTATTAGGGAAGAAAGATCCAAAAATGTAGCCACAAAGGGGTCAAAGTTGTGTCTTTGCTAATCCAAATATGTGAATCAGACCAGTCATATCCATTCTGGATTGGTTGAGGCCTGGGTCAGCTGGTGTTAGAACAGAAGATGTAGAAGATATGGTTAGATGGAGAAAGCTGTGGCGACCTCTGAAGGAAAAAGCCTTAAGGAAAAGAAGTAGATATACAGATCCAAACTTTACCATTTAGACTCATCTGTTTGTTTTCCACTTTGCATTACAACCTGCTGTTTTTTTTTTTTTTGGCTATCGGCTGAAATAAAGGTAATTCTAAAGCTATTTCTGAGAAAGGCAACACCAGTGGGAGGAATTGGGCTTCGGTCTCTGTGGAAATGGTGAGTAAAGACATTTGGTGGAAAAAGTGCATGTGGGTTGGATCCTTGGAGGTTGGAGCTACTGGATGGACTATTATGTCTATTTCAGCAATACAGCTTAGTCCCTTGGGTCAAGGGCACATGTTCATACTCGATGTAGCTTTCTGCAGGACCGGCATCAGTCTCCCAGGAGGTGTTTGTCTCCACCTGTGTGAGGGTGGGCTTTTCCTGAAAGGAGCGCAGAAAGTCGTCTCTGTAATTGAAAAATCTCCCCGTCAGACACACAAATCACAGTAACTTACTTGGCAACCATGTTGATTTTTTAAATTTGTGGAAATGACAAAAAAATGACCTATCAGTTTATTTCATTACATAGAAATGTATTTTAAAGTGAACTCAAAAGTTTTTTTTTCTCAGTCTCCTGCAGTATAGCTTACTTTGGCTCAGTTGCCAAACTCATGCTATTTCAGTGATGTTGTCAATGAGAGGAGACTGTGTCCTCTACCACCCACATCTGAATCAGCTTTAATACTTCATCCTTTCCTTTTCCTTCTTTGTGCTCCCATGGAAAAAAAAGAGCAATGTAGGACAAAGTCTCAGCAGGCTTCTCTTGAAGGGATGCCTTTGTTCCTGCTCCACTTCTGTTTCTATTCTCTCCTCTCTCAACCTCACCTTGCCACACAGGCAGGCAGACTTGTGTGTGTACACTCCTGCGCAGTCACGTTAACTTGCAGAAGGACACAAGAACACAAACTTTTGCTTGTAAACTCATAATTTGTGGGCACTAAACAGAATATCCAATCACTCAGCAGTTTCCTGGATACATTTTTTTTTTTTTATAATGACTGACTTAATTCACTCGTGAAATGTCGGTAGCACATTTATAACGATCATCTGTGTTATGCCACAACAAACTTTTTTATCATCGGGGAGCTTCTGCCAAGCCTAATGCCAGATGGTTGCTTACACCGAAACATCTGGAAAGTCCTCCACAAAAGGACAGACATTATCATTGAATGATCTTCCTGTTTGTTAATGTCAACCTCTATCCGAGTAAATCTGAAAAGAAGTGACAGACAAGACCTCCTAAATTCAACTATGGTCACATATCCCAAAATGCCAACGCGTGACGACTTGAAAGCAAATTTTTTAATCCAATTCAGCAGGTAGCATTTGTAATCGGTTGGCTGAAGTCGCATTTTTACACATTGCACGGAGGCCATGGAGGTTTTCATTAAAAGCAAAAATTTGACGGCAACCGGACAATTTTTTTACTTTGGTCAGTGACCGCCCGGGCACATTTGGAGGTCGCACAGTGGCAGTCCAGTGACAGCTAGGTGGCAGGAAGGCAGCAGTGTGATAGTTGATTGATATAAGGGGTCTCCGAGGTCCCCAAAATTGTTTGATGGTCAGCTGATTTCAGACTGCCACCCTCCAGCCACACCCCTGCCCTCATGCTGCCATCCCGCTGCCACTGTCTGAACGCAGGCACTCAATTAGGGCTGTTGACAAGGGGCGGGGCCCGGAGATGACCAGACATCAATCTGGCGATCCCGGCCACCGTGGGTCCAAATGGGGAGAAAAATGTTTCTTTTAAAAATTAATTTCTTCAACTAGAGATCCAAAAAGGAGAAGTCAAAAAGCGGAGTCAAAGGCTCTGGAGCCTGTTCCATACTTTACAAACAAAAGCTTAAATTCAGGAATATTTGATCTTAACTTATCTAGTTAATTGGTTGAAAGTCATATTTCTGTATAACAGAAACATGTCATATTTTTGGGCACAATTATTCAAATGTTTTTGTTGAAGATCTTCGCATTCACACATAGTAGAGACATTCAGTGATTACTTTGTCTAGTATTCTCTTAAAATAAATTGCAATATAAAGCTGTGGAGTAAATTCCTGATGCCTTTTCCTTTTTTTTTCTTCTTTTTCCTCTGGTGGAGCTGTCTTTTTTTTAGCATCACTTAATGAAGTGTAGTTGTGCTATTTTCATTCACAGACTGCTGCAGACCAAAGCAGTAGAATGCTTGTAGCAGGAGGTGAGTCATTTGCATTTACATGAAAATTTGAGTCTATTTTTAGCCTCTCTGAAGAGCTTATATTTGTCCATTACCCTCAAAGGCGCTTAAGTGTTCATTGGCTTAGCCTTGATCAGAATCAATCTTTTAAGACAATAATCAGGCCGTTCTTTCAGATTTAAGTTTCCTTTTTTTTCCGCCGCTTATGCTCATATATGCACCACACTCACGCCGGCTTTTTGAAGTGTTTGCACACTAAATATTAAGATGTTATAACACACGATGCTCAGAGACGCACTGGAGCAGGAGGACTTTTATGCGGCAATAGATTTGGTGTGTGCTGCTCTGTGATTGTGAACATTAGTCAAGCAATTAGCAGTCAGTCAAGTGGGCAGCAGAGTATTGTTTTTGTTTTCTCATGGGACAACCTTGCTGTTGCTGCTGCACTTATCCAAGGTCATGCATCCAAGGATGGTAAAGGAGTTGCTGTGCGGACGGACCGAAAATGTTTTTTTTTTTTTTTTAGATGGCCACTTACTTATATGCGTTTAACAATGTGATTACATTTTCCTTCTATGAGCATCTGCGATTATTGAAGGTCGAGGAAAGGAAACACTTTTTCTTTTGAGATAATATCTCTCTCTGCTGTTATCTAGAAATCATTGTTGTCCTGCTGGATGTATTCACATTTTCTTGTTTGATCTCTCTGCTCATCCAGACTGTTTCCCCCAAAAATTGAATACTGTGAAAGATTGGAAAGTTCATCACCAGAATTTCATAAAAAAAGAAAAAAAAAACTTTCAGACAAAGATTTAGAATCTACTGCTTAATTGATTTTAATTTTTAACAATTTGTTTATTTTTACATTTATTTTGGGTTCTAGCTTAAAAAAGCAAAAACACATTGACAGCAATAAAAAAAATTGAATACTAATCTGTATTTTCTAAATCATCAATGCTTCAATAGTACGGGCAGGGTCCTTCTGGAAGATGGAATCTGCATCTCCATCCAGATACCCAGCAGAAGGAATCGTGCAGTCCTCTGAAACATTCGGGTAGACTGTTGCAGGGATTTTGAATTGAAGAAATCATAACTGACAGTGGGGACTTCACACTGGACCTCCAGCAGCTTGGGTTCTGCTTCTCACCAGTCTTCCTCCAAAACGTGACCTTGATTTCCAAATGAAAGGCACGCTTGAATTTTGTTTGAAAACAAGACCTTGGTCCTCTGCTCAACAGTCCAGTCCTCCTCCTCCGGGGCCCGGTTAAGACACTGTTGGTCAAGATTCAGATGTGGCCTGACCCAAGGAACCCAACAGTTGTTTCCCCTCTTTGCAAATGTGGTGGGTTTTGAAACTGTTCCTCCACCTCATCAAACTCTTTCTGGATGTCTGTCAGATTTTTGTCTCTTGTCCTTTTGATAATTTGCTGAAGCGCATGGTCATCTCTTTTGCTGGTGCATCTTCTCCCGCCATTTTCCCTTCCATTAGACTTTCAGTTGGTCTGCTTAACACAGCGCACTGTGAACAGCCAGAGACCTTAGCAAAGCTTAGCTAACTTTTGTGGCTTATCCAGATGATGGAGGGGATCAATGATGGTTCTTCTGGATAGTTATCAAGTCTGAAGTATGTACTTATAAAGCAAAATAAGGCTGCAGTTCTGGCTGGACGATGTGAAAATCTCCCCGAATGGCAGCTTTATAAAGTACGGTAGCCAAGGGGTGAAAAAAAAAAAAAAGCTTGACTGCCACAGTCTACATTCACGATGCCAACAATTAAAAAAAATCGAAGGGCGGATGAAATCTTGAAGATTCTGCCTCCATATCGCTCAACAGCAGTTGTACTTGTGATGGAAGCATAAGGGCGAAATTTGGAGCTTTTGAACATTCACATTAATTTGGATAAAACATAAACTTGCGTTTAACAGGCAATTGTTTCCAGAATTCGTCTGTTTTATTTGACAATATAGTTCCCATTTTGCTGCACGGTGGCGCAGTGGTTAGCGCTCCTGCCTCACAGCAAGAAGGTTCCCGGTTCAAGTCCTGGCTGGGGGACCTTTCTGTGTGGAGTTTGCATGTTCTCCCCGTGCATGCGTGGGTTTTCTCCGGGTACTCCGGCTTCCTCCCACCGTCCAAAAACATGCTTCATAGGTTAATTGGTCCCTGTAAAATTGTCCCTAGGTGTGAGTGTGCATGGGTGTGTGTTTGTGGCCCCTGCGACAGACTGGCGACCAGTCCAGGGGTGTCCCCTGCCTTCGCCCATGAGTAGCCGGGTTAGGCTCCGGCAACCCCGTGACCCCGAAAGGGATAAAGCGGATTGGAAAATGAATGAATGAATGAGTTCCCATTTTTTTTTACACAGAAAATTATCATTAGTGTGTAAATAAGGATTTTGAGTTGCTTGTGTTTACAGTATGTGGCAGTAAAATTAAAGAAATATATCATTTGTCTTTCCTCAAAAGATTATACTTTTCCTTATGAAATGTAATTTGAACTAAATAAACACCTGTTTGGCTCTTTTAATTGGAGCAAAAATTCAAACTGAAATGTTTTAATTCGTTTATAATGTAAAAGAGTGTCTCAGCTTTTACCACATTTTAGAAACTAAAATGTTTTTTTTTTCAATGTTAGTCAGAGGAAATATGGTTTGTTACTGAGCTGTTATATTCAGCAGCAGCTCTGCAATGACGAATGGCTGAACACGCCAACAAGCTGAAGAGTTCATGATTCATGTTTTGATTGGCAGTTCTCAGAATTTGGTTTACTGAACATCCAACAGACTAATAGAATTGTCTAAAACCAGACCGAATTTAACCAAAGTGATGTCTTATAAATAAGAATTGATACTTGTTCAGGAAACAGCGCTGCCCCTGTTGTGTGCTGACCATTTCTCTGTAAATTACTGAGATTGCTGTGAATCACATGACTGAAAATGCGCTGTTATTCAGAATTAGGACAGAGCCTGGCCTGGGGGGAAATGGCACAACGACCACTCCAAATGGTGTCTTGGGTATACACTATCTGCGTGTTGTGTAGATACGGGTCTTTATACTTTCCTTATGTCCATGTGTTCTTTTGTATTTATGTGTGTGGAGGAATTGACTGATATATGTGAGCAAAACAAGGAGAACTGACATTGGAGTGTAGATGGTGCCATCTCATAGCTGGTAGCTATTTTTACAGAGAAAAAAAGTAACCAGAGGAAGACTGTTCTTGTTTAAATTGGATCATTTTTTGGGCTTCTTGTGGTCACACTGTCTATGTTTCTAAAAACTTTAGTTAAAATCCCGAAGAAACATAATGAGAATTTCCAACACTCAGCTAAACAAAATATATATATTTTAACTGCTCATCCTTGACTCTTTCTAAACATTACTGCATAAAGTCAGGGTTTTACATCATCCTAAAGATCACATCTTTCCTTGGTCTTTTGTCCTCAAGAACGGCTACAATTATTAAAGTAAAGTTGGGTTTTCTTCCTTAAGCAATCTCTGCGTATGCACTCAACCATTATAGTAAAGTGTGATTAGTAATGATGTTAAGAAAATAACGTTTCACTTCTCTTTGAAAAACATAGTCACTGAACTCAATTCTGGATTTCCCAAACTGCCTATAAACATAAGAAATAAGGAACTTTAAAGCTCACACGTGTCCACCCAAACCATTCAGCTTTTCCCACTGTTAAATGTCTTTGTTTCCCTGGAGAAAAATATGCTGTGGACCCATGATCAGCTGAATGCACCACCTGTTATTGCTTTTGTTGGAGACATTCTCTTCCTAATGGTTAATCATTGCCCTGCAAATAAGATGATTGATTATATGACAGGGCTGACTGATTGCAACGCGTTTATCATCAGCAAAGCAGAATTTACAAAGCAGCACTATATGGGCTGTTGCCAACTTCATGCACGATGAATGAGGAAAAAGGAAAAAAATCTACTGGAATATGAGGATCTGACAGGCACTTAATAATTCATGCACGCTCAAAGTGCCTTCACATCAAAGCAGTTAGGAATTTTATTTTAAGATAGATTTTTTTTTTGTGACTGACTGTGGCTTTCATCTCGATCCAAGACCCCATGTGTGTCAGTAGAGAACATGTAGGCGGTCACTGAATGATTTTTTATTTTTTTTAATTTCACTTTTAGCACTGGAGGTTTTGCAGAATAATCAAATTAAAAGCATTGATCATGTATATGCTCTTTTTTAAAAGTTTATTGTCCTACTTGTTTACTTGCCATGGTTAGAAACAGTCAAAGTCCCTCTCCGATCATTTTTTGATCTACTGTGAAAGCGTTCCTAGTGGGCTTTTAATTAGGATTATGCTGTTCTTAGCCAAAATCCAAATACCTGTTACTTTTTAGGACATAGTTTCTGCAGAGTGGCAGGAGTTTATAAAAAAATTGCCTCTAAGCTGTGGGCGGGACTGCTGATATGGAGGAAGGCTGCCAATCCACCTGTTTTCACTCTCTCCCGCTAGCTTACAGCCCCTCACAACCCCAACAGTGCAACAACAAAAGCTTCATTTTCTTTATATACGTCTTCCATCGTGAGAAAAATGCTACAAGAACATGTTAAAAGCCCAATTTTAATCGGAGTGAGTCTTGAAATAATGATTTCTTACTTTTCTGACATGATTATTGTCTTGCATTTTGCAATATTTGATTCGATTTCTCCTAATAAAGTATTAAATCTTCTCTTTCCTCTGTGTTCTAGTCCTATTGAATCCTGCCAGAGCTTCTATGACGATTTCACGTTGCAGATCGACATGGCCTTCAATGTCTTCTTCCTTCTTTACTTTGGCTTGCGGGTAAGCATGCACACTTGCAACAAATTGCCTTTTTCACACAAAAGTGTTGGCATTGCTTGACGCACTTTAAATCTCCTTCATGACTAAAACCTTTCCTTCAAATTGATTGATCTGTTGTTTTCCACTGCAGGACAGCTAATATGTCTTAGATATCCCCACCTTAGTCATGTGCAGAGTTGCGCAACATGCCTTTAACTTAAACTGACACTGTTGCAATGATGTTTCTATGATGGCTGTCACGCCGCAGCAGCGGTGATGCAAATGTGAGCCTGACATTCTGAATGAATGAATAAATAAACTCGTAAGCTGCTTACACCGCCATCTATGTGCATGACTCAGCAAGCAGGGTGAAATTCCTCAGTGTTTTTTTTTTTCCTTTCCCAAAGTATTGTGTCAGCACTGTCAAAGGAAGACACAGCAGTTTGAATTGTGAGCTGCAGTGGCCTTTCTTGTAGAAAAGAAAGTGAGTTGTCATGTTTTCCTTTTTTTTGTTCCCTGACAGTTTATAGCAGCCAATGACAAGCTTTGGTTCTGGCTGGAGGTCAACTCCGTGGTTGACTTCTTCACTGTTCCTCCTGTCTTTGTCTCTGTCTACTTAAACAGAAGCTGGCTGGGTAAGTTTGCATGTATTCAGAGCGGTTTCCAAAGAAATTATTGCAAAAAATACACTTTATTCATGTTTTTGTAGTCATTAAATCATCCATTGACAAAATTTAGCTTTTAAATATTACAATAATTAATTTTAAAAGTCAGTATATTTTTCTATTTTTAACAATTTGAACTTTGTTCACTTTTGACATCAGCATATACAAGTTCCTTTTAAAATAAAGTGTCAAAAATTATCCTATTGTACTAAAATGTAAGAAAGTCAAGTCAAACATGACTTTGTGGAGCATTCATCCTTTTTTATTTTGCTATCGATTATAAAGATGACAATGTTAGTGAAGAATAAAAAAAAAAACATTATGAACAGTAAGCTCTGAAAATAATTGAAATCTTTTATCGTCAATTTTCAGCTTTTTGACATGTTAAAATCTAAAGAATAACAGCAAAACTAAATTAACTAAAATAAAATACACAAAGCAACAATCCCCCCCTTTTTTTTTCCAAAGAACACGGATGGAGGGGTGAAAAAGCCACAGAGGCTCCGGAGCCTTAGGTCATAGACCCCTATCTTGGGGCCTGTGCACTTTTGTGCTTCTGTTTTGAACCCACGTGGTACCTTTGTGATATTTCAAAATCTAAAAATATATTCAATACTTGCTGAAACACTAATCTGGGTTAGATGGTTTTTTTTGTTTTTTTAAGCATCTTTTGTACTCTCTAAAACTTTGCTCACTTTTTATTTTTGCCAACAGTCATCCAATAACAACAAAAGAACAAACAAGATGTAAATTACTAAAATATGTTGCTAATTTTCATTTTGGATTGCATAATATCACACATTCTACTTTCTTTTTTTCCTGATTTCCCTTTTTTCTGTGAATCCCACTCCTGCTTTTATCCTTCTCCATCTCCATTCCCATGTCTCCTTCTTCCTGGGAGAATGTCTCAAAGTCAGTTCTTTGTTATCATGTGAAGTGACAGGACTGGGTTCCTGTAAGGTTTCAGGGAGCACATCCTCAGCAAAGTGAATGGACTAAAGAAAGCGAAAGGGGGCTATGGTTCTCCATCTTCGTTTGTGTGAATCCTATTTAGAGATTTTTGTGTGTGTGAAGGTCTTATATCTGTAGAAGCTCTTAAGGTGCAAATGTATTCCTGCGCTGTCACTGGCACATAGAAAAGTATACATGCAAAAAGCATGTGTGATTGCAAGTTCATGCATGAGGAGACTGGAAAACACCATAACCTGCATTACATAACGACCTACTTTCCCGACTGTGTTCAGAGAGCTGTGACCTGAATTACATTGCAGTATAAAGAGTTTCTTTGTAGGTGTGTTCTTTTTCAAATCTGCTGCCTCTTTGCTTTAAAAAGAAAAGAAAAAAAGACAACATATATGGTGGGTTGCTGATGCTAATTGTGTTTGTTAGTGGATTGATGGATCTCAGAGTGGCTTTCCCACTAAGAAAAATAACTGATGGTTTAAACATTACTGATCTCTTGGGCAAACGTAGTGTTTTAACAATATTCACGAACAAAAGAAAAAGAAAATTGCAAAAGTTCACAGCACATTTGTATTAATTTATTTAACCAATCAAACAAAGTACTGTTTTGGTAATGCTCTCATGTTCTGTAGGATATAAAGTATAACAAAATTAACCTATAATAACCCAGAATTAGTTTTCCTTTAAAATTAAAATACCCTTTTTTTTCAGACAAAGATTTGGTCCAGACTTTCTCACAGCAGCAATAAAATGCATGACAATGAAGAAAGAAATCAGAAAGTCGTACTGGAATATAATTAGCTTTTGGGAGAAATTTATTAAACAAAATATGGGAACAAGAACGGGAATTTTATTTTGAAAAAACTGCAATAATAGACGGAATATATGCACGCTTTACTATCATAACACATTCATGCTTATTGATCTTCATGAAACATGGGAGTTTCATGAACAATATGAACAATTATTCAGATG
>BSAI01000096.1:8616373-8634883 GCA_036245035.1 Adrianichthys oophorus | reverse complement strand
ACCCCAAATAATAAAAAGTAAATAAATACATTGAATCTATTGAATGTGTTTTCATTACTTTGTGACATTTTAATCAGCCCTTGCAATATTAAAAACTTCTGGAGCAATCCACTAAAAGTCAACAAATCATTATTTATTTATTTTTTAAAATGCAAAATGACTACAACTTTTCTTTAAAAGCCTCACTTTATTTGAATTAGGTTTTAGAAATTAATGGGATCTAATTGCTTATTTTACATATTTAAAAAAAAAAAAATTCTTTCTGAGAGTTGATAATATTCAGTAGTGGGGTTCAAACTGGTCGCCTGGGCCCATGTTTGACTGCATTCCCATTATTAGTTCATTAATAATAAATGTAATACTAATTAAATTTAAGAGATTTGATAGGATTTTAAATGTAATTTTTGTTTTGCTTTTTGCTAAAAAGATTTTTAAACTTCAAGAAATCATTTCCTCTCAGATGCAACTGATAAAAATGTCACAGCATGATTTTTATTTCTGTGCATTATTGTCCTCTCTGCTAATCCGGCACAGCCGACAGACCTTTTTTGAAAATGATGTTGTGCACAGCTGTTTGTTGCTTCCAAAGGTTTAGCAGTTTTGTACTGACAGGAGCAGGAGAAAGGTAAATCTGCTTGTGTTGTGGGGATTAAAGGCACTGTAACAAAAGTGAAAAAAGAAAAAAACCCTCATATCAGAGCTGACATTTCTGTCACAGAGACATTATCTGAAAGGCGGACATGAAAACGTGCACGTTCAAGCTGCGTTCGGAAGCTTCTAGGTCAGCAGTCAGTGTTGCCTTGATTTTTGGCATTTTTTAAATAAGGAACGGTTTATTTTCCAGATCTTCTATTTCTATTTAAACCTACATTTTTTGGTGTCGTATTTGGACTTTGAAGGAAAACCTTGAAAGGATTCAGTCGCTACAATGATTCCTCCAAAACTGCTTGTTTACCGTCGAACACACTGTGAAGTTAATTTAGAATCCCTCCATGAGACGTGGAGGCGAAAAAAATCTTGCGGCGATCTTTTTCAGAATGGATATAGGGTAAGGCAGGGTCATCATGGTCAAGAGGAAAAGGGAAGACAAACCGGATTTTATCATTCAGTTTGGGCCTGTTTACGCTTCCTCTCCAACTGGGGTAAGAGCATTAGTGCTGATGTGTGGATTATCTGAGTGTGTATGTGGGATTTGCAGTCAGATGACCTGATAAATTTTAGGGAAGCAATGGTTTCTTACACTTATAGGAGATGCTCTGAATTCCTACACCTCACTCACTACTTTGAAATCTATTATCATACAGTAAAAACAATATTCACAATGTGTGTATAAAGCATGTTTTTTATATATATATGATATAGTCACATTAAAAAAAATCAGATTCTGTACTGAGAATGGTAAAAAAGAAAAATATGTAGTGGTCCAAAGTCACAGCTACACCCAAATGTTGCCAAATCTCAAGACAGATCTGCAGAAATTAATTCCATCAATCATCTGTGAACTAAAACAGTGCTGTGGTCAAAAATCCTACATAATAAATGGTAATTAAATAATGGTAATAAAAAGTAATTTAATAAATTTTTTTGAATGGTAAACTAAATTCTACAAGCTATTGAATAGTAAAGTATACTTGCTTTATCAAACGCAGTTGCTGCATTGTTGCCAGTGTTGAGGGTAACAGATTACAAAGTCAAAAATTACTGTAACTTCATTACTTTTGTCAGTAATGGAGTAACGTAACAAATTACAATTCAAATTTCAGTAGTTAATTTAAATTACTAGACTACAGAAACCCTCTTTACTTCATTTTGATGCATGCGCAATGCTGAGTTGGAGATCAGTCACAGTAAGATGAGGAGAGTGGAAATATGGATTTGGACAAATTCTTTGGGGCTTTCGGCAACTGGAGATATTCGAATTATTTCCAATTTTTTGAAAACAAAGGCATCAATATTCCAGTTAAGGGTAAATTATGTCCTGGAGGTGAACTGCTTTCCACTGCCCTAGTGTCAGTGAGCAAGACAGTATACTACAGTGTTTAGGCTACTATAGGATGTACATTTTTTCATGTTCATGTGGTGATTTTAATGAGGTGGTGCTAAAAAGCCTGACTGTCCTTGTGTAGCCTCTATGATTTTAATTTGTGGATTTTACAAGGGTGTCTTGTTTGTGCAAGCTTTATTCTTTTTTCTTTTTTTTGGGGGGGGGGGGTTGAATGTGTGTGTGTGTCAGTGCAGTGCTAACCTTTTGTTCCAGATTAGACAGGTTATATAAAATTACAGTGGGATGGTTCTCACATTGCTCCGTAATCCCTGCTAAGAGTTTTAGACCAAGAGGCGGTTTACATAATGCTCCTGGTCAATTGTCTGAATGTAATGTTATGATTTGCAATGTTGTTGCACCCGCCGCGAGTTAAACTGACATTACAAAGTGCCTTATTTGCCAGAATGCCATTTAAACAACACGGTATGTGGAGCCTTATACATTTGGAAGAAGAAACCCTTTTTGCCATCACTGTCACATTCTTAAAAAATATGCAAACATTTTAAATCAGATTGTCTGGTGTATTAAATCCTTCATGGTTTTGCTCCTTCGCCAATAAATAAGTTCATGAACCAAAACCTTTTAGGGGGTCTTCCAGAGGAACTCCATCCACTGTTCGAGGAGACTGTGGGCTCCCGCTGAGACGAATGTCTTTCTCACAAGACATTCTGTCATACAAGAGTTCAGCTTTCGGAAACAGCATACCTATTAAAATAAGAGAAAGTACATGTTTAAAAAAAAACAATTGAAACTGTGGCTTTAGAAATTTCAAATGTGTAACCTTATGTGTCCAGGAATCAGAATATTTTATTACTAGACAAAAATTTTAAATTATTTGGTTTAGTTTTATAATGTATTTATATTTGTATATTGTCATTTACCTTCATCTTCTTCTTAAAACCTGTTTTATTTCTTCAAGAACATTTACCTGCCAGAGGACTGCAGATGGAAATAGTTAAAATCTGGCATTTTTACATTTTATTTTATATCTAAATTATATTATGTCCCTTTCTTAAATAAATACTATTGTTATGATATCTATGATATCATACATTTATTTTTTTATCAAATGTTCTGCTTTGATAGATCTCTACAGAGCATTTCATTCTAATGAAACTCTTTCTATGCTTTTCTCTTTCTGTTGTTACGCAGGTTTAAGATTTCTGAGAGCGCTGCGACTGATTCAGTTCTCAGAAATTTTACAATTCTTAAATATCTTGAAAACGAGGTAAGCATAAGCTTTCTTTGGGGTTTCAACATACAATAGGGAGTGATAACTTACATTAATGTTTAAGTAGAATAAAACAACACAAAAATGTTCCATATATGTCAGATTTAAAGTTTGCTTTTTTCAACAATGTAAAAGTACATGGTGTTAATGTTCTTGTTTACTAACTCCTCCTCTTTTAACCAGCAATTCTATCAAGCTGGTGAACTTGTGTTCCATCTTCATAAGCACATGGCTCACAGCTGCTGGATTCATACATTTGGTAAGTGAATCACAAAGGTTCAGCAGAGGTCCACAAGTTACTGAACCACAAACTACCTGACTCACTGGTACATCCACCTGTTTGATAGTTACTAGAAATAGTCTTTGCATCATTGTTTTTGTCTGCGTCTTAATGAAAATTGTCCAATGAAAATTGTGTTTTTAACATGTTCTTGTAGCAATTTTCTGGTAATGAAGGACACACAATTTAAGATTAAAACTGCGTTTCTGAGTATTTCTTTGATCTTTGAAAAAGCTCGGGTTTGTGATGCAGCAACTGACATAGGCGGGCCAAAATCTCCCTGCTTCGCTCCGTTCCTCCTCTTTACCCTCTCATGTACATCTTTGTTTTCCGTATCGTCTGAGCTGGCATCCGGCTCAAAACTGTACGGCTGGATTGCACCAAAAAGCTTTTAAAAAAAAAAACATTAGCTTGGGGCTATAAGCTTGAACAGGAGCGCTTAAACAGAGCTCTCAGAGATGGGTAAGGGGGCGGGGATGCTCCCACCCACAACTAAAAGGCGTATTTCTTATCAACAACTGTGCATAAAAGAATGTCTTTTAAAAACAACACAGGCTTTTGGCTAAAAACTACATAATCATAGTTTTAAGACCACTGGGAAGGATTTTACAATAGGACAAAAACATAGTTGGAGCGGAACTTTAACAGTTACAATCTTACAAGGAAATGTCACTAGCAGACAGAAAACAAAGAAAAACAAATGAATCTTTAGAAATATGGATCACATTAAGCAGAAAAAAAACCCTTTTATTTTGTAAATAAATCTGTTTTTTTCTTTAACGGTCAGAAATAGAGCTTACAGAGAATCTGAACACAGGAATCCGAAAGCAGACTTTACAAAACTTGTATTAAATGGTTAAACTGAAAACATACAAGGTGAATAAAAAGTGCTTTACATAAAAACAGAACAGAATTTTAGAAGCAAAAATAAATAAATAAACATTGCACAAAAAATGTGTATAAAACTCATACAATGCCAATGACCTCCCCACAGGTACACATGTGCTAGAAATTACTGCTACTCCCCAATTTATTTATTTATTTTTTGGCCCCTTCAATATGTTCCTGCTTAATGCCTGGTTAAGGGAATTGATGCCGTGGTTGTAATTGTCCAACAAGCATCTCACCACTAGATGGTAGTCAAGGATCAACATTTAAAGGCTATGTCTTTGTAATAATGATGACAAATGCAATAAAACTAGTTATTGCATTTAGTCAAATGTAACAAAGCTTCTTTCTTTTGAAAACATTGTCCAATTTTTTGTCATCACTCCTTTTTTGTTGTAGGTGGAAAACTCAGGGGATCCTTGGGAAAACTTCCAAAATTCCCAGTCACTGTCCTATTGGGAATGTGTGTACTTGCTGATGGTGACTATGTCCACAGTGGGCTATGGGGATGTCTATGCAAAAACCACCTTGGGTCGTCTCTTCATGGTTTTCTTCATCCTCGGTGGTTTGGTAAAATCAGACTTTTTTTTTCCCTTTCCACCCCTTGACCCTCCCTGATATCCTATGTCTGTCCCCATTGACAAACTGTCTAAAAATGTATAAAATTGAATTTTTTAAATGTTATTTCTGTGAAATATGACGGCATACGTCTTTTAAAATATTCAAAGTAGAATCTGTTATTTCCTGTGTAGTTCTAAACTTCTGTTAAGCCTAATGTATCTTGTCTACCTGTAGTTCCAGGTCTTCGTGCTCCTTGCTTTCCTCCCACCTGTGTGTCCTTTCTTTAATGTTTAATTACATTTTTGCCTGATAATGTTGTGGTCGATCTCTTAATAGAAGTTGCGGTTTCAGGACACCCCTCCTTCTGTGTCTCCTCCCACACTTCCAACAAACACAGGGGCAGGGAGATGAGGCTTAGACCAGCCTGACTGTTACCATGGCAACTACAGCCTCCCACTCCCTCCCTTCCTTTCGCCTTCCTTTGATCTAGCATCCTGTTGGGCTGCCACAAACACAAAAACACACAAGCTTGCTGTGTGACTATAATTTTTTTTCTTGCACCTTCTTATAAATAAAACAAGATTTAATAAAAGATTTAGCCAAATCACAGGGACAGTTGTGTAGGTGAGTTCCTATCAGTCTGAGATGATGGCCAACAACTGTGTTGCTATAGACTGGATTCCTGCCATGCTCTTTCCCGCTGATGGGAGTCTTGGAGTCTTCAGGAAATCATCATATCTAAATGATGTTTATGCTAGAGACAGTTTCAAGATGATAAACTACCGACATAAAATAAATATTCTTCTCATCAAATTATTTGAACTTTTTTGTCGTTTAAATGTGTATTTCTCTTTGTCACTCTCTTTGTCAAAGACCCACTCCGATGAAAATTGTGTTTTTAACATGTGCTTGCGGCATTTTTCTGATGATTGAGGACAAATATAAAGAACATTTAGCCTAAAATTGCATTTCTGAGTATTTCTTTATTCAGTTTGTTGTGAAGCAACAAAAAAGCTGTTGGAAAAAGCTTGTAAGTATGACGAAGAAGCTTCTACGGCAAGCCACAAGCTCCATGTTCTGTTCCATTCTGATATTTGTAGACTAGATCTAAGTACGTCTTTGTTTTCCTCATCGGAGCTGGCATTTAGCTCAACACTGTATGGCTAGAAAGTTCCAAAATTGCTCTCCATCTTTGTTGCAGCAGTAATGTTAGCTTGGGGTTGTGAGGAGCTATAAGCTAGAGCATGTAAACAGATCGATCACGGGAGGAACTCAGAGGCGAATTTCCAAAGAACTACTGCTGCTCTGCAGAAACTATGTTCTTAGAGCAAAACCGTGTTTTTTTTGTTTTTTTTTTCCATATTTCATTTTGACTAAAAATAACACAATCCTAATTAAAAGACAGCTGGGAACACTTTGAAAATGGATCAGAAGATGATGTCTACCTTGACCGTTTTGTGTTGAAACAAGGCTGTAAAAAGGTTGCAAAATGTATCCAGCTCATTTTCTAGCCCATCAAATGAGACTTGATGTATTCTGCAGCCGTGGACCATCAGGCGGGCCTATTCAAATCAACCTGCCCGATACTCTGTGTTTGTTGGACAAAACATGGCACATAGGTTATAATACTGGCTTGGCTTTTCAGACTCAACTAGCAAGGCTTTGGGTGCTCTCACAGGCTGGCTTATTTATCAGCTGTGAACAAAATTCATTTTTCATCAACCAAACCTGTTTTCACTACGGGGCTACTTTTTTGCAAAACCCAAGATTCTTTTGGTACATTTAGATCTCTCTTTTGTTTATAAGGCTTGGCAAGTCTCTGTGGACTACAAGAGAGATCTTTTTATGCAAGAAATAAAAAAAACCAAAATGATTTGGATTCACGCACCAGCTCTCCCAGAACCCACTTTGTGGCATAGTAGTCTCTTTTTTAGTCTCTTCTCCTGTCTTCTATCTTCTCCTTAGGCCATGTTTGCCAGCTACGTCCCTGAAATCATAGAGTTAATAGGAAACCGCAAGAAATATGGTGGTTCCTATAGTGCGGTAAATGGGAGAAAGTAAGTATTCCAGATGGTTCTGCTGTTTTTTTGTGTGCGGTAGAACCCTCTCTGCATGCCTTTTTCTTTTTTCTGTTCCATGCATGTAGGCCATGTTTGCTCGCTACGTGCCAGAAATTGCTGCTCTCATCCTTAATCGGAAGAAATACGGAGGGAGTTATAACTCGACACGAGGCAGAAAGTAAGTTGAAATCCAGACAAGGTGTGGTTGTGTGACTCAAGTGCACCCTCTTAAGCCTATAGGCACAGGGGGTTAAAGTTAATGTGACGTTTTAGATCTGTTAAGTCAAGTTTAGGTGCAGTAAAAGTGCATTATGTCAAGTCACACTGTGACTGGAGACCTTGGCCACTAGGACACACATTCATGTCTCTTTCACTCTGTCTTTCACTTTTTTCTAACTTCTTTCTGAGTCTGACCTTTTCTCGATCTGCATCTATCTATCTTTCATTGAAAGCTTTCCTGAACTCATTTGTGTGCTGTTCGTTTTATTTTTGTTCTCCTTGACACAGCCTGTGTTTGGGGTCAATTTGACTTGGAAAATAGAGCTTTCATGACTGCTACACCTCCGATGTTTAGCCGACTAACCTTGTGGAAGTGCTATCCAATGTGTCTCAATAACACAGTCCTGCCAACAGGGATAATGATCCATCGTTAAATAAAGTAAAGAGTCATGAAATCCCTACTATCCGCCTATAAAAAAAAGGATTTCCCCGCAAAAATAGAGATTTAGATATCTGCAAGTGCATTATCATTGGTGGTCTTTTCAGCATCATCAATTGCAATGAACGTTGCAGGATTTCCTTTCTTGTTTTGGTAACATTTTTGCTTTTTTTTGTTTTTTGCTTGGCTCATTCTTTTCTTTTTTTATGCATCATATTCCGCATGCTCTCTTTGACCTGCGGCCTTGTGGCCCTTTCATTGTTTGCTAACCTGATGGGAAAAGTCATCCTCCTGTTTTCTGTCACTGCTGGCACATCGCATCATCAATGCTTGACATTACTCTGGCCCTGATCTTCAGTCAGCTCCCACACCCTGAATGCTGGATGCCTCGCTCCCATTGGAGGCTCTCAAATGGCTTGCTTTGCTTGCTCGGTTCTCGGTGCTTGTCTGGTGTCTGTGTGGTGTTGGTATTCAAAGGCCCCTTGTATTTAAATGTAATTGTGATTGGCCTCCTGCAGCAGAGGCTTCATACCTTGTGAAGTGTCTGTGACGCTTTGGTTTGTGCAACAATACCGCAATCCTTGTTGTGCAGTGCTGTTGTCCTCCCTTTATGGCTCAAACCTTACTGATTTTCAGTGCATTGTTTATCCCAGTCGGAATATTTTGAAAAGCCAGAGTAGTTTTTTGTTTTTACTTTTTGTATCCTTGCAATCTGCTACTATCTGCTGTCGTCTTTTTCATTTATTTACAATCTTCATCCTATCCATTTCAGTCATTCAGTTGGACACAGTTTTAGACAATCAGCAGCAGAACGAAAGGGGGAAAAAAAGAGCCTTTCTTCAGTAATGTTTGCCTGTCATTTAAATAAGATTGATGAAATGTTGTGTTTGGCCAGTGACCCCAGCCCAGGCTGAGAGAGGCCCTTGTCAAAACCAAGAATAGTTTCTCCCACACACTATATTTTTTCCCCTATCTGCGCCCTTTTCCAACTCTCCTTCTGGTTAGACATATGGTATCAATCAGAAGATCCCAACCAAACACACTGGCTCTGACTAGGTCCAAGATTTTGCAAACTATCTCAAATGCACATTTATCTGAAGAGGAATTTCCTTTTGCTGCAATAAAACTGGTTTGTCAAATAGATTTAGGAGCTGCCATTGAATCCCTATCAACAGAAGATGTAAAGGGGAGATGAAATGATGATATTAAAGTAACAGTGATAATATGGCTTCCAAACAGAGAGGTATTGATAAATTATGAGCTGCTTTGAAAGGCTCTTCTGGGTTGCTGTCATTTAAAGAGACTTTAAGAGTTTGGGAAAGTGAGAAGGAATCACATTGGATTCAATGGATTTCTGTTTCAGACTAGTATTGCTTACACAGTGGTAATCTGTGCAGTGTAGCGTGCAGCCATGAGCACGGTGACAGCTCTCATGCAGTACAGTACATGCTGATGTACAGTAATGACAAGTGTTTTTCATCGTTGGCGCCTGCTGTACTTGAAGCCCTGTGGTTTCCATCTTGACTCCATGGTTTCCATTAGACACAACTTTAGCAGAAAGCCTGACACACTAACTGATTTCAGACCTCACTGAGCTTTGACATGTGTCTTTGAACGCTACGTAAGAGTTCTAGAAACTTTGTACATGAAGACTTAGATTCAACATATCAAGGATAAAGACACGCATTGGTGAAAGAGTAAAAACTTTTCTTTGAAACCATTATACCGTGTCCACTGAGCGATCCGGTGTTTTGAGTGTTTCTTTTATAAAATGGACCCATTAAGCAGACCAAACCGTACTTTTTTTAAGCCCCCGTTTGTTGTAGGTCCATAGATGGAACCCATTGATTGGAAGAAAGTCAGTACAATAAAAGAAAGCCCCAAGATAGCGGCTGTATTCCTCTTTGTCGCCCACAATCTTTTCTTGAACAACAGTAAACGCTTTGTATACACAAAGTACCAAAAGATAAGCAGAAAAAAATGAACTACTGGATGACCTCCTTTACCTGTACTGTAATTGCACCAAAATGGCACAAAGCTATGCAATCGGTCTACACCCTGCATGCATCGTGATGGTCCAACTTTGAGTGGAAATGCTTACCTGAATTGCCTGGACTGTACCGCACCGTACCGCTCAGTGGAAATGAGGCTTAAAAAGGAAACAAAACCAATTTAGAAGTATATTTGTGGAGTCTTGCAAAAGTTTTCCTCACTGACATAAGGATTAGAGTAGTAGTACATGAGTATCCTCTGTTGCTGGTGTTTGAGCTCTTCCTTTTTTTTTTTTTCTTTTTTGTGTTCCGATTGTCCCCAAAGACATTTTGGGATGTGTCAAGAATGCATGTTTTGTGTGCATGCGCTTTGATGCCCCCTTTGCATTGGCAGTGACTGTGTGCCTCTTTTCCTTTTAGTTTCTGAGCCATTGTGTTTAAGTTTCAATTTTTTCAAATCAAATGAGTGATGTTAAGATGTTTTGGTTTTTTTGTGTTCATTTTTATACTCAATTTGATTAAATCTATGAAGTTACACCTAATGATTTACTTCCAAAGAGGTATTTTGTCTTTTGAGGTCATCTAAATTCATAAGTCACATAAATCTTTATTTAAATAGCCCAAATTATTCACCCAATGGTAAACCCACTTCAGAATATTAATATTCCTTATCAGTCTGTGTATTGTTGTAAAATGGGTCTGGATACCAAAATAAGAAGCAGGGGTAGTTTTTTTTTCATTCTTTTATAACTGGAAATATCTTGTGCCAAGAACTGCTGGCTACTCACATCATCCCAGCTCATCAGCCAGAAATACCTCACAGCCACTTCTCTCTAGCTCTGACCAATCCTGCAGTCATGACTGCTCATTATATTGTCTTGAAAGGACAAAGGCAACATTTGGGAAAACTATTATGCTCTGCAGCATCAACAAACCACCATTACCTTGATCTGTCCGTCACATCACTTTGCCAAGTCGACTTCAGTTCAAATCCGTACACTTCATATGGTCCATATGGGGGAAACGCTGGAATCTGGACTATAATTTTTATTGAACATCAATGAATATCTGTTTCCTTTAAACCTGCTAGACGGGGTTAGTCTTAAATCATTTTCTGTTCACTTTTTGAAATTGGCTTTTAAAGTCTAATGTGTTCACCAGAGCTCGGGTCTGAAAGCACGTTAATAGATCGAGAGGAAAACTACCACAACTTATCAATTTCTATGATAAAAATGTCCAAAATGAACCTTAATTTTTTTTTATACAAGAAAGAAACTGAAGACACACTGCTAAGCTGTCTAGTACTTAAAACTAAAGTGGTTTAATTGTCTCCTGGCACATCAAGTAGTGGATAAAATCACATGTTCTTCACATAGATTGCTTTACAGCTCTCTGTAGGGTAATATGAGGTTCACGAATAGCCCACAATAAAATCTGGATTCAACTCAAAAAGTTTTGCTAACAAGTTTTCACATTAGACTTTAACTTCAGTAAAGCAGCTCTGTTTAACAAAGGGAAAATATAAGGTTATAACATGTCTGGCATCCGTTCCACATTAACTATGACTACAAATGTAAAAAAAAAAAAAGAAGCAATAATTTAAAAGAAATTAATAAAGATAATTTCAAAACATATTGTATGTTGCATTTTTGTCTATTATATTTTGATTTTGTGCAGTTTTTCTATTTTGTTTGGTTTAGCTGCATTAATTGGCTACATGAGCCTCTTTTTTTGGTAAAAAAAATAAAAATAAAATAAAAACCTTTTTTTGCCATTCAGGTGTAGTTTCTATCTGCAGTATTTGGTGAATGAGATTTTTTTTATTTTATTTTTTTTACAATCTCCAAAAAAGGTCAACTTTCTCAACCTCTTTATTAAAAAGTCAATATCCTAATACTAAAGAAGAGAGGATGTCAATGACCTTTTTGCAAATAACTTCCCCCTCACACTTACTCTAATTCTTTTCAGAAAGGCTGTCTATTTCTTAGAAAAATGTTCAAACTTCCAAAAATAGTTGGAGAAATAAATTGGTTTCAACTGTGACAAGCAATTATAGACATTACTGTGCTTTCATAATTCAAACCGTTGAACACAGTTAGACACATCAAAGGATCTGAAAAATATTTTGTTCTAGATAAATGGTTAAAATGTAAAAAAAAAAAAAAAAGTTAAATACTTGTTGGATTGAGTCAAAAACACAATCTATTAAATTGCAACCATCTGCTATGTATTAAATAAATACATAGTTAACTACCAACGTATGACTCATGGTGCATCAACTGAAATTTTTGCTGTTAAATCTTGGACACTTCCCTTGGGCTACAGCAATTAGAAAAGCACCACAAGTTTCACGGTTCAAACGTTGATCATCAAGGCTGCCCAGTGGGAGATTAATCTCATCATTCAGTTTAAAACCAACCCTTAGACATGATCTCTCTGTAGTGCAGTCACATGGGGACACAACCTTAACCCCAAAACCTTCCAAACCACCGTCTTTCTCCCTATCGCCTCTAATCGCATCTGAAAGATTCTTTCGCTTGAAAAAAGTGTTGCCAGTGAGCTGTCAAACACTCTTCGTGGAGCTTTCGTCAACCACAGGCCTTCAAATCAATTTAGAAACTTTTAGTAATGTTGTGTATAAAAGCACAAGTCCATTGATGTACATGTCTTTGTCAACATCCATTCTGCTCACAGTGTGGTTTGGCTGAGGGCAAAGTTTTTCTTCTGAGATTGGATGACAGTCAAACCACTGTAGGCTGTGTAATTATATTTAGAATTTTCTAAAGTGGTTCAGAGTTGAGTGCTTGATTGCACTTATCGTTTAGAGTTTAACCACGTTCATTATAAGAGGGAAAATATTCACTTTTGTGGCAAAAGAGACATAATTCACTTACTTGTTTGCTTTTAGAAGACGTTTCTTGACATTACTATTGAGTTTTGCATTCATAATATAGTTAAATGTTAGAGTGCTTTGGTTTGACTGATTATCTTTGGGAGGCTTGCCAATGTCGTCAGTGATTTATGTTGCCCACTCAAGAAAATGTCTTCCCCCTCTTCCAGGCATATTGTGGTCTGTGGTCATATTACCCTGGAAAGTGTCTCCAACTTCCTCAAAGACTTCCTACACAAGGACAGGGATGATGTCAATGTAGAAATTGTTTTTCTCCATAAGTAAGTTAATCTTTTCCTTCTCACAGTATGAAGGGTAGGGTTGATCCACACAGGCGCTAACCTCCGACCTGTCCTGTTTTTTTTTGTATGTTAGTATTTCCCCTAATCTTGAGCTGGAAGCCTTGTTCAAACGCCATTTTACCCAAGTAGAGTTCTATCAGGGATCTGTTCTCAACCCGCACGATCTGGCCCGAGTGAAGGTACTGTCAGCGAAGAATGTCTACCACGGTCATTACACATTTGTTGTGCATTGAAGGAAGGTTGTGGCAACCTTTTTTTTTTTTTGTTTGTTTTCATGTTGTACTCTTCTTTTTGGAGAAGAAATTTGCAGGAAATGGCACTTTCTGCCACATACTAACCTTGAACTTTCAAGTCCTTGCCTTTTTGGTCCTTCGTAGATCGAATCAGCAGACGCCTGCTTAATTCTAGCCAACAAATATTGTGCAGATCCTGATGCTGAAGATGCCTCCAACATCATGAGGTACACTGACATCCAAACCTTTATCATCAATTGTACCCAAACTAGTGACCTGCTTCTGTTTATTGTGAACAGTTGTTGTTTGTTTGGTTGAAGGGTCATTTCAATCAAGAACTACCACCCCAAGATCAGAATAATTACACAGATGCTACAGTATCATAATAAGGTAAGACTAGGCCTTTATGAAGCAGCGATTTAAGAGAATGGTTTTGAAAAAGTGGTTTGAGTGAAACCCATTATTCCTCAAAAAAGTATATTTTATATAGCAGTATAGTTTTAAAACCCTAAGGTATCTGTACAAATACTGTAGTGAGTACACCAGTTTGTCATACTTTCAAATAAAAAAAAAAAGCTCTTGGAAAAAAAACAAAAAAAAAACAAACAACCTTTAAATAAGAACACAAAAGATATAAAAGTGTTTTTACTTTGCACAATTAAAGCAGTTTCTGAAAAAGCAGCAATTTGCCCCACATAGTTAATTTCTGTCTTTCTTTCATCTGAAATAAAAAGTTGCCATGGTAATCTATTTTGTTTTAAGATTTTTTAAATGTTACAATTAAATACGTTTTTTGTTGCTCCAATCCAAAAAAATAAATATCAAATTGGTTTAATAGTTTTTTTTGATAGGGACAAGATTATAACAGATTATAGACAGATTATAACAATTATGCTTATTTGCATCAGTAGTCACCTGGCAGGTAAACAAAAGAAAACAGTGAACAAAATATACATTAAAATCACACACATTATTCAGTCACATTGTGAAAGAAAAGCTCTAGAAAATGCAAAAGTTGATCTATAAATAGCAGCACATAAGATCACAAAGTTATTTAACACAACAGCACAATAATAAGAGAAATAGGAGAAAAAAAAGAAATGGGACATAATAGGAAAAACCCATCAGAGGAAGATGCCAAATTAATAGGTTAAAGCTCAATCATTACAGGATCTACTACTTTTTTACATGACTTAACACTACGTTTGTGATAGTTTATTAGTTTTCATCAGAGTATAGTTTTTGATTGATTTCCAAATCCCTTATTGCTTAATTTGCTTTTTTGATTATGTTCTGCATAACCTGCAACATTTTTTAAACGAGTTGTGATTAATTTTTACAACCACAAATCTGAAATGATGGATTTTAGCAGTTTTCAAAATTTTTTTTTTTTTTACAATTTTTCTTTTTTTTTTTTTTCAATTTTTTTTTTTAAATTTAAGATATTCACTTAAGTCCATTTGCTTTTTGATAGTTTCTGATTCAGTGGTTGTTTGTGGCGTTTGTTCCAAAAGTTTAATCATCAGACTGTTTGTAGAGAAGCTAACCTGCAGGTTTGCTTTTAATAAGATGTCAAAAGATTGAGTGGGCATTAAACTACGTTCAAGATACGTTCACACTGCCCTCAGCAACTTGTGTTCAAGCGAACATAACTGAAAAGTAAGCTTGCAAATATCCATGGCTGCATACAAGACTCCCATGTTCAGGTGTCGCTACTCAAGTTTGTACAACCATTTGTGGGCTCTGTGTGTTTACTGAAAGTTAACATTCTGCATCAATGTTTTTGAGGATAAAACTGAACCATCGTCTTTGACGTGGACTCTTTAAAGTCACATTTGTGTCTGTTGCACGACGAAGGCCCATCTGCTGAACATTCCAAGCTGGAACTGGAAGGAGGGCGATGATGCGATCTGCCTGGCAGAGCTGAAGGCAGGCTTCATTGCCCAGAGTTGTCTGGCCCAGGGCCTGTCGACCATGCTAGCCAACCTTTTCTCCATGAGGTCCTTCATTGAGGTAACACACAGGGCAATGATCTGCAGGCCTTCTCTGTCCCTCATATGAAACATTAATGAATTAGAATGTCAAAGTGTAATTAGGGTGACACATTTTTGGTTAACCTAGTCCATCTGTTCTAAGATGAGCTAGATCTATCAAACTAAACACTCCCTAAGAAAGCCTTTGCATATTTTTTTTAGAGAAAATGTGTTTAGTCTGCTTCATGGTAAAACACATTTTATTTTGTTTAGATTGAGGAGGACACATGGCAGAAGTATTACCTTGAAGGAGTGGCTAATGAGATGTACACAGAGTATTTGTCCAGTGCCTTTGTAGGCCTCTCCTTCCCCACTGTCTGCGAGTAAGTGCCCTTCCACCAAAAGGTTCTCCAGTACAACACATTTGAGGGGGTTGAGGGGCAGATTCAGACTTTTTGTGCTTATCCTCTCTAAAAAATTGCTCCTATTTTTTACAGGCTGTGCTATGTGAAGCTGAAGCTGTTGCTTATTGCCATTGAATACAAGTCTGAGCAGAGAGAAAGCAGGTTTGTAAAGTGTTTTTATGTGTAAATGAAGTTAAAGTGAATTTTTTTGTTCCTGGCTGCAGCTTTGGTGGAGTTATTTTGATAAAAAATGAAAACCAATGAATTGTCAGATGCTATCCTTTACAGTGAATACTCAGAAATCCCTTTTCTTTTTTCTGTAATGTAATTAAACGGTTACACAGAAATTGGAAAAACTCTTTTTGTATACAAATCTTTTTTGTAATATTTTTAACTGTATCTGAAAAATACATAAAATACTGTTTCATATGTTTTATAGAAATTGTTATATTAAAAAATGCTGTATATTTGTTCTCTTATTTTCTGTTATAATTATGTAACCAACCTGCCACGAATTTGATTTTCATGTCCAGGTTTTTCTAAATTTATTGGACAGTGTTCTTTTTCAGTCGGTATATCTGCCACTAACTCTACATCGGTGCTGGTTCTGTTACCTGTAGCAACAGAAAGCGCATCCTTTTCTGAATCCTCGACTGGCATATCCCACCGCCTGCGCCTTTTTTCCACGTGTCAAATGTTTTTATGTAAACTGACAAAGCTGCATGAAAAAAAATGGCTATTTGATTTTAATATTTTAGACTTGATTGTCTATTTCCTGATTATATTGCAGGGTTCTTTTTATTTTCCTGTTTTTTCAGGCTTGAATTTTTTCACATTTTTATAGAGATAATAACAAAAAAAAAAAGCCATGTTTTTATGCTTCTATTGCTTTTGCTGAATGAAAGAAACGGACGAAAAAAAAAAAACATTTTTTTTTTTTTTCCAAAATCTTTTTTGTAGTAGCATTGAAATTGTTTTTAGGATCACGGACTTCAACACCAGACAAGGATGGTTGAGTTAAAAGGCGTAGCAGCATTGTCTGATAATCATGCGGACCAGCATTAGCAACGTTCCTTCTCTCCTCTTCCTTTTATGCTGAAATCTGTTTGATTTGAGATTTTTTTCTTGTTGTTTGCAGAAGCCGAAAGCGGTATGCCCTCAACCTTATCTTACTTCCAAAGTTCCACCCAATCTTCACCACTTTAAAGCTTCTGACTTTGGGAGTTTCCAAAGGATATTTTTCCAAACACTTTGTCACAAGTCTCTTTTTTTAAAACTTTTTTTTAAACTGTGTCCTTTGTGCCTAATGCACTAACTTCTTTGCAGGCAGAGAGAGGATAGAAAATTTGGATTTGTTTGTAGTGGATCTGTTCTTTTGTCTTTGCTGTTGTCGGTGTACCAAGGCCAAACCCTCCACCCTCTCCATACCTACCTCTTATTTGATCTTTTCAGTTGTGTCTTTAACCAAACCTTTTGCCTAAATTATTTCTCTCACTTTCAGTTCTTTTTCAGTGTCGCTCAGTTGATATTTGTTAGCCTTGAGAGGCATTCCACTCATTGGTGTTTTAAAAAAATACATTACCAGAGCAGTATTTTGCAGCATTTGTCTCAGAATCAGAGGAAGAGCGTACAATTCCAGATTAGAGGTTGCTTTGGTGATAAATAAGAGAATGTTTTTTTTTTTTTTTTTAAGGAAGTCACTGATTATCAACCAGTGATGTAGTTGACATAAAAGCATATTTTTATTCATGCTTCTTTTTTTGTTTTGACATTTTCTATTTCAAAATGTCACACTTTAACAAAGGCATGAAGTTGTCAATTTTGGATAGCATTAGGTTGATCCAAATGGAAGTTTAATTTACTTGCCCCACATCACATATTTTGCATTCCATCACCCTCCTATGTTGTCACTGCCTCATGGCCATCCATCTGTGCATGTTTGTCCGTCTGGGCACATGTTACTATTCTGAGAGCGAGATTTTTTGTGTATGTGTGTGTGTGTGTGAATGTGCATCTTTGTGCGTCTAAGCCACCATGTACAGTCACGCCTGTGCGTCTTTTTTGAGTAGATGTTCTTAAGTGAGGTCACTTCCTGTCAGTTTGGTGTTTGAGAAACAATCCAACTGCACAGAAGTTACTGCAACCGTCTGCATCTACGTACCTGTCCCTCTATATCTGTACTGCGGTGGCTATGCCTTTTTGTTTGACTACTGTCCTCTTCACACTGCTTAGTAACTGCATGCTGCAACAGTCACATGGAGTGTTAAAAGCTTACCTTGTTGCTCACAGTATGAGGTTTTCAAAAAAAAGTTAGATTTTTTTTTTTTTTTTTTTTTTTTTTTCCCCCCTCCATTGACTAACAGCATCCTGGAAAAGCGAAAAAAAAAATAAATCTCAAATTTGGGCAACAACGTTTGTGGAACTGTCTCACTCTATTTTCTTTCAACTGTTTTCACCAAAAAGCATGCCAGATGTGATGTTTACTTCTTTGGGGGCCATTCAATCTCAATGGATGTTAGTTTATATCTTGGAGTGATAGTAAAAAGCAAAACCTGCATGATAACATCTTAAGTTGTTTTTGGATTCAATTGCCCCCCCACCAAAAAGTGTATTTTTTTCTGCAAAGTTAACATTTCTTGAGCTCAGAGGAAAGATGTTCCCAAAAAAAATATTTTTAATTCATTTTAGAGTCTGGAGGGTTATCAAATTGGTTGAAGGCAATTAAACCAAAATGGTTTTGGTATTGCAAATGCACACCAGGAAGATTAAAAATGTGATGTCACTAGAAAAACAATCTAAGACATTTTTCATCTGGGCTTTTATTTTGAAGGACTGTTATGCTAAGGTTTTTGGAGGTTTAATGTTTTGATATTTTAGCTCACACTCACATCATTGATGATTGTTGCCCACAGGTAACCATTAATGACAAGGGTGTATGTGTGTGCGTGTGTGTATTGTATATGTAAGTTGTGTATTTTGTCATAGTCTAATTAAT
>BSAI01000096.1:8507440-8616363 GCA_036245035.1 Adrianichthys oophorus | reverse complement strand
GAGTGAAGTCACTAGTATTGACAAAAAAAGAGAGCTGTTCATTCCCTTGCATCCCACTGTCAAATACTAACCGAGACGATGACTTTTAATGTACATTTTCAGTACTACAGCCATGTCTCAGTGGGCTTCATAACATCTGTTTTGACTAGATGACTGCATTTGAGTGCTGAAACTCAAACCACTCCATGGCCATAATTTTAATTCTTTCTGCCCGTATCCCTTTTACTTGTACCTTTCTGTCCCTTCTCTCACCCCAGGCCAGTCCAAAGCCATTCTGTAAAGAAAAGAATTAAAATGGAATGTGCTACCATGCTGTTGTAACTCTTGTCCATCCATGTATCACATCCACAAATAATCCGAAACAGGAGCCAAAGTTAGACATTGATAGATGCAATGACGAGTGAAATTAAATCCTGACAGGGACGATGTTCTGAAAAGAAAAAAAACAAAGCCCAGTTCAAGTGCTGTTCTTTTTCAACAACAGGCTTTAAAATTAATTTGTACCATTCCTCTTGATTAGCATGTCGTGTACATGAATTGAGTTTTGTCCACACAGTAACACGCTTTATGTGTCTGTATGTCTCTGATTACCCAGCATCCTCATCAACCCGGGCAACCATGTCAAAATGCAGGAGGGAACTCTTGGATTTTTTATCGCTAGTGACGCCAAAGAAGTAAAGAGGTGACCTTATTTTCTGAGAAAAACCCAAGCAGTAGTCAATGAAACATCCGGTGTGATTGTTTTTAGGTACTAAACATGTGTGCTGTGCCACTTTTAGAGCATTTTACTACTGCAAAGCTTGTCACGATGACATCACAGACCCCAAACGGATTAAGAAGTGTGGCTGCAAACGACGTGAGTAGCTGTGCTTTTGTTTTGTACCACTAGCAACCTTTCCTTTGTTCCTGTCACTCCTTAACCTTGTCTGACTCATCATAAACTCCTGTTACTTGCTTTAACTTTCCTTGTCGTTGTCCCACTGTTGTTCTATTTCGTGCAACATCTACGTTGGACATTATACTTGTTGTCCCAGTTAAACTTATAGGAAAGTGTTTGATAAGGGTTCCATTTGAACTGCTGAAACATCCGTGGTAATGTGCTCATCAGTTAAATCCTCTGTGTTTCCATCTTCTATATTACTGTTGTCTTCTTTTATTGTAGCTACATTTTCTCTGAACAAGTGGCTAACGCTAAGGTCACATGGAATGCAATAATTATCAGTTTGCTGTAGATGTGAGAAATAAGTTTTGAAAAATTCAAAATTCTTTTGTTATTGTGAGAACTAACAATGAAAGCTGTTTAGATTTAAAATGAATATTCTGCAGCTTGTCACGCTAAATATCATGACGTGATTTATTTATTCTACAAAACTGACTCCAGAAATCTCCTACAGTCATCATTAATTAGATAAACAGTCTGACTATGTCTGATATTAAGATATATTTGTCTGTGATTATCACAGATTTGCCAGCAAGAGAGTTGCATTGGAAACGGTGACAGTTCCATTACTTCAATTGAATTGTGTCCTGGAGTATGTTATGTTCTACCATGTTTTGTTCTCCTCTGTTACTTTTTTCCATGTTTTTTTTCCATGATCAGTGACACACTTTTAATGTATTTCCTTCCCCTGCTGCCATTGGAAAACACCATTTTTTTAAACTTCTTACTGGTAGTGATTTATTGTGAGTAAAACAAACAAATACAAACAAACAAACAAAACGGACGTCCTATTTTTATCAGAGTGCAGTGCAATTGTTTTCTTTTTTTCTTTGGATCCTTCTTTAGCAAACTCTTTATTGTATCAGTGTTGCATGAACCAGTGTAGCTTCTGCATCCCTTTTCCTCACCTCTCATTTCTGCACTGTGCCCAGACCAGACTTAGTCTAAAGAAGCTGAAATTGAACTCTAATTGACCTTTAAGCAAACCAGCCTCCACCACCAATTTTCTAGCCAGCTGTAAATTAAACCAAAATGAAATGTTCCATAATCACAAGTTTATGTAAATGGTAATCTGGGCTGCGTATGGATGAAACCATTCTCATATTTTCCATTCAGATGCCTATGTTTTAGTTTCGATGAGTTTCTATGGATTATGTCTCCAGTAAAGGACCATTGTAATGAATCGAAAATATGAGATAGAAGAAACAAATTAAAAGCGACATGAAAAAAACAGAAAGCTGACATTTATATAGATATCTGTAACAGAGGCCATTTGTGACCACTTTTTTTTTAAATTTTCTAAGCGAAAATAGCTCTTCGGCTAAGTCCAGAATAAGTGAGGCTGTGCCAAAACAAAATAAAAATCATCTGCTTTCCCTTTTGTCCCACTTTATGATCTCAGCCCTTTTTCTAAACTCTGGCTGGGGCTTCAGAGATCAGCAGATCCCTGTCAGATTAAAAACATTGCAGCACCAAGCCCAGTGCAGTTCAAATCTGAATAGCTGTTTGGCCATTTAGTTTAAAAAGAACAAAGTCCTTGCACATATTTGCCATTGGAAGGTGCTGTTCTACCAGTACCATGATTATTAAAAAAAAAAAAAAGAAAAAAGTAAATTATATCTGTAGAGGAAATTAAAATCCCCTCAAAGCTATTCAGCAAAAATACAAGTTTTGTGTTTCATTTTATTGTTTAAGGGGAAATTAAAATAAAAGTTAAAAAGAAAAAAAAAAGTTTTTCAGCATCAATTCATTTGATTTTACCAGTGTTTCCCCTTGTTATGTGTGTATTTAACCATTCAAATTTGACCAAAATGTAAGCTCATGAGACAACACTATCATAATTTTTCTTGTATTTTTGCTGAAAAACACAGTTGTAGGGGACTGGGGTGTTTTAGTACAGTGCTTCCTTTGGGACATTCTTCGCATTCAACATATAGTCATGTGAAAGTAAAAGTACAACGTGGAGCACATCAGAAAGGTATAAGCCTCTGGTCCATAAAGGGTCTTTAATCTGGTAAATGAATGAAACATGTATTAGTAGTTTCACAGCACTTTTTCAAATGCTGGATCAAAAAAAATATTCAGAAAGCGACTTTTACAATTTTTTAGCATAAACATTTTTAGACAAGTGTCTAAAATGTATGCCAACCACTTTTGTATCATTTCTCGCTTTTCACGGTACTGCAACAACACCTCACTGCAGTTAGACCTGATATTTGGCCTCCTTTTCCCCATCCCTGGACATGTGATTCATTTCAGTCCCTCAAAAAGTGGAGAGCAGTTGAAAATGTTAGTCAAAAATTCCAGTTTTCTTTAGTTTTACTTAAATCTCTGGACTTTTTGATGCAACAATTTATTTCGTTTTTCTTTTTCCTATTTCACACATGAAACGTGCTTTAAGAGCCACTCTGATCATCTTTGATCAATTGTAAAAGCGTTCCCAGTGGTTTTTAAAGTATGATTATGCCGTTTTTGGCCAAAACAAAAAACCTGTGTTGTTTTCTAGGTCATATTAGAAATTGGCCTCTGAGTTGTGGGTGGGACTATTTGTGTGGCGTAAGCCTGCCTCCACACCCCATCATTCTTCTGTTTACACTTTCTTCTGCTAGCTTATAGCCCCCCACAACCCCAGTCTAACTAACAGGTGCAACAAAAATGGCAAACAGTGTCGGAGTTACCCAGCCATACAGCTTTGAGCCAGATGTGAGCTTGGACGAGGAAAGTGGATCCATTTGTGGATCTGGTCGACTACAAATGGATGGATCATATTGGATCTTATTGCTTGCCGTAGAGCTTTTTTTACATTTTGTTTATATTTCAAACACAAAATGAAAATAAACCCATGAGTTAAAAGTAGAGAAATAAAACAAAACAATGTTCTTGAAAAGGAGTGGGTAGAAGAAAAATCTTGTTTGGTCCCACCCCTTTTTACACCACTTTATATTTCACATTTAACCGTTTACAGTTTTTCATTTCCAAAACCTTCCATTTACCTTCTGTATAACACCTTTGCAAAATTGACATTTACTCATTTACTCAACTTCTACATAACAGCTACAACCTTTTTTTTATTTTCTCCTGATTTACAACAATTTGAATAAAGAAACTCCCAAAAATTCAAGCTTAATTTTCTTTAAATGAGAATAATCCCACGAGGACATGTTAAAAACACCATCTTTATTGGAGTGGGGCTTTTATCCAGACTGATTCAACAAATGTTAGTCCTGCAGGATTATTAGATTTCTTTTCAGTGTGGCAATGGTCAATGCACGCTTTACTTTCTTTAAAGATCCGTTAAGGACCAGAGAAAATGATCCTTGTTTTGATCAAGTCAACATGAAGGAAAAGACTTTGTTTTTGACATGACTGTAACACCCAGCTTTAGTGTTGAGTGTTTTTCTTTTTGTTGGATTACTGGTGATAATAAAAGAAAAAGTGTCCAAAAAGAGAGCTTATCAGGGTGACTATTATGTTGAATCAGTCATGAATGTCCTGAAAGAGGCACCGAACAGTCACGGGCCGAATTCTGTGTTTCTGTGAAGTCAGAAGTAAAAGACATTGTTCGTGTGTGTGTGTGTCCTTGTGTGTGTCTTCTGTTTTTCATTGCTCCCCTCTCACATGTGAGACATCGACATCACTTATTGATCTCTATTGCAATGCAAATGCTCAGACATAAACTCTGAAGTTAAGTAATCGCAGCATGAAATAAAGACCTCACTGCCCATGTGTACCATGCCTCCAAAGCTCAATCCGTGCTGTGAAGATTATTTAATGACTTCTTCGTTATTCATTTGGAGAAAGGCTTGCATGATTTTTGACATGCACAGAAAGCGCATGCATGCCTCGGGATACAGCACTCCCTGATTGCCTTTCTGATGATCTGCGTTTCCCATTCTTTCTTTGGGCTGACGTTCAAGCATGATGCTTCATGCATGATCTGATTTTCAGATGACACTTAGAATCAGAGATGCTGAAGGGTGTGTTTGTAAAGGTGCCGATAGTTATCCTATTCGGAAGCTTTGCACCTTGCCAATGAGAGAATGGGGACGAGGGGCTTTTTTTTTTGCCCAGACACACAAAAATGTACAAGCACTGTTATAGGGATTTTCACTCCTGCTCTCCTTTGGGTTCAAGGTTAATCACACAACCACAGGAAGATGAATTCATTATGGAAACAAGTGGTTTCTTTAAAGCTTTCCTTCAAATGTAATACTTTCATTCAGGCTTACCCAGTTAATGGCAACTTGTAACCAATTGCCAGTTCAGAAGTGATTTGAAAGTAACGTACTTTTTAAAGCATAAGTCGCGTTTTTTGCATAATTTGAACAGGGGGAGCATCTTATAATCAGAAGCAACGTATATAAAGTTTTTTTTTTTTTTTTTTAAAGACATAAATAACCTTATATTTATTTTTCCACTAACAAACAGTTACTTTTTAGAGGCTGTTTCCCGCTAACAACTGCAAGCGTGCATTGTGGATGTCAGTTTTAATATTTGTGACTGACAGAAACACAGAAGAAGAAACACTTTTCAAAAACATGAAGGAAAATCTGATCGTCTCTGATGATTTTCTTGCTTGCATCGAGACCATGTTATTCTTGCTTTTGACGCGCATCTAAAAAGAGGCAGCAGGCATGAATTTGACGCATGTATTGCGTCCGGTGTGAATGTAGCATTACACAAGGGTTGGTGAATTTGTTCAGAGGCCTTGCACTTTTTTCCCAAAAGTGAGATTTATACTCCAGAGTTTCTTCTTCTTTATTACGCAATTTTTTTCTCCGGTGCAACTTATACTCCAGAAAATATGGTAATTGTCAATTACTGAAACAATTACAATTACTAAAGAAGGAACTAAACTGACAGGGACAGTTTTAGAAATTGACTATTGAAAAAGAAAAAGTAGCAATGTAATAGTATACTATGCATATCACTATAAAATGCATCATTAAAGTATGCACAGAAGTTAAAGTATTGACGTTAGATTTTTGGCACCTACAAGGTTAGATACCTTGTTTTGACTTTAGATTTTTTTGTAGGAGACATTTTTCCGCAATAAATTAATCAATTAATGGAATAATTGGTGTTTGAGCATTAGCTAATGTCAGCTAATGCGCGTTACAACACACTTTATTGATGAAAAAAGCCCCTTTGGGAGTGGAGCAGTGAAAGTGCACTTTGAACACAGCATGATCTGGTCAGTCTAGCCTGTAGCATAGTGTTCCGCCGTGGACAGAGCCTACAGCTGCATGACGGGATACAGGTACGTGATCCACACCTTTAGCCAAATGGATAGAGGATGTACAATTTTTTTTTGAAGATTGTATGACTTTTGCTGCAAAAGACATTACTCATGGCTCTTTTCCTCGAATGCTTCCCTCCTTCTCCCTTCTCCTCTCCTTACTTTCCCTCAGTTCTAATTTTGTCTTTTGAACCTGTTACAGCCTTAGCACACAGCTTGACCTCTTTAGATCAGTTTTATATTATGATTCAATTATTGTGATAATTATGACACTTGAAACTTTAGTAACAATTCTTTGGACAAGAAAACTATCAATTGCATTTGCAGAAAAATCCTCAATTTGAGGCTCAAGTCTGTGGGGCAGGTGGCTAAAGCTTGCACTTTCTGATTAAATTACCTTCCGACTTCCCCTTTATGAGTATTTCTCCTTTTGCCATTAACCTGCTGCTTTTCCTCTCCTCTCATCCCAAAACATGACTGTAGCCAAGATGTCCGTCTACAAACGAATGAAACTGGCATGTTGTTTTGATTGCGGCCGTTCAGAGCAAGACTGCTCTTGCATGTCAGGCAGTGTACATAGTAACATGGACACCCTTCAGAGGGCCTACCCACTTTCCTCTGTCTCTATTCATGATTGCGCAACCACTTTACGTGCCTGTAAGTTACACCGCCCAACACATGCTGTTACATGTCTGTTGTGTGTGTTGTGTACCATGCTAAGGGCACGGTACGTGTTTGTGCGTCTCCAATGTTGTGTACGTGGCGTGACCTGTTATTTCATGGTTTGTGTAACTGTGGCCTATGTGGGTCGGTTTTTATGTTTTTAAAAATATGTTGCTGTTTTTGTTGTTTTTTTTTAACCAGGTTTCTCTAAAAAAAGAGACATTTCTGATTATTTTCTGTTTTAAGTTAGACTCAGCTTTCTGGGTGTGTAGTAGTGGATGAGTGCTGTGGTCTGTGGTGCTGCTGTACAGTATCGTAGGTGTTGGAAGAAATGTGACTACAGCATGCTGTTTCAATCACTCAAGTTGTGTAAAAATGTCACTTATGAGCGTGGTGGTTGATGTTTTTGTAATTGTTTAAGGTAAGATGTCTGGAAAAAAAAATTTAATTTTTAAAAGCTACTTTACAAAAAATCATTGTGTTGCAATTATGTCTGACATTTTATTTTGAAGTATTTGTTTTCCCCTTTATTATGATTTGGATTTTATGTTTTTGATCAGCTCTATGTAAAGTTTTTGCTTTAGAGAATGTCTGTTTATGAGAAAAATGAGAAACAGGAAGATCTTGTGTTTTATTTGTGGTACTAATTGAGGAATGGAAGCTTACAAGTCGTTCAGAAGACAGTAGTCATTTTCGTCAACCATCCATTTAGAAAAGATAAAAGGCTCACTTTATCCCAAATAAAGTTGTATTTTTCATTTATTTAAATAAGTTAGCCAATCAGAGAAGCTCATAGGCGCCATTAAGAGACCAACATCATAAAGATTGTGAACGTTTCTATTGTAAATTATTGAAAAACTGTTTTAACCCCTTAATGCCTGGATTAATTTCCAGCTATAAAAAAAAATCACTTAGGTCTTTGCTTTTATGTAGATGTTAAATGAAGGAGCTGAAGTGGCTTGATCCATACTTGCATCAATAGAGGTCAATGGGTTAACCTGGAAAAATTGAATTTCTGTTTATTCAGCCAGTTAAAATATGCAAATGAGATGTTAACTTACGTTTTTTTTTTGTTTTTTTTTTAAGGCTAGGAAAAGACGATTCTTTTTTTATTGCACATACTTTTAAATTTTTGGAAAATGTTCTTTTGAAAGCTTTGCTGTACAGTTGTATAGAAGGGGGTGAGGAATTAAATGACAGAAAGGTGAAGTTTGGTAAAAAAAGAGAAACAAAATAGTAACTTTGAAGCAACGCTCATACCGCCCTTGGTAACATGCGCTCAAGCAGCCACTTTCAAATGAAAGTCTACATAAATGCATGTTTTGGGATTCAAAACTTCTGCGTTTACACGCAGCTACTCAAGTTTCTGCAACAGTTTTTGGGCTCTACACACAAAACGCACCTCCATCGAACGTTGAAACTTAAACTAAGTCGACCAATCAGGGACTTGGATTTGGTGATGTATGAATTGTGTCCCATGTAATTCACGTCAGCCGTTCGTGGGGAAGAAATTAATAATTGCGATTTGTGTCTGGCTTGAATTCTGTGACACCAAGTCTTTCATATATCGAAATAGAGCTTTGATTTGAAAGATTTGCACCGCTTTGACATGTCACACCAAGTCTCTTCCAACTGCAGGTGGCAGACATGCTCTAATAAACGGTAGAAAAAGAGGAAGAAGCTCTTTCCTGCTTGTCCAGTGTGAACACCATGGGCTAAATGTCCGTTCAAAAATGCGCGTGACACATGCCACATGTCCGTAGCTTAAGAGTGACGTCAGTTTAACCACTTGAAAGGTAAGAGAGCTTCTGGAAGATCCCTCCCATTTGTTTCGCCTTTGAGGGAGTGAGGAGCACAAAATTTTCTGTCAATTAGACATGGCAGCAGTAGGCCTGACTATCAAAGCTTTGGGTTTAGACATACAGATCTCATTTCCTTCTCAGCATTCTCCCACCGTCTGCTGACTCAGCCTAGATTAGTGTCAAACACGGCATGAGGAGCTTGGCCCGGCCTGTTGTAGTTGGGCCGGCCCTGATATCCCTTGGTACCAATTACTGGCCATTACATGGTTACTGATCTCACTTCTACCCCAAACCCCTTTAGGATTTAACTAAAGCCTCCTCTGTCTTAGATTTCTTTCCCTTTTTAACTCTTTGATTGAAAAAAGAGAGTTTAGTGAAGGATCGTATTGGGCTTCGCCATCCAGGGATTGTTAGATTTCCTCTTCTCATTTCCTGTTGTTTTTTTCTTATTGTACAGTCCCATTAGAACCCATGTTTTTTAACACTACTCCAAATATATCTTTACTAATGTTATTTAAACCTCACAAACTCACCATTATTGGCAGAAAATTCACATTTCCATTGCAGATTTGTACAGAGATTTACTCAGTTCTAACATCGCAAATACAAAATTATACTTAAATCATTTATCATTTTTGAATGTATTGTTTTTTGGTCGGTAAGTTGCCTTCACTCTTAAATCACTTTGTTTTATTTCTTTGGTTATTCGTGTTGATATGTGTATTTGTGGGTTACTTTTTGGAGCAATACCATTTTTTTGGGTTATAGTGGTTACATTTTAACCCAATTTTTTTTTCTGTTTTTTTTTTTTTTTTTCAGAGTTGATCTAACTTAGCAAAAAGTTTGTAACCTCGGGTTAAAAACAACCCAACTTGGGTTATTTTTAATTATGGAATTTTGGTGTGTTTTATTTGTAAATCAGGCATGGTCGGGGTCAGTGGACGGGGTGAGGGTTTGTAAGAGATGCCATGGGCTTGGCCTCTGCCCCTCTACGTGCACAGTCTGTGCCCGTCTCATGTGCATATCAACATACACTTTTATCTGTCTATGCGGGTTCAAATCCGCATCTCAATGCAAAAGACCCTATCTATGTTGACACAGAAATTATGTTTGCATTTTCCGTTTCCCATCGTTATGGATTCATCACCAAACACGCCCTGACAGCTCCTGTCCACCAGGCAGTCTTACTCCCCCCCCACCCACCCCCCACCGTGTGCTGCATAACTAAGCCCCAGATGTTGGCTTGTTGGTCTGTTGTTGGGGTAAATTGTTAGAGACAGATGCCAGGGCAACTGCGCCTCCATGTTTTGAGGATCTGTGTCGCGGAGCTGCCCTTGACCCTCGCTGTGACCTTTATTGCTGGAAGATTATTTTGCAAAGGGGTGGAGCTAAGTTCAGCTGCTTACTACATCAGTGATTATAGCATTACCAATGTTCTGAGCTCAACTGTCAGGTTATCAAAACTGGTCAACATTAAATATCAACATTTTAATAATAATCCAATAAACAACTTTATAAAATTTGGTTTAAATTTAGTTTTTGAAAAAAATATGATAAAAGAAAATTAATTTTGTCTGGTTTTAGACATGTAAAAGTAATTGTTCACATTTAAGAAAAAACATTTGTTTTTGTTTAGAAAGACAGAGATTTTATCACTGCAAACTTCAAATATTTGTATAACCAAGTTTAACATCCTTGATTTATTTGTTTGACATAAAACATTGTAGAAGACTAGATGGATTATTATTCTGTCTGCTTCTGTCGTGCCATCATATCATTCTATAATCAGCACCAGCTGTGGTGTTTTGTTCTTATTTTGCTATTTATACCCGTTTTTTCTTTCTGTGCTTTTTTAATTGACTTGATTTCATTTTTTTCATCCACCAAATCTCATTTTTAAAGCCTCTGTCTCCTAATGTGTCTGATCATGACATCCTTTCTTCCCTTGTGTGACCTGCCACCTGTCTTTGCATTCTCCTCAGCTAAATATAAGTATAATGGATATGTCAGATCACGTAAGTGTTTCTCTGTCCTCCACTCTACTCCAGTGATAACACTGTAGACCCCTCAGTGTGTCATCTAATATAAAAATTACTAATGCTTTGCTTTTTTAGTTCTGTTATCCCTCATTCGTATGCAATTTATTAATTTTGCAAGAAAAAATCCCTATAAACAATATTTAATTTAATGTTACACTCAAATGGTTTATTATTAGTTTTATTATTAAACCAGTTTGACATTTCACTGCATACTGACAGGATATTAAAGAGATTAATTCCTGTTACTTATTAACTCTAAGAAGCTTTTTTTTTTTGTTTGCTAATGTAGTTCTATTAAATATTCTTTTTGTATTGTGCTGCGTGTAGCAGCAGAGGGCGCTACAACACCAGGGAACACTGGAAGCCAAAAAGAGGCTGGGGTTCGATTCAAAGCTGATTGCAACATAGGTAAATCTTTGGTAACTGATTGCCAAATGACTTACTTTTTCCTGTACTGGTTAAAAGTATATCAAAGTTGTCACTTTCGAACTGTTTATGTGACTATTATATTTTTATTCATGTTAAGAAAGTGAATACATTCTTTTTGTTGTTTCCTACTGTCTCCATAACAAAATGATTTTGCTTTTTTCTGTAATCATGATATAAGTATTATTTTGAGCTGCAGCAACGTTTATGGTGCATGAGCGGAAAGATGTTTCATGCAGTTGCAATGCAGCTGAAGAGCAATGCTTGAACAATGCTTCATGCAGCAAACACACAAAGGCAAAGCCAGCTTAGCTCACATACACAAGCAAACCTTTTTTTAATTGTAATCCCCCCACTTCATCATCCAGTTTACGTTGGGTCACAGCGATCTCATAAGGTTTGCATGCAGGACAGTACCATCACGCGATTAACATTTCAAGAAGGGACAGTTGCCGTCTGGGTTGTTCAGGATGCACAGTGGACCTGCCAGGGCGGGTGAAAACTCTGTAATGCTGCATGTGTTTGACAAGGGCCAGATGAATCCAGGAGCTATCGGTGGCGCCCTGTAAATCAAGGAGGCAGCTGACGGCAGGGATAAACGTCTGTTTATCGCCTGAGGCCACCCAAGCATGTATTCTCCTTCAAACAACCAAGCAACCACCCTTCTACCAAAACAGGGGGGGAGCTCCGCCTCTCCCTTTTAGCTTTGCAGCCAGATCTTTTTCTCATATTCTTCTGTTGTATTCCTGCAGTGTGCCCTGACCTCTTCGGTTCATACAAACATTCGGGTTCCTGCTAGAGCCTTAGTCAGACATTGAATGTTTGCGTGTGTGTGTTTGGTGAAACCTCAGACCAAGTGGCAGGTGTATAGTAAGAGTTTTCAGCTTTACATTTGATCATGTCAATCCAAACTCCAAGAAGTAAAAAATAAATAAATAAATAAAAAGAAAAGACTTGGATTGAACCACATTTCAGGCACACAACACAAGACAATAAATGTTTAATGATTAAAAAGATTTTGAATTAGAAATTTATAAATTATTAGTTGCAGTTTTATTTTGTTAAGTGAACGTGCTGTTTTATGCATTAAGCTTGAGACGGCAATGTTTGATTGAATTTGACTGGCTTTAGTCGAGCAACGTTTCCACTGCATTGTCCCAGAAACTGAAACATAAATGAGAAAAAAAAAAAAAAAAACGGAGAAGTTCTTTATTTTTCATGTTTATCATAAATGCAAGAATAATGTCACTGAATTTCTTTTAATACTAGTTATGAGAAAATGTCCCTTGTGCTTTCACATTGAGACCTTTATTATTTCAAAAGCAATCAAATTAAATCAAACTATCTGTAAAGCACCTTTACCTCTACATAGTAAAACATTTCCAATTCAAAATGCAAAACAAAGACTGTTACACATAACAAATGATGACAACCCCCCCCACACACACACACACACACACATACACAACATAAGAAAGCATATAATTATGTGTTAATAAGACACAAAGTAGAAAGTCAAAAATGAACAAAAACATTTCTAGGCTTTATTGTTTTATGTTTATGATTGTTATTATTCTTTTCTAATCTTTCTTTTTATTACGGCAAATAATAAATATTAAATAAACAAACTATATTTTAGCATAAAATGTATTATTAAAACAGCAACGTTAAAATATGAAATGAAAACTAAAGAAGTTTATGTTTAAAAGTCTGTTTCATAAACAAAATTGGAATTTGGCATTTCCAAATTCACTTTTTGGTTTTTGTTTAACCCTAGATGCCTGTAAAAAAATAAATAAATGAAAATTATTCAATTAAAGTTAAATTAAAACCACAACTGGATCTCTATCTCAGCCCAAATGCTACTCAGTGCGCTACTGCCTATTGTTTGAAGGGGCCACAGCAAACATTAACCTTGGTAATGACTGTACAGGGAGCCTCTCCATGGGGCCAGGGCATAAAGGCAGCCAATAAAGTATCGCTTCCAACCCAGCAATGCCAAGCTTCTCAGTCACAGTGGGCACTGTAGCTTTTCCTCTTTGGAAAGCATCAGTCAGTAATCACACATGTCCCGTCCCTTTATTTGATCTCTTTGCTGCATGACGGTTCATTCTGCTGGAGCTGACACTGATGCTGTTGCTTCTGCTGCTTTGCACAGATATGCCTGCGGATGTGGAAGCTGCTGCTTTCTACTTCGAATGACTAAAGTTCAGAACTAATTTTAAAAAAGTGTAGTTTAAAATGACTGATCGAGAGGTATCTGTTTTGTTTTCAGTTTTTTTTAAGTCTATTTTTTAATTATATAAATGCTTTAATTATTCCACAAAGGAAACATTTTGTTTTATCACCAGGTAACAAGTGAAAAGTAGTGTTTTAACTGTTAACAAATGAATCCAGTAGGAAAAACAACGTCAAAGTGATGCATATTTTCAGCTGTGGCATTTTCAAAGTACTTTAAATAGGGGGAATTATTTGTAAAGTGGGAATTGCTTGTGGTATTAGCTATTCTGAATGCCCAATTGCAAAGAGGAAATGTCAGAGAATGACATTTTATTAGACAGCAAAGTCATATTTCTTATCTTTTATTAGCTGAATTAGGTGACAGCCGAGAACAGGCGTTCAGAATTCAGATAATAATAAAATTCCACATGCTTGGAATCGTCACGGCCTGCAGTGTGCACATTGATTTGCACTAATATCATGCTGGGTTATTGATTTCTAACCTAATGCGGGTTTGAAGTGATGGAACACTTGGCATTTGCGCTGGGAGAGCGTAGATGGGAGTATATGGGCGCCTGTCTTAAAGCTCTTGAAGCTCGCACACGACAGCAGTGAAGATCAGACCGCTGTTAGCTCGCCTGCTATCTTCAAACATCCGGTCCTGGCCAACATGCTGGATGCCTATTCCTTTTCTTTTGTTTTTTTGAGGTGGAAAAATAAAGTTTAAAGTAAAAATAGTGGTTTAGCAAAAAATTTTTCTTTAAAATACAGTTGACAAGGACTAAAAAAAGGGGATGGCATCCTGCAGCATCCTGCAATAACACAGCAATAAATACAAAAATCTGATTCAATAGAAGTCACTTCTAATTGATTAGAAGTCTAATTGACTTCTTTCAAATGTAAAATGTTAATTTACTTGCTAATTAATTTTCACGTCATGTTCCGATTCCCCGTTCCTGTTTATGCGCTTTATGAGTGTTATGTTGGCATGAAGTAAACTGTACTATTCTGTGAATATGATGATACAGTATTTGCATGGATCACAATGGAATTTTTTTAAATTGCTATTTATATTATAAATCCATTATATCACTTTGATGAGGATGTTCACTTGGAGTGCATACTTGTGAAACAGACCTTTGGAGTTAGGTAAATATGTGGGCCTTAATTGCTTTTTTAGGTCGTTGATAGTTTTTAAAATGGTTTTCTCCTTCCTTTTTTCTGATTTGATATTAATGCTTCTATTATTTTCTCAGTTTAGTGCAGCAGGATTAGTTTTGCATTAGTTAGCATGACTTTTTTGTGTTTTTTTTTGTTGTTTTTTTTCTTTTTCTTTTTATTATTATTATTTTTTTGTATTGCAATGATTGATTGATGGCTACTTATATCAGGTCCAGCCTTTCTCTCTCAGCCGTCTGTCTCTGTTCTGACATTGCACGCGTGTGTTCGCAGTTGAAGATGAGCATCCATCAACTCTTTCGCCCAAAAAAAAGCAGCGTAATGGAGGGATGCGAAACTCACCTAACTGCTCACCCAAAATGATGAGGTAAGAGACGCCAGTTTTATTCCCCCTTGCTGTCTTCAAACGGGCGACTGACAGGCGGGGAGGAGAGGGATGGGAGGGTAAAAATGGAGCGGGTGGGGAGTGGAGATACTTCAGTCATGTGCTGCTGATGGTGTGATGGTGGGACTTTGGATGGATGGGTGGCAGGAAAAAAAAAAAGGAGGTGCCATGTGAGGGAAGAGAGGAGCCCTGCTAAGCTCGGGCTGTTTAGGCATGCTGTCAGCTGTTAATGACGGAGCTGAAATAATATTTCTGTCATGAGAGGTGGCTGTGAGGAGCTGTTTAAAAACTCCTCTGACTTTAAAGTCCCAGCTGTCACCTCCTTCAGTCTGGTCTTCGTGTACTACTTAAACAATGCTGGCACTAATGACACTAGCAACCAATCTCAGGGACCTGCGTGGTTACTTTGCCTTCAGGCTACTTCTCTATTGTGAGAACCCCTGTAAGTACCGTTTCTGGCACTTAAGGCCATATGTGAGATGTATCAGCACAATCAAATATGAATTCAAATATTACCTTCTTTTCATCCTGTCTGGCAGAATTAAGGTACTGTTAATTGATTTGGAAGGGTAAAAAAAAAGGGTTGGAGATTTGTACGTTTCTGCTGCGAGGGAGCATCAGACACAAAGCAGCATAAACACTGTGCTATTTGGACTTTAAAATATGGATAAAAGCTTGGTGGCGAACATACAGGACTGAGCCACAGATGTAGTTTCTTAATGAGGTTTAAGGATGCAATAATGATGATTTTTAGACATAAAAGTCTAATTTTTTGTCATCAAATATCAATCCTGCAGAGCCCTGGACATGAAAAAAAAAATCCCCTCTGAAATTAATAATTTATGGCCACAAATTAGCATTATGTGCACACAAATGAACATCTTGTGGCACTATTTGGTATTTTGTGGGCACAAATTAGTAGTTTATAGCCACAAATTAGAAGCAGCAATTTAGCTAAAACACTGATTTGTTCACACAAAATGCTAATTCATGCCCACAAAATACGAATTTGTGTGCACATAAACCTAATTTGTGCTCACAAAATTCTAATATGTAGCCACGAAATACCAATTTATGTGCACAAAATACTAAATCGTGGCCACAAAATGCTGTTTTGTGCAGAAAAAATATTAATTTGTGTGGACTGAATGCTCATTGTTGAATGCTCATAATTTGTGTTCACAAAACGCTCATTTGTGAGCATGAAATGCTCATTAGTGCACACAAAATGCTAAATAGACTACACAAAATGCTAATTTGTGTCCACAGAATGCTAATAAAATACTAATTTGTGGCCATGAATAAATAAATTTGGGCCTTTAAAAATATATAAAAATATTTATAATTGAGGGCACACAATTTCGTAGTGGCAATTTGTGTGACGAAAATACAAATATTTTTGCACAAAATGCTAATTTGTGCTCACAAAATGATAATATGTGGCCACAATATTAATTTCAGGGATTTTTTTATGACATGTCCCGTACTCCGTTCATCCTGATTTTGACGACAGTGGAACGTAAAAAACGTGTACATCTTCAACAAAACATCATTGTTTTTAATCATCATTTTGCTTATGTTTTTGATTATAACTGTGTGTTGCACTGTGTCTGCATTCTTTGCATGTTAGTTCTAGAAGGTTCCCTAAGGCAGTGATCTTCCTTCTGCACTGGCATCGCTTATGTGATTTTGTCCAGTCTGCTTGTCTGCCTCCCCCTCCAGTACCTTACAAAACAAGGTCTTAATAAGCCTTTACACTTGCCAAACCATTAGCTCAACACAGAGTCGTAGCCCTCAGTTGAGTTTGCAGCGCAGCATTGTTGTGGATGCCCTTGCTCAGAGGGAGAAAACCGCTACAAAGACAATGAGAAACTGGCACATTTCCAGCTAACTGTTTGTTTAAAAGGCTGTTTAGTTTTCCTAACTTAAAGCACAAAACCTTTTCTTCTTATCTTACACTGCTTAGGAGATGGTCCCCATTTGCAATGTAATATATGCATCTTTGCTTTGATCTCACAGATATAATAACCCTTGTGAGTTATTTACTCAGTTTTGAAAACGCTTCAAAGCCGTGTCAAAGTTTTCTCTGCTTTAGGGGTGCTTCTGTATTCTGCTGGCTCTTGGGTACTGGGATGACAGATCCTCTGTTATAGGTGTTTTTTTTTTTTTTTTTTAGTCTTCGCCCTCAGCAGAACATCACATTACCCATCATAATCCTCAGCTCCCACCCCCTTCCAGCTGCCCGTGTCAACATATAACACCATATATATTAAACAGTTGCACTTTACAAGGTGGGTTTTATGCAGAATAAGAAGTGATTGTTTGAGGTTGCCTTAGGGAAACTTTATTCTACAAGCAAGAACTGGGGAAATGCAGCAGAGCACAAGCAAGAGAGCCAACATACGTATCAACTACAGTTTTTACAGGACTTGCAGCCTGAAGGCCTTTGTAAATAAATAATGAACAACAGATTGGCTGTGGGCTTTTGAAAAGCATGCCTTTGTCAGTTTGCATGATGGGGAAAATTTTCAAAGCAAGAGGCTGCCTTCATAGTCTGGCAGAGAGGGACTGGGGGAGCACACCCATCCCCGGCTTGTCACTGCAGAGTGATACATTGGAATAACTCAACTCGGTTTGAGATACGTACTGGGGGGACAGCGAGAAGAGAAAAGGAAGGGGGGAGTGAGACATGCTGTTTGGAAAATATTGCCTGTCCTCTATAAAACTTGTCAAATGCTGAATCTAACATTTTCTTATGCGAATTGAAGGTAGATCGATGCATTTTTGATCAAACTAAGTTCTTTCTTTGCAACAAATCAGTTGAAGTATTGTCGCTATTGATATTAGTAACAAATCTGCCCGGTACTAATGAGCTACGTTGCATTGACACCATCCCTCAGACACTTGTGATGGGTCATGACTGACAACGCCCATCCAGTATCACAGGATGTCACTGTATCCTCAGCAGTTGAGATCCCCTGGGCGTGGCCCTGTAGCAGAGACGTCATGTCTGCTCTCCCTGAGCCTCGTGGTAGGTTCTACCTAAGGCGTGGAGGAGAAGGAGGAGGGGTGTGTGTGGAGCCCGTGACAGGCTGTCATTCACACCGCTGACAGCTCTGTGAAAGATAGCTGTCTTGGCAGAGAGAGGTGGAGTGGCAGCCCGCCTGCATGCGCCCGTCAATGCGCGTGTGGAGGCGAGCAGAGCCGAGCAGATTGAAGTGACGCGGGCTCCGCGGAGTTGATTGGCGCAACATGCAGCTTCGGATGAAAGATTCAGACTGAGTGTAAAAACACTAAATGCTGTCAATGTTATTATCACCTGCTATAACTGATAGAGGGTAGAGGGGAAAAAAGATAGCTGGAGAAAGAGGGTGGCTAATTGACAGCTTTTTTTTCAGCTCCTACTTTTTTTTATGATGGCTTGAAACCCAAATGCAGGTTGAAGGAAGAGCCAATTTCAAAGCCTTGTCAGTGAATGGCAGTGTTGATAGAGAATAGTCAGAGAGATACGTGTCAAATTCCTGAGATGTTTTCTCCCATTTCACTCACACATCCTTCCCTCTGCAGTGCTTCAGGAGTTTGCTCATTGCTCTGGTTAATGAAGGTCATTTACCTTTAATAGTAAATACATTAACTCTTCATGCTGCATGTATGGGAAGTGTGGGAATCACTCTCACAGAAACAATGTGCAGGAACAGGAGAGGCGGTTACATAGGACTGACAGAAGCCCCTTTCATAGTCAGTGTTACACTGAATAAACTTCAGCAGCCCTCCGCTGTAGATTAGCCTGTTTGGTTGTGACATCCTGCTGAAACATTAATGTCCATCAGTTGGGAGAGCAAAATGTGATTAGGCAAATTCCTGAAATATTTAAAGTTTGAGTCTGTTGGAGCTTTTAATATTTGTTCCACATGGCGTTGGAAACTGGAGGAGATGGAAAAAGCTGGTAATTGGCTTTGTGTTGTCATACCACACAGTCAGAAGCACTCTGGTCTTTCTTTGCTCCTTTGTACCATTGTTGCCAAAAGGCTCTTTGAGAGGTTTTTTTTTGACAAGAACATGGAGTAATGGCGAGATATACTGTTGCTGTAATATTTAGAGAAGCATAAGGTTAATAAAGTATAACAAAGCAGCCAGTAGGTACTTTTTTAAGTCAAAATATGTTTTGTCTTTCAGTCGACATGACCCCCTTCTAATCCCTGGAAATGAGCAAATGGAGAACATGGACATGAACGTCAAGAGGTATGACTCGACAGGGATGTTTCACTGGTGCCCCTCCAAAGACATCGAAAAGGTCATCCTGGTGAGTGAAGCTGGATCTCTGAAAAATCCCAGCAAAGAGGATTAGAATGCACAAAAACCAACCGTACACATGCCGAGGACCCAGAGTTTTCTCATCAATATTGCAGTCACTAATGTATATTAAAATTTCTTACACTGCCTCTCCGTTGTTTCAAGGTGAGTATTTTTATACGTTTATGTATCTCCAGCAGGAGGAATCCAAAGAATCCAAAGTAAATGCGCTTTTGCATAGTTTGCTCATTTTTAAGGCTGCGTCAGCTGACCTCAAAAATGTTTGATCCTCTGGACAACACTGACGAAACTAATGCAATCCAATTAAAACACAATGCGCACAGAAGTGCAGTTTTCCAATGAAGTCTAGTCATTAATATGGCCTGAGACTTTTAAAACCAAAGGATATATACATACGTGTCACTCTAAGGCCGAATCCATATTGCTTCCCAACCCCTACAGCCCCTCCCTGTCCCTACATTTAGCCCTCCAAGAAAGATATGGAAAAAAGGTGTCTTCAAATTTGGACGTTACTAAAGCTCAATGACGTCATCAAGTCAGCAGTCATCTGTTTTCTTGGAAAGTACATAGCAACACCGGTTTTATAGCATTTTAAAGTCATGCAACAACAAAAAGACATTAATTACATTTAAATGTAAGCTTCTGTGCTTCAGAGCAATTGCACATCAAGAAATGCGTTTCTCCTGCACGCCACAGCGCTAAGCGGATCACCCAATCGGCGGAGAGATGGTAAGCCCTAAGTCCCAAAAAACTAAAAGCACTTTCGGACACACTCCAGCTGCAAATGCCCCTAAAATTGGAACAAAAATGAGTCGCCAGAGGGGTTAGGAAAGCAATTCGGATTTGACTAAAGTCCTTGAAGTGGGTCATTTCTACTTTTTTTTTTAAATTATTGTTTCTAAGGTCTTTTTACTGATATTTTGCTTCCTATACTTTGTCTGTAAAATCTTGCGAATTGCATTTTTCTGCATGGTTGACAAGTCTTTTTTTTTTTTTTTAAATCCCCCTTTTGCCTGTTCTTTTAAATTTCTTATCTGTTAAATTAGGGTCTGTTAGATCATTTACAGCCATAATAGCTAAAATGTAAATGTTGTTTAGTATACATCTTTTTATTTAAGATAAATAGAAACAAAAAACTCACTTTTTTTTTTTTCATAATTGCTGTGTCTAACCTATTTCTAATTTTTGTCTTTTTGTTCTTGTTTTTTTCCCGCTGCACCTCTACATGCACTGCAGACCCGGAGTGAAGCCTCCATGACAGTGCTGAGCGGCCATGTAGTGGTCTGTATATTTGGGGATGTCACGTCTGCTCTAGTGGGGCTTCGAAACTTGGTGATGCCTTTAAGAGCCAGCAACTTTCATTATCACGAGCTAAAGCCTATAGTTTTTGTGGGTTCCCTCGATTACCTACGAAGAGAATGGGAAACTCTACACAACTTCCCCAAGGTCTCCATCTTACCGGTGAGTGTTTCAGTTCAGTGCCATAAAATAACACATTTGAATCCCTGGCTACGGTGGCCCTCAAGTGCACATCACACCAAATATCACTCAACACAAAAACGTATTAAAGATCACTTCGACAATAAAAAAAAAAAAGGAATATAAATAATAAAAATAAAACATAATACTTTTTAAACAAAAACCCAATTCCAAAAAAAATGAAACGTAATAAAAATAAAACATTTTGGTAAATAGAGATAATTTCCAGAAATCAAAATAAAAGGCTAAAGAAAAAAACAAATAGATATTATGGAACATCGCTGATTAGATTGTGACATTTGAGTTTTTTTAAAAGGCGTCTTCAGTGTTTCCTGAACTTATAAAAGTTTTGTGACTGTTTCTTTTTTGTGTCGTTTTTTTTTTTTTTTTTTAACATTTCATTTTGATTTCTTGAAATTACTTTTGTTTTCCAAGATGTTTTTTTCTTTTTAAGGAAAACCGGAAAAGGTAGGGACTATGGGACATCACGGATTGGAAAATGTTTGTCCATCAATTCAGCCGAAGGTTATTTGGCATGAAGCAATTTTGGACATACTTTGTACTAATCATAAATCTTTTATTACTATGCAGACACTAAAGATTCATTTGAAAATAACCCAAACATCAAAATTCATCGTCCAATCAGTGATGTCCCACGGTGCCTACCATGTTCAGTTTCTTATTGTTTAGTTTTCCTAACATTTCATTTTAATTTCTGGAAACTACTTTTTTTCCCCAAAACATTTCCCTTTTATTTAGTTTCATTTTTTGGAATTGTGTTTTAGTTTCTACAATATAATGATGTGTTTTAAGTATTTGTTTTGCGTTTGTAAATTTGTTATAATGTGTTTTTGCCATGAGTAATTTGTTGGTGGGATTTGCACTTTAGGGCCACCGTAGTCATCAGCTGATGAATCATTGTCATTTTTGAGTTGTAGGCATTATGGAATCGCAAGAGCTTGTCATATCAATCCGATCACACATTATTCAATTGAACAATCACCTTATGAGGGCTCAGTGATCCCCCCTTTTAGCTAGAGTGGCACATCTTGCTGATGCTGCAAACCGTGGCTTATGAGTGGTGCAGCTGCAGTGCCCATCATGGATGGTATGGCTTGCTGCCTAAAGCTTGTTCGGTCTGGCTTGACCGATGATCAGAGGAAAATCCCAAACACAGCCCTCAGCCCCAGCTAGCCTTTACATTAGTACACGTCTGTGGATCTCTAATGCCTGACTAGATCAGTAGAATACCACTGCCTCCAAACGAGAATACTTGTTAACTAATTCCCCAAAGCTCCATTCCGCTCACTTCTTAAATTTGTTTTTCTCTCCCCCTCGTCTGTCTCTCCTCTGTGTTTTGCTCTTTCTCTGTGTTCTCCTCACCCTGAAGGGTACACCATTAAGTCGGGCAGATTTAAGGGCTGTCAACATCAACCTCTGCGACATGTGTGTAATACTGTCAGCCAATCAGAACAATATCGAAGATGCCTCACTGCAGGATAAGGAATGCATCTTGGCATCACTCAACATCAAATCTATGCAGTTTGATGACAGCATCGGCGTCTTGCAGGCTAATTCCCAAGGTAAGAAGTGTCCTATTAGACTCCGCGCACACTGCTGCCCAAAAGGGACAGGTTGTGGCAGGGAGGGATGACAGAAGTCAAGAGAAGAGGAAAAGAGTTGGAGGGAAAGGGATGAGGAGGCCACATAGGAGGGATTGATGTAGTTTGTCAAGCTCAGAGTGTGCTAATAAATGCTCCTCATCAAAACTCTCTGCAAGTCTGCAGAGTATTATCCATCCTCTGACATTACAGTGACTGCTAAAGATGTGCGTATGGAAAACAGTGTGTTGATTGCCTTATCAAGCCTTTAAAGAGTGTTTACCCCACGTCATTTTCCGATGATTTCGGTGTTGTCCCCGGTAATTAGATGAAGCTAAACCTCTTTGCTAATACTTTTTAATGATGTAATCAACATGACTGTGTCATTTGATGTTGTTCCCCCTGATCTGGGGCCTGGAAGATCGTCTGGAACAGATTGTTGATGTTTGCAGACAAACATACCAACCTGGCATCCCATCAGGCCTCATCATCATTAAGCAGCAAGTACAAATCACCAGGCAAGCCAACTCAGCTGCTCCTCATTAGTCACAACAAAACAGCTACGCACACACACACTTTGTGTGAGTTCATTTTCGGCATCCGTGCCAAGGCGGTTTATCCGCAAACACCAGCTAACAGGTATTCCTCAGTATGTGATTAGCTTGAAAGCCCTGCCTTGAGCTCAGCATTGTGTTGTGCCACCACTGTGACTGTAGTAACCACAAATCAAAAGACGAAAGTTCAAGAGGCCGTTACGTTTTAGTACAGAACACTTCCACATGTTTTACTAGAGCGCCAACGCTGTTATTTCTCCAGTCAGGAGTGAGTGATACGATGTCAATAGAAATGCTGGCGCGGAACAATAAAATAAAGAGAAACTTGGGAGTGTGCTGCTCTGGGGATACGCTCATCGGGCTGCGTCCTCACCCGGATCGATGGGTGGAGCGGAGTTTTTATCAATGATTGGGTTTAACTCTAACCACCCCTTTAAGAAAACACACTATAACCTGCCGTAAACACCAAAGAAAATGCACCCACTTAACCAGGCGCTGCTGTTGTTTAGGGATTAGGTTTAGGGCGTCCTCCTAGCGTTGCTCTCATTCAGACGCGATCTGTGAAATTTGGAAAGTGTAAATGAATAAGTAAACATGTTGGTTCCTCGGGGAGAACGTCTCACGGCTGCTCTAGCATGTAGGCAGCCACGGAGCATAGCTGTGCCTGCAGGGCTACAGGGATAAGGGAGTACATAACCCAGATCTCACTTGTCTATTGTACACTGTAGCCAGGAAGTGTCAGCCTCTGTGAGGCAGCAGACAGCCAGTGGAGAGGATTCTATGGCATGAGGGTGATGTCAAAATATGACTCTTATTATCTTATTGTTGATGTGTTTTGTGCACACAAATTAAACTTCTGAGTTAACATTTTTTACATTTAAACATTTCAAACAATAAAAATAAAGGAACATTTTCTCTTTGGACATTTTATTTTTGTTCTAAAGCTGCATTTTGTCGTATAAAATTTAACTTGTAAAACATTGTGATTAATAGTGATCAATCACAATCCAAAAGTCTGATTAATCTGATCAATTTTTTAAATTTAAATAGCACTAATTTAGACAAAAGATTTGTTCCGGAATATCGTGGAAACGAACTCTGATTCACTTTAAGCGAACAAAATATGTCCAGTCTGACCCTTAAATTCTTTCATACATGTCCTTCATCAAGAGAAAACTGCTTCAAGAAAATGTTAAAAACACAATTTTGATTGGAGTTAGTCTTTAAAGATGCAATTGTGCACAATAGCACTCATAAAAATGTGCATACCAAACAAGCTAGATATGTTTTCTGCATTTTTGTTTGTATTTATGAGTATTTTGTAAGAGTTCTTGCTTGATCTCAACAGAATGTTTGTGTTTAGGCAGAAAAATACAATTTAGTGATTCACATGCTGCTCTCTGGAGCTCACTCAGACTTGCAGCATTTGGGCTCTAACCTAACATGTTGTGAAAGCAGCACAGCAGTAGGACTCTCACCAACAGCGTCTACTGGCGAATGTTCTGCACAGAGAAAAAGGCCATTCTCAGACATCTTCATACTGTCTTCGTGTTTGCCATGATGCAAGAAGATCAGCATTTAAAAGGCAAAACCCCTTCTGCTGCTCTCCAGGGGAGTAAACATCCTCCTTTATGGATGTAGACAAAAATTATGTTCGCACTACCTGAGATTTTGCTCCCTGGCTGACTCGTATTGTCAGACTCGTGCTGTTTCCTAGTTCAGTTATTGTTATAACAGAAGTTCACAATCCTCTCTGATGTCGCATGTTGGGGACTTTCTGCTGCGCGCTGAACTATGTGCTGTCCTTTCTTTTGCAAAAGGCTGAACGATCTCTTTTGTAATGTAAGCAGCTCATTGGCAGGAAAAAGGCACAACCCCCCCCCCCCACCCCCACAAAAAATTCTCGATCCTTTTAAAACTTTGTGACCTGAATATATTCTCTGCATTATGTTTCCTTGATGGCGCCACTATAAGCTGACATTTTGCTGTAGTCAGCACTAAATGATGGATGTCAAAACACAGTTGATGCATTATGCATATAGCATTACAGATTTAAGGTGTTTACTTGTCACTTTGAGGAAATGCAAAAATGTGAAGTCATGTGAATTCATCCTCCTGTCACTTGCACCTGTATTTCATGGTTCTGTGCAACCCCATAAAAGGTTTTCAGGATACTCTTCTCCAATTTTAGTGGAACAAAATGAACAGCATCTAAAATTGATGTCTGCCTGTTGATGGAGGGAGGTGAATACTAAATATGTCTTAGCTGACCCCTAAAAGCTGAGTCGCTGTGTTGCAACTTTTAGACAGTTGCTCACTTATCCCTTCTTTCTGTTTTTTTCTTTTTTCTTGAATCCACAAATGGGAATGTTAGTCTAAGAAAGAAGTCTCCTGCTGAGGAAGCACTATGTACAATAGCACTGACAGAGATGTAAGTCATGTTTCTATGCTTGTGATACTTTGGCAGGAAAAGCAGACGTGTTGGTTTTTGATGTGGGTGTCTTTTTCTGGTATACAGTATATTCTGTAATACAGTTAAAGAAAAAAGTCCAAACTAATGGCGGGCACTCTACAGTGCTTGTAAATTTAGAAGTTTTTAAAGAAACAGCATTGCAAAATTCAAGAGGATCCATCAAAATATTTTACATCATTGTGTTTTAAGTAATGCCATCGATGCAATAGCCCTTCCGGGTGGATACGCACTGTTGCGGGAGAAAAATGGGAAAACCTTTACGGGGTATGCAGGTGGCCCACACAAAATGTTAAGATCGGAGACTGCTTGTTGAGCCTGTAGAGTTTTTTCTATAAGCATGCTGCGGGCGACAGATCGTTGCAAACACTTAACATGTAAGCAGGAAGTAGGTGAGACACAGGCAGTGTTGTAACAATATTTCCTTTTTTCAGCCTCTCTGAACCCTGCGCACTGCACAGATGTCTGTTAGTGATAAGTGTGATCTGTTTGCATCCTGACTGTTCGAAATAATGAGCAGCATCATTTGTGTGCGGTCAGTAAGGAGCCAGTGCTTGCACCTTACTAATGGCTTGACTGCGGCAAAAGGGCACCGTACAACAGCATCACCCGTACATTACAAGTGTGTAACTTACATCATCCCTAAAAATACTTGACGATATGTTTAACACACGAATAACAATCGTACATGGAAGGAACTGCAAGACACACGTGACGACCATCCATGGGCCCCGTAAACCCAAAAGCCCACAGTACCCGTAATGCTTCAAAGCATTTTGTAATCGCTCGGGTCACATAGGCCGCAAGGACATCGGAACGGAATCGCCCCAATCTCATATATCACACTAGAGCAGGGGTCGGCAACCTAGGGCAGGGAAAGACAATGGCGCGCATGGATGAGACAGCAAGAAGTTTCTGATCTGTGTCTGTTTGTATCTTTCAGATTTTCCCTGCAGCAAATGCGCTGGCAGGGAAAGCACAGCCGCAAGGGAGCGATGCGAACTTTGAGAACGATGAGAAACTTTAGTTTTTTATACTAGTTATCGCCCATATCTGTTTAAGAAAGTGGGAAAATGAAAAGTTTTGACCAGATCTTAATTACAATCGAAGTTCTTACACATGAATCTTGGAGACGTGAAAAGAGTCTCACATCTGATTTGTGCATAAATGCGGTTGTGTGTGTGTGTATATCAGGCGATTCGTGCGTAATTTTTAAAGATTTGTGTGTGGAGTCAGTTTTAAGCTGCTGTAGTTTAAAGTTGTGCGTGTGTACAATGTATTTTTTTGTGTTTTGTAATTTTTGTTCATGTGAATACACAATTGCAAATACAGACAGTTACAAACAAAATGTATTGTACGAGTTGCAAATGAAGAATTACGCACACACAAATCGGATGAGTATTTTCTCACCTTAACAGATGGGGTGATACGAGTGCATGTCTGTGGATGGGATGTGTGCGAGAGTGGGAAAAGCAGGAAGCTGATCTGTTGGACATGTTTATGATCGCACAGCTGTTGTTGCAGCAGCTGACATTTATGAAGTTATGAGATTGGTTTGTTGAACAATAACCAAGCAAGGTCATATTTTACCCAGACTGTTTCTGCTCTGCCAAATGTCAATATAAAATGTGAACAAGTTTTAAAAAAATACTACAGCTGATCTTCCCTCCGTTTACTGGGAATTAAAAAAAAAAAAGAAAACATGACGCTGTCCAAGTGCAGAACATTAAAATCACTATAAAGAGCAAACGAACGAAAATGTAACATTTCATTTTAATAATAAAAGCACCATCACAGAATTAACTTACATTAAGTTACTTAGGCCTGGTATCATCATGTAACAAATGATGAACAAGCCTCACATTTTTTTTTTCTCCCATGGTTGTGAAGTTCTTAGAAATTTTCCTGATATTTCGTTCTGATGTATCCAATCCTATTGCTGTAGGTATGAAATACCACAAGTGCAGTACTTTCTGTTTCAATCAAACAGTTTCAATACTATTTTTAACTTTGGCCTGTTTTCCTACTACATTATTGCAATGAAAGCACTTTTTTGAGTTAATGCCAAATATGCCAAACTATTTGACCTGCTGTTTGTAAATATATATATTTAGATATATTGAAATTTTTTTTTTTATTTCTTTGTATTGTATGGGTCTTTTGACAAGACCCTACACGCTGCAGCCTAACTGGGTCTCCCTGCGCCTTCAAAATTCAGGGTTGTGTCAGGAGGACATCTGGCGTAAAAACTCTCTGCCTGTGCAGATCAGTGAAAGTTAATTTGCTGTGGTGACTCCTAACGCCTTTCGAATTGGCTCTTGATGTCATAAACGCTGCTGACCCCTGCACTAGAGAATACAACTTGCCTCTGTTATTTTTCCTTTTTTTTTTGCCTCTCTATTGCCTGCTTCTGCTTAGTGGACGAACACCTCTTCCTCCTCTGCTTCTTTGGGCAAGATGTCCTTCATGTTAAAAAACAAAAAGTAGAAAAGTATTTCAAAAGTTCATTGCAGTTATTGCTCACAGTTGCAAGCAATCAGACCATGCGATTGTGGATACAATTGATGCGGCGACCAATTGCTGTGAAGTATAAACTGAACTATACGGGCGCATATGACTAAGACATTACTGTTACTGTTTGGTAATCTCTGAAATTGTTGACTGTAGCTATATTCCAATGCACTTTTGTCTGAAAAAAAAACCCCAAATAATAAAACAACCTGTTTGGGTCAAATGAAAGCAGCACACCTGAAACAAATGGTATAAAATATATTTATGTAATTTTACGTTCAAGCATGGAATGCTTTTGGTTAAAATTAGGTTTGGCTGTTTTGGCTTCCTAAAGCATTTTCATTAAAAACTCTTTGCTCCCTGGTAATATAATTTACTAATGGGATCTATGGTCCACATGTTTGTTTCTTGTGATGTTTAGGTTTCACGCCTCCTGGGATGGACAGGTCATCTCCAGACAGCAGTCCAGTACATGGCTTCGTGCGGCAGGCGTCTGTCACCACCGGGTCCAACATCCCCATCATCACAGAATTAGGTAACATTGTTTCCACCCACCCCCAACACAAACAAATCAACTCATAATTCATTTTCAGATTCAGACACATGGAGTGGATGTTCCACTTCCTCATTCCTCCTCAGAAACTTTCCACTCTTTTAGTATCGGATGGAAAAAGGAACGTCTTATGTCGAGTTGTTGTTCACTTTCATGCCCAGCTTAACTCATTATCTGGATTATTGAATTTGGCGTGCCGTTCTCAAGTGATGACTCAAGTTGAAAATGTCAGACAGGCACTTTTAGGACAAAAGCTACATCTCCTTCAGTTTGTCCTCTAATGGACATATGAAACTCTACTGGTTGGAGAGGCTGAAAGGGGGAGAAAAGTAAGGAAAAAGTGCCTTGGTTGCAAAATGGGTCCATTTATTAATAACAATGCCAGTGGTTGTATTCCCACTGGTGATAGGGACTCATGAAACTTTCAGATCTCTGAGGGGCCTTCTGAAACACCAGAGACCAGCTACTCTGTCTCCCCTGACCCAATTAGGAAGCAATGGAGCATGAGACCAGCTAGGAAATGGCTGGAAAGAGAAAAGAGGCTACCTAGAGTCACTCTTAGCCAAGCCAGCCATTACCTGAAGAGAACCTCTTCTGTTACACTCCAGACCACACGTGTAACCGTCAAAACCGGATAGTTCAGGATGAAGCCGGTGTCGCACGCTCAGATGCCAAAAGCTTGCTTGCTCCCAGCTTGCAGATTTCACAGCAACACGAGATGCGATAACACTGTCCTTCAGAAAGGAAGAAGCAAGACGATACGAGTCACCGGAAGCAAATCCCATAATTAAAATGTCACATGCTCAGATTGCAGTGCCAGGAGCAGATTAAAGCTGAGTTTGAACGGGAAAACATGCCTTGTTTGCGCTGCATGATCAATTTAGTTTGCATGGCGCATAAAGTAGTTGTGTTTGCAGATGTCTTAAGCCATGTACACACGGACATGTGTGGTACATTCAAGAACGCTTTAAACGTGGACGCTTGACACGCTTTTAGCATATGATGTTCACACTGGACTGTCGCTACCTGAAACTAGCACATTCTCACAATTGGAAGAGGCTTGGTGTGAAGCGGTGAAAATCTCGTGAATCTTGGAGCCAGGGACAAACCACAATTTTTAAGGTATCCTTAATTATCGATTTCAGCACTGAGAGAGCTCCAATATTGTTTCTGTACTGTTTGCTTTAATCCACAGTGCTTTGACTTTTAGGCACCGGAAACCATGAAGGCTTCAGTTTCATTTCGAGTTGACACAAGTATTGTGGGACGGCAACATGCCTTTGAAACTGTGTAAATAACCCCACCATTTCTCCTCCCCTTTGCGCCATCACCATTAGCTAAACCTGGCAAACTAATGCCGTTGGTTTCACACAGTCAGGAAAAAAAAAGTGGAACCAGCATACAAATGATAACAGAGCTGGGTAAGCTTTGTCCTCTGCTGCCGTCGCTCCTCCACTCTGTTCCTCATCAGCTTGTCTTGATTTATCTGGCTGCCATCAAGGCCCTCGCTGCTCCCATGGCTTCACTTTGAACACGTTTTTATTCTTAGTTCTGGTTGAAATTGACTGTCTTGTTTTGACCCTTTAAATCTCTTTTCTTTTATTCAGAGCATCCCTGGGCCTTTGATCATGCTCTGTTTGTCCTTGTGGCTGTTTCACAGCAAACCCCCTTCCCTCCCTGGCCCTTCACCGCCCTCGCCTCTTTTTTTTTGTTTTGTTTATGGGTGAGGCCCGTTTGCATCAGCCACTTGTCTCTTTGACTGACGTTTCTGTTCCACAGCTCGCAGAAAGCCAGGGATGAAAAAAAAAATCAAAAACAAAACAAAGAAAAAGGCAGCTTTTAGCCATTTCTTTAACAAGTGTACAAAAAAACAAATTTTCCAGTTTTGCTTTTTTCTAGTACTGCAACACATATCTGTGAAGAGCAGACAAAGCATGTCAAAGGCTCGCGTGTTTGTTTGTTTTTTGTCCCATTGCTGCCCATGACTGTTAGAAGAATTCACCCCACAGAGAATAAAGTCGTGCACAGATGTACATTTGATACATTCAGTTTCCCGTCATTTTTAAATTGTTAAAACAACAAAGACGCAAACGTATTTATTATGTCTTGGCTTAATTTTGAGTTTCAGGGAACAGGTAAATATGCAAGATTTATTTCTCTTAAGCGGATGATGTGGAAAAACTACAAATTAAAGCATGACTTGATAAGTGCATGGGATTTCAATCTAAATGAGTGGCCATTGTTGAAGTCTCTGTATTAATATTCACTGTATTATTATTCACCCAAACATTTTCTTTATTTGATGCAGTTTTAACTGTTACAACACTGACTGTTGTTTCTCAATTGTTCTTTTTTTTTTTTTGCAATAATTTCATTTTGTATGCAGTAGACACACTTGAGACACTGTGGTTGTTGGAGGATTAAAATGAGGGACTTCTGCAATAGCTATTTCTGTGTATGAATAATACGCTTTATATATGATTATTTAAAATCTTTGTGAAGTGCATCCTGCATGTTATATAGAAAGCATTTATTTTTACATTGAAGACCAATTTTTATCCAAAAACAAAAAAAAAAAGAATTAGATTAAATTACTATAATAATTGTAATTCAAAATAATTGTCTAAGTTGATTATTTTATCTTTCTCTTTGCGAAATATAATACACTTCATTTATTATTTAAGGACCCACTCTAAGATAATTGTGTTTTTATTATGTTCTTGTGGCAGAATATTAGCTTTAAAGTTATGTTTCCGAATAGTATTTTTATGCAAATGGATCTGGAACAGACAGAAAGTATTATTGGAAAAAACTTGTAGTGATAACATGGGAACTAAAAATTGGAGGGCAACAGGCTCCCCGTGCCTGGATTCTGATGCATCCACTTGTAGACAAGTAGTTCCGTCTATGTCTTCGTTTTCCTCGTTCAAGCTGGAAACTCAAAATTGTACGATGTTGCTCGCCATTTTTGTTGCACAGCTAATGTTGCGTTGAGGTTGTAAAGGACTTTAAGCTAGTGGGGGCGGTCTTACTCTGTGCCAAAAGTCTACTCTGTCCACCACAGGTTTTTTGATTTGGCCTTGAAACTGTATAGTCATAATTAAAACAGTATTATTTTAAAATAGATCAAAAGATGATCAGAGTGGGACTTTGAATAAGATTAGTTGTAAAAAGTACTTAGTTCTTGGACACTTGTAACTTAGCTGCAACATACCTAAAACTTTTTTCTTATGTTTCTTCAGTGGACTTTTTTTTTTTTTTTTCCCAGATAAACTAAACCCTCTTCCCTACTTTTATCTGTCGGTGTTTGAGTGTTTGCATCATCTCTCTTTAACTCACCCATGTTTACTTTCCCTCAGTGAATGACTCAAACGTTCAGTTCCTGGACCAAGATGATGATGATGACCCAGACACAGAGCTGTACCTCACTCAGCCGTTCGCCTGCGGCACTGCTTTTGCTGTCAGTGTCCTCGACTCCCTGATGAGTGCTGTGAGTCCCCACACACATCGAGAAATGGAACATTTCACTACACGTTTCTCATATTTTTGGGATGTTATTGCCTATAAAAGGCAAATTTGAGGTTGTTAAATGATCACTTTGTATTTGCGTCTTTTCTGTAGGAGTATAATATATTTAGAGACATCCGATTGCTGGAATAACACTTACTTTCTGTTTTCTGATATAAACTGTAAACATTCCAGACATCATCCTTAGTAGGCAAGCACTTATTTGGGTCGTGCAGACATATATTTCACTAGATGTACGGCTTTTCAAGTGAGCTAGCTGGTGAATGAAATGGTGTACGTTGATCAAATATGCCTGCCAGCTCTGCTGACATCAAAAGGGAAATTGTTGGTATCGCTCCCTATCTTAAGTGTTGTGAATCTGACTTTCAGCGTATGTCTTAGATCTTTAAAGAAACTTAAGTGTTGCAGGGTAACACTGCAGTGCTAACACAAGCCAGACTATAACAGGGCAAAGAGTCCGGTGACAAAGTCAACACTTCACTGCAGATGAGATGAAGGAAAAGATTTTTTTTCCTTCCCCCTTTTCTATTGTGATGGCTTAATTCCTGCAGTCCTCTGGGTGAATGAGGGTTAGAGGGGCCCGCAGAGCCGAGCTGAGCAAAGAGGAGAGCAGGCGTCAGCTGTAGTCTGGCAATGGTCAGAGGTGAAGCCGGCTAATGGACAGTGCTCATCCATCATGAGGCTCTGCAGGCCTGTCAGGGGCCCGGGGAGAGAGAAGCTGCCACTCTGCCACGACTGCTGTCTTCAAACGTGAAAAAAGCCGATTCTGATTGGCTTAAAGGACAATAGAAGCTGACAACCAGAGAGTGCAGTCAAATGGTTTTCTCTAAAGAGAGATGGATGTTGTACAGTCGTTAGAGAATAAAAAAGGAAAGTCTTTTTGCTGAACGCGGCAAAACTATTGCAAAATATATTTTTTTCAGGTAGTTACAATAATTTTATGAGATTAATCTTTCAAAATCAGATAATATTGTGATTTTTGGATTTATTTTTTCTTGAAACAATCAGGCATAGAAGGGTGTGATGGTGCTTACATTAACGATTAGGGCTTAATTTTTAAATCCAGTTTATGGTTAACAAAAACATTCTGTATACTTTGAGTAGCGTTTTTTTTTTCTTGGCATAGTTTGACTGGCAAATATGGCTTTCAATATTTGCTACTGACAGCAATGCAGAAGAAGCACCGCTTAGTCTTAAAGGGCCTATATCATGCAAAATCAAAACTTTTTTAAGTGTATTATATGTTAATTCCTCACAGAAAACAACCCCAAAGTGTTTTTTGATCCATTCACACATCTCTGAGCATTCCTCTAAAACCTGCTCTCTGAGCATCAGCCTCTCCCAATCCACAAAAATGATTGGGTCCTCTTAAAGGTGTGACCTACGAGTTACCCCTCCCCCTTGCAGGAAGCACCTGCTGGTTCTAAGAAGACAAAATCACATAGACTTGAGCTATAAAGAAATATAGCTTATAGCTATATTTATTTAATATAGCTTTATAGATTTTCTTTAGTGTAAGTCATGGATAGGCAAATCCAGGGCTCGAGGGACATAGTGTGTGCATGATTTCCAGATATCCAACCCCTATTCATAACTGATTGCCTGGTTCAGGTATTTCCAGCCAATTAGCATCTGCTAGACGATGGTATGTTGGAAAACATGCAGAAATGCAGCCTCAGATGAGTGTTTGACATAGAAAAGATGACTCAGACCAATTCAGACCAGTCACTACTTACTGATGTTGTCTGGCTGCACTATGGTGGCGTCTGTATTCCGAAAAAATTGTGACCGAATTGACCTCATTTTGTTGGTGCCGGAAGTAAGCCATTTTCTATGGGTGACATTACACAAACTCAGTCCAGTTCTCATATACAGTCAATTGTGGAAACCATACTTTTTCTATGACAGAAGACCAGTGAAAATGCGAGGAAGATGCGGATGCTAAAATCGAACTCTGTCTACATCTAATCTCTATTTCCTTCTCAGACATACTTCAACGACAACATCCTCACTCTGATAAGAACACTAGTCACAGGAGGAGCCACGCCGGAGCTCGAAGGCCTGCTGGCTGAGGAGAACGCTCTCAGAGGAGGCTACAGCACACCGCAAACTCTCGCTAATAGAGACCGGTGTCGTGTCGCGCAACTTGCCTTGTATGACGGTCCTTTTGCGGACTTGGGTGTAAGTGTGTGTTCAGCAGTGATGGCACATGTTTACTTAGCCCAACATCAAAAGTCTGTTAGGGTTCTTTTTAAAGTTAAAGTCCTATTAGTTGTCACGCACTTAGGTGTGGGAATTTGTTCTTTGTATTTGAGGGAGCAGTGAGCTGCAGACACAGCCGTGCTCAGGGATCATTTGGATTTATGTTTAATGCTGCAATCCAACCCCCTAATGCTGAGAGTCAAGCAGGGAGGCATTGGAGTCTTTGATACGACTCAGCCATGGATTTGAACTCAACACCCTCTGATCTCAGGGCAGACACTCTTCCACTGGGCCACTGGGCTGGTATTTTACCTTGTGCATACAGATTATTAATAAATAATAAATAGAGGCATTTGTCATTTCTTTGGTTGGAACTATAAAAAAAATTGATGATGTTGGCTATTTGCTGCATGGTCTGAGATGCTAATCACAACAGTTCGTCTTTGTGTGCGAACAGAGTCAATGTAAATCCTACTGTGCTCAAGACCATTCTGTACTGCTGACTCACTGAGCGTGTCTTTGTTTTGTTCCTCGTCAGGATGGAGGATGCTACGGGGATTTATTTTGTAAAGCATTGAAGACGTACAACATGTTGTGTTTTGGAATCTACAGACTAAGAGATGCACATCTTGGTGCACCAAGCCAGTGCACAAAACGGTACAGTTGTGTTGTTAGCTTCTTTTTTTTTAATCTTAATCAGACAAGTTTGAAATGCAATTTTTGTTCTTTCTATGACAGATACGTGATCACAAATCCCCCATACGAGTTTGAGCTGGTGCCCTCAGACTTGATCTTCTGCCTCATGCAGTTTGACCACAATGCCGGTCAGTCTCGGACGAGCCTATCCCACTCTTCCCACTCCTCCCATTCCTCCAGCAAAAAGAGCTCCTCTGTGCACTCAGTCCCACCTTCAAACCGGCAAAACCGCAGCAGTAAGACGAGGGAAGCTCGCGACAAACAGAAGTACGTGCGCTCAAAATGTCCTGTTTGGTTTTCCTGCATGCAAGATGTTTGTATGTATAGAGGTGTGTGTTTGTGTGCATTACGCAGTGACATGTGCACTGCCGGTTGTTCTGGTTTGTGCTCAGTGTCTGCACAGTTTTGTTTTTTTTTTTATTTTCATAAACATTTGCATGTGATTTAGGTTCTCACTCCACAACACTCATACTATAAAAAAATGAGGGAAAAAGTAAACTGGAAAACTATTTGCTTCTGTTCAGACCTACTTTTCATGAATAATATCAATATATCAAAATGTGTTGTTTGGATGAAAACAGTGGTTGGAAAAAAAGTTTAGCTTTAAAGACTCAACCACAACTCTTGTACTGTTTGGTGTGTTGTATTTGTCTTAATATGTGGTCGTTTTGTGTCCTTATTGTAACTGTTGTTGGGCATTTGTGCACATGATCGGTGATCATGGACGAAATAAAGTTGTGATTTTTAGAGCTCTAGGGGTTCAAGCAGATCAGGTTCTTGCTCATACAATCATCCGTCAGAAGCAGTGTTGATGTTTGTATCATTCATTGTACATCTGTACTGCTTTTCTGCATGTTCATGTTGACTTTAGGCGCACTAATTCAGTTGTTTTAAAGATGAAATCGTACTTGAATTTGGTGAACTAAATGCTAATTATGCCCTAATTTCTCCCCCAAACACGTTTGACAATCTTTTGGAGTTTAAAACCGTGCTATGTCCTAAAAGCATGCAGATTTGTTATAACTGTGCTGAATAATCTGCTACTAAAAGATGATAAACTCTTAATACATCTTAAAATGAAGATGTATTGCTGAACTACTTTGTAGAGTGGTAGTTTTTGTTCACATGTGTATTAACTGTAAATCCTACTCACTCACAGTAGATTACTTACCTCTCTTTTTGAAGTGCAACAAGGATGAATAGAATGGGCCAAGGTATGCAAGTTAACGATTCTGCATGACTTAGCAACTTTTACCTGGGTTTCTGATCATAACTGTGTCCTCTGTGGATATTGTTATGATGAGGGGAGTTTGTTTGACTGATTTTGCTCTTCAGATGTTCAGGAAACCATGCCTCAGTTTAAGTTTTGCTTTTATGTGAAAAGCAAAATGTCTGCTGCTGCTGCCTCCTCCTCCCTGCCATGATCAGGCTCATCTCCACACTGCATGAGATTGAGACACCCCCCCCCCCCCCCCCCCCACCACCACCACTTTTATTTGTGTTTTTACCTCTAATGTCTGACTTTCCTAGAAAATTAGCATCTTTTTTTTCCTCTTTTCATTTTCTATCATGCATTTTTATGATTTGGTTGAACTTGGGATGGTTTGCATTGTCTGACAGGTCTGTGTGTTTGTGCATATTCCCTCTTATTGAATGCTGTCAGGTGACTGTAGCAGATGTTTAGATGGCGCTTATTTTTTCCTTTGAAACACTCACATTGGGAACAGATTAGCCGCTTGTTTTTTTTTTTTGCAGCATTCCGTAACAGCTTACAAGTAGGTCAGAGCATTAAAATCCCCCCCACCCCCTCGATGGTGTCAAGTTACTCAAATTTCTCTAAAGACTTTAAGGATGTCTGGCCCAGTGCCATCGGTCACACCAAAAAAAAAAGTAGGAGGCGTGACCAATTTAAAGTTTAAATTGAAGGGGGATATGAGTCTAGAAGTTCCCCCTCGTAACCCTGTGCACCTGATATGGTGGTTTGAGGCAACATAACTAAGTTCACGCTATCAACAGCAGACTCTGGAAAGAGATGGCAGACATCTTGCTTCACCTCAGGCACAATTCTGCACATCAAATGTCTGTTCTCAAACACACAGCCCTGCAGCCTTAAGCTTGCTCACACACACACACACACACACACACACACACACACTACAAATGAGTCTTTACACATGCTAGTCTGCATGTCCCACACACATGCCGACACACTCCCAGTTTGCGTATATTGCTAAGTCAAAATTTGATATTACATCTTCACCCAAAAGGAAGTGACACCTTAAATGGCGTTGCACATTCCTCTGAAGTGCTGGGAGAGTTTATGAACTTCTGACAGCGAGCATGCATCTTTCCTTCTCCTACAGAACAGTGCTCTCAGAGATCACTTAAATATGAAGATATACTTTCTAAAACTGACACATTCTTCTTTTTTTCTACGCTCATGCTGACAGGGAGAGCTTAGTGAAAGGGACTGTTACAAGAAGTTACGTTTCTTGAAAAGTATTATGTCAACTAATTTGCTCAAACTCCAATAAGCTGTTGTTGTTATTTTATTGAATACAACAATAATTGGTCAAGCTTCTCAAGCATTAAGAAGTTGCAATTTTCTGATTTCTGGATCCACCTCAATAAACCTCAAGAAAATAGATTTTCTCCTGTGTTCAGTTACTATAAACTGTAAATGAAAAAAATGTGGTAAGAGAAGCCATCTAAAGCTCATCGGTTTGTGACCTTTCCATGTCAGAAGCTGAAGTGGAGTTCCAGCTTCCCTTAACTTTTAAGGGCAAAGTTTATCCTCATCCTCTGTAAAATATCTCCAGCTGCTTTAAACTTTGTCGACTAGATTTCATGTAGTGACCAATAAAATCATGGCATTTTAAAATCTAGATTTTCCCTTAACCCATAACTGTCAAAGTGGAAGCTAAAATAATTGGATGCTAACTTCAGCCTCATCCAACTTTTAAGGTGTGATGAATAAATACAAAAAAAGTCACTAATACTGATATCTTCTAAAGATCATGATAAATGTGGATCCATGCAACTTTATTAGTAATTTCCTCGTTCCATTAGACAACTGGTTGCCCAATATTCTGCATTATTATTATGGTGTATGGGAACAACTGCTGCAATACATCCATATTTGGAGCAATGACTCCTGTTTTTTGTCTGTTAAAAGCATCCTTAATTTTTTTTCTCTTTCAAGTTGAAAGCATTTCTCCTTTTTCCTCTCTGGCTCTTTTCTTCAAAAAGAAGCTTTCTAAATACGTTTATTTTTGTTAACTTTGCTAGATTGGGGGTTTGTGCTTTAAGAAAGTAGCAGATGGTTTTTTTTACACATACCGAGCGACCTGACATGCGTTAGATGTGGTGGGGAAAATCTATAGTTTTCCAAAATAAAACTTCCTTGACAATCGTATTTAAAATAAAACAGAAAAAAATGTGGGGCCTGGTTTTTTTTTATTTTTTATTTTTTATAATTTTTTGAGGCCTGGTACTAACTTCCTATGGACCAGTACTGGGTTAGGGATCAGAAGTATTTGGTAAAGAGAACTATCAGGAAATTACACATAAATGTATACACATAAACACATCTCTGTTTTAGAAACGCTTACTAATTTTCTTTTGTTATTGTTAGTTGGTTCTCACCCTCTATGGAGTTGGATGGGCTGTGACTGTTTGCGAACAACCACAAATAGTATTTGCAACAGTATCAAACCATCAGAAGCAAAAAAAAAAAAAAAAAAAGTTTTTTGAATGTTCCTTTATATTATTACATTATTTTAAATATCATTAATTTTGTAAGGATTTTTGATCATTTATCTTTGTGGGTTTGAGAAATTAAATCTAATTTTGTGACGCATTTGCAAACTCAGAAACAACGACGTCGGGAATGTGACGCATTCACACTGGACGAGCAGGGAGGGGCTTCTTCCTCTTTTTCGTCTTCTGCTGTTTATTAAAGCATGTCTGCCACCTACAGTTGGAAGAGACTTGGTGCGAAATGTCAGAGTGGTGCAAATCCCGCACATCTTGTTCCATGCTTTTTCTTTCACAGCTCTAATCTGGTATATGGAAGACTTGGTGTCATATAATTCCGACCAGGCACAAACCGCAACTATTAATTTCTCCTCCATGATAAATTTTTGAAAGGTTGGACCCCATTCTTACCTCACTACCAAATCTAATTTCCTGTCTGGTCGAAGTTCAACTGGTTTAACCTTCAACGCACGTTCAATGACAGCACGTTTTGTACACAGAGCCCAAAAACGTAGAAACTTGCGTATCGAGGCGACAACATAAGAGTTTTGAGCATGGAAGCCTGAAATGCACATATAGACATGTTTAGACATCAACGGAAGCAACCACTTTAACATTGTAGAAAGTGGTGTGAATGTAGCTTGACGATCACGTAACAAACATTTGCCTTTTTTATCTTCGTAACTGTAGACTTTTTTAGACTTAGACTTTCGTAACTGGACTATAGATGACGAATACTGCAAGCATGGGTTAAGACTGGTTCACCTTTTCTTTTTTTCAAAAATCTACATTTGGCCTTGGAGTTTTGTTCGGGAGCAGAGGCATTTGGAGAAGCTGCATGTGGAGTAAATGAAAAGTAATTATTTGATTTTTCTGTCAAAGTTTGCAACTGCAAACTTCACAATGTCCATCAAACTCAGAAGAATGACTCCAATAAACGCATGAATCTATTACTGTGATGTAATAAGGATGCTTTAGGATTGGTCACGTGAGCCAAATGGTACATTTGGGTAGACGACATACTTATAGAGATACAGCGTAATTTTTCTTTTGTTGTTCAGTGAAAGTGACATGACCCAGACAAAGAACGCAGACAAAACGGGAAGAGAGGTTATTAATTACAGAGCCAGAGTTTCTTGCAACCTTGGTTAGGAAGATGGATGAAGAGGCAACTTCAGTGTTTCTGAGCGACAGGCGGCTGGCATTAATTCATCTGAGGGAAAATGATTCATGATGCAAAAACGTGGGGTTATCTGCCAGAGTGACAAATATGGCAGACCGTGCTGCATACAAGAGTGTCTGTATTTGGACACAAAACTCTTTAGTTTCTTCACATGTATAACATCTCTTGCATTTCAAATACTCAATAGAAGTAATTATTTTGAAAAGTTCTTTATCTTTTCGTAGAATAAAAAAGTCGTAAAAGTGTTTTAGCTCTTGCTAATTTTCCAGGACGTCCACATGGAAATGTCTTGTACATCTCCAAAATTTTCAAAAGGTTGAATGAGTTATGCTCATTAACATTTTCTTGGCTATATTTTGGTGGAAACAGAAATCACACAGAGAATTATATCTTAAAATATACCTTTATTTAGGCAAGTTTTCTATATTTAAATTAATCTGGTTTCACTTATGTTCCTCTTTTGTCTGTCATTCACAGCAACAAACGGTTACATATTTATATACATCTATTTGTTCCAGAAGCAAGAACTGATAGTTTTATTCTAATCAGAAAAAAAGTTGTAAATATTTGTCGTATTTATCTTACTTAAACTGAGGCTGAATGGTTATAAAAAGGACAGTTTTGTGCATTTTTCCAAGCTAACACCTTGTTTTCTTTTTTTTTTCCTTCAGAAAAGAAATGGTTTACAGATGAACCAGAAAATGCCTACCCAAGGAACATTCAGATCAAGCCCATGAGCACTCACATGGCCAACCAAGTCAACCAATACAAGTCCACCAGTAGCCTGATTCCACCAATCAGAGAAGTCGAGGATGAATGCTGAATGCCGGATTATCCTGTTGACTCACCCGACATTTGTAGGCTCTTCCAAAGATGGGCAGAGATGACGATACAGATGAGGATGTTCAAAGACTAAAGCATTCTCCTCCCTCATTATACTGGGATTGGACAGAATCCCGGACTGAAAGGGACCTCTCTTTGTGTATACATGTCAATGTTTCTTCCCTGCTTCGAACACTGTTCAATTTATTAATGTATCCATTGATATGTACATAATGACAATCAAATATGGATTGTACAGCCCCTCCCCCTTAGCACTTTTTGAAATTATTTTAAGAGTTGACAAAAAAAAAAAGAAGAGTACTTCCTGTAATTCATTGCAATAGTTCACTTCTTCACATGACAAGACTGTGGATTGGGTGACTGGTTGTTGTTGGATGAGGCTATAAACTGATACGATCATCTCTCAAAGGTTCACTCAGAAATGTCACATCAAACCAGCTGGGTTCAATGACATGTCTCTGTTTCTGTTCTATTTGCACTAAAACTCAGTTTCTTTTGACAGAAATGCTGGAAATATGACCCCTCCGCTCCACCGTCCCTAGTAAAATGTCTCTCAGGAGTGGGGCAAGGAAGAAGGAAAGGGCAGCTTGGGTGGCATACTAATCTTGTTCTTGGTTTGTTGTAAATCTTTTTGCTTCCTCACCTCGACTCGTCGAATTGAGTGAGAGCAATCTGGGTCTGCAGAGAAAAAAAAATCCCCTAATCTAAAACTCCACAGAATGGTGCAGTGTGGGTGTATGCTAGCTGAAAGCAAACCCTACATTTCCTCTGCAGATATGTCAGATTCTAAGGCTCAGACTCAGTTTCAAGTTCGCATGCGATGTGCCTGAGCCCCCCTAATAACACACACGGTGCAGTTAATTAACCTGAATCCATGGGAAGAGTTTGAAAAAAACAACAAAAACAATGCCTGTGCATTTGGGAGTGTTTATGTGCGCGCTCTGTGTGTAAGTGCATTTCAACCACTTGTTCTTCTGGTGTTGTGCTCATCACTGTCACTCACCTCTTCTTCATTGGTTTGTATGTAACAGTGCAGCTCCGGAGAAAGCAGCACGTGGGATTTTCACTCTATGAAAAGAGTCATGGTGGAAACACAGTAACAATAATATTAATATTAATAATAAAGGAAGATTTGGATCTACTAACACGTTGCATAAAAAGTGGAATCGAATACCGCAACTATGATTGAGGTGATCTAACACGAATGGCAGCTCTGTGCCTGTCGTAAATGCATTGCCGTGACAACTGCGGCAGAATTGGGATCATTGAATGTTTTAGGTTTTTTTTTGGCATTTTCAGAATATTTTATGTTTTACAAAAACTTCCTGTCTGAGGAAGGGAATGCCTCATATCGCCTAAAGTGGGCATGAATGGGTCCTCCTTTGTAAATGCCTGGCACAGGGTTGGCACAGAGGCAGTAAAGTGCTTGGATGTTCTCTGTCGCCAATCCAGATGTTTCACACCTCAAAACTCAGGAGTAAAGCTGCTGCATTCGAGGAGATGCTCAAGCATAGTTTGCGGTAATGCAACAGTGCCACTGCCTGCTGCAGGAACTCTCTGGTGTTCTTTATGGAAGCAACCTCGCTGCACCTGTAGATCCAAATCTTGCACTGAATGACTAAAAATAATTTAAAAAATTATATTTAGATATCTAAATGTCAACATTATTTTATACCCATGAACATAATCAAATTGTACTTATTTTTGTAGTCAACGAGGAGAAAAAGACTCAAGAGTTAATTGCGATCCACACCGCAAATTATTTATTTAAATGTCATTATTTATTCCGCATTCTACAAAGAAATATCTATTTTTTTATCCTCTGGTCACCTTACATGAAGAACTCCATCTGTCTGAAGCAAATGTTAACTTGCTTTTAGATAACTGGGAGCTCAGCTCTGTTGAGTGTGAATCTGACCTCATCTGAAGCATCCTAAAGTTTCACAGATTCATTTAAATAAACAGCTATACATCCCTAGCTGAGGAAATGGAGAATTGGGGGACTCATTTTGTTTGAGAGGAGGAGTGTTGTAATAATGACTTGAAGAATACAAAGTTGCTTCCACTGTGTGCAGGCCTGAACTGAGTGACCTTCATTAGATGTGTTTGACCTAAATTAGGTCCCTAGTGTTGATGAAGAGTGCGTGTACACAACAGCACACTGTGTCGCTGTTTTCCACAAAAAAAAGAAAAAAAAGATTTCAAATACAACATGGAGGTCTGTTAACGCAGAGAATCTCCTCTATAGACTGTAAAAGAAAGTACGTTTTAAAATAGAATCACTTTGGAATATGGAAAAATAACATTGTGCTAAATATGTTTGTGTAAACTCAGCCCATTCTAAAGAATACTTTTGTTTTTAAATCCTTCCAACAGAAAGCTTCAATGTAAGTCTATTAGTTGTGGTGCAGCTATTCGGAAGCTTCATGCACATTGTCCTGAGGTGAACCTTTGAATTGTGATTACATCTCTGTCACGCACTGTAGCAAATAGATTTCTTTCCAAACAATATATAAGTAAAATGTTTGTATAATTAGGTTGTAAATGGCAGACTTGATAGCCTGAATAAGAAAAAAAAAAAATTCAAACCGTATCAATAAATGGGTTTTTGTAAAATAAAAAAAAAAAATTAAAAAAAAGACCTATTTCAAAAGGAAGATCACAGATTCTTGTTAAAAAAAACCTTTCAGTTCTGTCCGTGACAAATATTATCTGGTTTAACAGCCATCAAAAGGATGGAAGGTAGCACCAATTCAGCAGCTGTTATAAAAAAAAAAAAAGGGAGAACATCCGTTTTTCTGTCTTTGTGTTATGGCAGAATTTACATTCCATTTTTTTCAACTTGTCAGTATTTGTCACAAGCTGTCAAACTAAGTTCTTGTTTACAGACTATTTTTACGACACTTAAACGCAGCATTGCTCAGAAGAAAAGACTACATGCAGCAAACTGGCAAAACATAACGTACTGCACAAAATATTTTCAATATACTTGATGACTCTACTTTTCCTTCATTGTGTGACTCATTCTGACTGACATTATCAACTCTGAACTGGAGTGTTTCACCTTCCTGTCAGTCTCCATTCTGTACTTCTAATGTTTTTGAGCGTTTTTGAAGTGCCATAATGCTTCTAGTTCTGCAAGCATCCTTCAGTCATTCAGGGCCGAGTTCAAGGCTTTTCTACTGTAAGAACAGGGTCTTGCGCTGACATGGAGAACATCCAAGCCATCAATGCCTCCATGCCAGTGCAGTGCCAGGCAGCAAAGAGGAGTTAAGAGGAGGGCCCACTGTAAGACCCACTAAAGCGAAAAGTGGCATTCAGTAAGCTAAAGGGCACAAACCCCACCCATCACACCACAAACCTGCTGTATCTGCCGTTCAAAGGTGTGTCTTGTTGTGTAGTGTGATTTGGATGACTGAAAGATGCACACGGAGGCCCATATTTGTCACATCACCTTTTTTTTTTTTCTTTGTTTTTTTTTAACAAACAAAACCAAGAATTTGATGTGTCAGATGTTGAAGTTGCTTTATCTTTTGTTAAGGTATTACTTTGCTTTTAGTGATGAACAAGGTTATTTATTTCCTGGGAACTGTAGAAGCTATGATATACATAACAACACACTTAGCGATTGGAGGTGGGTCTCAAGTCTTAATAATGCATAAATGAATTTTTTTTTATTTTGCTTGCCTATCAGTTCAGGAAGATTTCAGGTCCTTGCTCTTGAGTGTCATACATAAGATTTGTTGGCATATCGTCACTGCAGCATACAGGCATTTGACTTAGCATTCTAATTAGTTTGGATGTATTCTAGAACTGATGGATACATGGATTATTTGATGGTGCTGAGTTGATCTACCTGACTCTGTCAAATATAATCTGCTGATAAATATACTGTCTTGTACAAAAAGTTTGTACATAGATTGTACATGGTTTCTTTTTGTATTTTCTCAAATTAAAATGGATGTATTTGTGTTCTAAAATTTGAAATAGCCTTTTTTTTTTTGATAACATGGTAGTTAAAATACTGTATATGGGTAAAACCTGAAAGGATAAATACAGAGAAACTCAATCTGTGAAAAAAAGTGTAAAAAATGTAAATCTTTATAAAAGCCATTTAATATCAATGACTCATATAGTAACTTTCACAACCAGTGCTCAATATATTTTGTGTTGTACTTATATATTTGTTGCTATTTACCTATCAACAGGCCCAGCCCTGGGCTGCACGGCACCGAAGGAGAATAAGTATTTTTGCTTTACTTTAGTAAAAGAGTATCATATGGCAAATGCTATTTATTTATTTAAAAAACTAACTTTTGATCCATCAATTCCTTAAAAAAATGTCATGTCATCTGTCTGCATTAATCTGCACAAACAAATTTGTGTCTAAAATTGCAATTTATTCATTGTCTTTTTTAAGGTGAAGCCTGAACTGTATTTTATGATTCCACACTCTCCTGAAGGGTTGCTGACCCTGCCGTCCAAGATCCATCACCATTCCGTTTTTCGTTGGATCAAGCATTAGTTTGGATTTACGTTCACTGACATGCTATTAGCTGCTCCATCACTTTCACCTGCCAGGCTGTCAATCAGTGGGGATGTGCAGTGATGGGTGGGGATAGCAGTATGTCCAAGCTGAATCATACGTCTCCTCAGAGAAGCTGACAGCTGATGAGCAAAGGACATCATACTAGGTTTCTCACTGAGCTGTCATGTCAGCAGTGTGAATGTGGATCACATCCGGATGACGAGCACCTTTATGTTGATTTGGCCCACAGACATAGTTATAAATTATTGAGAATATAATCCTCTTCTCCCAATGTTCGAGCAAAAAAATGTCAAAGTGAAGCCTTAAGCATGTTATAAATAATGGGAACGTAAGAGAATTTTTAACCTTTGTGTAGAACAGCAATTTTCCAGCCCAATAATCAACTTTATGATACACTTCACTAAAACCTGTGTCGCAGGTGTCAAAGCTATGGCAATAACTCACCAAACTCCTTCAAACATCATAAGCAGCACCAATTTTGAGGTGTTACAATGAGGCAGGATGACTTTGTAGACAACGACCCACTTCTATAGCTCATAGCCAGAAATCATTGGACATCTCATAAGTCTCTGGGTCCTTTTCCTCCTCCTCCTTCTCTTCCCCCCCACAATCCTCAGCTGAAGTGTGCACTTTCACACTCCAAAGTCAAACACCGGCTCAGAAGGAGAATGTATGACCCACCCTGGCATTTGTCCTCATTTCGCTCTCAAATGTGCAAACACTATTACCCTTGGGTTATCTAAAGTGGTGTGGTGAAGATTCGCAGCCTCTCCTGTCTTCTCCTTGCCAGACACACCATCAAAACACGTCAAGCAGTGGGGACAGAGCGGGGGTAAGAGACAGAGGGAGCTTGAGAGGGGGAGAAAGTGCTGGAAACGGAGCAGATGTTTGTGTGGCTGCTGATTTGTGGCCTGATAAGGGTGCTACAGAGGCAGCTAGAATTGATGGCTTGTTAGTGAGGACGGGCCCCTGCGTGAGATGTTTTCAAAATGATTGATTTACAATAAAGTGGCTCCGGGTGTGTGCATGCAAGCAGAACTGATGCAGATCGATCCCACTGAAATTGATTGATCAGCCATTTAGCTTGGCAGTGTGTTTACCGAATGAAACCGAGCAGGGGTTTCCTCCAGGCATCTTCCCCTTCCAATGAAGCGAAGGAGAACTGCCACCTCTCGACCTGCCTCTTCTCACTCGTGGCGGCAGCAAAAATAAGCCACACAGGGAGCATAAAAACATAATTATACATTGAGAAATCCGGGCATGAACATTTATGATTATGTACTCTGTTCAGCTATCACGGCGTCCTTCTGTGAAGATATTATGCCTTTAAAAATAATGATTTCTACCCACTTGAAGCGAGAAGAGCCTTGCCTTATCACAGAGTCACATTGAGACTTTTAGAAGGAGGCGCGAGAACAAATAACAGTGGATTTATGCAAACAATTCTCTCAAAAACGGACACACCACTAATCCTACACCTGGGTGTTTTGCTATCATTCAGATGACTATTTTATATACCGCAGAGCTGCCCTCAAGTGCTATACTACATTTAAGGCTCTGCAATGTGTATTCAAGCAACCACTTCTAATGAAACGTCTTTGTAGATGCGTGTAAATACACTTTTCGGGCTACTGCGTTCAAAACTAGCGTGTTCATGCGTCGCTGCGCAAGTTTTTAAAGCTACATGCACACTGGGTATGTGTTGCGTATTCAAGAATGTACTGCTTCTATACGTGCTATATGCGCGTAACATCAATATATAAACAACATAACGTATATCTTCCAATAATGGCCGGTCTTTAATAGACGCCAGTCTCCAATAAAAGCCGGGTCTAACAGGGGTTAGTTGTAATAGAAGGCAGTCTCTAATAGTGGCCGGGCACCTTTCAGACCTCCTTTTTTGGTCATTTTAACGTTATAGTAAAACAGACCTACCATGTCTCAATCTAAATGGTATTTTCCAATATCAATTCAGTAATCGATTTATCTCATTTTAAAAGGATTTTTTAATGGTATAGATTGATTCCATTCGATTCTGCCTCAGACAAATCTATCTGGTTGAATCTTAGGACTAGAAGTCGATTCATCGATCAATCGTTACACCTCTAGATGCAACCCACACCCCACTACCAAATCAGAGTCCATGATTGGTCAAAGTTCAGCATTTTTGCGATTTAGCAGTCAAAAGTTCAACTGGTTGAACTTCCAGCGCGATCAATAAACGCCTGTTTGTTTGTAAAGTCTGAGACCAGATGGAAGCCCGAAATGATTTACGTGTGCTTACATAGACTTTTTATTGGAAGCGGCAGCTTGAATGCAAGCTGATGCATCCGGTGTGAATGTACCTTAAGACCGTTTTTGGTGATTCCATTGAATGCACTTTAAAAGTTAAACCAGTTGAACTTTAACTAAACATGGAAGTGCTAATCGTTTGAAAAATGATCATGAAGGAGAAATTAATCATTGCAATTTGTTCCCAGCTGGAATTATTTGACGGCAAATCTTATAAGAGAGGAGGGCTGTGAAAGAAAAAGCATGAAAGAAAAGAAAAAGCTTTGAGATTTCACACCAAGCTTCTTCAAACTGAGCACATGCACTAGTTCAGTTCAATGTGAACACCATATGGTAAAAGCACTTTCAAGAACGCGCATGACATACCTCATGTGTATGTAACATTAGACAAGGCTTTTCTGACAAGTTAAACACAAGGACTGTGCTACTCCTGTGACCTCTGCGACATGTCTTTTCTTTGTTGCCTTTGCAAACCGTTCTACCTCTCAGCTAAGGTCTTAGATCACCTGTCCTGACTCCTTTTATTTGGATAATTGCAAACGAGAACAAGCTTCTCCATTCTCAAGACAACATGCGGTGGGCCCATCATGTCCCTTATTAACAATTTTACACACTCCGTCGCAGCGAGAGGGTGTCAGAATGCCAATAATATTTACCGTCTGCTTTGCAGTTTATTCAGGAGAGCCGGAGTCTTGCTGATTGCCCTGACAGAAGCTGCCAGCATCCAAAACCTGAGATCCCTGCAAATCGAATCAAGGGCCTTTAAAAAAAATAAAAATAAGTTAAGAATAAATGCAAGTACCAAATGGCTTTTCTTCTTTATGCAAATACAAATTAAAATAACTAAACAATTGAATTAGTAAAGGATACAAGCACATCAATCATAAATAGTTCTAAGATAATATTTAAATATTTATATATATGTACACATTTTTGGCTAACTTTCTAATAGGAAACAGTATTGGTTTTGTTTTTTTATTGTTGGTCATTTAATAAATCATTGAGCTATGATGCTTAAACTAATTTGCCAAAACAGCTGGGAGGCAAGTAAATGAAATGTCCATCATGGGAGTATTGAGCCTTCTGAGCCAATCCATCAAGTCTGTAATGATTTCCATAACATTGACTTAAAAGATGTTGACATCAATTATAGCATCTCCCTTTTGACCTTCTGACAATCTCAATTGAAAGTGTTAAACATTTCAGGCAGGCGGTAAACACACTGCAAACATATCAATATCTCTGGCATCATATGTGTTGAAGAGACGATTTGTTTGTTTGTTTGTGTTACAGAGATGGAAAGAAAGGAAGGATCCGAGCACCAATCTCCGTCCCAATTCAGCTATGATAATAGTTTCCATGATGATAAGGCGTGCTCAGCACATCAGTTGCGGCCCAGATAAACAGTAATCCTTTACAAAGACAAGAAGGTCATTACAGCAGCTTGTCAAATCAATGCCCAGTGTGTCCGCGTTGATTAAGACATCTCCCTTCAGCTCTGACACTCCATCAATAGCGGCGGGGGTGGGGGTGGCAGAAAACGTGTGTATGTTTGTGTGTGTACTGGGGAGTAGGGTTTCCTATTCTTTCTCCTTTCACACACACACACTATTGCAAACACTCACACAGCACTCTGATGATTGGAGTGAAATACCCATCAGTCAGGGAGCCGAGGTGGACTAATGATTCCCTGTGCTGCCTATTAGAACTACATGACAACTCAATCCTGCTCACAGACAGAGAAATAGAAGAGAGGGTTAGGTGGGATGGAAAGGAGACGCAAGGAGAGGAGAATAAAAAGGAAGAACAGTTGAAGAAAAGAAGAAGTGACCTTGTAGCAGCATCATTTGAGGCTGAATTAAATTGGCAAGAGCAGCTAATCTTTACCTTGGGGCGATTAACAAAATTAAATCAGAACAACAAAGGAACAGGGGTCGGCTGTTTCCTTTTTTCTTCCCGTCGCTGCCATTTGTAATTTGTGTTAAATATTTTTTTTCTTCTTCAGACGTTCTTCCTCCACAAGTCTGTCACTGACAGTTTGATTTATTTTATTTTGTTTTTTTTTTTACTTTTTGTCCAGCAACCATTGCCAGACTCCAGATTAAAGATACCTTTTATCATAGCGCAAATTAATTTATGCTCCCTGTCACAACTTCTATCTCAAACATCAGAGTTAAATTATTTCATATTTAGTTAAGGAATTAAGAAAAGCTGTCAAGTGCAGCGTAAAATTAGCTCCTTTGCTCACAGTTGTTATCAAAGAGTTAAGTTCTCTAAGTTATTTCTCTTTTTCTCACAGTGCAGTCAATATATTTGGAAAGCCAAGTGAGGTTAGGCCCATCAGGCTTACTATTAGAGTTAAAAAAACATTAATAGCTGATTATCAAATGTTGAGGCTCACAGCTGACTTTTGTTCACACATACAAGAGAAGAGCAGAAACCAGTAAACCTTTAGCTCAGGGACATTCACTCAACTTCTGAAAGTGGATCAATATTTGAAGCTTTTCGCAATAAGTCTCTAAAGGCAAAAGTAAAATTATAGAAGATCTAGATAATGTGTAATTATAATATAATAATTATGATTGATAAATGATTGAGATAAAGATTTTAACTACCAAAACCATTTGTATCAAATTTGATACATACATTTCTGAGACCCCTATCTCATAATTATGATCCAAAAGTTCCTTAAAAACCTATTGGATATGACTTGGTCCATGTTTTCTGCCCTGTAGTACATTATCATTCCACTAGGGGCAGTAGAAGGGCTTTTCCTGCTCATTTCAAAATGGCTACCTCCATGAAATCTCAAAAACGCTTCTGGTGGGAAAGGTTTTGCTAAATTTCAGAACTTTTTGGTGGAGAAAACTCATCTATTGTCATTTATGTTTTAGAGGACGACATTCTGTATTGTAAGAATGCAACATTTGTTGATGATAAATTTGTTACTGTCACTTCATGTTAGAAAGGTGTTCATCATGATCCTGAACACTCCTGTCAGTATTTGCATCTTAAACTAACATTGCTGTGAGAAAAAACTTACCAAATCAACTGTTTCATATTTTATGCTATTGATATCTCATGAAAAATGATATTATAATATTTTTGTGGAGTTCATCAAAGGGCTTAAAAGACATCTTTAAAAAAAACACTGTAAATGCTTTGGTATAGTGGGCTTTACGGGGTTAACTTCCAGAAGAATGCTATTGGCATCTCTACAAAAGATCATTTTTACAAAAATAATTGAAAAGAATATGAGTTAGTTGTGGACTGTTGTTACATGCTAATATCTTAACCTCCACTCCTGACCTCAATCACCTTTAATATTTTTGTCTATCTTTAGGATTCACAACTTTTGGAACAAATTAATTATTTTTATCAATAAAGTTCCATATTTTCTGCACAATGGGGCGCATCATCAATGAAAGGCCTATTTTCGAACGCATGTCATAAATGTAAACGATCCACAGAACTATAAGACACCTTAAGTGAGACAAAAGTGTCAGAGATAAGTCCGTCAGTCAGACTTTATTAACTGGGTTTACACTAACTAGAACTTGTTTGTAACATGCTATGTTAGTGGCGTTAGCCACATTAGCACATTCACAATACCCGAAACTCCCAACCTTGTTCGCAACTTAGAAAAAATTATACTGATAATGCTTAAACAAATTTTACTGTGACCAACTCCCAACCTTGTTATTAACACGTGTAAAAAAAAAAAAAAAAAAACACAATCTGACTAGATACACATCAGCCATTAGCGTTTTCACAATATCTGGAACCCCTAACCTTGTTTGTGAAGAAGCAGACTGATGCCCTCCAACTAAAACAAATGTTACTGACTACGCTAACTCCCAACATTGATTGTAAACATAAAAACCACAGTCCCACCATGCTACACGTCAGCCCTGTTAGCCACCTGACAAACATATAAACAGAGCGCCGTCTCTAAAATGTCTTCAATATCAGTAAGCACAACCAGAATTAATCCATATAAGGCATTCTGGATTATAAGGCTCACTGTCATAATTGAATAAAAATTAAGGCTTTTTAATGCGCCCTTTAGTGCGGAAGATAAGATAGGCTATCAAATGTACCTTTTTTTAATACTTTTTTATTTGCTCCAAAATAGACATGCAGAAGAAGATAAGTGACTACCAAAACAATCTCCAATAAAAGATTGGCTGTAAAGTTTGCTGGCCTCCGCAGCGTTCATGATTCAAGGATTTTGTTTGTCCTCAGCTATACCCCAGAGAGGTGGGCTGAATCTCCGCCGTCTTTAAGAACAGACCCCCCCCCCATACACCTTTTCCTCACCATTACTCACAGGCATGTGTCAAAATTTGGCTGCCTCAGTATGTCACCGCCTTGTGCCAAGGCCAGGTCGAGCTGTTTTAGAGGCTGCCCTCCAGAGGACCCTCAGAGATGTGCTTAGAGCGCCAGAGGAAATACCACAGCCTGACATGCAACACAACACAGCTCTCCCCTTAGGCCACTCCACTGTGGGCCCCATTGTGTGTGTAATCATACAGAATCTAGGAATATTGTTTACAGTTCAAAGACATTCATGGGAAATAATCTATTTCAAGTGGAAGGGGGTGGGGGTGGGGTTTCTGAATCCAGGAGGCTTTTACAGTTTATCCAGAATGACAGCCATGTTTAATGCTGCAGCCATCTGAACACAGGGCTGTGATATCATTGGGTCTCCAGATACACATCAACTGGTTTAATGTACAATGTGCTTTTTGTTTGAGTGTACACTTGAGTGAAGCTGTACATGCAGTGCTGCAGAGGTGAGAAAACCATATGTCTCTCCTGGAGGCTGTTTTATAGTTTTATGTTCATTTAATAAAATAACATAAAATGAGACAAAAGATACATTGCAATTGAGAGAATAAATAGAATATTTATAGAAAAGTTGTATGTTTGCTTTTTGTTTTTATCATGGTCATTCTTTAAAGGCCCACTCCTATAAAAATCCTGATTTGGATGTTTTTATCATGTTCTTGTGTTTTTCCCACGATGGAGGACATGAACAAAATAGTTTAAGATTAAAACTGTGTATTTCTTTATTTAAATCGTGTAGAATCAGAAGCAGATGAAAACCTGCAGTTTAACAAAGTTCTGGTTAGTGTCACAGCAACTATGATGGGCGGGTCAAAGTCTCTCTTCTCAGCTCCAATTCTAAATTCCTCCCCTTGCAGACAAATAGGTCCATTAACGTTTTCATCATAATTGAATGCCCTAAAATTCCCCAGAATTCTCTGCAAAAAATCTGTGTGCATCGATGCTCACTAGATTGGGGAATATAGATCATAATGCATTGTGTTTGAACAAATTTTGTAGGGGAAAAAAGGGTTTTTTAATGTTTTTTTTTTTTTTTTAAATAAAACATCAACATTTTCATCATGAGAACACAGTGGATTCATAAATAGTCTTTGTAAATTGCTCGTATTGATCAGATTTTCACTTCGTGAAATCGGTGATATCTTATTTGCTGTTTAAAAAAAAAAAGTGGTAAGCATGGTGTTCGAATTACTTTTAAAATTCAGGGCATTAGATAGTCCCGCACTATGAAGTTATTAAGTAGTTAAGGAGTAGGGAGGGAAGCTGGACATCGCCTCAGAGGCACATTTCTAATGAGCTGCTCCTGCTTTGCTAAAAAACACAACACAGGCTTTTTGATTTTGGCTAAAAACAACATAATCATAATAAAAAGACCACTGGGAACGATTTTACAACAAAAAAATATATATAATTGGTGTGCGACTTTAAATACTTTGTGTTTCATGTTTTATTTGATGTAAAGTGCAACTGTACTTCTACAACATTTGACAATCAATTTTTCCTCACAATTACGTGTAAGTCCCTAATGCTGTTTTTAAATTAATGCAATTGTGATTTCTCATGTTAAAAAGGAAAATTAAAGATTTAGTTTCACTTGAAATGTACATCTGAGAATAGGCAACAAAAAAAAAGAATTACAAAGTAATGAGGCTGACATTTTTTTTTCTGTGTGCATTTGTTCAAAAGAGAAAAAAAAGCCAATTGTTAATCAAATATAGTTGGATTTGAACTCAGCAGTGGCATCAAACAGTGTATCGCTTCAAAACAAACAAAACAAAAACATGTTACATTGTAGTCTTGCAATTTTTAGCCCTTACACTGACAATAATTAATATTCATGAGGCTGCGACTTTGCAGCCCCTCAGGATGGTTTAAATTAATTATGCTAACAGGGTCATTTAACTGCTTTATTCAAAGAAAAAGCAATTCTTGTGCAATGAATGACACAATAATTACGCACACAATCCAACAAGAGGACAGTGACAAGTGGAGGAGTGGCACACTCATCTCCATAAAGTAAAGAGAAAAAAAAAGAACACTTTTGCACTCAAAAAACAAAAGACAGATGTAAAATCCATGCAGGCAAGATGAAAGAATAACAAAAACCAGTTAACAGTTTTACAACCACTGCAGCTTTTCTCTCTCACAGCAGTAAATGTGATTTGTCGCTATGTGTTATTATTTAGAATTATTCATTTTCTCTGTCAGAGCACATAAAAGGGCAATAGAAATGCCAGCGAGGAGGCTAATTTACTTTGTAAAATTTTCAGCTCAAGGCCTGCGCGCCACGATTGGAGTTCGCGAGAGTAACAGGAAATCAGGCATTATGTGGGCGAATCTGACACGACGTTGAGACTCCTCGGTGCAGACCGTATATTACCATCAGAGTGACCTTCCTGTCCCAAAGATACATCTGATGTGTTTAAGGCTGCTTTACAATGCATTAGGATGGTTTTACATGTGCTGAGCCCACTTTATTTGCTCATACATTTCAGAGGAAGAGTTTAGTGTCAGGCTGATGGGGGAGCGTTCGTAGTGACTGAGTCACTTGTCGAGACAAATGAGCCTGTGGAAACAGGCCAAGGCCCCGGATAATAAGCATTTCAGCGCAATATCCCACTTTCCATGCCTCCAACACGGCATATTTACTATTCAGTGAACCCTCATCATTTATTCTCACTCGCTGCAATTGATTGACCTGCATCTTGCAGACATGGAGTGGATATAATTTTTCCCACCATGCGATATGGCGTAAAGATCAATATTCTCACTGTTGGTTAAGCTTTTCCAACCTTTAGCATATCAGCTCAGATCAATTATTCCTCACATAAAAGTCCACTTTCTCAAACACATTTTTTTCTCTTTGTTGAAGCATTTAAGTGTTAACTAAATTGCATCATGTTATTGGCATATGACAAGAAAAGGTCACAAAACTACGGTGGCCCTGAAGTATAAATCGCATCAACAAATCCCTTAACGCAAAAATATCTTAAAGATCACAATGACAATTAGAAAAGCAATAATAAATAGTTTAAACACATTACATTTTACAAATCAAACCAAAATTCCAGAAACCAAAACACATTTACGAATAAGTTATAGAAAATAAAAATGAAACGTTTGAGATGATGGACAAATGTCATCATTATCCAATCAACAATGTCCCATCATACCTCCCTTTTCCAGTTTACGTAAAATAGTAAAAAAAAAAAAAAAAAAAAAAATAGAAAACAAAAGCAATTTCCAGAAATCAAAATGAAATGGTAAAAAGCGAAACACAACAAGCAACCGGAAAAGGTAGGCACTGTGGGACATTGCTGGTTGGATGGTGACGTTTGTCCATTATTTCAACAGAAAGCTATTTAGCGTAAAACGATGCTGGATATGCTCCATGCTAATCATACATGAAAAACTTTTATTAGTATGCAAAAATTGAAGACACATTTGAAAAACTCAAAGGTCATCAACCAATCAGTGATGACCCATAATGACTACTTTTTCCAGTTTCTTATTATTTCAACATTTATTTTTCATTTCTGGAAATTACATTTGTTTACAAAAAGTTTAATTAATATTTATTTTTAAAATGTTGTTTTCATATCTAAAATGTAAGTTTTTTTAATTGTTATTGTAATTGTTTTATTGTTTCTTCGGTATGATTTGCACCTCAGGGCCACCGTACAAAACACACTTCTTAGTGTGTTACATTTATTTCACATGCCGCCTTCTTCTTACTTTTGCACTCCTGTCCCATAAACAAGTAGTTTTTGAGGCCGTCTTATATTTCCATGTAAAAAGCTTCATAATTATAGAGTGGACGAAGATGGTTGTTCTCCCTATCATAGGAAATGATACGGGAGTAGCAAGACCTGTGAAAGAACAAGGTCCATTTTGATATAATTGGCAGTGGAATTATTTATGACATTAATTGCCACATTATCGACTGGCTGTCAGCTCCTGTCTCACTCTGTCCATCTTTCTTAGCAGAAAGAGCCGGCTCAGCCTGGTGCCCACTGACAAGCTAATTACTACAGCACAACCTAGAATGACAAATGTTACTCATCTAAGACCAGTCAGGGCCGGAAATAAGGACTGCTCACCCTCCGCCCCCTCCAGCCTCACTGGATCCCGTAAGACAGCAGTGTGCTGCTGCCAAATGCAGGACAGGAAAGTGTGCGCGTCAAAAACGGGGGGGGAGAACAGAGAACGGGGAAGAAATTTCCAGAGCTAGTGAGACAGTTAAATCTAAATTTCATCCCATCCTGTTGGCTCCTCTGCTATCAGTCGCCACTTGTCACTCATAAAGACAAATCCTCCCCATTTTTTTCAAATCTTTTTTCTCTTTTTACCTCCTCCTGACTGCTTGTAAATTTGCATTAGCTCTTTCCAATCAGTCACCAGTCTGAGAGCTTATATGGGGTGATTGGCCCTTGGTTCTTCTGACAGAAAGCTACACTGAAGTGTGCCTTTTGCGCTGGAGAACTGGTTGGAAAAAAAGAATTTTAAAAACTGAAAGCGTGAACTGAAACTGCATGTGCCATACAATAGATGTATGAGATTTATCAAAACTATGTTGATTCAAGTTTTCTTTTAAAGGAGTTCCTCAAGGCTAAGTGCTTGAAACAGAATTTTTTTTTCTATTTTAGCACCAAAATGCTGAATCTTTATTTACATATATAAAATCCTCTTTAAATTGATATAATATACAGAATATATCTTTTCTAATTTATTTTTTAGTCCATACATATGTTGAGCTTCGTACCAAGAAAACAAATTCAGTTGAGAGGTTTTATAACACTCAGATCTAACATTTATTTACAATGTGATGTTACTTTAGCTTTTATATACTCAAAAAGGTCAGTTTCATATAAAGCCCTTGTCATCAGAAATATTGACAGAGCAGAGACTCAAACAAGCACAGACAGACAGCATTATGGTTCAATGCTGAACCATCTGAATGCAAACATGCAGACAGATCTGCACTCGCTCATACTGTGGCTAATAGTGAAGCCTGCAGGCTGCGGTAGAATGTCACTGATCTGCTGTGATGAAGTGGCATGCCATTTATTTGGCCAGGAAGTTCCCAAGAAGCGGCAGCAGACACGGAGCTGAGGGTCAAGGAGGGCATCACCTACAGGTAGAAATCTGGCTCATCCGTTAATTAATCTGTTGTCCTTGGAGAGACCAAGCATCCCATTAATCTCCTCCCATGCACAGTGATGCATTTGGAGCATATGCCAACCCACTCTGGCACTCACCACCCAGCACATAATGCAGTCTGTGTTGGTGTGGCAGCTCAGGATGCATCCCTGACGAGGATGGGAAGTGACACACACCAAACTCGGGTGTGTCCCCCAGCCAGCTCCGGTTGCTCGGCGCCTGTCAATTCCAGCTCCGTCAGAAGCACTGGCTCAATGGCAGTGCCTGTGACACATGTCACAAAGTTTTAAATGTCTGCTCTTTTCAGCAGGATGGCTGGGCGCGCGCCGCAGCCAGGGGAAGGATGACATTTTGTGTCGTGCGGGGGGGAACTTGTTGTGGCTTCTCTCTTCCTGCCTCCTCAGCCTGTCAGCCCCAGATTCCTCTGAGCATATCAAAACACAGACAAATAAACCTTGTCATTTTGAAACGCCAGCACTAGTGACCAGGCTCCTGAGCGGTATGTCATCTGGAATATGGTCATACAGTCCTGTAGGAAGCTCTAAGAAGTGTAAATGTGTGTATGCAAGCGATGACCCCATCACACGCACGCACGCACACACACACAAGCTTGCCAACTAGAACAAATGTTTAAGGTAATAAAAATAAGAAATAGACAGAGACACAGCGTGAACAAACATGGCATCAGGCTATCTCTGACCTTTATCTGCCTGTGGATGAGTGGCATGGCACACTGAAACATTTTCTTTCAAGCCCCAAAGACAACAAACCCTTTTTTTTTTCATCTTCTAATCATCTGTGTCTTCATCATCTGCAAGATGTAGTTGTTAACCACACTGGCAGTTATAATAATGAGTAACACTGGGCTGATAAATGTTGATTATCTCCATGGACTTTATGGAAAAAAAATATTAATGTGATGGACATTTCATCATTAGGCAATAAAGCAACGTTCTGAAGAAGCCGGTGTTGGACGCTTGATAAGCTCATTATCAAACTGACAAGACACCTGTTAGTTCAAGCCTTTAATCACATCCAGCAAATGAAATTTTACCTACGATCAGCTGTTAAACATTGTTTGCTCTTGTAAAATCATAAACTGGAGGGTTGCCTTGAAAAGCTTAATGTTTTCTGACAGAAATAAAACAATAAAACAGAAAACATTGCAATGAGGATGAATCAAAACATTTTTTTTGTGACAGCAGGAAATCAGAATTAAATCAGAGAGGCTGTGATTATAAACTTTAATTACAAAGCAAGAAAGCAAAACTATATGGGCAATATGCAACGAAAATGTACATATGGGTGCTTTTAAAAGGTGGTTACCTAAATTACTTTTTCCATTTCGGTTAAATTAGCTTTTCAGAACATCCTTGGATGCACAATTTTCTCTTAAAGTCCCACTCCCACTTTTCAAAGCGTTCCCAGTGGTGTTTTAATTGTGATTATGTCGTTTTCTCAGACATAGTTTCTGCAAAACAGAAGTAGTTCACTAGAAATTCCCATCTGAGTGTTTCCCATCATCCATCTGTTTTTTTGGTATTTAAGGTTTATCATTGATTGCTATGTGCTGAATAAACTCCTATTCTTCTCAATTCTGCAGTGAGCTCAACATTTTTCTTCAGATTGTGCAAAGATTTTCCTTAACTTATCTCATAAATATGTGTCTCACCAGCACTAATTTATTATCACTGTCCTTGGAAAGCACATTTGGGGATGTGCTAGCCTAAACTAATGCTGGTTTTAGGATGATTTTGCTTGAAAGGCGGCACAGATATGTATTTCTATTTTTTGTTTGTGTGCACCAGTTGAACGTGCAAAGACTGATTTGTTACATCCTACATGCATGATACTAAAGGAAAAAAAAAATATACCAACAGTTACAATTCAGATACAGTAGCTCAATTTTTCCAAACAGATTAATAATCGAGCACTTACAGCTTTGAGTGACACGTAATTTATAAAAAATGTATGACTCATGATCTTAGGAAGTGATCTCAGTAAGAAATGAGATTAAAAGAAACATTTAAATCTCATTTATTTAGATTTGCCTAATTCAAACGTATTTATCTTATAATAAGTAATAATATAGTTATCTTTTTGGTCATGTTTAACCATCGAATTAAACCATTCAATTTTCTTCCAATTGAGTTATAGACTGATAAAAATTAAATTTGGTTTCTCTTTATATTGCCTAAAATGACTTTTGATGCAGTATGTGATACTGCTTTTGGACACAAGAATCATAACAATCGTAGCCTGAAGCTACGTTCATACCGCCCTCGGCAACGCATGTTCAAGCAACCACTCCCGACGAGCAAAGCCTCATATTCGCGCACATTTTCAAGACAGTTTTCGGGACGTACGGACAAAACGCGTAACCATTGAACGTGTGTTAAAAGTTGAGCCAGGTCGAACTTTGACCAATCAGGGACTCAGATTTGGTAGTATCGTTTCTGTTCACTCTTGGAAGCGCCAACCGTTTGAAAATGGATCATGAGGAGCAGTTAATACCAGCGGCTTGTGGCCGCACGGAATTATATGACACACTTATTTATCGGAAGAAAGCTGCTAAAAGAAAAAGCCTGGAGAATGATTTGCAAGATTTGTTTTGACATTTCACACCAAGCCTCTTCCAACTGTAGGTGGCGGACATGCGCTGGTATCAGTTGGCGGCAGTCCAGTGTGAACACTATATACTAAACGTGTGTCACATGTCAGGTGTGAACATAGAATAAGGATTTGATAGTATTAGAAGTCCTGCTAGTTCAGGTTTAACCACAATTTTTCCAAATTACATTGTTCAAAATGTCATTATTTAAGAAAATTGAATAAAACATTTACATTTTATAAAAAAATAGATCAATCAACCACTTTTTTCTGATTGTTGCTGTCTTAACCCCTTTATGACTGACTTTATTTCAAGTTCTATAAAAGTATATTCTTTGATGTTTCTTCTGTTTAAGGTGATGCTACATTAAATGGAGTCTTGGATTTAATGTCACGCTTCAAATTAACAACTTTCAGCATGAAGGGGTTAAACATCAGCTTTTAGTCAGCAGGTAAATGTGTTTATGTGTGTGTGGGAGAGATGGAAGGAGAAAGGATGAATAAAGCAGATGAGTCCATGTCAGGGCCCAGGTGTGTGACCGCCACCCCTTTCACCCTTGATTAGAGGTGGTAGTGGACAAGTGATCCATCATGGCTGTCAAAGAAAAGGAAGCAATTGGCTGGGTCTGTTTGTCGCTGACTGACTGTGAGACAATGAGAGACAGGAGGGAGACACTGTCCTTGCTTGTTGTGTGAGTTGTGTTTCTGCAGTTGTGTGGTGGCTGATGCTTAGAGGCAATCATGTCAGTGGGAGTGTCATCTCTGACTGTGAGTGGCAAGTAGGGAGCAGCTCAACACAGGGCGCTCTAGAACTGAGGCTGGAACATTGTAATACATACCAATACCATTCTTCTACTAAAGGTAGTGAAATTATTTCACCTAGCAGGAGGTTTAAAAATCATTTGTGGTTACAATAAATAAGAGCAGTGCATCCGTGGATTCTTCCATGATCATCCATCATCGTTCAAGCGCCTCGGATTTTCATCAAAGCTGGTCATTTTGGATGAATCTGTTGCCCTCTGAGTGCTTTCCATAGTAGATGTAGCGGCACTTGGCAAACACACCTATAAAAAAAAAAAAAAAAAAAAGGTTGGGACATCTTGTAAGGTTTGTGCAAAGCTAAAAAAAAATCTAAATCTATAATAAATTGAAAAGAGTATTTAATTACGTTTTCTATTAGTTTACTTTTTCGATTCTTTGTAAACTTGGTGAAATCATCAAAAAACATCATTAGGGTTTTATTACATGTGGATTAATTAAGCCCTTGACATCTATTAATGCAAACATGCATCAAACCACTTAGTTACCTTAGTTTTAGCATCCATTTGAAGCAAAACAGCCCCTCAGCACCACAACCTAACATTACCGGTGCAACAAAAATGGTGAGCAATATTGGAGCTATCCAGCCCGATGTCAGCTCGGATGGGGAGAACAAAGGCACACATGGATTTATTTGTCGACAAGCGGATGCATCTGAATGGACCGGAGCATGGAGCTTCTGACTTGCCGCAGCACCTTCTAAGTCACACCTACAGGCTTTTTCAAACGGCCTTTTTGCATCTGCTCCTGATTCACAAGGATTTGAATTAGGAAATACTCAGAAATCCAGTTTTAAGCTTCATTTTCTTTATATTTCTTTAATAATGAGAAAAAATCCACAAGAAAACATTAAAACCACACAAAAAAAAAAAACAACACAATTTTTGCTCAAGTTAATCATTAAACATTATATTGCAAAATATGGCTATGATTTAAGTGACTAGTGTTTTGTTCCCAACTTTTTAGTCCAAAAACATTTTTTTTTTAATCTGACTAAAAAATGTTACCCCCATTTGGCTTTTGACCCCTGTTACTCAGAAAGCCAAGTCTGTTTTGTGATTCAAAGATCTAATAGTTTTCACTGGACCTCCCAAAATGGCACGCATGTCCTTAAAAGAAGCACAACTGAACAGATATCTGATGGTTTTGGTGCTGAAGACACCATTTATTATCGCAACATATTTTATTTGGAGTTAAAAAACTAGAGAATCAAGAGTGTTGCATACAAATAACAGATATATGGACATTAAGCAACCGTGTACATTATTGTTTCATAATACGAATAGTTATAGAACAATGAAAAAGTGTTTCAAGTTTGTTTCAATTTCTTTTTACCTCAGCTTTTCCTTAGTATGGTTGGTCTGTTATTGTTCATGGATGATAAAACAAAATAACCTAAATTACCGAACACTTCTAGATTAGTCCAGAAGGAATAAAAGAAATAAAGAAACGGAACTCTTCAAACATATATAACGTAATATGATAAACTAAATAAATTAAAAATAATAAACCCAGAAAATGAACTTGTGATAAGGTAAGGAGATTAAGGAAGTTCTTTGTGTAATATGAAGTGGAGCTGTCTAAACAGAGGATTGCCCAGAATTCTGTGCTTCGTTTGCTCTGATGCTGATGTCACAGCCCCATGCATCGCCACTTGATGAATGTGGCTGGCTGCACCTATGTGTCACCTCTTGCCAAATGAGGCAAGGACAAGTGGCATTAGTGCTGTCAATGATCCTCTGACAGCAGAACAGATACAGCTTTCAGCAGTTTTTCTAAATAGACATCAAGTACGTTACAGGAGGAGGAAAAGGAGAGACAGATGAGGGAGGCGGCGTCGCAGAAGGATGAGGGCTGCTCCAATCGTCCAATCACATTTTCCAAAGAGACATTGTCAAGAGTGGGAAGAGAATGGCAACTAAGTGACAGAAGGGAGAGACGGGGACAGAGATACTGGTGCCATATTAGTGCCAAGCATATTCTGAATGCCACCCTCAATTCTAACCAAACCTGACACGCTGCTCTCTTTCCCCGCTCTGTCTGACTCTTCAAAGCAGGCTCTACAATGTCTCACGCACACATATATGTGCTTGCATGCAGTGCACAGATATGCATATAAAGCGACACGCACACACCAGCTCCTTGCAGCAGTAGTGGGTGTTCTGTCAAGCGGAGGAGCAGTATGGCAGAAGCAGAAGTCCACAGGCCCGAGGACAAGCTCAGTCAATCTAAATCTGGACTTTGTAGTGCAGCAGTGCTCATTTCCCCTCATAGTACAGCTACTTGAGGTGATCCAAATACAAGCGTGTGAGAAGCTGTCACCTCAGATAAAATCCAGGACCAGCTCTATGACTGCCTGCTCCCCTGGTAGATACATGAGAGTTTGTGAGTGCCGCTCTGACAACGAGGAGGTTGGGAGTGGAAGGGATGAATTCCAGCTGCCGCGATTTGCCTTGGGATATAGGTGCCACAGTTGGACTTGACACCACAGGACTCAAAAAAAATCTCACAGTGCTCTGATCGCACGGTTGCTGGGATCTTTCATATTCACAGCATACCCAGCGAGAAAGTAACTCTCTCCAGAAGTCAGGCCCTTAAAGAGATTACCCGCTCAGACCAGAACCAGGGCTCCTATAAGACATTACCTAGAGGGGGAATGTTTGTAGGTTGCAACCAAAGCCTTTAATAGATAACCTTCACAGATGAAGGGACTAAAGCTAAAGGAGCCTGAAGCCTTCACACTCTGCTGAGCTTGTCACTAGCCTGTAGGGACCAAAAAGGATTGGAAGGACTACATTACGTGATGTTACAGCACCAAGCAGAAACTTCCATTAGACACGAGGACCTGTAGCTCTTCAAGGGTGCTAATATACTAGAAGCCATTTTAACTACAATTTGATCATAATTTATGGTGGCTGATACCTTTTACAGTTGATGTTGGTTCATTTTGAACGATCCGATTCCCTGACCTAAAATTGATCCAGGACATCTTTGGCCAAAAATGCAGCCAGAGTGACTCAGAGATAAATATCTGAGTACTGAAATATGCAGGTGAAGTTTTCCACATTCCTTGTATTTCTTGCAAGACAATCAAGTGTAAATTAAATATGTTAAACAAACAAGTGAACAAGAAGTAATTGCAAACCCATTGATATCTTAGTTTCATAAAGTTTTTATTTTATTGTAAGATAAACCTATGCTGCCTCAATCCAAATGATAATTTCCAGGATTCATAGTAATTTATTTTTTAAACATTTGTTTTAATGGTATAGGTCGATTCTATTAACAATTTTATCTCAGACAGATCGTTCTGGTAGGGTCATAGGAATAAAAATCCATCCATTGATTATGTTGAATAATTGTTACGTCCCTAGTGTGCAGTTAAAAAGAAATAATGTGAAAAAGAAAAGAGCAAAAACATCAAGACTGAGGATACAGTCGGGTTCCCCCAAGGTTAAAAAGTATACAAAAGTGAAGTCCTTTCTTTAAGCATATTAGGCAGTGTTTTCAGTTCATAAATAAACTGCTTCGGTTCACTGGATTCTCTTCACAGTGAGAGCTTGCTCTCATTAGAAGAGAATCCAGGAGAGTGATGGGATAACTGGTTGAGGAAGAGAACAAAAAAAAAGCAAAATTGTCTCAAACAACAGCATGTGGGTAGATAGTCATACCTGTAGTGTTCCTTCTAATTTCCACGATCTCTTCTGTGTATCCCAAGCCACAGAGGAGTGCTCTAGAATCAAAACTTCCACTTCCAGGACACAATAAAACCAGTGGGAACTGCCACTGAAATTATGAATTAACTAGGTGATGAGAAGGCTAATGTTTCCATCAGTCCCTGGTGGAGGAATGCTTAAGTCTATGTAGTGCATGTGTCATAAACTCTTGTTCCTTTCGAGGTAGAGCCTAATTCTTTGTCTTTATTAAAAGACGACAGAGCCGGTTCCTGGTATCCTTGTCCTGGGGATACTTGAAGTGTAGATTCATCATCACAAGTCATGTTTTTAGAGCTGATTACCCAAAGCATGCGTCCTCTCTGCAAGAGCTTAATGGGCATCATGTGACTAGTCGTATGGAGCACAAAGAGAATATGTACATCACTTCATTATAGAAATGACAGCAACTGCACGAAAAGATTTTTTCATCCTGGAATGTACACATTGGAATAAAGTTAGAAGAGAAACTAGCACTGCAAAATGTCAAAGCAACCTGAAACCATAATAGACTGAAACGTCTATAAAAAAAAGGATTTCTTGGACTCTGAGTGCGACAGTTTTGTAAACCCTTATGTTTCATCGTGTTTGAAACCCATCAAAGCATAAAGCTTTAAAACTCTAGATGAACACACATCTTCTCTGTGTCTTTACCAGTACAATGCACAGTTTAATCAGAACAAACTATCATCTATTTTCAAGTGTACACTACCCCTTCCAAACTTCATAGGGAAGATTACAATATTAAGGTCACTCTTACCCTTGTGGGTACATGCAGACAGCATGAACTGGCCTTTATAGTTCTGCTACCTGACCTGAAAGTGACAGGTATCTGCTATGTCTAATGTTACTCCTTCCATTTGAGTTATCTTTAGCAAAGAAAGAATTAGGTTGTTTCTTTACATGAAATAGAATAGAAGAGTTGGTGCAGAAGAGAGCTTCCTGTTGGCATTTTCTTATTAATGAACTCTGACATAGTTTCCTTTTTCCCACTTAAACCACAGATTTAAATGACCATTATCTGCTTCATTTTTTAAACTTTAAAAGTGTTCATGATTTTCCCGACAAGGAGAAATTTTCTTGACAATATCAGTGAGCATAAGGACAGTGTTGGTGAAGAAGACTTCGATTTCAGTATTAATCTATAATCAATGCGATTTTTAGGAGGAGCTCAGTTCCAGGCCTGCTTTAGGTTAAAAAGAATACAGTCTAAAACTAGGGATGGGAAATTCCAGAGCTAAAAATTCCATCTAAAAGTTTACACAAACAATGTAAATCAGCTGTTTTTTCTCCCCAATATGTAAAGCCGCTTTGCTCTGAGTCAGAATCAGCTGATTCACGTTGATCATGTCAACAGTCGAAGAGTTACAGTATGTAAAAGAGCGTGCGTTACTTAGATGTCACTTGCAACCTATGTTAACTAATGTTAAAGGGTTACAATTCCTAAATTTGATTTAAGACAGAGCTCCAGCAGCTGGGCTTCTCTCTTTTAGAACCAACTCTTGTTTTGTTTTCAAAGTCTGTCTCTGTCTCTACCTTGATGTTTGGACCTATATTTTTCCTTTTTGATACAGTTGTCCTCTAGTATCGGGGACCCTGAGGTATATCTGTATGCTGCTATAGGTGTAGTGTTGGGGGTTATCGGGGAGGCTGTGGCGCAGAGGTAGGGTAGTCAACTTCTGATCGTAAAATAGCAGGTTCGGGTTCCCCTCTTGCTCGCAAATGTGTCGAAGTGTCCTTGGGCAAGACGCTAAGAAACACTGCTTACAGTGGTTACGTGTAGGCCCAAGTGTTTAGCAGCGAAGCCACCATCAGTGTGTGTGTTTTTCTCCTTCTTTTTATAGAAGCTATGTCACTGTTTTTATTATATTTTTTCTGGCTTTCTGGTCCAAAGTTTTTACCACAAATGAAATAAAATTCTACCATTAAGACGCTATCCTTCATGTACTGTATTTTGATGGCATGACTATTCTATTTCAAGCCTCTTTTCTTTTATCTCAGCCACTGAGAACACACAACTAAGCTTGTTTTCTAAATTGCACAAAATCATGGCGTGCTTCAAAACTCAACATTAAATCAGTGCACACTTAGAAGAAAATGTTCATGGGGAATCAGAGAGGAAGAGTGATGGAGTAGATTTAATGATTGTTCCCTGCTTAAATCCAGCTTACATTATTTCAAGGGTCATCACCATGTCAAAGAAAGACATATTCAATGGATGTGGCTGTATCAAGGTTATCTTTTCTTGGTATAAATTTACTATCTTTGGCCCAGGTTTTTGTCCACATCTATTCTCTTCCTTTGCTTCAGCTGTTTTTTTTCTTACTCTTCACATTTTCCTTTTTTGTCATTTTAGACTTCTGTTAAATAGTTTCTTCTTTTGGTTATGTTTATCTGATTTTTCTTTTAAATTCCACTCTTCCAGTTTCCCAGTTCTTCAGAAACACACAATCAGTTAATTTAACAATGAAATTAGACAAGTTGTGTCCAAGTACGATGAGTGGTTGGAGATTTTAGTATGACTCTAAAAGACAGTAAAAGTTTGGAGAGGAGAATTCGAGAAAATCGTGCTTTTGAACAAAAACAGACCAGAGAGAAAATGTTTCTTTTTATTTTTATTGTCTGAGATGTTTTAATTTATAAAGTGTTAACTCAGATTTCCAAGTGAATGCAATTAATTTGGGCTAAAATTTATTAACACGTTGATTTTTTGCTATCAGTCCTGTGTGTTAACGTTGACAGCCCTTATATATATATATATACGAACATATATAACTGCAGCGTAATCTAATGTTAGTTTACATTTGTAACCCATCTCATATGGTAAGTATCAACTAATGGTGAAAGTTGCTTCTTAATTAGAGGTTAGTGCTTTTTACTCAAATGTGTCTCTTCCCTTGTATTTTAAGGGTTAAGGTTTAACCACATTAAAAATTTTAGCCATCAACGTTTTCCATCGAAATCACATTATTTATTTATTTTTGTTGTTTTTTCTAAAATATTTCTGCACATAGTTGGAAGAATTCTTAAATACATTGAAATATACAGTTTTTACTTGATGACTTATTTATGAAAGTAACAAATTTACATTTTATTGTATTTTTATATTCACATTTGTAAAGAAAAAAACACAGCAAAAAAGTTGTTTTGATATGTCCATTTTGGCTATGAGAGAAATAAAAGTTGTTGGTAGAAAACATCTCAGGTCTTAACCAGAATACAAGCAGTATTATAAGTAAGTTTGGAAATGCTTCAGCTAATGTTAAGTGCAGTAGAATATGTCACAGAACACTTCAAATCACACAGTCTCCAGTAGGGTTTTTGGTGCTGTAGTTTACAAAGTTTTTTTTTTTTTGTTTTGTTTTTTGCCAGCTGATCAAACCAACTTTTGGTTTTGATTTTCTGTCATTGTGTGAGTTATTTGGCAGTGAAAACAGAGTGCTTTAATGTTTTATAATTAAAGTTAGGTTGTTTTAAAAAAAAAAAAAAAAAAAAAAGATCAATAGCAAAGAAAGCTTGATTTATTACTTTAAAAATAACTTGGACATACGTCTCATTGATTGTGCTGTACAAGTGATACAACTTTTCTTTTCTTCACTGAAAGTTAAAACCTGCTTTGAGGTGAAGAACAGAGAAACACAAGAAAATTAATGTCAGATAGGTGGCATTTGCATCCAAATAGCGGGAGCATAAAAATACACAGATCACTGCACACCTCTGCCGAAGTTTATGGGATCAGATTTTATCGTGCATGGGCTGAGTGTCACTGCTGTCCTGGCAGTACTGACCTCTATGTGTTAGCTTTGGTTTGTTTTACCACAAAAAAGTGTGTTTTATTGTGGACACACTTGGGTTCTCAGAGATAACATGCTTTGCTGATGAAAGGGGGTCAAAAATGACTAGTTTTAAGTACTGGAATGGGAACAGAAAAAAAAAAACAACCAAACTGTTATTATGTGTGTTTAACACATAAAAACACCCTTGCATAGAAAATAGGAGTGGATCTTAAGCCAAGCACTGCACTAGAAACAAAAGAACATTGGGACCTGTGCCCTTAAAGTTTGTTTTTTCAGTTATTTTTGGGTTTACATCGACTCAACTGCCTCCTTAATAAGTTGCATGTTAACCGCTGGAATGTCAATAGTCTCTCATGCAACTCGAACACATGCACTGTTTTTCAACCTAAAAAAAAATTAGGGTGACATCTGACCTTCACCAGTAAAAAATATTTTGTCCATTAAACATAAATACCTGTCATAATGATGCATGCCCCAGGGTCTATGCATTTTCTGTCCCCCTCTTGTCGGTTTACTGCGGCCAAACAACTGCAGCGCCTGCATCTTCTCAACTTCGTCGTATTGATTAAACTTTTAAATAGCTGCCATATAACCCTGAGACATCAGGAAGATTAATTTGCGTCAATGTTCATCTGTAATTCATTAGCCATTTATACTCTCCACATTTACACGAGCTATTGGGGAGAAGCATCCCATTTTTCACCAAGACAAAGACTGGGGAGAAGGCAGAGAGGGGGGAGGAAAGGTAGGAGGGATGGAGAGACAAGAAGAAGGGGTTTATACAGCCTACAATGGAAGTAGTACTCCAGCATGTCAAGAATGATTGACTGTAAAACATAAAAACCTGTCGTTTTTATAGAGTTCCTAAAAATATACAGCACTCAATTCCACTTCTTAAAAATTGATTGATCTTTATCTGATACAGTATTTTCTGTGCTATGCAGAATACTGGATTATAAGGCGCCCCTTCAATAAATGGTTGATTTTCAAACTTACATGTCATATATAGGCACACCAAACTGTAAGGTGCATCAAGCAAGACAGAAGAGTAAGAGATAAGTTGTCAGACAAACTTTGTTAACTGTGTTCATAGTATTTCTAGGACTAGTTTGTAATACGCTACACGTTAGCCATTTTAGTGTTTTCACAATACCTGTAACTCCCAACCTTGTTTGCAACATTATGAGTATGCCATCTCCCAAAGTGAGTAAGACATGAAAAAACCCATTTTGACACTGTTACATGTTAGCTACGTTAGCATTGTTAGCGTATTCACAATACCTGTATTGGCCAACCTTCTTTGCAACACACAAAAAATAAAAAACTTATACCGCTAAAATAAACATTACTGTGACTTTGCTAACTCCCAATGTTGTTAGTAACACATAAAAAAAACACCATTACACATAAGCCATGTTAGAAGAGTTAGCCTTGTTAGAGCATTCACAATACCTGTAACTCCAAACCCCTTTTGCAACACTTTGAGTATGCTAACTCCCAATCTTTTTAGGATCACATGAAAAAACACATTATGACACTGTTATATGTTAGCTACGTTAGCCTTGTTAATATATTCACAATACCTGTAAAAAAAAACAAAAAAAAAAACAGATACAATTAAAACAAACACTACTATGACTACGCTAACTCCCAGTGTTGTTAGTAACACGTGAAACAAAAAACACACTGACACTACTGTTAGTCTTATTAGAACTATTATCCCCATTAGCGTATTCACAATACCTCCAACTCCTAATCTTGTTTGCAACACGTGACAAAAACAGACTGATATTGCTAAACGTTACTGTGAATGAGCTAACTCATGTTGTTATTAGAAAAAAAAACTGTCTGACACTGCTAAAAGCATTTAGAATAACACTCATTCTTGTTTTCAACTCGTAAAAAAATCAGACATTTTGACGGAGCATTGTTTACCTCTCAAAATCCCTTTGACATCATTAAACACAACCAGAATTAATATATAAAGCACTCCAGATTATATGGCACATTGTTTTTTTTGGGAAAAAATAAGGCCTTTAAGTGTGCCTTATGGTGGGGAAAATACGGTTAGCCTGTGGGCTCAATTTAAATTCATGTAGAACATCGGGATGCAGGTACATACAATTTTGTATACAACACTCATACTGAAAATAGCTTTTGTTTGTGATTCTTGATAGGTAAATTCTAACATTATTTGAGTTTTAGTCATGAGACTGTAAGATGTTTAGGACCTGTGTGTATGATGTGGCTAATAAAAAATAAATAAATAAAAAACATGTGAGGGTCACTGAAGAATAAAAATAGGGAGATTGTGAGTTTGGGTGATGGAGAGTTGAAGGATTTGCTATTACTACAGGTTGATTGGCTGTCAGAGGAGAAATGCTGGATTGTGGCTCAACCAGTCCCGATCAATATCAAGCAGAGTTTTGTCAAATGATTCTCCTTGGAAAGTAACAATAACAAATTCTTTACATTTTCGCATGCTTCAGGGGGCAGTTTTGTAGATAAAAGCAGGGGTGTGATTAACTGAGAAAAAGCCTTAAACTGCTAAAAGTGTCATTTAAAAAACATTTAAGTCATAACCCAGATCAGGTTTAAATATGAAAAGAAGTGTAAACACTCTAAATAACCACAATCAAACACTGAAATTATCATTTGATGCATGCATAACAGTTACAACCAAACACATGCCCAATGGTGATCACTCATTGCACTTTAAACTCATGAAGGAAATTGAGTTTTGAGGCACATGCACTTTAACTGCACAAGATTACCATTGTAGGGGCTGATGGGGGGGAAAAAAGTGAAATTAATTTCAGTGACATTTATTTCACACAGCCTTAGGAAAACAGTGGTAACAGAGGCTCTGGAGCCTCGAGATAAGGAGATGATGGTTTTTGGGGTGAGGGATTTTTATAGCGTTTGTTCTAAAGGCATCCACTAACATCTAGTCAAAACTTACCTTGTATGAGGGGAAAAAAACAAAACAACTCCTTTAAGCACAATCATGACAAGCTGATTATTTACTGCTAGATTTCATTTATTCTTGAGGGCACACGAAGCCACTAATGACGCAAGTAATCATAAGTGCTCATTTTCTCTGTCAACATGTAGATCACAAATCACCACCCATGCACACCACACACTCTGACACTGATCGATTGTGTTCTTCATTACCCGCAGGATTTCTAATTAAAAGAAAACCACAGATAAGTGGTTCAAACCTCTGACCAAAATAGAAAGAAAAAGTGAAAATTGCAATTAGAGGTTTTACTGTGTTCGTTAATGGTGCCGTTAATAACAGCGACTGGTGAGTCACTCAATTAAGGTTTAATCACTGGGATAGGATTCAATAACAAAAGAGCATAGGCTACTATTAATCACTAGAGTTATAACTTCACTGTTCATTTCTTTGACATTGGAGAAACCAATGAATTAATGATGCTTTCCATCTGAACACATTAAATAATAATTATCAGGCAAAACAGCATGAAAGAGACTTCATAATGAACCCCATTATCAGGTCAATTACAAACACAAAAAGGGTTGGAAGCAAAGCAGCTAGCCATAGCAAAAAAGGACAGCTGTGGCGTTATCAGGTGCTTCCCTTAAAATGTGTTGAGAAGTTGACAAACACTTAGAGGACATTGGAACTCTGTCTGACTGGAAAAAGAGGTGTTTAGTCAAGCGCTCAGTGAGCAACAGTGAGCACACTGAAAATTGGCAAGCAAAAGATAAATGACATGACAATGACGGTGTTTTGCTAGTTTTAAAGTAATGTCAGTTGCTAAGTGTCATGTTAACTAAACTCAAGTACACAGACAAGGGTGGACTTCATGCACCGGTGGAGAGAATGGCATCTCGCTGCTTGTCAGTTGCAATTTCCATCAAATCGTAGATAGCCGGCGAACTCTCCCCACTGGAGTTTTACACATGGATACAAAGGTGCATTGATAATTCAGTTGAATCTTTCAGTATTGTCGTTAACCAAAACATACAAAAGTGCATCATAAAGCTTTTCCCTTTCGCTGCACTCTTTCAGTCCTCTGGCTTTTTTTGATCGAGACATCAATTACTGCACGGCAGCTACCAGACACCCTCTTACACAAACAGCCTGTCAACCTCTAGCGGGACACATATCAATACTAATCCTAGGTTTTCACCTGCCGAACCGGGCTGCTTGCACATGCCACACCAGTGTGCCACGCGTTGGGTTTCACACTTCCTGTGCCCTTCAGACTTCAAACACTTATTTCTTTCCATTTTGGTCCTGCTAACTGACTGGCCAGTCAAGCCCACACTGAGAGCCCATTATTACAGTCATTTCAGCGCCCATCCTGACGCCTGTTAGGCAGTTCTCTACCTGGGGCTCCTGCTCTCTGCCTGCCCGACTGAGTGCCTGGCCAGCCAAACAATGATTGGACATGACATGGTGACAGAAAACAATTGAGAAGGGCAATAGAAATAAAAGAACAGGGAGGCACACAGACACAGGGGCAAAGGAAGGTACGTATGTTAGCCGAGGCCCTTGTAGCATAGGGTGTGCCTATCAACACGGATAAGCATTAGTTAGGAACAGCATGTCACAATGATGGAGTGGCTGGATCACTCACATTAGGGCTTCATCTGACTGGAAGATATCAATCTCCAGGCCAAATCTAAAGGGACATGGTAAAATATCCTTTAACATTCTCCTCACTCATGCCTTTGTCTGTCCTGTTTCTGTCTCTTTCACAGCTGAAAATGTGCGTAACCACCATTGTTGGAGGAAAATCGACCATGCTCATTTTCACATCCCATTTCCTCTGTCTATAGCACTGACAGTCAAATGATGATGGGAAAAATGGTACCTTGACACATGGCATTTAGCACAATTTGTCACTAAATGTTGCAAAAAAAAAAGTAAAAAAGCAAACCTTACTACATAGGATCCATCTACAGTCTGGTCAGACAGATGAAGTTTACTGAAATCAGAAGTGCGAGGACGTTCCTATTCAATCAACACAAAACTTTTTTCCGAAAAGCCTGTGTTTGGGACGTGAAAAGCTAAAAATGATCATATAGGAAATGCTTTTACACATGTTCTTTGAAAAGAAGGTAGCATTCTTGACATTTTGTTAGGTGGAGACCCAGGTTCTGAAAAGAACACAGGTGTGTCTTGCAGTTCCCTTGTGGCTTGTATCGCCACCTCATGTAACTTCAAGAAAAATTTTATATACCATTGTCATGCATGTAGTTAGTGTTTTGTGAAAAATTTGTAAGAATAATGTAAGTTCCACACACTTATGACGAAAGAGTGATGCTGTCGTACAGCACCCTCATGGCACACTCCAGTCGTCGGTAAGGTGCACGTACAAGCCACTTTGCTGACAGTGCGCAAATGCTGCATTCATGGGGTGTGCACGTGATATATATCCGTAAGATGGTCAAAATCTACTCTGTGACTGTCTAATTTCCTCATTTCTAACAGCCAGGCTGGACGTAGGGGCGCACACTTCTCTCATTGACAGCACTGACGGGCTTCCTGCACAGTCTGCTGGGTTCGGGGGGTTTGAAGAAATGGAAAATTCATACAACGTGCCCGCATCTCACCTACTCCCCCCTCACTTACTCTTGTGTTTTGTTTAAGTGTTCACTACAACCTGTCGCCCACAGAATGCCTGCAGACAAAAAGGTGCACGAACATCTTTTTTTCAGCTCACCGAGCCGTCTGCGATCTTTATATGTCGCGCGGACCATCTGCGTACAGGTTGGCTTGTTTTTGGCTCGCCCGCAGACAGCCCGTATCCACCTGTAAGGGCAGCTGGAACTAATGCATAACATGATGTTGCAGTCAAATCAGATGCTTTCATTTGCTGCTAGAACTTTAAATGATGAGGCACTGGCAGCCAATCAGATGCATCTGTAAGTTGCTGATGGGTTTTGTGTGGTGTGGAATTTCTCTGGCTCCCCTGGCCTCCCTGCACTCCTTCCAGATGGATGGCTTTACTGTAACTCAATTTCTTTTAATTAATGTGAAATATCCTCTGTTTATATGCGGAAATTAACTGGGAGTACAGAGAGATGAAGGTATAAAAGGATGATTAAGTGTGGATCCATTCCTCCTGTGAGAAATGAGCTTGCCTCCTCTTTTCTCTCGAGTTGACCACTTCCATACTTCTCCATCCTCCGCCTCTCTCAGTTCCCCTTCTCCGTGTCTTTCTTTAGTCTCCGTTCTTTCCTGGTCCTCCCCTCCTCTTTCCTCATATTTTTCTCTCCCTTCTTTTTTTTTTTTTTTTGATTCACTGCCACTCCTCCTACCTCATTTCTCCTCTCCTTTCCCTTTGACACTCTCGGACCGTCCTCAGCCCATGCACATCCCCTGACAGGTAGAATAATAACGCTCGTACATCACTGCTCCGAAAAGTCCAATAACCTAAATCTTCACTTGCCGCACACCCCAAGACTCAATTACTTTATTGACATGTAATCTTCATAAGGGGAGAAATATTGAGCATGTAAGGTCAGCCGGTTATGAAGACATATTATCATATTATCTGCATGAGGGTTGTAAGGGCTAGCACCTGACGAAGCTAATTATAATGGTACATGTTTCAGAGCTCAGAGCGTATTATCTGCTTGGCTGCTTGGTTGAGCCACAGCTGAGGTATAGATAAGAAGGGGATGAGATTTGAAACCTAATAGGGGTGGAATGTCATCTCAGGGCATGGGAATTAATGAAGCCAAATATTATCAAGTGCACATCACATTACTGATGTCCTTGATTTGCTCAAAGAGGTTTTAAGGATTACCTTTCCGTGTACAAAACAAGGAGAATTTGGATTTTTAAAAATAATTTGAACCGATGAAAATTAAGAAAAGAAAAATATGTTCAGACTTTTATTTTTTATTTTTTTTCTTTTACAGAAAATAAAAAAAACTGGGGTGAATCAGTGTGCCGGTGCAGCCAAAAGGTTACATGTTAACACTTGTTAAGGGCATCAAGTGTGGAGGCATACGGTATTTCTAGTTTTCTTTTGAGGCCCTGTGGTCTTTTAACACTCCACGCTACAAATATTTGTGATGAAAGTGCAATACGATGACTTGACTTGAAAGTTCTACATTCATGCAGCTGCATCAAAATATGGAATACATGGGAGTTTTAAGCAGAAATAATACAGGGCTTCAGTGTGAGATAAAGACGGGTCCAAATCTATTCTATAGTCATTCCAAATACAGCCTGGAAAGCCTTTAGCCTTTTCAGTTTTTATTGTTTTATTAAAGGCCACATTTTTCATACGAGACATTGATGTTAAACCAACACGTTTATTTAGCCTGGACAAACACGTGACATGCAAAAAATCCGCATTCACTAGACAAGTCTAGGCCCTACATAAATGGTTGAATGCAAACTGAAAGTTCAGCCAGTTGGACTTTCGACTGCTTGAACGTCAAACAGCTGAACTGTAATCAATCAGGGACTCGGATTTGGTAGTGACGTGTGGAGAGCATCCTTTTCAAAACATGGAAGTGCACATGCTAGTAAACAGTAAAAAAAAGAAAAAAAGAGAAGAAGAAGAAGCACCACTCTGCTGCTCCTTGCTTGTCCGATGTGAGCCCCGTTTGCCAAAAGCACGTTCGTAACACCCCTTATAGCGCATTCTTGAAGGGAGAATACATGCCTGGTGTGAATTTAGCAGAAGCTTTGCAGTTGGTTTGAAAATGAAGCTTTGAGACAAAAATAATGTGATGCCATATTGACACACAACATTTAAATAAAATAAAGTCAAAGTAAAAACAATTAGCACAGTCAAGTCACAATTTGTGGACTATCGGAATTGAAAAAAAAAATCCTTAAACAAGCCAGACACTGTAATCTGCCAAACTCAAAGCAAATAGAAGAATAGATTAATGATTTTTCTAAAATAAGTCAGTGTTGAGGACGGTTTTGACTGTTAATTGTGTTAGCAATTAGCATAGGGGCTTTCGGTGATTACATTTGGCAATCCAGTTATGTATTTTATGCAGATTTGTATCACTTTTGCGTTCTGACAATATATGTTTTTTCCAATTTTATTTTATATAAAACAGCTTTTTACTTATAGGCACATAAGAGATTTAAACACATTTTGAAATATATTTATTTTGTAAAATTAAATTACCTTAAAAAATCTTCCACATATAAAATGCTCCACATATAACGACATTCTTCTGTTCAAGAACAAAAAAGTCTGTGATCTCAAATATCTTGCCCTGTGGCAACATAAAATGCCAGAAAGTATTTTTGAATCAAATTATGATGGTGAAATAACATGTCAAGTTACATTATGATGACAGGAAAACCCGCTCTGTCTATTTAAAGGAATCTAAGAGAGAGATTGGCTGTGTGGACTTGGAATCTTTGAACTCTTCTGCAGTGTACCTGAGCCATAAAAGTCACCGTTCTCTGTATTTACAAACCTAAAGATGATATCAACAGCCAAAAAAAAATTGTAAATGTAAAAAAAACCTGCTAATTGATGCTGACGAAGTTTACAAGAATTTTCAGGATCTATAGAGGAAGTTTAAAGAGCCAAGAAAATTATTTTAAAACCCCCAATACACCTATGTGCGGTCTGCACATAAAAACATATTTTAGACTTGTCACTGTTTCAAAAGTTACAGGATATCTGAATTACTTCTCAAACGTTTTACTTTTTCTTGGATTTACTTTGAACTCAACTACATTTAAATGCAAACAGCTCAAGTTTATCGCAATCTACGCAATAAACAACTGATATAAACAAACAGGCAGAGGCTTCTTTGTCTACTGCAAAACATTGGCGGTCATGGTGCAGAGCAGTCGACCTCTTATCAGAAGATCACAGGTTCAGTTTCCATCATGCTCAGCCATGTGTCAAAGTGTCCCTAGTTAAGACTGAACCTCATGTTGCTCCTGGCGCCAGTGTTCAGCAGAGGCGCCGCCATCAGTGTGAAAATGTGTGTGAGAATGGGTGAATGGGACCGGGACTGCTCTTATTCTAGTGGGACTATAGGTGGAAATGATCAAAATGTGCTGTAACTTGGCAAAATTCATCTTTGCATGATTCACATCAACAACATTCCTTTTTTGCATTGTCCCTGGTTTCAAATAAAAAACTCTTCAACCACAGCAGCAACCTAAATGCGAGTTTTTCAGCACATTCGGCAGGTGGTCGCCAAGGTTTTAGGAAAAAGTTTACGGCGACTGGATGATTTTTCTCTAAAAGCTGACATCGGTCAGTGGCCGCTCAGGCACATTTCAAGGTCGCGTGGTGACAGGCCAGTGACAGCGAGTGGCAGAAAAGCTACTGGGCGGCCAGTGGAACTTGATATACCTTAAATTGCCGTGTGTGGCTGACAGATATTTTTAATCAAACAACTTTAGCAAACAAGACAATAAACAACCAACTTAATGAATTAAAATTGAATTTATTTTAGCCATTAGGCTGTTCACCACTAAGAAAAGGCATCAATGATGTGATTATCGTGTTAAATCGACAATCAGATCTTTATACTTCACAGTGAAATTAAATGACAAACGTTTCGTAAACCAAAGTGATAAACAAATTGTACTAGACCCTTATCCAATCTGTGACTGTGTAATTAAAAACATGAGATATTATGTAACATTTCTGGTAATAGTCAGTTACTACAAAGCCTCGGGGCTCACTCTAATCTGATTCAGTCTCCAGTGGAATGACGACTCATCTACTTGCAAATGACTATTCATCAAAATGAGCGATAGCACACTGCCTCCCATGCATAGATCCTGGTTACTCACTGACTCGTTAGTTTCAAGGTGCACCGACGCGCTCACGCAAACACAAGGTGGCAACCATCTGGCACCACCTTCCTAAAATGATGGTGATGGAATACACAAAACAACAGCCTTTCACCACAATTTGTGGAGGAGATCCATTTTTTTTTTTTTTTTTTTTTTTACTCTGGATGATTTATGTTCTGCAGCAGTCCTGAGAATGACCAGTGGAGTTGAGGCAGAACAATGTTTCCAAACAGTTTGTCCAAGATGACTGGGCCAACTCTGCATAATCGTGTGTAGTTCGGCTTTTTGACACTTCAGCAGAAGCAGCCAAAACTTAGATCAAACAAATAATTTAACAACAGATTTTGACAATTAAATTGTTGTAGCAAAAATGGATGGAAGACTTTTAAAAAACATGCTGACAAAGACAAAAGTTATAATTCATAACAATACAATTGAATTTTAGGAAAAACAGCAATTGATTGGTTTCTATAATTCCTGCAAAAAGTTCACTTTAAGAGATAACATGAAGATTAATAACCCTGTGCTAAAAACCAACCTTTTAACCCCTAGCATCTGAACTTACTTGTGCATTTACCAGTCGTATCGGCTGTTTACAATGATGCAGGAATGACACCGACCCCTCCATTAGGATTGCTTTCATTCAAAATTTAACGTAAAGCTCTCAAAAGATTTTAGCTTTGATATTTTTGGTTTTAAACAAACATGAGAAGAGTTATGACACATAATTGTGATACCCTTAAGAATAAATTCTAGGAACACTGTATATTATTTAGGAGAAATTTGCCTAATTTTTAGACATTATTCACATTGCTTTGTTTGTGGACATTTTTATTTTTCATTTACTTTTGAATTTTTGCTACAAAACATACAAATGGTTTAATCAGAATTTTTGTGAGTTTTGCTGTGAAAGATTACTAAATGTATCACTTGGAATTGAGTTTTTGGACAACTCTAGGTTCATTTTGGAATTATTACGTAATATAATTAGAAATATATGTATACGGTATCCATAAAAAAGAAGCTAGGCTTGTACTAAACAGATGGATATCAAGCATAACAATATTACAGATAAATAAGTGGGAAAAAAAAGCTCACAAAGGCCCAAAACTACTATGGGTTTATGAAAAAAAGTCATGGCTAACTTTCCTTGCAATAGCAAAGGAACTAATAGAAATACTTTGGAATGGCTCAAAATCTGACATCTTTCCACCTAAAGTTATTGCTGTATACAGCCAGCATCAGTTTCAGAACTCAAGGCACTCATGAGACTCTTTCAGAAACATCAAAAGGTAAAGAAAAAAAAAAAACAATGGTGTCAGTGACACTTCCACAAAACCTCCACAAACAGAATTATTCACACACTGCAGGAGGAGTACCATTTGATAACAGAGATATAATGACACTTGGTGGAAGGCAGCTTTTTTAAAGCAGTTTAGAAATGGCTTGTCAGACTTTGGCAGTCAAGCCTGTTATGAAAGTTGAGGAGGTTATCTTGGCATTTTAATATAGCCTGTCTCTATAGGAGAGAACGTACAGGTGAAATTCAGGGCTAGTACTAACATAGGCCAGTCTTAAAAATTATGGGGCCAAGCTTTGAATGCTGGTGGTGTAGTGTTCACAAAGTGAAGCATCTATGAATGATCGCAGGCCCAGCTCGTGAGGTCCCCTTTGCCCATCATCCATCTCCATAGGCTGGCCTAAATGGATATTCATGTTACTGAGCAAATCCACTCCTGGGTGGAACAATATCGAATCATCTGACTCAGATAAAGGAAATGGAGCCTGTCCTATCCGACGGAAGCACAGAGATACACTGAGATGTGCAGGAACAGCAGCTGCACTGCCAAAAAACACATGAAGGATTTCACACAAAATGGACTTAGAAATATACCTGAAGAAAATGGCTGAGCAACCACAATCCTAACTTTGATAGCAAGTACAAAGGACTTTAAAGCAACAAAAAAATGCAATGTTTATACAGTTTATAAACATCTTTTGATCAATTTTCAAAAAGTTTCCAGTGGTCTTTCAATTATTTTTGATTGACTTTTTGCCAAAATCAAAAGATCTGCAGAGCAGCAGTAGTTCATTGGAAATTCACCTCTGAGTTGTGGGCGGGACTGTTAGCGCAGAACAACCCCTACCCCTCTTCCCCTCTCCTTTGCCGAAAGCTCAGAGCAGAGAGCTTGTAACACCCAGCATATTTTCTACATTCTTTTAAGAGTGAATTTTTTTCTCTGATCCTGATTCACAACAATTTGAATTTAAAAAAAAATACTTTGAAATGTAATTTTGAGCTAAATCTTTTTAAATGCAATTTCCTCTGCACTATAGAACATACTGAATTGTAAGTCAATCTATTTTTGAAATTATATTATATATAAAACGCACCACACTATATGGCACATTAAACGTGACAAAAGACTCAGAGGTAAGTCCAACAGTCTGAGTTTATTAACTGTGTTCACAGTCACTCTAAACCTGGTTTGTAACATGCTAGAAGTAGCCACATTACAGCATTAGCAAATTAACAATACGTGTAACTCCCAATCTTGTTTGCAACACATAAATAAACAAACTAAAACAGATAACTAACTTCCAACCTTGTTAGTAACACAGAAAAAAACACAGTCCGACGAAGCTAAGTAAGCGGCTTCAGCCCATTCACAATAACACCCAAATAAACATTTTGACTGAGGGCTGTACTGCGTTCACAGTAAATCCAGAACTTGTTTGAAACATGCTACGTTAGAAGCCGTAACCGCGTTAGCATATTCACAATACATGTAACTCCCAAACCTGTTTGAAACCCGTAAAACAGACGAATACTGCTAAAACAAACAATATTGTGACTACACAAACTCAAAACTTGTTAGTAACACAAAAAAACCAAAAAACAAATGCAGTCCAACACCGCCACACTTTACCCGAGTTAGCCTATTCACAATAACACCCAACCAAACGTTTTGACAGAGTGCAGTTTATCTCACAAAACTGCTTCGAAATCATTAAGCACTATCAGTTAATTCATTTGTGGGGCGCTTCGGATTATAAGGCGCACTGTCGTCTTTTGAGTGCACCTTATACAGCGAAAAACACAGTATGTCCTTTATAATCAGAAAAAAAACCACAAGAACATGTTAAAAGCACCAAAAACACGATTTTAATCAGTGTCTCTTTATAGAAAATTATTATTTTTTTGGCAAAATCTCATTTCAGTTTATGAGCATCCATTGTGATTTATGTGGCATCGTATGTGATGCCATTAGGACATAAAGTCTTAAAAGCTAAACTTGGAAACTCCATGAGTTCACCAACTGTAAGCACTGCAAGGTAATGAAACCTTCAAGCTTTGATGAGTGTTTGAGGAACACTTTTTATGAGCTCAATACCTGGGAAGAAGGCCATGTCTCCACATGAATTCACCAGAGTCTGATGCAGAGGATTGGCATATAACTGGCAGACGATCTAAATGTATCCCACTGCAAAAAGATTTCATCCTGTCATTTGTCAGAGGCATTGAGCGCACACATCATCTGCAGTTTGTTTTTCTGCAACAACTTACAGAAAACAGCCCCGCAAAGGATCCTGTGGGAGAATCTGAAGGAAAAGCTTACACGTTGCTGTTTCCATATGGCTCATTTTGGTTGTGAGGGGGGGCAGCAAGACTCTTTTGTTTAAGAACGATGTTTATCAGGGGACAGATCCTGCTGTTATAATCATTATGAGGTGGTGTGAAACGTCTTGCAGAACACGTACGTACTGTCTAAAGGGAGATGTTGAAAGTGCTCTGTCTTTTCTCACCGAGCTCCAGAGAGGACATTTCCACAGTCGCAGAACACGCCAAGGCAGGCCAAACCAGAACGGGAAGATTGTCAGCAGAATGATGAAAGTTTTCATTGTAGCTACGGAGTGACATCAAACAGAGCTGAGGTATCACTCAAGATAAGCCTGGAAAACACTAGTGTGCTCTGACACAACACAGCGAACGAGCAGATGTCTGAGCTAATGTTTCAATTAATTTACAGAAAAATTACCCAGAAGCACGTGTGTTCACTTACACAAACAAACCTAATAGAAAAGCAAAACTAATTTGTGCAATTAAAGTTAATGAAATAAGCTGACAAACAAGCAACAACAAGAAGTCAAGGGGGAATTTGGTGTACTAACATGTTTTAAAATCTTGAGATTCTTTCTTTTTGTTGTTTTACGAAGTGAAACATTAAGTTGTCAGGCAGACAGGCAACCTTTTCTATTATAATGACAATACAAAGCTTCAACACTCGCAGTTTAGTCATCCATTAGTCATGTATCCCATCCAGATGTCTGGTGAAGGAGAGGAGGGGCGGAGGAGAAAGCAGCAGGTGTAGATCTCTCTGAGCCCAGCTGAGCTCTAAAAGGCAGAGCTTAGCACCCACAGCTCTGTCATCTGGCCTCTCCCCTGCCTCCACCAACCTCACGACAGCCCATTCCTCATCATTTACCCCTTTTTGGCAAAGCCCAGAGCCCTTCTAATGAGCTGATCTGAGCGCTTCCAGATGTTTGTTTATTTGTTGTGCAGCAACTGTAAAACAGTTTACTCTTGGCTTGGATCCGTTCCCGCTGCTCAGTTCGGTTGGAGGAGGAGGGGCCGTGGAAGGCGTGGGGAGCGGCGCTGTTGTTCGAGCGCAGATCACTTCCATATGCAGTAAAAGCTAACTTCCATACAAATATGAGGTCCCCCATGGGGATCATCACGTTCTCCCCTTTCTGTGCTGCTCTAAAAGCTGCCTTCCCCCCGGGATTCGAACAACTGTTGTGCCGTTTAAGATGCATAAACAGTAACTGGAAGCAGGCCGAGAACAACACCATCAAAAGGCTCCCATGCTCGGAAAACATGTTTTCTTGCAGTTCGGTGCCGTTTAAGCAAAGGTAAAGCTTTATGAAGTGTTTTCAAGCACCCAAAAAATAGCAGTCAGTAAAAGTTGGTTTGATGTTGTAATGTACAGGTCTGTAACAAGTATCCTAATAATTGCATACTTGCAATCTGTTTCCACAAACATGAGCATGAATATGATCTTTATAAATCTAATGGATTGACATAATGGATTGGACAGAAACTAAACAAACCGACTGCGCTACTATGACCGTAAAGAAAAAAAAAAAACTTTGTGTTTTTTGTAGATGAAAAAAAAGAAAGTGAAATTCACTTTTACATTGTTTTAAATATATAAATATAAAAAAAATACATTAGAATGAAAAAAATACAGAAAGAAACAAATAAGATGAATTTGAACTTAGTAATATTGCAAAATGTTGTGATCAGGTCCCTTTAAAGTTGTTACAGTCATTTTCATTGAGATGTTGCAAGGTTTTTATTGACTTTTTTTGGTCATCTATCTACTGTAACTTTAGTCAGATAAATTTGAAAATGGAAACACTGTGGACAACATTTTCAGGATAGGTTCTAAAATGATCCAAAGCAACATTTAGGTTTATATTTTGCTTACTGCTGAAGTTAACCAAGTTGACAGAAAAACTTTTGAGTTTAACTGTTTATAGTAACAAATATCTTTTTTTATTCTTTCACATTTTTTTATGTTTTAATTTCTTGTTGAGTCTATCTACATAAAGGTACAAATGATGATGATTAAGTTCATATTATTTTAATTGTTATTAATCCAGTCAAAAAGGCAAACATATAACAGCCATTCTGACATGTTAAGGGATTAAACAGTAATGATTGTCGTTCAATTTGTGTATTGTTTTAATTTGATTTGTGAATTGAATCAGTTTGCCACTTAAGCACTGATCCACAGTCCTAAAATGTATACTTTACATTTGATTCATAATGATGAAAAATGCACTTATAATAGGATATGTTCTGGGAAATCTAGGATTCCAACATCAATAATATTATTATTGTCTTTTTAGATAAAACTGGAAAAAAGGATACATTTTTGACTTTTGCATTTTTTTTTCATTTTGATGTTTTATTATCAGTCTTTGACCAATAATTAGCCACCATTACTGTAACTGACAAACGCTACAAGAATCGCATCATTCTTGCTACGTTTTTCTTACTCAAGCATTACTCCATCCGCCTAAATGGAAGAGTCACCTCGGGTCGAGACAATAAATTGTCATTGTAGCACACGAGTACTCACGGTGTTAGCAGCTGGGGGTTAACTGTGTGGTGCAGCGCACTGAACTTGAGGCTGAAACTCCATTTTGGTCTGCTAAATTCAGAGTTGAGCTGGCAGTTCAACCAGCACTGAGAGTTAGTCAAGGTGACAATAGTGTAAGATCCTCAGGCCCCTCTGCCAGACTGCATACTTCACTCATATCTGTGTTACGGCTTTGCCAAAACGAACAAGACTCCCACCATCCTCCTTCACTGTGTCTTTTGTCTCATTATGTCTCATCTTAAAGCTCCATTTTTGTTTTATAACAGTTTAAAAGCTCATTCTCCTTCTTTTTATGGCTCCATTTATTGTCCATTTTAATTGGTCTCTCAAAAAAAACAATAGTGTCCATATAAAACTATTTAAAAAAATATCTTTTTTGTTTTACTTTCCTCCAGGTTAACTCCTCTAACAAACCAGACATGGGCTCTGTTCTTGTTTTCTACCCCTCCCTCTGTGACCTGACTATGCTGCCCTTCTTTGAGAACTCATGCGTTGGTGTAATAAGCTGTGACACCCTGGCTCTGGGGCTTTAGGTGACATGGTGGCGGGGTTAGGTACAGACGACTGAAAGGAGGAAGGAAAAGCTCTATCCATGCAACCAGGAGGGGGGTGTCTTAAATATAGCTTATCTGACAGCAACTGCAGAAGTCAGCATGGACAGTTTTAGCTTTTTAATGCTTTCTCAGTTATATTGATTTTTGTGGTCTAATGAAGGCAAAACTAAAAGTGGATTTTATAAAATAACCCCTCATTATTAGATGCTAAAATAAGGACTTTGAATGTCAGAATAAGCGAAAATAAAAACAAAAAGAAAGACGTTTATATTAAGAGATAAAAAGCAAAAAAGAAAAAGTAATTTAAAGTCTCTCTAGAAGCATTACCAGTGGCCTTTTAATAAAATTTTATTAATAAGTGGCAGTGCTTATTAGAAATTCACCCCTGAGTTGTAGGTGGGACTATTGACGCGGAGTAAGCCTGGTCCATTTCCCGTCATCTATCCTTTTACACCCTTTCCCGCTAGTTTACAGCCCCTCGCAACCCCAAGCTAATAAAAACAAAAATGGAGAGCATTAGCTGAGGGAGTTTGAGGCTTGTCAATTGGAATTTCTACGTCACAACTCTGATGTTTTTAAAACTTTTTTCATTTGCTCCTAATTCACAATAATTTGATTAAAGAAAGAAAGAGAGAATAAATAAGAAATTAAGAGAACAATGCTACAAGAACGTGGGTCTTTCATTTACCGTGTGTGTCTAAACAAGATTTACAGTGAACTGTATAAGGTTTTGTTGCACATTGTTTCACTTCTGTTCTTTGTTTGGAAGATTTAATTGCAAAGGCTTCGGTTTACTGTTGCCATAATTTTCTCGGCAGCAGCCCTGCTTTGTCATTGCTTTGTTCTCCTTAAATAGTCACACTGCGACCACCCCCCACGCACAGAGAAAACCTAACAATTTTTAAGAAAGTGCATACAAAAATGGGGGTAACAGAAAGAGCGGGCGACAAGACTTCAGACAGGGACATGAAGAGGAGGTGAAGGGCGAAGATGAGGGCTGTGTTATCTAAGACTGCAGCGCTGCATCATAAAAATAACAAATGGAGACTGTCACTGTTGCTCAGATCTTCAACAGTGGGGAAAAAATATTTCATGTGTCAGGTCTCCTCACCTTTAAATGGGCCGTTCTTAACAGGTCTGATTTTGACAAAGCACAAGGCTCTCTAGCCTTGCATAAGATAAGAGGAGCCACCACCCTGGCTTCCATGACACAGATCTGTCCATGGCACTACAAATGGCTCCTCCGTTCTGCACAGAGTAAGGCCACTCACCACAGTTACACTCCTACACCTTTAATCGGTTTGTTAAGTGAAAAGGAAAACACAGTTTGTGCTCAAGTGTTTCAAATTGGTAAGTCCTTGTTCATACATAACATGAAGTTTCGGGGAAACAGCAGAAGATGCGAAAAATAGGTTTTTTTTGTTACTTATTTGCAGCTTTTAAAAACTGTTTTCTTGTATTCTTCTTACTTGAACGTATTTTAAACAATGACATTTTTGAACAATTAAAGCCTTAACTAAGATCCAATAATACTTCAAGAGTAGAGTTCAAATTTGACTAAGGACTTCGGGCGCATTCAGACTAGAAAAGCCAGTTTGTTCCAGACCGAGTCCGCTTTATTTGGTTCCGATCAAGTCCTGATCCTTGCGTTTGGTCTTTTTTCAGACTGCCGTCAAGCAGACTTTTCTGTTTCAAACCAAAGCTTGTAAATAAAAGCACGCATGAAAGAAACCAAATGTTTCTAGTCAGAATGCACATCTAGTAAAACCAAATCATTGCTGTAGTCATAATATTACCAATATTCCATCTTTCAGGCTTATAGAAAGCTGTAAAAGTATCCTCAAAATAAACTATATTTTTTACTTCCGCTAGGAAGTATTACCAATTATCCAAGTCCATATCTTCAGTAATGCAGTTATTTGTTTTTTCTAGGACACTTTTAGTGACCAACTTTTCCGATTAGGTTTAATAAATCCAGATCAAAAACCTGCACATAGCCAGAGCACAAAGGACATGCAGCATAAGCTGTCTGGAGAACAACTTTATACTCTCACCATTCTCAAATCTTAGTACAGCATGTTTGAGCGCTGTCCGTTGTCAGATTAGGAGTTCACACAAGGGTAACAAGCACTGTCCCTACCAGGTGTCTTATTTTGAAAATTCAAGAGAATCTTTCTGCCATACTGCAGAAGACTTTTAAACTTAAAAATGCGACTAATTGAGTGAGGTACTATCACACTTACTAACTAAAGCAGCCCCAGGTCACTGCTGCTCACACAATCTGCTGAACCTATTTTTGGATATTACCCACAGGATTCTGAATGACAAAAATTAAGCCAGAATTGGGTCAGATATATTTATACTAGAGTTTACTCCACCCAACCAACGAAGGTTAAAAAACTGAGCTATTAAAAAAAAAAGCTACAAAAAACAGATACATTCTACTTTTGATATGTTGATTAAAATAAAACAGTTTTAACTTTAAAAAGTTGGACTTTTTAACATGGAAGTCATTGGTAAACTGCTCACATTTAAAACCAGTCTCTAGTGGTCATTTGGGAAATTGCAACGATGTCCAGATATTACGTATGCTTTTTTTTGTAGGTCTTTCTAATTGCCCTCTTTAAAATGTTTTAATTTCTAGTATGGTGCAGAAGTTGTTTATTCATTTAACTTAAAACAAAAATCTTGGGAAATTTAAAAATGTAGGGTTTGGAAAGAAAATAAGTGAAATTGATCAAAATAGCTTTCATATTTCATGTTGCATGGTGAAAACAAATTATGGAAATTAAGCTTGGCCCTTTGAACTCCAATCTCAACAGCAAAACTGATGCAAAAGTAGCAGACGGCCTTCACACATAATTCAGAACAACGTGCGATTTTAATGATTGTGTTGCATTCTTTCTCAAGTGAAACATTTGATATGAAGAATCTGCTACATAATTACATGAGCTGACTACACTGGATCAATACGAGGCCTAATCAATGTCCGGTATCAGGAGATCAAGGATGCTTCGTCTTGTACATGTGCGCCCACACATTCAGCTAAGATTTGAGCTCAAAACTATTCCCACTATCAACACATTGTGCAGATGACATGAGGTTCAATAAGAGGTAGATAACATGATTTCAAGTTTGTCTCAAGTTCAAGAGATTCCCACTCTTTGCATCTGAAAAGGTTACGACTCTCATCTACATAATCCATGGGTTCATCAATGTGTAATTCTACATTTTCTATTGCATCTTGTTTATTTGAAGAATAATTTTGACTGAAAAAAACATTAAAACAGAAAAGAAAGATTTTTGCATTTGCATTACCTTTGTGATTTTTGGCATCTCTGGATCCTCGGGGTAGAGGGGTGTAGGCCAATGAGCTTCTCTCAGATCCCACCTCATTAGGAACCTAGGAGAATGAAAAAAAAAAAAAAAATAAATCTGAGAGAAGAACAGGTCTGGTAGATCTTCAAATGGCAAAGCATGACATATGTAATCAATTTTAGACTTGTAGAAGTGTGGCAGATGTGTCTTCCATCTGCAGTGATGCAAGATCGAGTAAGGCTTTTATTCATACTTGAGGTGAGGACATTGCTTTCATTATCGGCAGGCTTTATTTGAAGCCAGACTGACCTTCCCAAACTCTTTCCAAGGAAATTCATGTTCATGTTATTTGATCAGCTCTATTTAATTCATGTTTCCCAGTGTAAATTTAAATCAAAGACGTGCTATTGATTGGGAAAAAGTCAGAAAAAGACAAATTAGAAGTTTCACACTAACAGCCCCTCAGAAGCAGGTCAAGAGTTTCTCCATTGTTATTCTTCTGTGTACTTTCAAGGTCCAAAACATCCTCTTCCGTCTCTTAACCTTTCAGCTGGTGGAGGGAGCAGTTTATCACGACACAGAGATATCTGATGCCTTTGCAGAAATACTTTCTTTTCCTGTAGGAAGGAATTTGCCGGGCCTTTAATCATCGCAAGTGACTGAGCTGACAAATACATATTAGAGATGGTTTGGACCTGCATTTTTCTCCACTTTTATTGTTGTTCCTCTACATGCTTGCGCATAACCTTGAAAAATAGAACGGTCCACCCGGTTAAATGGAACCATATTCATGTGGCGAAGAGAGCATCGAGAATTGAAAACTATCACATAATGTGCTTTCAGATAGCATCTCTGAAAGGCATTAGGGTCCGGCCAGCGTGTGACTCATATTACACTGTGGAGAAAAAGTGTAAAAGAAGCCTTTTTGAGGATTTGCAAGATAAATGCTGGAGCTTTGTGGGATTTTTTTTATTTAACTGATTGGAATGAAATTATTGTTTGGACAGATACTCTGATAATGCCCTTTGGGTGAGGCTTAAACCATCTAAATATAAAACTTACTATGCTTTTCACTGATAAAATGGGGAAAAATGATTAACACAAGTATAACAGTAAGGGTCCTCATTCATCCAGGTGACATTGTCTTGAAGTTGAGTCATGGCAACTGGAAATAAAATCTCAGAAGACTTATACTTAAAAGATCACAGATCACAAATAGTAAATCAACCAGAGACTATATACGAGAACTGGACTGAGTGACCCCTCCCTCCAAACAGAAAGTACCTGCTGGGTCCAAGAAGCCAAAATTTCAAACACTTCCACTGAGAAATAAACTCCTATTACTCAGTTATTACTCAGTCATTCTATTTGTCAGAATAACCATTCTTGCTCCATAACTTGTTTTTTAACTTGCTCTTGCTAATCCTATTTTTTTATCCTTCTGTAATGCAAGTTATTCAAGTTATAAACTGGCCAATCAGATTCCTCACAATAAACGTTGGTGGTCTCGAGTAAACATTCTAAAAATGGACAGATTGTCGCTGGTTTCGTCTGGATCCAACATGGAGACTGAAATGGCTTAATTTCATTAGAAGTAAGCCATTTTCTATGGCCATTTTCTATCACACTCTCGCAGTCCAGTTTACATGTACAGTCATTGAAAGAAACTCACACTGACAACACACAGTAGTTAAGGAAAAAAGTAGTTGTTGAGTCAAATGCTACGGTCACACTGGGCTCAAAAACGTGTGTTAAAGCAACTGCTTCCAATGGAAAGTCCATGTAAACAAGCACATATGTGCATTTTGGGCTTCTGCAGTCACAACTCTTGCATTCACACGTCACTAAGCAAGTTTTTAAGTCAGTCTAGGTACAAAACAGGCAGCAATTGAATGCTCACTGAAGGCTAAACCTGTTGAACCTTGACCAATCAGGGACTCAGATTTGGTAGTGACGTAAGGGTACCGTAATTTTCAATCTATAATTTCATCACATGGAAGTCAAATGTTTGAAATCAAGATTGTGTGATCGATCACGATGATTGGGCCGTCAATCACGACGGAGAAATGAATAATTGCAGTTATCACATCACGCCACGTCTTTCCCATAACTGGACGGAGCTGTGAAATAAAAAGCCTGGAGCAAGATTGGTGGGATTTGCACCGCTTCGACATTTCACATCAAGCCTCTTCCAACTGTGAGTACATGCTCTAGTGTTGGGTAGTGACAGTCCAGTGTGAACACCATGTGCTACAAGCCTGTTTAAAAACCTGCGTTTGGCAAAAGAAATGGAGATGTTCAATATTACAGAGGGAGCCAACAACTCAACCAAAAACAAAATAGAATTCACCTTTGGTTTAAAAAAAAAAAGTCATTTCAGTTTAAATTAGAGGAGAAATTTGGCATCAGTGAGCATCAATAAAGCAATTCTGAACGGCTTCCCTCTGATCTGTGTTCATGCTCTCCTGAGCGGCCACAGAGCTGCGCCTCTACTTGCCTGATTTCCTGATCTGCTTGATAGATCACAAGCCCGGGCCTCTATAGACCTACTTGACCCTCGAAAGCACCTCTTAGTCCTGCTGCTAGCCCACAATTACTCTTTAAGTCACCACCTCTTTAAGTGAATAGATGTTGTTAGGGCAGTGATGGTAGAGTTCTACTAAAAACTCTCAGCTGTAGTTCCATTTGTGTTCAACTTTTAGTTTTCAACACCGCCGACCTCCCAGGCTCTGTATGACACCACTCCTTTACCTCCTCGCCATCTTGGTTGCTGATCATACACACCATCCATTCAGCATTTGCGCCGCCTGTCCCAAACAAACCCTTTACTGCTCCCACAAAACATCTGTCAGCTGACTTCTTTTACACTTTTGCTCCACAGCCCTCAACAATTGGACCACCTTACTTTAATCAATGACCTTGCTAAAGTTGAGATAGCTGCAAAGACAGTTTAGGAAGAAATGTTTGAGGATGATCATCTTTACATGTCCATTATACAGCTCTGAAAGGGTGCAAAAACATATGAAATGTTTGAGAAACACCTATAAATGTTTCCTTTTACTATATAATTTAACATTTTCTCAAATGTTTTGAAGTTTTTGACTTTTTCCAGATTTCTCTCGCTGACAATTGTCAGTGTTTCACCTCCACTGACCAGAGGGAGGTGCTGCTGTGTCGTCTATTTAAGCCTCCCGGATGTTCCTCTTCTTCTTCTTCTTCTTCTTCAGTCTCTCTGCTGTCCAGATTAGTGTGCTCATCAAGCTGAGCATTGTTTTAATTTGCTGGGCCTGGGGCATATGCCGAGCGTTCACATCATTATTGTCTCCGTGCAACGTGAGTTATCACCACAGCTTATGATAATGTGGCACAAATTTACAGGCTGGGGAGCACTATGGATCCTGCGATAATAAAGAGTGGACTGAGGGGGGTGAAAAATGAAAGTGTGTGAGTGAGGGAGAGGAAGAGATGAAGAAAAAGGTGGCGAAGAGAGGAAGCTCTGTTGGATGTCATTATGAAAGATGATTCCCGGACTGGATAATACATCACGCGGGTGATGTCTGTCCTCTCCTTTTCAGTGTTGTTATGCGAATAAATGCTGATAAACCCAGAGGCAAAAGTGATTATTACTTCCAACATATCACCAGGAGAGAAGAGAAGGGGCGGCAGGAAGAGAGCAACAGGGGAGGGGTGGAAAGAGAAGAAAGGCAAATCAGAAATAGAGCCACGCGGAACACACAACCACCTCCACGATTAGGATCTTAAAAATGTGCACCGCTGAAAAGTGAGTCAGGGATGGCTGACGAGCTTCAAGATGTTTTTCAGATAGAACTGCCACAAAGTTTCCCAAAGTTTTGCAATGTTAGCTGTCTGTAGAGGAATCTCCTTCTATTACGGCGAATTGTGCCGGCCTAAGAAGAGGGAGAAAGAATTCCCTAAAACCCGATGACGATGCCGTCTGTCGCCGTAAAAGTACATAAACTGGTTCGCACCAGCAGCGTGGCTACGGAGTCTCCTCCTGACCAGCTCATCCTGACACACTTCCTATCTTCTCTCCTCAAGACTGACCAGCAACACAATCTAATTACAGCCACGCTACAGAGGGAGACCAGTGTAAACACCAGCTCTTTTTATCTCCTTATACATCTGGACAAGTAGACAAAGTGCTAAAAGGAAATAAATGTGGCCTGACAGCCACATCAAAGAGTTCAGCCAGAGGCTTACTGCTACTTAGGGCACAGGAATGTTGTTGCTAAGCATCAGCCCGCAACCTATCAGGGTGCAAAGAGGGTCCTGTCCTGCCTCGGAGAGAAGGGAAAAGAGAGAAATGAAGAGGAGCGTTGGGGGGAGGTGGAGGAGGGGGGTTGTCTTCTGACATTGAAAGGAGGCTAGGGACTCAAGGAGATCTTTGTAGCTTAAAGCAATTGTTGGAAGAAACAAGCTTTCTGTTTTGTTTTCTCTTGACACCGTTTCTGCTTTTTGTGCTTGCAAAAGACATGCATAAAAATGTCTTTTGATATGTTTTCTCTTTGGGTCTATATCAAAATATTTCTTTTGTGTCTGTGCATGGAACTTTTTTCACATCTTGTCTCCATAAACTGGTGCTGCTTTCTGATCATGTTAGAGATCAGAGGAGACACAACTTGTGAACTTATTTGAGTCAACATTTAATGCCGGCGTGACATGTTTATTCCTTCGCAGGATGGGACTTTATTTATTTATTTTTTTTGTGATTCATGTTTCAGACTTCAGAAGTTGGAGGGGTTGCAAACAATGCAGCACTTTTAGAATTAAACAATGAAAAATGAATAAGTAGCAATAGCTAGGGGGCGACACACAGAGAGCAATAGACGGGATGGAGTAAAAAAAATGCTTCAATTCAATGGAACACATGCAGGATCTTACCGTGTTTATTGACAAGACGTTAAATATAGCCGTCATTCAAACCAAAAAAAATGTACTTTTAGAAAAAAAAGTTTTCATATCCACGCAGTGCCGGAGCTAGAACATTTCATACGGGCGGGCATGAGGGGGGCAGATTTGGACGGGTGGCAAACGAGAACATGTTATTTTAATTCCATAAAAGTCCAGATAAAATATAGGGTTGTGTCAGGAAGGGCACTGAGTGTAAAAATCTCTCCCAAACCAAAAGTGCATATCAGTGAAAGCAGATTCGCTGTGGCGACTCCTGAAGGGATATGCCGAAAGGTGAACAAACAATGTTATTTTTATTTTTAACAGTTATTTAAGAAGCTTGTTTTGATGATTTCTTAATTTTTGTCCATCACGCAGACTCAGAAATTAGGGGGGCAAAGCTTTTTGCATTGACACCTTTGCCCTCCTTAGATCTGTCTCTGCATTCTCATTCAAATCTGCATCAGAAAAAAATTGTTTTCTCCCACTAGTTAAATACTTACACATCATTTTATCTGTAATGTTAATGAATGAGGCTTAAGGCAGTAAAAACATTGTAAAAAGGTCTGAAATTGCTGATGTGCATGTAGAAAAGTAATAATGTGTTGTCCTAGGAGAAAGAACATTTGATGTGTCTGCTCTTCGTACCACCGTTTTCCTTTTCATTTGTTTTTTTTTTTTAAATCGCTAACTGAGCGAGCGTTCAATGATTAACCAGTTTTACTTCAATGAACTTGCTCTGAGTAAATGGATCATATGATCAGTGATCACAAGAGCAACTGTTCTGATGTTTCGCTTGGGGCGCGAGGCACATGAAGCGAACCGGCAGCAGTAAAAAGCGCCGTTCCGTGTGCGTCTGGGCGTCAGGCAGGCCAACGCTGTGTTCTGCGGGATGTTAATCATCTGTAGCAGTGACTCACCGATTGTAATAAGGGCTGTGTTTGTTTTCAGGTTGAAAATTAAGAAGCCATTTGACCTTTCCTGGGAATGTCTTGCGTGGATGATTTAAAGGCAACATTACAGGTGCACAACGCAATTAGCTGGCGACTTTTCCTCTTCTAGGTAAAGTTTGACCTTTTCATTTGATTCATCAAAGAAAGAAGCATAAAATGATTTGCGCACATATTTGAAAAGAAAAAAAAAACCATGATACTTTTTTTTTCTTTAAAGCAAAAAATTCTTCCATCCAAGCAGAATTCTCCGGTAATTTTCATCATGATTTTCTCTTTTTAAAAGGTGCTTGTTTAGCACAAACAAGAGACGCAAACAGAGGAAAGTGCAGCAACTCCAAAGTGTGACATATCATGAAGCTTTCTGTTCCGATTAGGGGCTGTAGCTAACGTCAGAGCTGTTTTCTACAGTGTAGGATGTTAAATAATTGAAGACTCTCCGAGCGGGCCTGTCAAAGGCTTGTCTAGAATGTTTCCTATACAATTAGACACTGAGAGACATTTGAAGAGGACCCACAAAAACAGCCCCAAAAAGTGACATATGAACTTAAAGGAAATTAGCTCTTTACACAAGTGAAATGTGAAGGTTACTTAGCAATGCTTAACTCAGACTGCGGCTGTGTGAAGTGTGTGTTTGACTCAGCCCCGCTACGAAGGCTGCGATTTTCTTTACTTTGAGCCTGCTTCAGTCAGTAAGATCACAGAGGGAATGAAAACTAATTTTGACTCAAGGCACACGGAGAGGAAAAAAAAAAAAACCTGAGATGTGTCGAAATAATGAGATCTCTTGATGTTTTCTGGGAAGATATGGGATGATGCAGACAGATGCACAACTCACATTTTCAACCAAGGACACAGACGCACAAACACCCGTCGAACATTTAACCGCAACTTCAAAACACACCAATTTGTGCATGCGCAAACGCACACAAACACACACATTACCTGAGTGCACGAAGCGTCGAGGGCATGTGGACTTAGACGTTTAAATATTTAATGCAGATATACAGCAGTTTTATCATATAAAGTGGTGTTTTATTTGAACTTTAATCAAAATAAAAAATTTAGGTGGTTCATTTACTTTTATATTTATCAATATCAATATTGTACTTTTTCATTATGCACATAAAATGTTGTGACTGAGCACATATTTTTCCAATGAAAATCCATCATTACCATCATTAAAATGATAAACCTGATGATATCTTTTAAAATACATTTTTATTTCACCTGTAAATACAGAACTCAGGAGCTCACTCATCAATTTCTGACTTTCGCTGCCCCCCCACCCCCTGACAACCTTTCAAGCACTTTCTCACATCCATGTCTCAGAGTTCTGTGATGCAGCGGTGAGGCTGTCATCTTCCACACCTATCATAAGTCACAGGCGAGCGACCCAGATCCTCTTTCGTTAGACAGAACCCTCCGTGGGCCGGTAAGCTGTATCATTACACCATGTCATCTTTATGGCGAGGAGCAGAGCCCTGCTCTCTAATTACACTCTGCTTACTCCATTTACCCTGACAAGGACAGAACAGCAGGCAAATAAAGCATTAAAAATGAAGTGCTTCCCCCCTCGTTTCTTTGCATGCACATGCCGCCATCGCCGTCCCCTGGCTGCCGTCGTTTCTGCGATAGCAGAGTCCTCTCCTGCTGTTCTTGACTTCCCCAACCCTTCCCCTCAAAAGGACTTTTGAAGGTGAGGAGCTGGGTGACAGGCCGCGAATAAAAGAGACAAAGCCGGGATAAAAATTAAATAAAAAGTAGCTGTCAAAAACAGTAATTGGGCTTCTTTGCTGAGCATGCTTTCAGATATATAGCTAAACCTGATTTACTGTCAGTGTTGCTGCCACAAATCAGAGGGCCCTCTGAGAAACACTCATGCTATGAAATTGTTTAATCTCATCAAGTTCTGCTTTCACAGCAGGCCATAAATCACATAGTCTTTGTTATCATAGACCTCCATGAGTGCCTGTGAGCCAGGCAATGGATCGTGGGTGTATATAATCTTGACTGCGCAAACAGCAGGGTCTGTGCAGCCTGAAATACTTTCATATTAGCCGCGGTGCAGCTGGCGAAACACAAGCACCCTGATGGATATCTCATTTCCTGTGCTCTGCATCTATTTCAAGCAAATTATTACTGCATAAATTTCTTGTCAACAGAGACGGCCAATTAATTAAGTGAAAATGCACTCGTGATCGCATCCACACACCGAACGGGGGAGAAGGGGGCCGATTTTTCACATTACCACAGGGGTCACCCGCGATGAATGAGTCTAAACTTTTGTCATAAATTTGCAGCCAAGCCAATATCTACACAGGAGCTACGGCATGGAAAACCCCCTTGAAACATTTACATGAAGAATATTTATGTAAAATTGCTGGAGGACAAGAGCGAGGAAATAAAAAGTTTACGGCTGCAGAACAAAATGTCCGCCGACCCCGGCCTGTGCAGCATTTCATCAAAGCTGAGGACTGGATAGAGATCATGGAAGCACCTTTGCCATTTAAGACACAAACTATCCAGATTTAACAGAGCTCCCGATCGGAATGAATTATTCATAATGTATGACGGGTTGGGAGTTTGTGGGGGTGGGAGGTTGGTGGTTGTTTATTCAGCTTGGACCGTTTATCAGACAGTGAGGATCCCACGGCGGGGATGAGCTTGGAGATTTATCTGTGCTCGGGTTCCAAAGCAGATAAATCAAGGGGTGTAATCATGCTCCTAGTGGCCTAGCTCTGACCTCGCGGTGAACTAATGACACAGGGATATCAAAGCCCCTTTTCCTGTTTCTGGGTTAGGCCCTAAGGTTAGTCCCCCTGTCAAATAGCTAAAGAAAGAAAAAAAAAAAAAAAAGGGGAAACCTGAGGCCCTCCGTGTCCCTTTGTCCTGTTTACACAACACCACTGAGGTGGATTGTTCGGCTTTTCCTAAAATTAACAGAGATGTAACAAATAATAATGTTTGCTCAAACAATGCCTCTGACTATCAATTGCAAGCGTGCAGGCTCGCAATCCCCCATGTAAAAGATACTGCAGTTCAGCTGAGGATGCCTCCCATTTCTTCCCAGAGCCGGAGTTTTCCTCTGTTGGACCGAGCCCGCTCTGATTTATCATGTCTTCTGCTAGCAGGCCGTCCACTGATTAAACCAGTGGAACTTTGTTTCACTCTCCTCTCTCTTTAATCTGTCTCTCAGCGAGATAAATTAGCCAGTGCCGTGCCAGCTCCTGCTCTCTTTAGCTCCCTCCCTCCGTCTCTTCCTCTGCTTTTCCCTCTGTTTATCTTTTCTGTCTGTCACATGATGAGAGGAGAGCAGACACATCTGCTCCTATACGCCGCTGCGGAAGATAGGGCTGGGCGACATCCCTGGTCAGATTTAGCTAGGAGTGTCTGTGAGTGAGAACGAGTGTGTTTTTCCTGTCTTTTTCTCTCCTTGACAACATTCTGTCAAACAGTCTTCCGCTCCTTGGCCGGGCTTATGTTCTTTGTTGTTAGCTAATAAATCAGTGAGTATTTATGAACTATGATCCCCCGTTCTTAGTATTTAATGGCGGCATGTTTTAGGGTGAATTAAAGCAGGATTTTATTCGCTAGGCTGCGGGCCAAAGGTAGGCCTGGGTGCCTCAGTCGGTGAATGTTTTCCCTTCTCTGTTCCTGCCTGCGCACTAAATCATACACATTGTCAGGGACTGCTAAGTTAGTGTATGTCATTGGGGAGAGCAGGAAGCACTGGGCATAATTCTAGCCGTCAGGTTAATTTACTGTATTGGTAGTTTTGTAATCTCCACCTCATAAATTGCAGGAGCTGACAGACAAGAATTTCAGTTTAAAGGAAACATTTATCAGGATTTTGGATGTCTCTGTACTTTTTTTCTCTTTTGGTTTTACGCTTCATAATCCATGCAAATGAAAAAAAAGGAGAAGGCAATTGCACCATTTACTCAGTGTTTCATAGATTTCATCAAGGTTATGTTTACACTAATGCATGTTAAGAACCAAAAAAAAAATTGGTTGATAAAAGCAGAAGAGGAAAAAAAAAAGGTAAGGTTTGAAGACACGACCTTGCTAAAAGGTTTTTATTTCAGGTGAAATATATAAAGCTTTGTCCAAGGGCACTGCAGCAGCATCTGCTTTGCAGATAGTGCATTTGGCGTACAATCTATGCAAGCAAATATAAATCAGGTGAGGCATCTCAATGCTAAGCCTGACTTCCAGAGGCCAACAAATCGTTAACATGAGATTAAGGCCTCAGTGGAGCCATCTATCTCTGGCTGATGGAGGAAAACATCAGAGCAGTCTATGGGCAATATGGTTTCACTGAGTCAGGACTGATGTGTACCAGAATGTGCAAAGTGCCACATGCAGTGGCCTCACAAGACATTTATCACTCAGCCTTTGAAGTATTTTCAACAGTGGTGGTAAGAGACATAAAAAATAAAAAAAACAATGCTTTAAAGCAGTGGTCCCCAAATCTCAGGGCCAAGGACCGGTACAGGTCTCTTGGGACCAAGCTATAAACAAAAAAATTCCATGATTGTAGCGACTTTAGTACTTGACCAGATGCCACAGACAGTCAGGGAGGTCCATTGATTGTAATGGAAGTTTACAAAAAACTTCTTGCCAACAAAGTTCTTGCATTGCACCAGTGACCCCAATGTGCACCAGTGACGTGCAGTCAGGTGAGGCTGTGCACAAGCAAAATATAGCTTAAAAATGCATAAACTAAATAAAAAAGAATATACTTTTTTTTAAATAAAAAAAATATTATTTTTTATAAATGTCTTTTCTACGATTACTTTCTTCTGTGTGGGTTTTCAACATCTCTTCGGTAAAAAGCAACAAATTTACGAGTTTCCTGTTCAAATAGGTGAGACAGCGGCGGGTGAAACAGCAGCAACCTGTGCTTCCCCAGTGCCGCACACATTGACCGGAGCTGCAGCTGACACATGCGCTATACTACTTCAGTCTTTTCATCATCATAAAAGATGCTTTATTTGAAAATGGCCTAATTTGCTTATTTCATCTGTCTGATTACACTGGTGCCAGTTTGGGACTCATTTAATCTTTCTATCTGCTAAAAATTTGATTTAGAAATACATTTCCAGCAGTACACCTGCCTCACCGCAATACACATGCCACAAGGCAGAGGGCACTGGTGAGCCAAGAGAATGTGACACCGCGGCTAAAGAATGATAGAATTAGCGGTAGCAAGTCAAGTGCAGCTGTTCAGTTACTCTTTCATATTGTTTAGTATCATTTTCTAAATGGAGGATTACATTTTTTTGAACCCAAAATTCAAGAATTTGTTTAGACACGTCACACGTCATAAAACAAGGAAACGAAACATGGAATTCATTTATAAATAAAAATAAGTCAATAATAACAATTTGGGTGATTTTTTTTCTCTGCTACAGTTTGTAATTGGAAGAAAAATGTTGAAATGAAATTTTAAATGACACACTTTAACTGTTACCAATCAAATGGTGAATGAGCTACTCTGTAGGGTTCATACGTTTGCAAATCGGACTGACGATGTCAGTGCCTCACCAGCAGTGAACCTCACCACTAGTCACTGATGTGCACTAAATCAAATTTGCCTCAGATCATGTGACAAAGTGACAACAACGGCGGCTAAAATGACTTAGATTTTCGTTTTGTTTATTTTCTGATTCTGAGGGAAGTTTTATTTTGGAAAACTACCAGATTCAGTCCGCCACATCCAACTATGATTTTGTCAGAATTCCTTTATTACTCACTACATAGAGCACTATATAAAGCGTTCACCACTTTGTAGGGCTGTTCGAATCTACTGTTTCAAAATCCGGTGCCCTCAAAATTTCCCCGAAAAAGTCTGCAAAATACCAGCGTGCGTCGATGCTCACTACATGAAAGAATACAATGCATTGCGTTAGAACCAATTTTTCATGTGAAAAAAATGTTTTGAACTTACCTTTTTAAAAACCATCCAGATTTTCATCTTCAGAACACATACATTTTCTGAGCAAAATGTTTTTATTTATTACGTTTTTACTTCAGGAAATCAATGTTGTCATATTTGCTGTTTAAAAAAAAAAAAAAAAAAACTGAAGTAAGAATCGTTGCTGAATTGCTTTTAAAATCCAGCACTTTGTAGTCCCGCACTATATCATTTTTTTAGTAGTTATGGAATAGAGAGTGAATTTGGACATTGTCTTTTAAAACAAAATTTCATAAAGTAGTATTTTCATTTGAAATCTAGATTTTTTTTTAAAAACTGAGGCTTAAAAAATTAAACACCAACTTTAGTCCGATCCGTGAAAATATTGCCGATCCATGACCTTTGCATGCTAATATGAAGCATATTCTTCAGAAACTGATCAGTTACATTGCCTTGATTGAATTGAAAAGGACACTACTCATAAAGTCACGAACAAAGCCAAGTCTCTGATTGGTCAAAGTTCAACTGGTTGAACTTTTGTCATGCGTTGTACAGACTTAATGGACTTAAAAACGTGTGTAGTGATGCGTGAATGTGAGTTTTAAACGTGGAAGGCTGAAACGCACATATACTGTACATAGAATTTTTCTTAAAACGGGCGCTCAGATGAACGTTTTTGAGCCTGGTCTGAATGTGGCTTTATGGATTTGCCATTTCACAAGCTCAGAGGAGACAACTTGGTAGCAATAAAACAGATAAACAAAAAAAAGTGGGAACAATGAACCATATAGTGTCTCTTTTGCTCCATATTACCATATTGGAACCTGAGCTTCATATGCAAACTGCATCCCATCGAATGTCACCAGATACCAACGCTGCAGCCAACAGGCACACAACACAAAGGGGACAGGACCTGAAAGAGACATCTCGTGTCATCACCCAGGAGAGATAATGGAATTGTTATACACTCTTGATCACAGACGCTCTCACGGCATCTCGCTCTATTTTTCACTCATTCTCCGTCTCAGTGCTCTCAGAGTCTCTCTATCGCACAGACGCATGGCGCAGACACACAAAATTCCAGCACACTTCAGTGCGATAGCTCCTCTTCTCTTTCAGGGTTTCATCTCAATAGCTTTTTTATCTGAGCACTTCAATTTGCAAGCCTAGCTGGAAGGCAGCTCCTCCTGATATGTTAATTGCAGGGTACTTAAGCACTAAAAGATTAACATAAAATCCTTTGGAAACAAGCTAATAGTTTATGATAATTCGCGCATGGCCTTTGTCTGTCTATCATTACATTGCCTCTAGCAGTAATTTTATCAAGAGGTTGTAAAATATCATTTAAACAAGTTTGCTTTCAGATAATTAATAGTAGAAACTGTATTATTCAACTCAGTCACAATGGCACCATTAACAATACAGCAACTAGGCTATAATTAAAGTATTTTATTTTATTAACCTGTTCATAATGCTAAATGATACCTCAAAAAGACCTTTTTTCCCCCTAGCACTTCCACTGGGGCAATTACAAGAGGCAGGAAGGCTTCTTTTGTTAGCTGAGCAGAATTAGAAGCCTTTTAATTAGAAGGTGGAGTAGTGGCCTGTAGATCTTGAGCAAATAGATTTGATGAGTTTAACAAATGGGAAATATTCTTCTCTGCGTTGTCTCTGATGAGGTTTTTAGATTAACACAAGGTTTTAAGACAAAACTTTCCCTTCAGTTGGTGATATTAAGGATGTTAAAGGAAAGGAGTGTTGATTGTTTTTTAAATTAATAAAAGGAATGGTGCTTAAAACTGGTTGAAAAAAATTGAATGTCCTGTTCCCCTAGTATTGGAAATCAAAAAGATCAGACTGTATAGGTTTGTGCTGCAATAAAGAAAGACTGTTCGCACTACATGTGTCAACTGTGTCTGAAAGTGGAAGTGTGCTTGATGGACACACTGGCTCTTGGCGGGTACGTGTACGTGCACACACACACTCATTTCTCCAGCAGACAGACCAGCCCTCTCATGAATAATACAAAAAGTCCTTTCAGCAAACATCCCAAATAGCCATTCATTCATCTGCATACCTGCAGCCGTGCAAAATGATTGGTCTGCCATTACCGCTGGAATAAAAAGGACAGAAATGTTCTCCAAACAATTTGCCTCAAAATGAGACAGGAATGATTCTGTTCCTTTCAACAACAGAGACAGGCCCCTGTGCATAATGATGTTAGCGTAATGGGGTGACAGATAGACTGGGAGACCGTGACATTAGCATGAGAAACGCACCAGTGAGCAGCTGCTCAACTGTGGTCTCAGAGGGCCCTCAGACATACACTCTGAACATCGTTTGTCTCACAGCTCTACGAGCCTGACAAATGAAGACACGTCACGTTTTATGTCAAGCAATATACCATTCCACTTTAGCAAACACGTGACTTAAAGACACAGGGAAACCCCTCCACAATGTGCCAATGGACTATCAGTTGTCTTTTCTGTGAGGAATAACCTGCATGTTGATGTCAGAGGGGAAATAAGAGGCAATGTCTAAACCTTTCAATAATGTGGTGACAATTTTTTAAATTACTTTTATGTTGAAAAAATAAGGGGGTTTAAAACACCTCAATGTAGCACATCTAGAAATATGTAAATTCTTAAAGTTGATCTTTGAAAAAACACATTTTGATCACCAATCAAACTCAATTTTGGCACCTAATGAGATGGTCCCTCGCTTAATTACGGTTCACCTTTCGCAGCATCACAGTTTCCGATTTTTTTCAGTGCAATTTTGCATGCTTTTTTTATACAGCGCACTGTGTTTTGTCCTTTAATTGGCTACTGATTTTGTCAATCAATAGAGACATGGCGCAAATCTACATGTATCTTCAATTGCAGGAAGCTTTCATTCTGGACTTACTTTTCTGCAAAGGTTTGAACTTTGAAGTGATGTTCACACAACCCTCGGCGAGACGAGTTCAAGCGGCCACTGCCAAAAAAAGTCTATGTAAATTCAAGATAATGAGCGTTCCAGGCTTCTGTGTTCAAAACACACGCGTTCATGCGACCCGACGTACACTTTTAAAGACTGTTCTCCATCTCTACGTATAACGCCATTGAAGGGCTGCTGAAACCTATTTTGTCAAAGCTTTTTTCATCTACTAGCCTTTATGCTCTATAAGTTGGGACAAATAAACAAATACTTACCACTAAAAACCACTGTCAAAGTCTAGATTCTGCCGAAGTCATCTACAATCCAAACATGGTGGAGGTATGACACTGCAGAGGGTTTGAATGCTTTGTGTAAACATTTATCTTCCCTGTGAGTGTATGTCTGTGTGTGGTTCAGCTTGGTGACAGCAGCTTCTCAGAGACTTTATCTGCAGCATGACAAGACAACCTGTAATATACGAGCATCTGGTGCTCCTCTTCAAACATAGCCTTATCTCACGTCAAACATTCCCCGAGGCCAGAGCAGAAAAAAAAAAAAAGTGGCCTGGGCCAAACCAGACCTCACACTGTCTATCCGCATCCCATCTAACCTGCAAGCCGAAAGAAGAGACTACAAGCTGGGAACAGTCCATCAAAGTGCATGTTTGTGTTTACACTGAGTGCTCTATGAGTGCAGGCTCGACAGATGAGAGCAGCAGCGCAGCATTAAAGTGATGGATTTCATCTGCTTCAACTTTTCCTTCCATCTTACTAATCGACCAGTGGGTTGATGGTGTTTCACTTAACACACAAAAAAACCAAAAATCTGTTGACTTGAGCAAATCCGTTTAAGACAAGAACGTATCTGACCATTACTTAAGTTTACATGCATTAATTTAGCATTAATCTTTAAGATAAATTGTCAAGGCTGTTATGGACTTCAGAGCTGGCCGGAAGAGCTATGTGAACGTCACCCTTTCTGAAGGTGACCTACGAGTGCTGGAAAGTCATTAATAAACTTTATCAAGATGAATGTATCCTTGTATCAACACAACATCCCTAAACAATTTAGAAATGTTTTCAAGTAAAGGAAAGTGCATTGCCTTCAGCAGCCTCTCAACACAATCCCTTTGAAGTAGGTGAAAACAGTGAAGCTCCGTAATGAAGCCCCGTATTCTGCTGCATTCTGAGCTATGCTAGGACCACTCCCTTTAGCCAGCCTATAGGGGGAGGCGGAAGGCGGGGTGCAGACATGCCCCTCTCTATGGGCTCTCCATACGTCTTGTGTTTCACTTCAAAGTGAGGGCATAGGGCATTATACCCCCCCCTCCCAACTTGGATTCATTCAGCTCACAGCTGATTCCTCCATGTGTGCACGAGTGTTTGTCTCACTTTGACTCTCACAGGGCCCCTCTAGCTTTCATTTCAGACTGCTTTCTTTTCTCCCCCTCTCATTTCTTTTTGTTTTCGGTAAAGGCCAAGGGGGGCCCGTAAGAGAACATCCCATAACTTGTGGCTTTCGGTTTGTACATCATTCTTTGATGTCTGATAATGATGGAGCACGCTGTGCAAACTCTAAACATACTGTCACAAAGCTCCTGGAATGGTTCATAACTTAATGCAAAGCTTGCTCATATTATAGCAAAACAAGGACAACTCACTGACCTCTGCAAGCCCGGTGACGACTGAGGAACAGCACTGCATTAAACGCAAAGAGAAAGGCAGAGCAAGGCGTGTGCAGAGACAGGAAGTGAATCTGAAAAGGATAAACAGCAAAGAAGAGCTGAGTGGCGGTGCAGGGAGGTCTCCCCCTTACAAATCCTCTCTTTTTTTGATCTCTTCATCCACATGGAAGAACAGCGGCAGGCGGGATTATACGAGACAATTGAGCCTTCTCCACCAACCCTGACGTGATCGGCTTTTGTGAGGGCTCTGATCATTTTCAATTACGCACATCTCCTTACATCCTGTAACAGCTACAGTCCTGGTCTTGGACTCCAGTCACCCTTCTGCTCCCCTGCAGCCTCCCTTTTTTTTTTTTGCTAAGCCTCTCATTTCCAGACTGCATGCCTGCAGTGTCTGCTGAGAAACTGAACAGGCTTGAAATACAATTTTTTTAGATAAGAGGCTAAATAACCAGATCAAACCATACTTAGAAAGGTAAATCTTGTTAATAAATAAGCATTCATATCAGTTTTCATTAAAAAAATGCCAGCATTTTATTTGCTTAAAGTGCTTAATTTTTAACTTATAAATATTTTTTCCCCGAAATGTAGCCCTAGTTCCAGTTGATGTTTAATTTCAGACAAACTTTGGGGAATTTCTGCCTCTCAAGGCTAAACGGAACTTGACTAAAACAGACAAGAACACTACGGGGCTCTGGGCTTTGACAGTCACTCGGGGTTGGCAATATCAAGCAGAGGAATATGTCTCTTTTTGATTTTACAAAAATAAAAGAATGCCCATCACACACATTCACTACTTCACAAAATAAGATGCCCCCCCCTTTTTTAAGACACATTGACAGGAATAGCAATCTGAGGCAAAATACCTGTCAGTCAATTGAAAATGAGGTATGATTGACATGTGCGCCAAGTAATATGTTTGCTGCCTGTGACTTCTTCACTTATGTACCAGAGCAGAATGAAAAATCCTACGGATTGATGGAACATATGGAAAAAAGTCAATGTATGAAATATTCAGTACATCCACTAATGCAATGGTTTATAGAACCCACTTCTACAAACCCACAATTGAAGTGTTTTCTTTGGAAGAAAAACAGTCTTTGAAATTGTGGAGACATTTTGGTCTTATCTTCCTTCCCTTGCACTGTCCAATAAAAATTGTTCATTGCACAAACTAATTTTGCACATCATGTCAAACAAACTACGCACCACAATTGATGTAGAAAACAACAAGGCCAAATTATGAAATTTCCACCACTGTGCTGCAGTATGGGGGAAAGAGAAAAGGAAACACAGGAATTTGTAGGATTTGTAATTCAGATCTGGGATCATGTTATCACATAGTTTGAAAGAATACTAAATATTTGAATAATTGTCTAACCTAACCTAGTCTAACCTAACCTAGTCTAGTTCATCCTGGCCTACAAGCTCCCACCTGCTTCAACAATACTGAAAAACACAAGGCTTAAAAGTTAAAAGCATCTTTGTGTGAAGACCTGCAGCCACATTTTGCTTTATGTGTTCAATATAAATGTTGCACCTTTAACTTTACCGCAGCCTGTCTTTGTCTTGCACTAGCAGATCTGTGGACAAAACATCTGTGAAATATTGCACCACATCTAAGCAGTTTCTAAAATCAAGGCTTAAAAAAACACACAATATAAAAGAAAAGGATTAAAGTAGAAATAAAAACAGCCAAGATTGTAAAATGGCTAAAAAAAAAGCACCGGGAAACCTCCAAGGCCATCTTTGTCGCAGTCCCTCAGAGACAAAGCAACAATAGGAAACTCATTAAGAATAAGATTTACATAAATGCAATGCTACTGGTACTAAAAATGACTCAGAAGTTTGGAAAAACCTGTGTAAATACAGAACTGTCCACACAGACAGGACTGATTATAGTTGATACAAACACAGATGAAACAAACACATGTAGCAAATTCTTAAACAGATTTCAGGTCAGTCAAAAAAACAAACAAACTCTGATTTAAGGTATTTTATAGCAAATCCAGCTTTAAAGTAACTTTAGTTTCTAAAACACCCCTTCAATGCAAATAAGTAATTTAATTGTATTTATTTATAAATTTAATTGTAATTTATACAATACAAAAACTAAAATTTTTTGCAACTCTCTTATTGTCAGTGAAAAATAAACTGCATTCACTGCTGCCTAGTATTTTTTGCTATTTTTTGCCAACATCTGGACATTTAGGAGTTTGAAGGGTGGGCAACTGTTGCAAAGTCAATCTTCTACACCAGTTTTTTTTCTTGTGTGAAGGGTCAGATGGTTGCTGGGGCCTTTTCTGGCAACTGAAGGTAGGTTATAATCTGGCGGCCACACAAACATGGACAACCACACATTCACTCCCAAAGGACAGCTTAGGTGGGCAAACTATAGCCCGGGGGCCACATGCAACCCAAACTTCCCGCCAAACTGGAATAAATGATATTGATAATCCACAATCATATTTTGTTTTCCCTGTAATTCTGGTGTCTACACATAGATGGAGCACTACAAATACATTGACCTTTGTTTAGTTTCAGAAAGTTATTTCTGCATCCATGTGCTATTGGAAGATTTGTTGTTTTTCTGATCTTCATGAGTGCTTTTTAAGTTGGACAGTCATTTTTCCGATCATTCCAACACCACATGAACACAGCACTTCTCTAAATTTGCATTTTTACCTGAGGGACATCAACCAATTGGTGCAATTGGTACTAAAATGAAAACAAAAGTACCAGTTTTGAAATTAAACTCTAAAATGTTCTGTTTTAAAGTATATATAATAATTTTCATTTAAAGTTAAAGCATGTTTCCGTCCAGATAGCTCCTGCTCCAGCCCTTCTGTCAAGTTTTAGAACCATTTGTGGCCCATGAGTCAACCTTTCCATTTTTTGACTGTGAGAGGAGGCCAAAAGTGCCTGGAAAGAAAGCCTGTACATTTATGGAGATAACATCCAAACTCCACAACGAAATGACCCAGCCAGGATTTGAATCAAGTCCTACTCACTGTAAGTTGAAGGTGCCAACCACTACACCACCATGCAAGTCAAATATCAAGTTTTCATTTTACATTGATACAAGGACCAAAACACAAAATTCAAAAGCTTTTTGTTATAACTCTCCGTCACAATAATCATATTTAGATGTGTTATACACACATGATATTTTAAAGAAAAATATTGGTCAGGTATAATGCTTGTTTTAAGAAACTTTTAAGGTATTTAAAAACTGGGCAAAAAATAATGAAATGCTTTTACAGATTTTGAAGAGGCCATTCCACGAAAAAACAACTTTTGCTTTTAGGTGTATACTGTTCATCCCTTACTATAAACAACCTCAAAGCGGTATTTTGATCCATTCATGCATTTCTGAGTAATCATCTAAAAACCTGTGCTCCCTGCTGCAGCCCCTCCCCTACCCAGAAAAAACGAGCGGGTTCTCACGAACTGACATCATGGATTGAGGACAGCCCCTTTCAGGAAGAGTCTGCGCTGCCAGCACTGCCCCCAGTCTAACACACACACACTTTCTCTGCGGAGCTAATGATGATCCGTAAAACGCTTTCATATTATATGCCCAATATGCACATCCATCTTTGCAAAAAGTTTGGATGTTGTTTGTTTGCATGCACAGACACGCACAGGCACACTGAGGCCTGCGCTAGGACAATCGTGAAATGGGCGGGACAGACAAGGAGTGAAAGGCGGTGCCTCAGAGATCGAGTCCTTTTACTTCCGGGTGTGAAAAGAGTCCACAAAAACAGCTCCTATTTCATAAATAATTTGTCTTTTTAGTATTACAACAGTAATATATGATCATGTATATGGATATAGTTTACTCTGAAAAACTTAAGAAAATCATGGCAGGTCGCCTTTAAAAGAATTGGTCCTTTGTGATGTCAGAAATTATTAAAAAAAGTTAAAGCTGTTCATAGTTGGGATAAATATAACAAATATGGGTACAACCACTGATCCCCATCATATCTGTACTTCTGCCAGTGACAAGCTGTCATTGTAAACTTTTATTGTATGGTAGTGTCCTCCACAAAAATCCTTTCTAGGGTGAGTTTGATTCCCCAGATCTCTACAGCTCGTTGCTTGGGGCCCCCACTTCTAATCACCTTTCATTACAGCTTTCTGATCCCCCAGCTTCCCTTTGTACACCACACTTCGTCATCTTTATTTTCCAGTCTAATTGCATATGAAAGATGCCCCCTTTGATTCTGCCTGCATGCCAAAGCGTTATCAGGGAGAGAGTGTCGAAAAGTGTCGTGTGCCTGTCTGCTCGCAAGCTGAGGGAGCTGCATATTCACTTGCCGAGGACAAACCCGTTTCTCCCTGAGATATGACACGTCTATCACCAGCTCAGAGAATATCAGCACTATCTGTCAGGGTAATAGAAATGGGTAGGGGGGTATCAGGACTGCAGGGAGGGATGGAGAGAAAAAAAAAAAACATGCTTTGATTATGTTCTTAAAACAAATCACTCAGATGTGTATGCTTCATTTTCACAACAACGTGACCCCGATACACTAGTCTTGTCAAGTGTAGCTCATTTAACCCATTCTCTTCTGTGTCTTATCAAAAATGTAAATAAAAGAAACCAGACAGTAACCTTTTTTCTCTCTTTTTCTTTCTCAAATGCCATCATGTGTTGCTTTTCTTTGGAGGTTGTGTACCCACCATGTAAGGGTTGTTCGCTGTCAGTGCGTAACCTTTTCAAAACGATGCCTCCAAGACCCTTGGTGGTCTTTGTACAGTTCAAGAAGGCTGGTTGTCCGTTGTTTTTATGCTCTTGTATTTTTTTTCTTTTGTTTTTCCGGGAACCTAAATGCAC
>BSAI01000096.1:8464481-8507430 GCA_036245035.1 Adrianichthys oophorus | reverse complement strand
GTTCATTCCGAAGCGTGTTCCAGGATGAGGTCTCTGAAACGGGAGAGACACAATGAGACCTCACCCTGACAGAATCTAATCAAGAGTTGTCCTAACATATTACAACTGACTTAAGCTCTATCTTCTCTTCCAGTTAAGTCTTAGTCACTCTGAATCAAAATAACCAGGGAGACAAAAAGAAAAAAAAAAGAGAAATGGGGGGGAAGATTAGGAGGTGGCGAGGAAAAAAGAAAAACCACACATCCCTTTCTGACTGAAAAAGAAAATTACTTCCGGCTCCAATTTCGGCATATGCCAGAGTGAGCTGCAGAAAGATAAATGAGCTCTCCAGCACCAGGGAGGAAACTGATTCTTCATGTGGCATGGCACTATTTACTGACATTAAGAATGATAATATCAATCAGCAAGCTGTCAGCAACCCAAGTGGGCTGTGAGGAGAACAAAGGCCCCACTGTCTCTCCTTTGATACAATTACAAGGCGATGTTGATGTACCTGCCATTCAGGTGCAAATAATGTCATCACCGCATGGCAGGATCAGGGTGTGCGACTCCACGGTGATGAGTAAAACCGCCTCGAGCCCCTTTCCGAAAGCTATGAAAAATAAACCTGACGGGTTAATGAGCTAGCAATCACCACAAGAAGAAGAGAAGCGGAGCACCAACATGTCTGCACTCACCCCCTCCCTGTGAAATATCGCTGTGGGTAACCAAAATTTTTTTTTTCTAGCTTTAGTGGTGATGAGCGAGAGAAAACACATGGCTATGGCATCGGGGAACCGTCTTTGTAATTACTTCTGGCCATCTTTCAAACCTTTCTCTCTTCGGAGAGAAATGTGTGACAACATATAACAAGAAAGCCAACAGGCTTTCCATACAGAATAATGGAATCCATCATCACTGAGCCAGACACACCTGTCTGGTTTTGAGAACAATGCCACGCTGCCTATTTATTAGGTGCCAGAAAAGTTTATGTTTGTGCTATGACAGTGACAACAACTTGATCCTTTACATTCTTTGGAGGGGGACTCGGAAGCTTCAGGGAAAAAGGAAAAAGGAGGAAGGGAAAGACTGACTCGCATATTTTCTTCTCTCTTGGTTCACTCTGACTTTTCTTTCTTCCTGAAAGCTGTCTGCTAAAGAGTCATAAGATAAAAAAGAAAGACTGTCACTCCCCAGGAGGCTTTCACTAATTCATTCGTCCCCACTTTGAAAAGATACACAGAATCACCACCTGATACCTCAAGTTCATCTCCTCCTGTTTCAGCTTTCAAAACATGAAGCTGTGAAACAAATGAGAGAAGACTGACCTAAATATCTACCATATTTTCCGCACTATAAGGCACATAAAAAAGCCTGAACTTTTTCCCAAAAAAAATCAACAATGTGCCTTATAATCTGGTGCATGTTAAATGGATTATTTCTGGATGTGCTTACTTACATTGAAGGGATTTTTGAGAGTTACACAGCTCTTTCAAAATGTCAGTGGTTATTTTTGCGTGTTCCAAGCAAGGTCAGTGTTATGTAAAATACACTAACACGATTAATGTGTAGCAGTGTCGGAAAGTGTTTTCTTTACGTGTTACTAATAAGGTTGGGAGTTAGCATGGTCACGGTAATGTTAATTTTAGCCAAATCAGTCTGTTTTTTACTTGTTGCAAAGAAGGTTGGGTTTTATTGTGAATACGCTAATGTGGTAAATGTGTTTGTGTTTTTTTTTTACATGTTAAAATTCAGGTTGGGAGTTAGCGTAGTCACAGTTAGCTTAGCGGTATCAGTCTGGTTTTTTTGACGTTTTGCCAACAAGGTTTGGTTTTATTGCGAATACACTACAGCAACTAATATGTAGTTGTGTTTGTTTTTTTTTACATATAACGAACAAGGTTGTGAGTTGAAGTGGTACCAGTAAGTGCTTTACGTGTAGAAAGTTGGGTGTTATTGTGAGTACATTAATGCAGAAAATGAAGCGGTGTCAAACTGAGTTTTTTTTTTTCTTTTTTTCTTACAAATAACTAACAAGGTTGTGAGTTGGAGTAGTCACAGTAACATTTGTTTAAGTGGTACCAGTGAGTTTTTAGCATGTGTAAAGAAGGTTACTGTACTGAGTGTTATTGTAAATTTGCTAACACAGGCAATGTGTAGCAGTGTCGGACTGCGTTTTATTTACGTGTTCCTAATAAGGTTGGGAGTTAGTGTAGTCACAGCAATGTTTGCTGTAGCTGTATCAGTTTTCTTACGTACTGCAAACAAGGTTGGGTGTTATTGTGAATACACAACATGGCTAACGTGTAGTGGAGTGTGGGGATGTTTTTATTTATTTATTTATTTTTTTAAACGTTAGTAACAAGGTCTAAGGTTAACGTGTTGGTCACAAACAAATTCTAGAATTACTGTGAACGCAGTTAATAAACTTTGACTGACAGATTTATCTCGGACTTTCTTGTATCACTTAATGCACTTTATAGTTCGGTGTGCCTGCAGTGCAGAAAGTATGGGATATTTTAAATAATTTGAACAAGCACTGGCGATCACGCTTAATTTTCTCGATAAAAGTTAATAAAAATAGTGACCCACTTTAAACTAGAATCCAATCCCCAGGTTTAAGCAAAGTGAACATCCATATTTTAGGATAGTTTTAAAAATGTGGGTCAGGATTAGTTTACAGGTGGTGACTTTTCACCCATTGAGAAAGTGTCAAAATATACTTAGAAAATTAGACAGTCACACATTGTGCTGCTCTTTGGGCTATCACCTCAGTCTGACTGCCAGCCAGCCATGTCGACATGCTTCTTAACTGTCCTTACTGCTGGCTGCCATCTTAACAGTTAATAATTAGGTTTCTTCCTGCCACAAAACACAGTGCCATGGTGACAAAAGCCAATGGCAACCAAGGTGGCGGTTCGGCTGCCACATTATAAATAGACTGACCGAATGATTAATGAGAGGGGCCACTGAGCTGGAGCAGCAATCTCGCACACAGACAAAAGCCGCCTGCACACAATAAAAAATTAAACAAAACACAAGGAGACAAGCTCTGTCCTCGGATGGAAACAAGAGCTGAGGCGGAGCGGAGGAGAAAGTGGAGACCTGCCAATAAATTACAGAATTTCAAGTGAAAGCTTGAAGACTTTATTTAACCCCTAAACCAATTCCGGAGGGGGGTGGTGGGCGGGTATCCTCATTAATGTTTTGATACGTTTAGTTAAATGGCAGGGCCAAGCAGGTTTCAAATGCAGGGGAATTCGAGTAGAAAAAGGGAAACGGGGGAAGAAACAGAACAATGCAGAGGTCTGGAAAATTGAATTATTCGAGAAGCAAGAATTTGTGCCTGGGTGAGCCATGCCAAAATCGAATTTGTTTAGGAGAGAGATGTGGTTGCCAAAAGAAAAGTTGCCTAAAGAGCACATTATCAGCACAACAGGGGACTGGATGGACTACTTAATAACACAAGAATTTTAGAGTAGCATCAGTTCAACAAAACATTTTGCATCTTGTTTAACACAAACTGCTAGTCTCTAATTTGCCACAAGACAAGGATCCAAAATAAAACCACCAAGTTAATTTGTTTTTTTTCCTTCACTTTTGATTTGAGCTGAATTTTCTTCCAATTTACTTCATTTACCGCTTCTTCACTTAGAGACTGGCCAAGCATAATGTTACTTTTCATTATTTATAAAATTATAGATTTTAAGGTACACAAGTCAAATCAATTATAGTAATTTTCAATTTCTATAGTAAAGTTTCACATAAAAAAATTGAAGCGGTTTTCAAATTATCATGAAAATTTGGATGTTCTTTTTCTTCAAGCATTTTTTTTCATTTTTTCATTTGATCTGCCTTATTCTTACCCACCATTTTAGCTCTAACCGGCTGGCAGGGCTCTCAGTCGTCACAACATCTCCTTTTAATGCCCCTGACAGGGGGTTATTTGCTCCTATATATGTTTTCTGTCCAATTACCACATGGCAGGCTGGAGGCTGCCAAGCCACGCCACTAAAATGCTGATGGTCACCTCTTTGACTTGTCCTTTCTGCCTCCTGCACTATATTTTTTGTCTTTTTAGATTCTATTATAGAGGAGGGCTCTTATTTTGCTGTCCATGGTTGAAAGTGTTGTTTAACATCTGGCAAGCATCAACACCACAATGTGAGCTATTATTGGAGATAGATAGGAAGTGTTGGACTTCGATTTCTTATTTTTCTTTGAAGTTGCGTTGAAAACACGTGCTATTGACGTTTTACACCAAAAAAATGGCAGAGTTTATGCAAAAAGGCAATTGTCAAATTGAACAAAGAAACTCAAGCGCCCTAAAAAGTCGAGGGAGGCTGAATTACCACACACACACTTTCCTAATAACGTCTGAACGTTTCAGCTTGAATATTTAATGCACAAAAGCAAAACACGAGAACACAAACTATACTAATTAGTCCAATTTGCCTAAATCTTTGTGGCCGTTCAAATATGATGTAAAATAATAATGATACACTGATGTCTCAAATACATAAGTTGCTAACCTTCTGAATCAATAGAGGAAAACAGACGGCATTTGTAAGTATAGCTTTAAGCTAAGTGGAATGCTAAATACAAAGCCAGCCATTGATACCACAATAAAAAATGCATGATTTCAGAGGGAGCAGCCTTTTATCTACAAGGCAAGATCAATAGTGGGAAGGGGTTATGGAATCAAAGTTGTTTTGCTGGTGCAGTTGCTAACTGACACGCTCAAAAAACATCTGCACACAATTTGAGGGAACAAAGCATTGCAAGGGAGGGGAGGCAGGTAAAGTTCTGTCTTTAAAAAATATGTTTTCACTTTTACTAAGGCAATATCAAACGTTAAGTGAGGAGGGCAACAAAAGTCAGATTACTTCACAAACGATGAGCTCCAAGCAAGATCAGTTAAATATTCATCTTGTTTGTTTTCGGCTTGAACAGGAAAAAAGAAAACTAAATATATAAAAGTACAAAGACAAACCAGCAAGTCAAGACACTATTTGTGCCAGACAGAAATTCAATATATCTTATTGCTTTTGTTTTAGAAAACCGGTAAACAATGAAGATACACACACACACACACACACACACACACACACACACACACACACACATATATGTAGTTGGAAGTATGGGGGGAAAAATGGAATAATTCATTTTATAACGTGTACATTTATTGAATTAAAGTAGACACAATATAAAAATGTCCAACTTTTTTTTTAGGCATCTTCTAAAGTCAAAATGTTGATCAAAATGACCATCAATGTGAAAGAGAAAAACTGAAATCTTAGCCTTGGGTATGGTGCCCAAATATTTACAATACTACATGTTTAAAACATGTTTTTGTTTTACTTAGAAGAAGTTAGATGTTACCTACTAATAAACAAAATGTACTATATACTGTAATGTAATTGTAATTTGAAAGTAACTAAAGTAAACACAATTGGAAATAATTTTCCTCTAAGTCACTTTAGATTAAAATTAAAAAGTAAACGTTATTCAATGTAGACAAAAACTAAACTGGCCTAATCAATCATGAGTAAAGTAAAAATAAGAACAATCCATCCATTTTCTAAACCTGCTGTATTTTTGGGGGTCACAGGGTTTTCAAGGCCTAACCTCGCTGCTGTTTGGTAAAGGCAGGCTCCACTCTGATCAGGTTGTCTGTCCCAGGGCCAGACAATCACACACCCAATCACACCTAGGCACAATTTCGAGGACTCAATCAAGCAGGTACATGTAAACTCCACTCAGAAAGGTCCCAGCTAGGAATTGAACCAGCACCTTCTTGCTGTGAGGCGAATGCGCTAACCACTGCTCCACCGCGCAACACGTGAAAAGAGAAGAATTAGGAAATGTGATCCTTACATGTTTTCTAATCACATCTTATGCCTACTATTTTTTTAAGAGCTCAGTGAAATAATGAATGGAATGAATGAATGGAATTGTTTTAAAAGATATATTTTTATTATACTTAAACCAGCGTGGAATGCTACAAACCTGTTTGCATTACACATAATTGAAACGGTAAATGGCGAATACTTGTATGGCGCTTTTCTAACTTCTTTGAAGGTCTAAAGAACTTCACAGTCTCAATCACCCATGCACACATTCACATATTGATAGTGTCTTACACTGGCACCAACCTTAAACCACCAGGAGCAACATGAGATTCAGGGTCTTGCCTAAGGACACTTTGGCACATGGACAGGCAGGGCAGGAACTGAACCTGCAACCCTCCAATCAGAGGCTGACCGCTCTACCTGACAATGTAACAGGAAAAACAGCCATTTATTGGAAGCGTATTATATATGAAAAAAAAAAAAGAAAAAAAAAAAAGGGGTTTTCGTTCCAAATTGTTGCGCTAATTCTTTTAAGCACAACAAAAGCAAACAACTACAAACAGGCAAGTATGATGAACAAAACAGACTGGTGATATTGTGACAAGCACATAATCAAAACGGACACAGACACATTGTAGCTTTTCAACTTTTAATTGCAGGTCATTTTATAGTTTTTATAGTTTTTGTAGTTCTTAGGAATATAAGCATGCAAAACCCAAAAAACATACAATTAGAACAAAAAACATCTTTTTGTTTTAAAATTGTATAGCAATGTTCTTCCATACCCTGCGACAGACTGGCTCCTGTCCAGGGTGTACCCTGCTTTTGCCCATAAGTAGCCGGGTTAAGCTCCGGGACCCACGTGACCCCGAAAGGGACAAAGTGGGTTTAGAAAATGGATGGACTCTTCCATACAGGTAATCTTATGAGCAGATGACGTCAGTGTCTTGCCTGTTTGCTTTTATAGTTCTAAAAAAAAAAAATTGGCACGTAAGAACACGAAAAAAAATTAGCAGAAAAAACACCAAAAATTTCTCGCATTTTTATTGAATACTCAAAAAAAGGAAACAAAGAACTCCTTTTTTTAAATGTATTGCAATGTGTTTCCATACAGATAATCTTTTAGTTTTCATGTCCAGATGATGTTAGTGTCCAGCCTGTTTGCTTTTGTAGTTCTAAAAAAAAAAAAAAAGTTAACACCTAAAAACATTTTTTTTAAAATAGCACCAAAAACACAACAAAATTAGACCTATAGCACCGGCTTTTTTTATTGAATAAATGAAAAAATTAGAACAAAGAACTCCTTTGTTTTTATTAAATACAATGCGCTTCAATACATGAAATCTTATAGTTTTCTTGACCAGGTGAGGTTAGTGTACAGCCTGGTTGTAGTTATTTGCTTTTGTAAATATTAAAATTAGCTTAATTTTTTTAAAATGAATATAATACACTTCTATAAAACTGGATAAAGGCACAGAAACTTTTTTTTTTTTTTTTAAAAGGGAAAGAGAATCAAAAAATCTTTTAGACTGCATGCTGAACCAAAGCTAAATGCTGTATTGATTTACAGAAATCCTTTGGCCCGGAATCTTTGATCATTGATTTCAACATGACACTGACAAAGCAAATTATTCTGTAACTCAATCCCTGCCGCTCATGACCTTAGCCCTGTAGTTGGATTGAAGAAGAGGTAGCAGCTTTCAACAGAGGATTGGGGCTGTCTGGCCTGAGAATGTGACAGGATAAAGACAGAAAAGACAGTCAGGAAAAAGAAAGGGTCATGGAGCAGAAACAGAGACACAAGAGAATGAGGAAGAGGGCCAAAAAGGAGACACAAAGAGAGAGAGGGAAACACGAGCAATAGAGGCAATGAAAGTGATTGGAAATGATTGACACACTGTGAATTTGTTACAGGTAAAGAGTGATGGTTCAGGCCACAGAGGGGGATTGGTGAGAAAGCTAACATGTAGCAATGGGATCGTTCATTCTGCTCTGCAGCTAGCGTTAGCAGCTACCCTGTCACTGCTGCCTAAACAAGCCCAGTGTTTTCATCTCCATATACGCAACGCAGCACTCTGTCTTTTCTTCTGATGGAGATAAGATGTATAAATTATGAGCAGCTGACAAAGTCTACTCCAGCGCCCCCGGCGTCTCATCAATCACTAGCCTGTGTGTCAGCAGGTAACTGACGTGGCCCGCGGAGGCACAGCCCCCTCTTTAGGTGTGTAAGTGTGCAAAAATACGAGTTTGTTTCTGTGCAATTGAGCTTTGGTGAGTGCTTGAGTATCATGCATATTGGATGTGAGAGGTTGCGTGAACAGCTGATTCAGTTTTTCCTTCAAGCTCCAAGACTTAAACACAAAATGTCTCCAAACACTGGCCGGAAATACAACATCTTGGTGTGTTTGTGAACTTTTCCAGTTTTACATTGAGGTAATTGTGAGGTTTTCTTGAATGGGAAAAAATAAACGCCAAGACAAGAAATCATATTAAGAACTGCTAAAACCCATTTAAAAAAACAGTAGGTGGAGAAGTTAAGGTCTTTGAAGGGCCAAAGTAGAAGTCTCAGCAAGATTATTGGTGTCAAATGTGTTTCATAAAGCTCATTTTCCACAGACTGCAAATATAACATTGTGCGGGCCTCAAACTGTCAGTGTAGCAGTGTAGCTGTGACAGAATTGCATTACAGACACACTTATTCTGTCTTTTTCATGTAGGAATTTTCCCAAAAATCCGTCTGCAAACGGCAATAACAAAGTGTTCAGAACTCGTTGTTAAAAGAAGGAACCTAATCGCACTCTGTCACCAACACAATGCAATTACTACAACTTGTCAGTGAGGGATTTCATTCAGCTTTCATTTAATCACTGTTTTTTTTTTCCCATTTCTCAAAGAGCCACTCCAATGACAATGGTGTTTTTTGTGTTTTTGACAATTTCTTTTTGCTAAAAACTGCATAATCCTAGTTAAAGACCACTGGGAATGATTGCCCAAGAGATAAGAATATAATTGAAGTAAAAGTTACCAGAAAGAAGTGAACTGAAATGCTCCAAGTCCAAACAAAGTCTGGCTCACAGATGGCTACTTAAAAAAGAGAGAACTAAAAGATAATTCATAAAATAACTAGCTTGATTTAATGTAGAGTTTCCATTCAAGGACGCTTAGAAGTGTAGAATGTTTTCTCTACACTCAATGAAACATTCATTAATTTTGGACTCAACTGCTGTATAACCTCTAACCGCATTACTGCAAAATTACACAATGTTTCTGCAGACGGCCCAGAGCAGGTAGCGTTCTTTCGCTTTCACAGTATCGATCTGCCGTCTTGAAGAGAAGTTCAAGAAGGGGAGAGTCAAGCAAAAAAAAAAAAAAAAAAAAAAGAAAAAAAGTCGGACTCCCCATAGGGACAAGAGAAACGGCCCATCTCAGCATCAAACACGAGAGCTATCATGTTTTCTGTGATGAGCACAAACATGAGACACGGCCTGGAGCACCAGTGTAGTCCATCCACATAAACAAACCTCTATAAAAAAACAGTTCCACCCAACAGAGAAGGGAAAGAGCCAGCAAGACAAGAGGCCAGGACAGACAGACGTCAAAGAAGACTCACGTCCAAGCCAGAGGGGAGATTTGGACACACTGGAATGAAAAAGGCAAGGAGCTTCTTTAAAGGATGATTCTGTCTATAGGTTTGGTATAGAACTTCGTGGAGACTGATGTCTCACGAATTACGTATCCTACACTGTTTGAATTGGTTAGTGATGGCCAAATCAAAGGCACTAGTTTGGTGAGAAAGTCAGATCCTACGCCTTTTGAAAAATCCCTCTGCAGAAAAAGGAGGGAGACATCTGGAATTCAGCTGACAAAGTCCTGAAGTTGGATGAGCCTGAAAGAATGTGAGTCCATGTGGTTTAAAGCCCGACTAAAAGGCTACCATGCCAAAAAACGCAACAAAGGCTCAATTGGTTGATTGGTGATCTCTTTCTTCATTTATTCTTGGGCCGTGGCACAGAGGTAGAGCGGTCGACATCTTTTTGGAAGATTGAAAGTATAGTTCCCGCCTTGCCCGCCCATGTGTCAAAGTGTCTTTGGGCAAGACACTAAACCTGGTTAAAGGTTGGTGCCAGTTTAAGACCCCCATCAGTTTGTGAATGTGCGTGTGAATGGGACTGTGACTGTAAAGCACTTTGGGCCTTCTAAGAAGATAGTAAAGCGCTCTATGAGTAAGCACCACTTACACCAGTACAGTCAATTTAGTCATTGTCAGTAATGAGACATGTTACAGCTTCTCTACATCAGTGATGATGATGAGCTTGACAGAAAGACCCCTTTGTCGGCATGTTTGTACATTTTTGTCGCAATTGATTTGGTTTCAAAGCCTTTGTTATACAGAGATGTCGGTTCTAGGTCATGGGTCACCAAGTATTGCCACACAATTATGTTCATAAATTGTACTCCCACAAATGGAAAATGGCTTTAATTCACTGCATGTTTTGCCCGCAGTGGACTGGGGACCCTTCCATGGTGTAACCCGCCTTCACCAAACAGTGGCTGGGACAGGTTCCAGCATCCCCGAGACCCCAAAGGGGATTAAGCGTTCAGAAAATGGATGAATTCAGATTTAGAGGAAGCATTATGAATCTGTCATCTTGGAACTACTTTATATTGGCTTTGATAAACTGATAGATTTTTGGTTGATTACCAGCAACCAGTGTCCACCCCTGATAACCCACTCACATACTCCTATAAATGCGAGAATAGTCCTGCCTCAGTGTCACTTGACCCATCCGCCCTCATGTGACCTCTGGTCAGCCCACACTCTCAAATATTTCCATTGTTGAACAAGCACTTCTCCTCTCCTGTTCTCCCAGCATCCACTGATTACCCGCATCTCTTATATTTGCCTATTTTTTTAACTTCTTTTCAAAACTTGTGAAAAGAAGCAAAATAAATAAATTGCTGAAAAAAAAGACTTAAGGTCTTCCTTACTGACTGCTAGAGTACAGGCTTTGGTTTTTGTTGGGAAATACAGATTGGGGCATCTAAGCAAAGCCTGAGGACTCCAGCCTCCACAACTTTGACTTGATGAACCATTTTATTTTCATACAATATATCTGTGTGAATTTTTTTCCAGATACCACAAGAATACCAATTTACAAGTGGAAAATTTAAATTCCACACTGTCTTTCGGATATGAATCTTATACTCTGTGTTGAAAGCACTGCTGTCACAATCCTGGTTTTCCATTTCCTTTCCAATATTTAGTGATTCGAGTCCAGCAAATCTCTGTCTTTCAGTTTCAACAATCGTCTTCCTTAATAAAAAAAAAAAAAAAAGTCAAATTTATTTTGAAAATTGATGTTCCCGGACACAAATATGAAGCTAGACAAATGTTAGTATTTTGAAAATCTTCAACTGATACAAAAAACAGGATTTATGAAGAAGTGATTCTCGCAGGTGAAGAGAAAATAAAACTTTTGGGAGATTTACTCTTTCTTTGATATGAAAATTTTTATTTTTCAAATCTTAAAAAAAATTGGAGATGTTTTAGTAACAAAAAAGTAGTTTTCTCATCTTAAAAGGTTAATGCTCGGTTTCCTTCAACCTACATAATTTGTCCAACCTAAGCCTCCAAACATAAGCCTCATCACCGGCCACTGTTGCCCCACCTCAGCTATCTACCCATCCGTGTGCATGGGCTACAAAGCTAAAGGTGTCAGGACTACTTGTCTCAACAGCTCCCCCCCTGCATGACCTGCAGATAGCCTTCAGGGACATTAATTATAGAGTAGTCTGACTTGTTGAGTGGAATGAGACAGACAAGGAGAGAAGCACAGAGAGTGAAAGGGAGAGCAAAAAAAGGGATAAATGCAGAGATGTTTTTACAAAGGCTGTCACCTCCTGATCACGCTATCCTGCTGTGCAGAGGTGAGGCTGGGACTTCTCTCGATCGAGTTTCCTGTCCTCTATCGGGACTGGTCAGAGGTAGAAGTGCTGGAGAAATGTGCGGGGAGAATGTAAACTGTTATAATCGAGTGGAAACATGAGTCCTACATTTGCCATTCATATAATAAAGATGTCAAAACAGTGTGGCATTAAGATTATCTCGGTTACTTCAAATTTTGTGAGACACCTGGTTTTTTCACTGAATGAATGAAAATAAAAACTTTCGTTAAATAAAAACTGAAAAAAAAGAGGTGAAAGGAGGATTTCAAATCAACCTCAGCATCAGAGTTTGGGGTGTTCAGAAAATATGGATCTAAAGCAATGTGGCATTTCAGAACACACAATGGCTCAACTTTAACAATGCATTTGAAAAAAAAAAGTGTCGAAATGTGTGGAAGCTCAGCCTGCAAACGACTGTGTTACATTAGGCGACACTGGTTTCTGTATCGTCTCAACAGCTCCTGTTTTAAATAGACTGAGTGCAATTTAAAAAACACACACACACACATAGAACGGGAATAGGTCAATGTGTTTGAGGGTTACCTTTGTCGGGAAATCCAAATAAGTAACATTCCGGTGTGTAACTCTCTGTCAGCCGAGTGTCTTAATGATGCCAAGTTAACACATCCTAAATAAGTGGCTCCCTATGCACTGACAGCCTCAGAAATAATTGACCATACTCCAAACTGAGACGCAGTAGGCAGAGAATTCAATCCTGCAGCTGACAAAACCCATTGAGCATGTCACAAGATTTTTGCATTATACACAAAGCAATGTCAGGTCAGGGATGCGGCCTCCTGCTAGTTCTACGCGATTGCATCTCTGAGAGTAAATTACCTGATCCTCCATAATAGGGCCTAGTTAACTAATTTCCTCAGCCTTCCTATGGAAAAGCCTACATGTCAGCATCATGATGGACAGTATTTCTATTCTTTTTTTTTTTTACATAAGCCTTGCGTCCTCACTACCACCAAATCATATTCAATTTCCTCACTCGATGTGTTCAGGACATTCCTTAAAGCAGACAAAGGCAGAGAAATGAACAAAAAGAAAGAAACATAACCTTATTATGTCTGAAAGTAACCACCAGTGTGTCATTTCATCCAGCTCAAATCCAAACAAAAAAAAATGCTGCTGGAGGTTTTGTAAACTGATGGAGGAGCGCTCCTTCAGTAAACAGGGAAATATATATCCCTGCTGCCCTGTGCACACTAACAAGTCGGCCAAAACAGAAGAGGCCTCATGTCATGTTGTTGATTTACATGTGTAAATCACTCACTTTTCTGTCAGGACACAAAAACTCACCTCGACATTGGGGTCATGGCGAAACCGAATCCCACACAGACAAAGCCTAGTTTTGCCTGCAAGAGCACGGCCTGCAACTGATGGTGACAAACATGACAATAGTTTGCTGATGGTGTGAATGCTACTTTCAAACTGTGCAGTGCCGGGTTGAAGAACACCCTCTCCCACCCTTCCAAAAAGCTCTACATTATCGGTTTTAAAGTTCACCACAAAGCGCCGTCCTTTTCTTCTCTGCTCTTTCAGTACACGTTGCCACTCAGCCGGACGGTGTGGCTTATCGCCGTCTTGACAATGACAGTAGCTTTCATTACACAAAGCATAAATAGTGTAATCTATCAGCCCTGCCAATCCGAATGATTGATTATGGGCTGTCAGAGAGGAGAGTGACATGTTGGAAAAGTTTGGTTAACAATGCCTGTAGCTGGTGCAGGGCCGCTGCCACCAAGCCCAGTGATTAATGTGTTGTCAGTCTGTAATCCCACACCCACGCTTAATGAGGCAAGAATTTATCATCTCTGCAGAGTGGCAGATGTCAAAGGAAAATGAATCTAAGTGGCTGGAAACAATATAGGTTTTCTAGTCTTTTCTGACACGTTTGACAAGCTCTGAAGACCACAAAAGTGGTCCGTGGAAGCACAAACTTTGGTGCGAGGACTTTAAGCCCTGACTTAGAGCATGAAAGTCACTGATGCTAGATTAAAAAAAAACAAAAAAAAACAATTCTGTCCTCATAAACACTGCACAGGAGAACAAGCAGAACTTGTATAATAGATCAAACTTGAGATCTGACGCAACAGAGAAGCTTAAAAAAATGTAATCTGCGAGGACAAAGTAAAAAACGCGTTTGCTGTTTCTAAAAAGAAAAATCTTACACTTTAGTCCCTGTATGGATTATATCCGCTTCATCTAAAATGATTCAAGCTCTTGTGTTTATTTAACTTTCCAAAGATCTCAACTACAGTAAACAAGTTAACTTATCTGATACAAAACTTTTATGCAATTTAGACCAAAGCCCCGCTCCAAGTCGACTATTAAGCGCTGCAATAATAATGAACGTCTTCACTTTAAAAGAGGCATCTCTTTAAAAGATTTAAAGTTCTGAGTGGTGGAAACACCCAGTGGAAAAGAGTAAGAATGAAAGCAGGATTTTTTTTTTTTATTTGAGAATGAAAAAGCCTAAGCTAGCTGACTTTCATTAGACTATCAGCATCTTTATGTCACCAGGAGACCAACTAGGAGGATTAGCTCTGATTGGACCGATAGGCCGACACACTGGGACACTGCACTACTGTTTAAAAGGGATCAATTGATAAGAAGTGGAAGTAAGGAGATTTGCTTTGCAGGAAGTAACATTCTAGCTTAGTTTTCTAAAGAACATTTCAGACTGGAAGAGTCTGTTGGTCTGGATCGAGACTGCTAATTTGGTCCAGATCGAGTCCAAAACCTTGCCTTTGATCTGTATTCAGACTGCCGGACCAGGGCCCGCTTATGTGCATTCAGACTGAAAGTTTGTGCCAGATTAATGGAAGCACAACCAAATGTGCCCAATCTAAATACACCCTATGGTTTGTCTGTCCTAAACTGTGATATTTTCCAAGGAGTCAACATGCATGACGCAATCCAAGTCCTTCTTAAAGAATCTGCCAAGTCTAAATACACAATAGAAGTCCTAAACGTAAGCAAACGGGAATGAGTGATTGCGCTATTTGTCAAAGTTTATGAAAACTCCCCATCAAAACGCAGAAAGGAAAGGCTTCAATACCTTATTTAAAAGCCTTGGTCTGCTCTCTGACAGGACTCAAAGTTGACAGCTACATACAAGAGACAGCGAGACAACAAATACTTCACCGCAGAGGCATTTCTTCTCTGTACCGAATGCCAGAGGAGGCGGAGTGGAAATCAGTAACGCAATAAGGCAGTTTTACTGTCTCATGAAAACCTTTGCTAAACATGCTAATCATTTTCCCTGTGCATTTTACAAAAAAACAAAAAAAAAGATCTGAAACATTTATTTTCACATAACAACAGTTAGGTCAGTCTGTGTCCAGCCTTTGAAAGAGGTCATAAATCAATAGTCCTGTGCTTAATTACAATTAATTGGGCTTTAACATATACGGGGTTTATGATATGTATAGCTAGAATGATTAAATGTGCAGTGTGAGTCACAGTTTGTAATTGCTGTTGTTTTGCCAGCGTTTTCTGTCACCCCTGTGTGAACTCTAAGCAGAGGCTGCCAGAACAGAGCCTGTTGCTTCAACCCAAGACTTTCTCACACCTTGCAGATTGGTTCTGAAGAAATGGGCCCAACACAAGACAAATCCACAAACGCTGCGGAACCAACACGTGTCTCCTGGGAAATATCTCTCAGAAACACTTGCGTTTTGTCCATCACACAAACTAAACACTTCGAAACAATTATACACAGCTGTTTCAACATTTTGAATGAGTTAACACTGAAAGAGAGAAAACAGCAGTGTATGAGTAGATATGAGATGATTTATGAGCTGGAAGAAAAAACAGTGTGAAAGCAAGCAGATTACAACCTGTTAGCAAGTTTTTGTGGTTATTTATTTATTTATTTTTGACAAAAGAGCAATCGAGGATGGCAGCGCAGATATTTTTCTCAGAAAAGTGTCAGAAGAGAGGTGTTGCATATGCTTTGAGTGTGTTATAGCAAATATCAAATCAATCACATGGCAAAGAGCAGAAACCAACTTCCTTCCACAGAAATCTGCCGGGTAAAATCCCCTTCTTGTGTTGACAGCCACATTCTTTGAGTTTTCTCTAAGGAAACATTTGTCCAGTAAAATGATTCAGCAAACCCACTGAAGGGCCTTTCACAAAGAGCTATGATGCACGCTGTTTATTATGTTTAAGAGCTTCGGGGAACTCGTAACTCTCCAGGCACAAAAGTGAAGGTGGCAACGCACTTTTTAAATGGTGCATTTGTCCAACCAGTGGCAAAAGAAAAGCCTTTTTCCTCTTTGAAACTTGGTTGGAGACGAAGCCACAACCATGCGTCACATAATTTACAATCATGGCTTTGAAAGCATGAGGTCCATCTTGTAGTTGGACTGCTTCCTATAATGAAAACTGGAAATTAAGCGCTTCCTGCCGCAGAGTAAAGCAGGTTAGTGTCAGGGAGAGAAAAAACATATATGAAAAGATCCACTTGAGGACTTTCCTGGCTCTGTCACTGTTGATTGCCTTGAAGAACCGTTGCCCTATGTGCCCGTGGGACCCAGAAGCTGGCTAGAGCCTCCTTGGAGTGAGGTCTGGGTTTCATTAGACTTGAAAAAAAACTATGCTGAAGTGTAAAAATCAAGTGACTTCTGCAGAGGTGCAGAGAAAACTACAAAGCTATGCTTAGTTTAACTCAAGTCCTAACCTAAGTCTCACTCCAATCATCTTTTGAGCTCTTTTAAAAGCATTCCCAGTGGGCTTTTAAGTATGATAATGCCGTTTTTAGCCAGCATTTTATAAAATGTTTCATTTACGGACAGTTTCTGCAGAATGGCACTAGTTTATTAGAAATTTGCCTCCGAGCTCAGGGCAGGAGCAACCCTCTCTCCTCGTTGCTGAGAACTTTCCCGCTAGCTTATGGCCCCTCACACCCCTAGACAACATTACCGGTGCAACAAAAATGGCGAGCAGTATTGGAGCTATGCAGCCGTACAGTTTTAAGCCAGATGGCCGCTCAGAGGAAAACAAAGACGTACATGGATCTAGTCGTCTACAAGTGGACGCATCAGAATGGAGCGGAGCAGGGAGCTCGTGGCCCTCCCGGCATATTTTCTACGTCACAAATACAATATTTTTCAAACAGCTTTTTCTTTTTTATTTGCTCCTGATTCATTTGAATAAAGAAATAGTCAAAAATGCAATTCTGAGCTAAATTTTCTTTATCTGTGTCCTATTTCATCCAAAAAACACCACAAAAACATGCTAAAAACACCTAAAACACGATTTTCATCTGAGTAGGTCTTTAGGTAAAGAAAAGATTAATTAACTTGTCATCTCTTTTTTCTTTCAATGATCTGAAAACAGAAGATCTCTGGGTTTGACAGAAAGCAGTTAAAGAAAGTTTGAATGTAAAATGTGGAAAAAGTACCAAGTTTATTTTCCTAAAACAGCCTAGCGCACGATCTCTGTGGTTTAACATGATTTTCTTCCAAGACCTCTAAATCCTAAAAGAGAATTATGACATTATACCATACCAGTTAATTTTTTTTCAAAATAAAGCTGAAACATTTTCCACTCAGATTCTGTGGTGTTTGTCAAAATAGTATTTATTTTTTTTGTTTGCTTTGGGTATTTTTATATTTTCCCCTCCTTATATTTTTTTTCAGCGGCTCGTCAGTTGTTTGAAAAAATGCATCAAAACCTAAAAAGAAAATAGAGAGATTCCTTTTGTCACACCGTGAAGCAGAAACTGCAACAGTCAGAACTGATTGAAACTAAAGTGGTGTGTTATTGACAAAAAGTCTCACGTCACCACCTAACAAAGCTTCAAAATGTGGGAACATCTTGAATTTTTACTTTTTTTGTGTGTTTCCCAAATGTACATTTTTTTAAGTCCAGGTTTTCTGGTTAGAAAAAAAAGAAAACAAGTTTTTGAGCGACTCCTCCTTTTTCTTCAATCGACAGTCTGGATATGATTTAAGCAACATGGAAAACATTGGGAACGCATGAAAAGTTATGATGTTCAGATTGTGCTAAAGAGCGTAACTGCTTTATCAGAGCCATGTGCCATCTCTCAGTGCCGAGCCACAACAGCATGATTAAAAAGGAGTTTACATTGCGGCCACCCTCGATTCCGATATGACTCAGAGGTTCTGAAAGTTCAGTGCTGTTTCCCTTCCAACACATACATCATGCGAACAGAGCGATCTGATAGAGATGGGACTTTCTCCTATGATCCATGCTGTCAGGAGCCGGCGCGTTTCACTGCAACTGCTGCTGAAACTCTGGTTTGAATTTTTTATGCTGTTTGCAGCTGGAAAAAAAAAAAATCAACTATAGGACCTCACAAAGAAGGAGCAAAAACCATCAAAAAAAGATACGATCTGACCTAAACATTTTACTCAAATGAATTCTTTCAAAGTGCATTTTTGTCCCCAAGACTTAGCCTAATTGAGACTCAAATTGTAGCATAAGCGACAGCGAGACAGCTAATTACGTTCCCTTGGAATGAAGCTAATGGCAGACACTACTGTGAGCAGTATCCCGCTGTAGCACACATAAAAGCAAACACAAATATCTAATTATGCCATCATCTCTCCCTTCTTTCCTGCTCCCATTGCAGACGTTTCACTAATTGGTGGGTCGCTCCATCGGTCAGCTTACAATCACTCTGATGATGTGGACAAATAGAGCCATGAGGTACTCATGGTAAGTCAGTGATAGTCACATCACGTCTCCAAAAAAAAAAAAAAAAAAAAAAAAACGGAAGATAATAATAAAGATTCAAGTAAAGTATAAAGATGTGACAAAAAAGAAAAGAAAAAAAGTATTTGTGCCCTCACCTAATAAAAAGCTTTTAAAAGGACAACAAAAATCTTTTCAGTATCAGACAGCTCTTTATCAAAGCAGGTTCTTTTTTTTGCATAGGGAATAAATAATCATATACAGAGGGTTCAAAGACACCAAAAAACACACGTAGTGTCAGGGAGAATCTGTGATTATCTCTTCTTTCATCTACGGCTCTGGCGATAAAGGCTTTTTTTTTTTTGTGACATGCTACGTAAATAAAATCTAAGTGACTTTACCTGCCAAGAAACATTGTAGAGGTCCCTTTTTTGTTTCATTTAAAGTGGATGAACACTGTTTTTATCCCGCAGTTCCTCATCTACCAAACACAGCACACGGAGGTTAAATTACTTTAGTGCTTTGTTTGTCACCTGCAAGAAGTATCAAGAACACAACAACTCCAGAAAGTGACATTTAAAAAGTACTTTTTTTTTGTTTTGTTTTAACATATTGTTAGAAACTCACTTACCGTGTTTCCACATGCTGAAGACTTCATTATATGGGATTTCATGGACCAATATGGTTGGGTTTTATTGTGAATGTACTAACATAGCTAATGCAGCAGCAGCGGAGTCGGATTGTGTTTTTTTACATCTTACTTAACCATGTTGGGAGTTAGCATAGTCACAATAACATTTGTGTATTAGTCTGTTTTTAAAGAAAAATGTATTCCAAACAAGGCTGGGAGTTAGCTATTGTGAATAAGTTAACGCGGCTAACACCTCTAACACTTCTCACATGGAGATGTGTCGGTATGTGTTTTTATGAGTTACCTAATCATGTTAGAATAGTCACAGTAACAGTCACTGTATTAGTCTTTATACCTTGTTGCAAACAGGGTTAGGAGTTACAGGTATTGTAAATTGGTTAACGCATAAAACACTTCTAACGTGTAGCTCTGTCAGACAGTTGTTTTTTTTTTTTTTTTAACGTTACTTAAGCGTGTTGGGAGTTTGCATAGTCACAGTAATGTTTGTTTTATTGGTATCAATCTGCTTTTTGCGTTTTGCAAATGAGGTTGGAAGTTTCAAGTATTGTTAACGTGTATGACTGTGTTTTTTACAAGTTTCTAACAAGGTTGGGAGTTAGCATTGTCACAGTAATGTTTGTTTTAGCAGTATTAGTTTCTTTTTTACATGTTGCAAACAATGTTAAGAGTTACAGACACTGTAATTACACTAACGCGGCTAAAACTTGTAATGTTACTAATGTTTAGGCTATTACAACCAAGTTCTAGATTTACTGTAAATAGAGATTAAAGGCTGATTTCCACTGATCCATCGGTGGAACGTCTTCTTTGTGTTGTGTTGACACAAAAAAAAGAACATTCATCAATAAATTGGAATGTATACATTCATCATGTCTGCGTTCCACGTCTGTCCTATGCAGGGCGGGATGAGCTACTTGACACAGAGCCGAGGTTGCGGAACAGGCCACTCCTCTGAGATCCAGGGAGGAGGGGGGACGGACTTGAGACGCAACAGAGTCAATGTAAATTAACTGATGGTCATGAGACGGACTCCCCATGCAACTCAATGTAGACGCACTGCAGACAGACCAGTGTAAATTTGGGGTAACTACCTATTTTTTTGTTTTGCTTTATATGCCTTAGTTTGGTGCATTTTATGGGCCTATATAACACTAGTTTGAAAATAGATCATTCATTGATGTGTGCCCTATAGTGCAAAAGATTTGGTACTTCTAATTGTTTTTGGGATGCCTGACTATGTATTTTTCAGGGTTAAGAAACCCTGAATGACCCAAACATTTGATATTCTAAACCTTTTCATTCATACAATTTTAATTAGCGCAAAACAAAAGGTTGAAGTGGTTTGACAGATGAACCTCTCAAACTCTAATTGGTTTAGCCTAAAACAAGAGACAGGCCAATACATGCACGGACTTAAGATAATGAAGCGATAGTGTGCAGCGTGTACACGAGCTGTCACTCCAATCACCAGCCACGTCACACCAAGCAACACGAGTGCGACTGGACAGCCGGCCGTCGTCTTTGATCTGGGCTCATGCATACAAAATCAGGTCAAGCTGTGGTCATGGCGCTTACACCCACACACACATTACGGTGAAACATGCAAAAATGTTTAAAGCTGCAGAAAAAAAAACCTGATTCCTTTCAAAGGCCCACACCACTAGGACTTTTGTAAAAGAAGACTGACAGGCAAGAATGCACATTAAGAAAGACGGGATAATGGAGCTGAATGGAGAAAAAGAATAGATGAATGTGGCAAACCTACTCAATACTTCAGAGGGACTACAGCTTCTAAAAGTTTTTAGTAAGAAAAAAAAAAGACTTACAGCTTCTGATTTGGGCTTGACCACTTTCATGAATGCCCCCCTTGCTCGTGCCTCCATCAGTTCCGTTTTGGTTACTTTCCTGGTGTCCAAAAACTTCAAATGGGGCAACTTGTAAAGAACAAAGTACCTGCGAGACATGAACAGTTCAGCTTTAGTGATAAAAAAGAAAGTCCTTTTGGAGGCTGATTTCTCACAAAAAGCTGAGAATTTAGCACCCTGATGCAAATTCTAATATGCAAATGTGCACATGCACGTCATTGAAACTGGAAAAACTGCCATGTTTATCATGATTAAAGCGTGATGCAGATTTAATGGTGATATTTCCTCACATCTAATAACCTTCAAAGCTGATAAGAAAAAGTATGCCTTATAAATAGTACACAAGAAGATACAACCTGCCTGCCAGAGCTGTCATTCTAGAGGCATCAGAGATATCTCTTTAAGCCTTCAGACACACTCTGTCTTTCACTGGGAGGGAGAGAAAACGTCAAAAGATAATGGCTGGAATACAAAGATGATAACAGATTCTTTCACTGGCAGCCATAGTAAGAAGAACCAGTATGTCAGGGCTGAAGCTGGGAGCCCAGAGGAACGCGCATGCGGCGTCTAAGTGGAGGGTGACAAAGGACGGGGAGGGGGCTGGATATGGGCACGGACACGAGAGCTGTGACAAATTGATGATGGCGACGGCGATGAGGGAAGATGGCAAGTTTTCAACACCTGAGGATAATAAGGAGGATAGCAGGTATCCGATTTAGACCGACACGGGACGGAAAATACCTCAGTGCAAATTAAGAAAAAAAACAAGGGGGACACGACCAATTAAGTTTCAATGGACAAAAAATTGGACGATTGTTAACTGGCTAAGTGAAACGATACACAGCGTGCGGCCGTGATTAGATTTCTGCATGCTAATTTTTTTTATTATTCTAGAAAAAAAGCTTTAATAGTACAGTTTTTTTCTGATGAGATAACCAGCACCTAAATCTACAGGGCCCCATTCCCATTCCCTGCCTCCCTCCACATAAAAAGGACTTTGTTCACTGTGTTTCGACGAAATGTGAAGATGCCCTTGGGAGACATGCAGAGAGGTTTTTCTCCATAGGTAACCTACCATCACAGGGTCAGAGCAGATGACAAGGCTCTGTCAGCCAGTAAGGATATTAATGATTCAACTCCAACCACACAGGGAGGATACAAAAGAAAAGGAGCCATGGGGGGGTAGGTTGGAGGGCATTTCCAAGGCAAGAAGTAGGAAAGGCTAGTTTTTTCTTTAGATCAAATTTATTGAGTAAAACTAAAATGTTACTTGTAAACCTGGTCATCATCATGAACATATAAAAATATTAATAAAAATACTTTCATAATAAATGAATGTTTATAATATGTTCAATTAAGAAACCATTAAAATAAAATTCAAAGTTTTAAGGAGGTTTTTTAAAGACCCACTCCAATGATTTTTTTTCACGTTCTTGTAGCTTTTTTCTCACTATGGAGGACAAATACAAAAAAAAATCAGCTTAAAATTAAATTTCTAAGTATTTCGTTTTTTGAATCATTGTGAATCAGGAGCAAACAAAAACAATATTTTGGAAAAGGCTATGAGGTAGGTGCTACAATTGGCAGGCCACAAGGTTCCTGCTCCGCTCCATTCTGATGCATCCACTTGTAAACGACTAATCCATGTGCGTCTTTGTTTTCTTCCTTCGAGCTGGCATGTAGATCAAAACTGTATGGCTGGATAGCCCCAATATTGCTCACCATTTTCATTGCACCTGTAATGTTACATTTGGGTTGTAAGGGGCTGTAAGCTAGCGGGAAAGAGTGGAAACAGAAAGAAGTTGGGAAGCAGCAGCGGGCTTACTTTCCACCAACAGTCCCGCCCACAACTCAGATGTCAATTGTTAAGGAACTAATGCCATTTTTCTTTTGAAGAAAAAGATTCTTGGTAAATTGGGGGCTCAGACCACAGCTGCAGGTTGACCACTCTTTGATCCACCACGACAGCAGATTGTACAAACTGATAATGCACCAAAGGTTAGAAGATCAGAATGTCAAGAAAAAGTTCATTTATTTTCAAAGATCACAGAAGATGAAAAAGAAACAGGATGAACGACACATTGAGCCCCATTTTTAAGACAATTTAGTGACTTATTTCTGATATTTTTCAATAATAAAATCTTGCAGAATTTAAACATCCACTGAAATACTGAGTTCTCCATGTATGGGACATTTAACCTAGCTGCACACATGACAATGCTGTGTGAAAGAATACTATCTTTCTATGTCACTGCACTAATTGGGGCACCGATGCGGCGTACCAGAGTATTTCACTTGAGAGACTAAGAGCTCCTGAGGCGCTGGGCTGGGTATTTATTGCCCAAGGCCAGTACTGTCACGACCTGCATACAGCCTAGTCTTGTCAGACATGAAATCTGCATCACGCTCAAATTGATGTTTTACTATGTGACACATAATGAATATTACATTACAGGACTGTAGACAATGTCAGTCAAAACAGAATAGCTTTCCTCACCAGTTAGATAAGGATGTGAGGGGAGAGGGGGGGGAGGGGGGGCACAAAGAGAGACGCAAGATTATTCAAGAAAGGCACGGGTGGTAAATGATTAATAGGAGACGCAGAGTCAGAAACAAGCACTTATGGCTAAAACAGACAAAAGAGAGTATGCTTTTCGCCTTTTATCGCATTCCATGTAAAGGACCCTGACAAATAGTGGTCATATTGCAAGGCTTGAGGCCTGGCTTGATGTTTAATGCATCATCTGCTCTGGTAAGGCAAGATAGTAAACACTCATTTGTGGTGGTGACTAGTCACACATGAAATCCATTTTGCAAACTGGAGAGTAGGGGTGGGTGTGGAGGGCAGCTGACAAAGCTTTTAGAGAGATGTGGTCGAATCCACAGTCTGGTTATGAAATACAGAATTTGAAAACAAATCCAAAATGATAGAAAGACATTTTTTCCTTTTAAGTACGCTTGTACTCGACTGTTCCCATCATGGGATAATGTTTATTTTAGGTTGGTGCGTGGCTCCGTAACAACCAACCTGTATCTCTGGTAGTCATCCTCGTCCTTATCCGGGCTAACCAGCTGGTTAGGGCAGGCCTCGTTCCCCAGCAGGCTAAGGTACTTGAGAGACGGGGTCACATCAGCCAAGTGTTCCAGCAGGGCTTCGATATCAGTCAGGTGTCAAAGGGTGGATGTCAAGGACCTAGTGCTGTTAATTACATTAGCATTTACTACCCACACAGCCCCTCCCGAGTCTGTCTACACTAAAACACATCACTGTCAAATTTACCGAGGTGCTCAAAGAGGCTAGTCAGTGGCTTTGTGAGGCTGGGCAGACAGAAGGGCAATTTAAGGTGCAAGCTTTGGCATATGGCACTGACACAATTTGGCTCCTGCACTCACTCTCTCTCAATCTCTTTCATTTCCTAGGTGGCCGGGTGCAGAGCAGTGACAAAATGATGGATGCCCTGTGGTTCAAACAGTCCGTGCCTCTCGGAGCTATGCTGTGGAAAACTTTAGCGAAAATGTGGAAAAAACAAACAGCCCCTAAGCAGGCGCATTCATCACTAATACATTCGCTTGGAAAATTGAGCCCCAAAGTGTCAAAATACAACTGCACTAATGCGGTGCTCGAGCTTTAAAATGGCACAGTGCCACTGCAGGATGTACATAATTGGCCTATTAGCATGTGCCGACCACTTCACAACCAAACTCAGCACACAGTCCCAGATGCACACTTCAAGGAGTCCCAGTTTTCATGTTGACTCTAGAAGTGAGTGAGCGTGTATGTGTGAGCATCGTTACCCAGCAGGATCTGCATAACCAAAGAAAAACAGGACACATTGGCGATCCTGTTCTGAGGCTTGGAAAGGAAGTTCACACTTCTCTGACTGATCATAAGCAGTGTCGTAGAATCCCTGTATTAAATTTGCAGCAAGTGTGCATGCTCTGGTTTTAAAGAAGTTTACACTGCTGCAAAGAAGAAAAGCAGGACTGTTCTGAGAACCCACCCCGCATCAATGGAAGAAAATTAAATGTTTGACACATTTGGATTCCATCAGATGTTTATAACACAAACTGAAACAACAAAAAAAGCATATAAATCTTTATTAAATCTAAAACTAGCTATTTCTTAACAATGCCACGGATTTAATCCTTTCCTTTCTCTGAAAATGAAACAGATCCGTTATGTCGGCTGTTGAATCACATTCCACTAGAGGTCCCTGTGGTTCAAAAACCAGTTGTGAGTAGTTGTGCAAAAGCCAAGTTCCTGTACTCTCTTTTGCAGCTCACTGAGCTTCCTGCAGAATTGTGGCTCTATAAGAGACAACAGAGTATTGTACTGCTACCACAAAAAAAAACGCTATTAATTCTTCACTGATGCCTGTAATTTATAACTTCGGAATTTACGACATATCCAGACCAGAGTGATTTTCTCAAAAGGATATCTGGTTCTTATTAAGTGTAAGGGTGTGAAGGTTGGGTAACCTGGGCAACTGGAGGTCATTCCCAAGCAGATTATTATCCACGACCAGTTCTTCCAGCTCGGTGAACATTTTGAGGCCTGCCAGTGACCTGTAATGATAAAGAACGGAGAAAACGGTTATGGCTTCAAAATCTGGTCAGCTGTTATTGTGCGGAAATAAATATTTCCGTCTTTCTCTTTCATACACCAGGAGAGTTGGGGTCTGGGCCTGTCAGGGAAGTGAATGACAAGAATTAGTGGTGCTGAGCTCCCCTGGCATGGTGAGGCATCCTTCAGTGGCTGGCAGCATGAAGGATGGGGGTCACTTGTGAGTAGCCAGGATTCAAAACAAAAGGCTTCAGAAATGCGGCAAGCAGGATGAATTTGTCAATGTCCTGTGCCTTGAGGCGCCCAGTTTCGCCTGACCCTAACCCTCCATTCCCAAGACAAATCACTCTGTCACAGTTCACCTTCACTCCCCAGACACAAATTTAACTTGTCATCCATCATTTTCACAGAGGCACCGGAATACACTTGCAATCACAGATGGAATGGAGGGAAACTTTTTTTTTGCTAGTGACGCACAAACGGGCTTATCGTTAAAGCTTTTTTTTTTTTTTTTTGATTTTCTACTCCTTTTTTCTGAAACATTTTAAAGAGGTGAGGGGTCATCTTAGCTTTTTTACTCCCAGTGTCTGCAACATTTATTCACATTAGGACAGACATAAAATTGACAGAGGGCAGTGTTGGAAGTTTGGGCCCTAAAGTTCAAGTCATACGAGCTACAAGGATGGAAAGATTCCTTTAGAGCGTCATCGAACACTCACACTGTCGACATGTTAAGGTTTCCTGGTGGAATTCGCTGGTATTTACAGAGACCAGTGTTCAGGTAGTAACCTGACTGAGCCTAAACTGAAACGATTTTGTTGATCCTTCAGTCAGAAGTCCTGTTTGCAGAGTTGTGCACACAATTTTAACCCTGTAAAGCCCACTACATCAAAGAATTGACAGATTTTTTTTAAAAATTAAGATGTTTTTAAACCCTTTGATGAAATCCACAAAAAATAATAATTTTAAATAAGATTTACATAGTATCAATTATGAACATGGTGTGACTGTATTAAAAAGAATTAATAATCGCCAGTTTTGCTTTTTTTTTTTTTTTAATAAAGCAAGTTTTCTTTAAAAAAACAATAGATGAGTTGATCTCAGCAGTTTTTTTTTTAAATTAGCAAAACTTTTCCTGCCAAAAATGTTAAATGGAAACATTTTGAAATGAGAAGGGTAAACTTTATCAGTCTATCAGTATCACATCAAATGATGAAAAAATAATTGTTGTTTTTAAGTTATTTTCTTCATTGGTGCTTCACTGATCAGATTTAGATGCCACTGCTGTCAATACTTAATGAAAGGTTTGTTTCCAGATTTGATATTAGATGCATTTTGGTTTTCCTAAACCCACAGAAAAAATGTTTTAATTCTGGGAAAAGTCAGTACTGGTTCTGTTCATACAGTCATAAACCTAAAGATTTAACATGATAATTCTGGTTTGTTGGGTTAAATCTACATTCATTTGGGTACAACCGAGCCCGACCTGGGAATATTAATGTTGCTGCTGTTTGTGATGCATAGTGGCTGGATTGCTCAGTTGGCTGTGTGTAGGACTGGCCCACAGGATACCAGAGTTTGGATCCCACAATGAGTTTTCTCCAGTGTGTGTCCTTAGGCGAGACCCTTCACATCACTGCCTAACTATGCAGCCACGACGGGGCCCAAGTCTGAGTCTTCCTGCGCCATTCCCAAGCCCGAATAAAACACAGGGTTTTGTCAAGAAGGACATCCGGCATAAAACTCTGCAAAACCAAATGTGCGAATTGGTGAAAGCTGATTCAGTGTGGCGACCTCTGAAGGAAATGGTGAACAACTATTGTGTTCAATGCCAAGTGCTGTTTTAGATTTTAGATGAACTCCTTGATACCTAATGATGGAAATATGTTTGAAACAACTTTTGCTCCAAATTTACCTTAATTTAATTTATCAAAAGCATGTTTTTTCTTCATAGCTAGAAATACATTTAGGTAAAATATTTCCTTTTTTTGTGACTCTTAGTATAATTATACATACTGCTGGAAATAATCTAAAATGCAATGTTATCTGAAACAGCACTGAAGCATTAACAAAGCTATTTACCAAAAACAACAATTTATTTATTCATCACTGTTAATATGTCACTGACAGGGAATTCAGAACAACATGCCATTAATCTGTCAGAATAATCTTCGCTTATGTGAAGCTAAGCACAATCCTCCAGCACTTTGAAATAGCATTATTTCATTTACTGTGAACAAAAGGCTGAAAACAAACTGCAGCCACCTGTGTATGCGTACATTTGAATGTGTGTGTGTTTGTCTGTATGATGGGCTGCAGTCTTGTGGGTTATGTTATTAGCTGCTCGGTTAAAGGGAGCCGCACGGCTCAGGAGGGAGCCTTATTAATTGTTGTTTTCATGTCACCACTACTGCGTGCACTGGCTGATTTAATCAGTTAAATTCACAGCCAGGGGAGAGCCTCTAAGTCCCATCCAGCATTAGCTACAGCGCAGGGATTGAACTTCTAATACATTCCAGCTTTTGTGCTCCCTCTACAGACTTCCATCTCTGGTTTCATTACTTTGTATAAGCTTTCTTGTTTAAATTTGCTACTCGAAGAAGTAACAAAGTTTAGGCACTGCAGCAAAACTACCTTCCATCCTTACAAAAAAAAACTTTTTTAAAGTTGCTTTTAATAAAACTGATGAGAAAAGTTGACTTGAGGCTACAGATATTTAGTAAATAATAAAAGAGGCAAAACATACACTACAATCTTTGAAGAAATAGGAGCTTTTATTGTGTTTCAATTATATTTGAAACACATCTATATCAGAAGGCACTGCAGTAATATATATAACATTTTTTTAAGAATTAATGGCCAGTTCCCAAACCTCTACTGAGCAAAAGAAGAAGACAAAGAGGCTGCAGCTTTAATGAGGTGAGGCAATGAATCTTCTCCTTGTTAAGATAATTATGATCAGCCTCATTGTCAGAGCTAATACTTCACATGGGGTGTCTTTACGCTTTGACTACCACTTAGCCTGTGCAAGCACACCATTATACATCACACATAACTGTGTGCATCACTGTATGCGCATCTGAGCTTGCCTAAGCAGTGCGTGTACGTGCTGAAATCACCATTATCTGCACATATCCAGTCTACTGAGTACAGAGGCTAGATAGAGTCATTTTTTGCTGGGGTAGAAACTCAGCACAGAAAGGAGGGGAGCATGTGAGACAGCAGACAAGGACACTGAAGAGGAGACACTGACATTGGGAGATCAATAAACTAATACTGAAGCCGACATAGTGATTGATAAACCACTGCTGACAACAGAGGGAAGAAAACTCGCGACCATTATTGGCTAAAACGTCAGTCACTCCTGGCAGTGGTGTGCACCGGTGTCATGTCGGATATCCGCAGGCAACAAATGAAAAATTAAGAACAGCAGTTTTGTCTCTTTTAAGAACGTTATACACTCTTGCTTTTGCAGCCGTGTTTGGAATTGTTGCCAAAATTGTTCCAAGCGGGTCTCCTTAGGGAACAAGGAAAATGATTAATGCACCTATCATGCAAGCCCTAAAATACAGTTAAAGTTAGCCTATATATATTTGTAAGGCATTGACCCCCTGAAACTAAAAGTATAGCTTGGATGTTTCAGAAGTAGCAGGGGGGTAGCATCCGCTAATGACTGATGTGCTCTTCTTGATTTCACTTTTAAAAAATCCATGCATGAAGGTCCAGAGCTGCAGAATGACTGACAGACTGTCAGTCTGTGCAGAGGGAAGCAGATAAATGTCTCATGAATTGACCAATACTAGCACCAGGTTGGTCTTATATGCACATAATGATGTGCATAATGGACTCACTCCAGATTGCCTGTCAAGATACGGTGGCAATAAGCATGGTTATAAGAAGTGGGCCTCATCATTCTCGTGTGTAGAATTTGTTTTGTTCAATCTTTTCAATGGAGTGGCACAAAGTTAGCTGGACTTTTTTAACAGTTAATCTGTTGATTATTAAAAAGACCTGCTTAGACAAACCTGCATGTTAGGAAGAGGAAAAATAATGTGTCATTTACAGTAGAGTTTGCAAACTAAAAGCAAAAAAATCCACCAACTTCTTATCTTGGAAAAGAGTCATTTATATTAAGTATTTTTCGTACTAAAACTCGTGTTTTTTTGCATAGTTTGGCTGGGGGTGCAACTTGTACTCGGGTGCGACTTATATGTTACCGAGGTAACATATAGTTTAAGAAAATACAATAAATGAATAAAAACAGCTGCTAGAGGGCGCTATAGGTGTGTCTATCAGTATTTGCAACCAACAGAAACAGTTTAAAAAAAATATCCCAAAAGTGCGACTTGTATGTTTTATTTTTGTTCTTTTTTATTAATATAATTTATTTATTTTTTGATGCTGCGACTTATACTCCAGAACAACTTTTATTACAAAAAATATGGTAGTTTAAAAACTTGTTTTAATAAAAAAGGAAGAAAAGTAAAATGAAAAATAATTGGATATGAATTTTGTAAAGGAAAATAAAAATATACACCAATGATTTCAACTCTTATAAAGAGTTAACTTGGAAAACTGACCAATCAAATTTCTCCACACATATTTTACATGAGTCTTGGGCGGGACCATTGGCGCAGCGCAACCCGCACCCCTTCCCTACTGCTTGGAATAGGGAGCTTGTGGACTGCCCGCGTATTTTCTTCGTCACAAAAAAGCTTTTTCTCAAACTGCATGTTTTGGTCTGCTCCTGATTCACGATTTGAATAAAGAAATAATCAGTAATGCAATTTTGAGCTTCATTTTCTTCATATATGCCCTTCATCATCAGAACATGTTAAAATGTGAAAAACACGATTTTCATCACAGCGAATCTTTAATAAACCAGCTGTGAGTTTTATGGCTAAAAAAGAGACAAAGATATTTTTTATGCTATTAGTTGGCAGAAAATTGTCGTAAACCGTGACATTCTCCATCACGTTGCTTTCACAAACATATATAAGCAGAAGACTCCTTTTGGCTCCTGGGCATGTTTGCTTACAGAAATATTACTCATTGCTCCTATCCTGACTGTAGAAAAAATTACAAATTATTTAAACAGTAACCCATGAATCTCAAAATAAAACATCAAAACACTATCAGAATTAGCTTAAATGAAATGACATTATCTGCACAGAAAGTATGCCCTGTAACCCTTCATGCATGCCTCCCACAAACTCCACAAAGCTCTGATCAGGTCTGTTCCAGCTCCCTTCCCCTCCAGCTGTGTGAGGCCTTTGTATGTCTGCGCACATTTGAATTAGAAAGTCATTATCTGGGTCCATCTAATCCACAGATCTCCCTTCTCGGCCTGGTTTTGTTCACATGTAGACAGCACGCCATGTCTCTACATTGCCAGGCCTCAGGTGGCAGTCATTTAAAGATCACACATCCAGGACACACATAGCCTTTTATGAATGCATGTCAATTCACACATGGAAAGGGGATTACATGTCTCCTCCCAGGCAGCTGCAAATTACTATTAATGGCAATGCAAATCATTAGAGTGCACTCGGCGCCGCCAGCGATTCTCCCTTTTTATGTGGGTTCGCTCTAATCAGTTTTGAATTTTGCTCCATGCTTGCTCCTGATATGTGTTAAACCATCAACATTTTTGGGGAAAAAATACAAAAAAAAGTTCAATTGAATGTGGCATGTCAGAGTTTACTCCGCAGACGGTTACATCATTTGCTAAACAAAAATATGTTCAGTAGAAAGCAAATTTAACAGAGAAGGCATCAAAGGCACTGAATTGGCAGTTTGTTGTGATTAAAAAGTTGAATAATTCTGCTCATTATTGAACTCTATTAGGGATAATGATGTGAGGAGAGCAGATTTTAAAAATGTCGACATCACGGAGTGTCAGACGAAAACATAAAGCCAGCTCTGTGAGTGATAATGCCACCGTGAATCTTGCACTGTGAGTTATAGACTACCCCCGTAGACGTTCCTGCTGAGTGTGTGATGTTAATATTCTCCCTTCTCAATGTCATTAGTGCTGGCAGAGAGGCTGAGAGCTCTGTGAATAAGACAAGCCTGATCTTATCAATTTAAACACAGCACTCCCCTCAAACACACACACGGAGCCCAAAAACTGACAAATCAAAGCCACTGTACCGAGGTCAGCGTATACCTGCCCTCGAGCTTCCCTTTGCACCTCAAATCTCTTTCTGATTAATGACCCTGAGCCAACCCCGACAGGGGGATAAGGACTTGACAGACATTCCTGTCAGTTTCAACCTCATAAGCCTTGCTTGACCCTAGTTTGTCCTGGGATGAAAATTAAGCTCTAGCAATGACCCAACAGAGAGTTAGAAGACAGTTGCTTATTTCACATTGAAGAATGACATGGAAGGCAGCGTGGTGGGTAACACTGCCATCATGCATCCAGAAGGCCTTGACTTTGACCTTAATTGTTCAAGTTAGCGTGCCCTCTCTGTTCCTGCTCGAGTTTTCCTTGCCTATGCCAGACCACTGCGAAAATATTCATGTTAGGAGGGCTACTAATGCAAGTGAAAGTTAGCATGCTTTCATACTAATAAACTCTTGTGAAATCAGTTTGAATAGTGTGGAGAGTGCTAGTAAAATTCAGAGCGTCATCTAGTTTGCACTATTTGAAAAAAAAGACTAAAGTGGACCAAACCGACTGAAAAATATTGGGAACAGAAAAGTATCTTTGACCAAAATAAAAAGTAAAAAGCATGAAAAATAGTTTGTCTAGCCAGTGATCCATGGCAATCAAACCTCTAAATCTTACAACACTACGTTTACCTTTTACATATTTTCAAACATTTTGGTAATTTACTCTTACTCTGGATCTTGCTAGGGGGCGCCTTTTCTTTGCTACTTGTACAGAACTGACATCATTTCTACTCTTCAATCCACAGAGAACCCATTGACATGATGAACTCGACTGATCAGGGTTCAGTTGTTTAATGACCCTTATGCTACGTTCACACCAGGCTCGGGAACGTGCGTTTGAGCAACCGTTTCCAATGAAAAGTCCATGTAAACTAACGTATAAGCGCATTCAGCGTTCAAAACTCTAGCGTTGGCGAGTCACTACACAAGTTTTTAAGTCAGTTTGCAGGTTGAACATACAAAAAGCGTGGCCCTTGAACGTGAGCTGAAGGTTAAACCAGTGGGACTTTGACCAAACAAGGACTCAGCTTTGGTTGTGCCAAATGGGTAGTGTTCTTTTAAAACACACCAGTGCCAACCGTTTGAAAACTGATCATGGAGGAGAAACTAATAATTGTGGATTTTGCCTGGGCAGAATTATATGACACAAAATAAGTCTTTCATATATTGGAAAAGAGCTGTGAAAGAAAAAGCCTGGAGCAAGATTTGTGAGATTTTGCACAGCTTCGACATTTCACACAAACCCTCTTCAGACTGTGAGTACATGTGCTAGTGTTGGATAGCGATAGCCCAGTGTGAACATTGTATGCTAAAAGTGCGTTTAAGAACCCTCTTGAACACATGTCCTGTAGCATTAGAAGGACCAACCCCCACTTTCCGATCCTAAATTTAATGCAAAGAAGTATCACATGTTGCAGTTCCTCGAATAACAACATGAGACTGGTTACAAAAGTGACAAATTCTCCGTTTAATCCCATTTTATAAAAAGTCAATTTATGCACCATAGAATAGTTGTTTAGATCAGAAACCTACCCATGAGCACTACAGCCATTGTTTCATGTTGACTTTATTGTTTTTTTCATGTTGACTTTGCTAGTTGTCCATATGTGTGGAAATGTTTGATGTCCACACTTTGTGTATAGGATAAAATTAAAAAGTCAAATGAAGGAACCAAAACAAAGATTGACCTCTACAATAGTTTTTCTTGTTTTAACTGGCAGATGGGCTGAACAATGGTGGTCCAACAATAGATCCAATTTTTACTTTGTTCCCCAGTTTTAAGGATCCTGTTGAAGTGGGCGGAGCAAACTTTGATCAAAGTACCCCTCCCACTTTTCGCTTCTTTGTGGCCATGCAGAATCCAATGGGTGACATCAGAGATTTTTTCAAGGTATATTTGTCTATAGATGGTCAATTTCCGAGTAGTTAGTCAGGCCCTCCGTTGACCTTTGACCCATGAAGAAAATGAACAGAGAAACAGACAGAAATATAGATGTAAATTTTTTTCAGCTTTAACTTGTTTCTTGTCAAATTACCAGACAGAGTGGCAGCTGTTCACCTTGTCCAACACTTGGAAATCATAAAAATCCATCATAGGCTGTGCTATAATTCCCTTCTTACAGTCCCTGGACTGTACTCACTGTACGGCCATGTGTCTTGTGAATGTTTGTGCTGAAAGATTGGTTGTCTATTCTCATGACAAACACCCTCCTCTCTCAGTGAACAGGAGCTGAAAATCAATTCGCTTATGGCATCTAAGTCAGTGAGCACATCAATGTGACACAAACGAGCACGTCTCTAATGCAAGCTAATGCTGTTATAAGAGTCTATATAAAGCTGTAAAATTACCTTCAAAGGGTCAATCAGTCAATGATATCCTAGTTCCAAAAATGAGCAAATCTAAAAAGTGAATATATTTAGGAAAGCTTGTCTTTTGTAAAATCCTTGCCATTACATTAAAAAGGCACCAAATGACAGAGGCTGTGATGTCTGAGAAAGAATCCGAGTTCACTGTCTGTTTGTGCACTCTGTCATTACAGTGTTCAGGCTCAGTGCTTGTCAACATTTCCCTGAGAGGGGGAGCCAACTCGCATTACGTTAGACTCAGTTCAACTGTCAACTGCCAGCCATTTGTATGCTTCAGCATCCACCTAATAGCAAATAATCACTACTCCACGCTCTCTTCATGGCAAATGATCGATGTTGTCTTGATGTCTGATGGATGACCCTGCCACAGTGATGTCCAGGCATGCATTAAAAACCACCTCTATGAAAAGCCTGTCAGTCTGATCAAGCAGTGCGCACAAACTCCCGAGCGTGTGCATGCGCTGATGCTGAGGAATGCAGGCACGCAGGTAGAGGAGAAAATGAGCAAAACATAAGACAGCCATGAGTCAATTTAGCCAGACAAAACTAAAGTTCATTTCTATGTATTAGCGGAAAATTTTGAAATGCGACAGGACCTGTGGTGTGATGGGTAGACAGCATTACTGGAGACAGACTACTCTCGGACCACCTGGGAGGATTTTCCCCCTCGATCCCTCTCTAACGCACAAACAGCTACCTATTACCCCTCAGTGTTCAGATTAAAATGCACAGCACCACAATCTTTGATCTCCCACTTGCTGACACAAATCCTTTCAAGCCTCAACATTTTCCTGCAAAGGTAATTAGTGCTAATTAAAAAGTTTCGAAAGCAGTCTAGCGCTGATGTTGATGCCGCGCACTGCTGCTGCTGGTGCTCGGGCTCGCCCGATGTCAGATTACCCATCTACCCCCTCCCCAGGCCCTGGGGTGGAATGTGTCAGTAATGTTCCTGCCTCTTTTCTGTACAAAACCTCATAACTAGACAACACCAGCCTGCCTGGAACATTTGTAGGAGCAGGATGAAATCTGGAAGCCCAGTGAGGGGTCTAACTTTCGGTTCTTTCCTGCTGACAAATCTGTGCTCTTCCGGGGGAAAATGCAATGACACATGTAACAAATTCCAACCCTACAAACATTACATGTGTAATTCTTAATAGTGATATCCTAGTTTTGTGTGTGTGTGTGTGTGTTAAATTATAATAATAATAATTAATAAAGGCCTTTTTTGGTTCATCAAAATGACTTTTTTGTGCCCAGGTGTTTGCATAAAGCCAAGCATGATGACCCGAACCAAATATTTTATACTTATTTACATATTTGTAAACTACCTTTAGTGGAAAATTCAATAGTTTGTGATAAAGTTACAACTTGAGCAGTCTAACAGTGCCATCACTCATTCAGCAGCCTGCCGGATTGCTTTCATCAAGCCTTTATTGTGGTATAATTAGCCACCTTTGAAGCATATTATTAAGTGGCTCACTGAGTGTCAGGTACACCAGCGTCTTAGAAATGACACATGCACAGGCACACTCAAAAATAATTTAGTTTAACAGTGTTTCAAAAAGATACGTATGTAATTTAGAATGAATTACATGTGGATAAATGGTAATTAGACAGTAATGTAATTAGACTCCTTTCAATTTCAGAGCAGGACTCTACTTTCTCTACATTTGGTTCTTATGGTGCCGAAATTCATGGCCTGCAGGCCCTTCAGCCCCACTTTCTGCCTTTATAAATGCCGTTAGAGGCTGTTGTTGTTCACCTTTCGGCACATCTCTTCATGGGTCACCACAGCAAATAAGAGTTCACTGATCTGCACAGGTGGTTTGCAGGTGGTTTGCAGATAGTTTTACGCCGGATGCCCTTTCTGACACAACCCTGTATTCTATCCAGGGTGAGGACCGGCACAGGGAGCTCCAGACTTTTGCCCCCTGTGGCTACATCGTTTAGTGTGAAGGGTTTTGGACCCACACTGGATTACACTCATTACACGCACACCAGTCGTATACCCAGCCAAATACGCCATCCGGCCTCTCAGCATAGAGGGTTCATGACAAATTAATGAAAAAAATCCACTTTTATCCACTTTTCTTAAAAATGGCAGCTTTTTGTTGGTTTTATTGCCATAGCAACCACCAATTTTTTGTGTGTTTGCTTGCCTGGGGGTAACAAACATGTCCATGTAACTTTTAGAAGAATTGGCAAAAGTAAACTTTTAGATTTCCTTATCAACAAAGATAATAGGTTAACTAATGCCACATTTCTAATATTTTCACATCATATGTCTGACTGTTTCACTCAGCTTGAGCCAATGACTTACTAATTACACAACTTTAACCCTGTAAAGCCTGAACCATTAAATAATTGACAGAAAATTCAAATTCTTTGGATCTGGAGCCTTTACATATACATTTTATTTTGAATCATATCTGATACATCAGGTCACACAGCTAAAATATGTCATTTTTCCTGAGCTAACAAAAATATTCTAAGACAGAAAAAAAATTTAAAAAATGTGTTTTTCCATTCCATTGCTCTTGTGACGGGATGACAGACTCATGTATCAAATATGTAAATGTTAATGTAAAGAATGTACAAACATCAGAAAAGGCTTTTCAAAATTTACAACTTCTAATTCCAACATTTTTTCCCCAAGTAGCTTTCTAATGATGCTCCAGGAGTTAGTTAGATCGAACTAGGATGAGTTTACATTTAGAGCTTTGAACAAAAGTAGGATTAAAAAAAAAAAAGAAAAAAAAAATCAAGATAGTGGCTTCTTGCTGATGTTAAAGGTCAAGTTGGAGTTGTACACTTAAACTGGTGCCATGTGTGTGAAATATTTTGAAGATCGCTCAAGCTAGTTTTTTCCCCATATTGTGCGAAAATGATAAAAATACTAAATTTCACACTTTCACACAAAATGGCTGCCAAACCATAGGTCTTGTGGCCATCCCATAATAATTTCAAAACTTCCATTGGATACCTCTAAAAATTATATGGTCCTTGCAGTCCAAATCCTGCTACAGGCCTTAGGTAGAATAAAGAATACATATATTGGAATGGACTGAGTTGGTTTGGGTGACAGTTTGGGTCAAGCCAATGTTATATGTCCCGGAGTAGAGTGAACACACCATGCAGAGAAGCTGATTGGCCCTGTCACTCAACCTATTGTCGGGGTTGGGACTGAGGGGTTCACCTATTGGCTGAATAAGGGAATTGGGGAGGGCTGGCGCAAGAGGGAGAATTAAGACGTTGGGGGAGCGTTTTTCAGTTGCTGATGAAGCAAACTGTACGTTGTTGGTTACGACCTAAGATAACCCCGTAAAATAGAACCCAAAAACAGATTACGTCAGTGCGGGAAAGGGAAACCCATGATAAGATTTTTAAATTGTGTCGATATGAGACAAAAACCCTTTCAGTTCATTTTCCAAATAGTTTACCTGAACTTCAGTAGTTTGCAATTACTTAAATATGAATAAAAAAGAATAAAGTAACTTATTTTCAAACAAACCTAATAATAGGATCCACGAGACATGGAAGTGTGTCAGATAGAAGACAAAAAGAAAATCTGACAAACAAGAAAACTATTGATTTGACCTTTGGGATGGTTCCTGCGCTTTTCATTGTTGTTTTTGTCCTGTCTTACACAGCAAAATGAGATAATAGGACATGTCACCGCACAAGGCAGTTTGATACTGAATGCCATCATTTTAATTCAAATGTTACATTCTTGGTGACATCTCTGTCGATGAATAATTGGCACTGAATCTCAGTTTGGATGTACATATTTATCATTCAGCGCCAGACACTTAAAGACATCGACAGATATATTACTTTGATTGGATGACAGTTGAAAGCAAGTAAAAAAATTGAACTGCAAATCAACTGTCACACTGTCAGTTGAGTTTTTTGTCACAAACTTGCACATAAACATGCGGGATTATAAAAAGCAAACAAGCTGCAGGCCTGAATCAGTGTCCTTGTTCTTTTAGGAATGTAAATGGGCTCTTTTGATCCAAGCAGCATGGCATTTAAACAACACGCATCAAGAAATATCATGAATAACAGATATTTATTGGAAAAACAATCTATATATTTTGATATAAACCCTGACAAGGTGTTTGATACTTTAAAACAAAACACACACTTAAATTATAATGCAACATAAATATATATATAAATTGAGTAGAAATAAAGCATACACCTATGAATAAGGATAGAAACATCCAAATGCACACATTAGATAGGATAATTAGGTGAATTTTGATAAACTGTTTAGTGGATCTACATTGTCTTAAATGGGCCCACTCCACTCATTTTCAAAGTGTTCCCAGTCTTTTAATTATAATCATGCAGTTTAGCCCAATTTTAAAAATCTGTGCTGTTTTCTAGGACACAGTTTCTGCAGAGCGGCAAGAAATTTCATTAGAAATTTGAGGAACACAAAAATGTACATGGATCTAGTCGTCTGCAAGTGGATGCATCAGAATGGAGCAGAGCAGGGCGCTTGTTGCCCACCCAGTGTATTATCGAAGTTACAAATATGGTATTTTTCCAACTGCACTTTCTGTCTGCTCCTGATTCACAACAATTTGAATAAAGAAATAATCAGAAATGCAATTTTAAGTGTAATTTATTTTATAAATGTCCTCCATCATCAGAAAAATGTCACAAATACACATTAACAACACTAAAACATCATAGTGGGGCTTTTGTGTGTGCATTTGTCCAGCTATGATGCTTTAACTATGATAGTATCTCACTTGAGAGCATTTATTCAATTTCATACATTTAGTGTTAAAGTTATGCTGTGAAAATGAGGTTTAACTGAGTAGCAATGTTCTTCTCAACTCTCTCATCAACAACAAACTTTTAAGATCTCACACTGACTTAATGAGGCCTCCCATGTATAGTGAAGTAAAGACAAAAGTGGAGAGTGTGGTGAAAAATTGAAGTTTGACTTTCACTGCTGGACAAGACACAAGACATAAATGAAATATAAAAAAAGAAAAGAAATCTGAAGATAGACACCAATTAGCAAAAAAAAAAAATGGGGGGAGCAAAGCCATTTGCTAAGCGGCCAGCTGTCCCCCCTTTGCCCCCCCCCCCCCGTAGCTCCGCCCCTTCTCTTGAACTACCACAACTCTCCGACTGTTTTTAGCGTAATTCCAACTGATTCTGATGTGGAGAGAAGCGGATTTATGTTGATAAAGTGTTGCATATTGTCACAAAGTAGCTTCAGAATCTGTAGTAAATTTGTTAATTGCGTCATCAGTTGAAGAGTTACAGCAGGGTGTTCAAAGCCAGGTCTCCAGTGCCATCCTTCTTCTGGTTTCCCAGAAGCCCTGCCCTTATTTGCTGTTGATTACCTGGATCAGGTCTGGTTAGTCAATAAGGAGCTTCAATGGCAGTTTTGTTGGAAAACATGTAGGACACCATCGAGGTCTGAATTTGGACACCCCTGAGTTACAGTTATTCAAAGAACATCAACACTGGAGCTACACCTCTGGTGTACCTTTTTACCAAAGGTAAAAATGATCAGAAACATTTTTTTTAATCAGTTTATCAATTAAAGACACATTGTTATAATTGTTCTACTGCTTTCCAGATGTCAGACGTAGACTTTGTTGAGGACATTAGAAAAATTCAAAAACAGGATCACAGTTTTATGACACAAACACCAAAGGAAACTTTTGAATGGAATAAAGCGCCACCTAAACATGCAGTATAAAGAGAGGTTACTCAACATGCTAACTGGCCAGTTGAAACCACAGGCTGTGGTGAAAGGCCTTAAAAGAAATTCCTCACTTTTTACATTGTCTCCCCTCCTTGCCCTTTCTCTTTGTCTACCTGCTGGCCCATTACCTTTACAGAGTGATGCTCATTAAAGAAGGCAAGTTGAGTCAAATCTTTCTGTAATTCGGCAGAGGTGAATTGCTGTCAACATCATTAACCGTCATTTCTCCAACTCACTTCGGTGCTTATGAAGTGTTCTTTCTTGTGTAATGATCCAAATCTGTTCACTAAATCGGCCCTCTTCAAAGGCCCTGGAGGACATACCACCCATGCTGCCGCCTGACATGCTAGAGGGCCAGATTAAACGTGGCTCCATCATTATGTTCCTCTTGTGGTTAAACAGATCCAGCGTTTCATCCCGCACTTCATCTAGCAAGTTCTCAAATGAACTGACCAGAAGGGAGAGATCAGAAGGGAAGGAGGTTTTAGTTTTTTAATGCTGCTTGCAGATCCTTGCGGAGCCACATCTTTAACTAATAACGCAGATTTTCTTGAAAGTGTAAAGTACTGAGTGTTGGTCAATAACTTTCACGCCTTCCTTTTGTTTTTCCAATTTATTGATTTCATGAGGCCACTGGCCAAGCTGGCTCCATGGCTAATTACAGTGAGGGCTGCCCTGCTTGTCATGCTAGATGTCCTCTGAGTCCTGTTTTAAGAGAAGCCTCCTTTGTGCCAAAGCCATTGTATGTACCCCAGTGCTCAGTATCATGCTATGCTATGTCCTCCAAGCCTTGTGTTGAGGAAAGCCACTTTTGTGCAGGCACCATTGTGCGGTTCAGCGCTGAACCCCCTGCTAGGTAGGAACACAGACAAAGTGCAGCAGGGGAATACGTCTCAGAGACCTAAGACCTACAGTAAATCTTCAAACAATTTAGACAAATAAAAAAGGCCGCTGTGCTGTGGTGGGAGTAGACAAGAAAAAGCAGATGAATAAGCAACATCAATTACTGAGGCTTTGACCTGCAAGCCCCCACACCATGGCACACATTTCACACCAAATCGCCCCAGATTGAAGCTGACACTGCTGGAGTGGAAACACTGACCCCTTCACAAAGCTAGCGCTTCAAACTTAAGAGCAAAGAAAAGCAGGGGGCATTGACAACCTACACAGACCAAGGCCAACGTGGAAGGGAGAAAAGGAGGAGGGGGGTCTGGATCTAAAACAAAAACACACACACACATAATAGGCCCTACTTTGTTTCAAAGTGAGACAAAATGGCTCAATTTGAGCACTTAGGCCATCGAATTGGCCTGGCTGAAGTACAAGAGGAACATGCGAGGGGACAACCGCGTCAGGCCACTAATAAAGCGCCTATGAGAAGAACAAAGCTGATGTCCAACAGGCTTACTAGTGAACCTGAGTAGGACTGGACCTTCTGTTTGAGCATGTTTTAGCCGCCCGTCTTTACCTTCCAAAAGTGCCGCTTTGCTGCACAAAAAGCCTGCCTATACTTTGTCAGGTTGGACAAAGGAAAAATAAACACACGGGCCACATTTGTTTAACACATCCTTAAAAAAACAACAAAAAAAAAGTTCACTGAAGTTCTAATAGAAGAAGAAATGCTGAAATTTTTCTGTATTTTCAGTGAGATTCTTAGCATTTTGATAAAAAAAAAAAAAAATTTAAAAACTTTTTTTAGACATTTGAGATATTGTATCAGTTTTTACATTGTTTTAACTTATCTTTGCTTTACACATTTCTAGTCTTTTCTCAAAATCAGCACAGCTGAGAATTTGTCATCTCATTAAGCCTACATGATCATTTGTGTCATATTTGATACATTTCTGAGACCCCTATCCCATTAGCATAATGAAAACTTTCCCATCCCAATCCCATTGTTTAGAACTTGGTCCATGTTTTCTGCAATGCATTGGATCATCATTCCACAAAGGCAGGAGAAGGACTTTTACTGCTCATTTCAAAATGGCTGCTTCCATGAAATCACACATCTCAACACTCTTGGGGGGAAAAGCTTAGCTAATGTTCATAACCTTACGGTGAGATTAGGTCATCTGTTGTTTTAAATTCTTTAAATCCTTTGTACCATACACGTCAAAATAATGTAACTCTGAAAAAAGTTCAATATGTTTGATTTAAGAAAACATCAACGTGTAGTCAAAGTTTTGATCAGTGTTCTGCTGGAAGGTTTCAACATGCCACTTGTGTATTTCATTCAGTTTTTTATAACAATTTTTATTTTTAGTTGATGACCACAAAAAAGGCAAAACAACTGCACACCATTTAATTTACATTTTCAAGTGCAAACATTTTTTTAATTTTCTAAAGGTAATCAGATGCACTATATTTTTTGGTTCTATTTTAAAAAAAAAATTTAAGTTCAATAAATGTTGACAACTCGTTGTCTTTATTTTGGAACCAAAAATTAGATTTCTGTTCTTTTGTTTTAAAATGAGTCATTTCCACTTATTACACTAGTTATTTATCACCGTAGTCAAAATAAACTACAGTTAGATTCATAAAAACTAAACAAATACAAACCATTTGCTTAAGTAGCGAAGAAAATACCTATTATTGGGCAGTGTAACATTTAGTTTGAAGTAATTCCATTTAACAGTTACCTTAGCTTATTTTTCCTTTTGGAATGCTTGTGTGGAACTCCTTGTTACAAGATTTTGATATAATATTTCTTGTTAAGTAAAAAATGACTTGCTGCATGGACAGATCATTTTACTACGTTCTACTGATTTTCTTTCCTAAGATTAGTGCAACTAATTTCAATACCAATTAGTTGCTGGGAAGCTAAAAGTTAGAAGCTGTGGAAAGTATGGTGCACCGGAGTTCTGACCTCTATGACTTCTCTCCTCTGTTCTTTATCAATTACCCAGTTCTATTTTTTATTTGGTTCATCATGCCTCTGTTTGGTGCAGTGCAATTTATAGGAAGGTGGATCGTCTGTGCTCCTGTCTTTGGCTGTGGACCTCGCCTCTGGCTTGTCTCGCACCCCCAGCTACCCCACAGTTTCACATGAATGAAGCACATCTGCTACACTATGCAGCCATGTAGTTGTTTATTTAAACATGTAGTTGTTTATTTAAACATGTAGTTGTTTATTTA
>BSAI01000096.1:8307492-8464471 GCA_036245035.1 Adrianichthys oophorus | reverse complement strand
CATGTAGTTGTAATTTAATCATGTAGTTGTTATTTAAACATGTAGTTTTTTATTCAAACATGTAGTTGTAATTTAATCATGTAGTTGTTATTTAAACATGTCATTTTTTTATTTAAACATGTAGTTTAAACATGTAGAAGGAGGGTGAAAGGGCAGGGATGCCAGTTTAGCTTTGTCTGTTTAATTTAGTTTAGCAACCAGCTATTGTTCATATTTTTATGACTGATTTTATGTTCTTTGCATAAATACCGGTGTGAACCCCATTGAGACGGCTATGGTTGTGAGATTGGGCAATATAAATAAAATTGAATTAAATCTGGATTTCACATTCCATTCTGAAAGAAAAATTAAAAACAATTCCTTCAGTAATGCTCTAATAACTGGCAACTGTTCGCTGAGCACTATTAAGGTTAAAATGTACATTACTTTCCACTTCCTGTTAATTTCCTGTTCAATAATATGAACATTAGGAAAGTCATTAGAACATTTAATGAGAGTCTAAAACTAATTTTGCCTCCACAAAACTGTGACACAGACAGACCAGACAGTTTGCCCTATCTGACAAAGTGTTTTCCACAAAGCGAATCAAATCCCAACACTGTCACAAAATCCGTCATCTGAAAGCCTCATTTATGGGGCTTTACATCAGAGGGTCTGTTCTAAACGATGGAGACCACCACCTGACACATACAAACCCCACCCCACACGCAACACGCCCTCCTAAAGCCACACATTCAAACAGAATAATAACCCAGCCTCTGCCAGTCAGTCAAGTCAGCTGTCTTTGCAAATGGAAATCTGCAGAAAGGTGGAGATGAAAATCATTTTATCTGCTTGACACACATTACAACAGAGAATTTCAAACGAGCAAGATGGAAGCTCTTAGGTCAATTACGGTGTCGAGGCTGTCATTTTGCAATGAAATATATACCTTTGAAGAACACTTTACTCTAGGGATGGGGAAAAAAGGGTTGGAAGATGTACTGTTTAACCCAGGGAGCGCATAAGAATATCAAAGATGATGGAGAAAAATGGGGAGTGATAATGGACCATTTTTTACTGAGCTGGCTCAGCCAGGATCAACAGACTGTGTCCACGCAGCATCCAAGAATATAGGAAATAGAACAAAACAATATTGTAGAAGAGGAAAAAAAAAGCAAACAAAGCACTTCATTAAAAAAAGACTTTTAAAATGTCTATTTATTTATTTTCCATTTTAAAAATTGATTTACATATTTTTATTTTTCTCGCCTTTATCTAGTACAATTACTTAACACTGGGAAGATAACATTATCCTGATTCCTGATTTTGAAATGTACTCTCTGTTAGAGATTTGGTCAGTCATTTTAGGTCAAACTTTACATTCATTCACTTACATCCTGCTCAAACTGGGATCAGCCAGCAGCAGCAGGACTTTACATGCCTAATTCAGCCTGGATTCTTCAACGACCGGGCAGTAAAGATCTCCTGCTTTTACTAGAACTGAGAGGTTCTGCTGTATGAAGATGGTATAAAGTCAGGTCTTTAAAATAAACAATGTTTTGGCAACATGGTGGAAAAAAAACATGGCTGGTCTTTGAAAATTGTAATACTTTATTCACCCCGGGCTCGGAACTGATGTTCAAATGGCCACTTCCATTGAAAAGTCTATATGAACGCATGCTTATATGCGTTTTGAGTTTCCATGTTTAAAACTCTCAGGTTCACAAATCACTACGCAAGTTTTTAAGTCTGTCTTCGGACTTTACGAACAAATCGTGCAGCCATTGAATGGGAAATTGCATATACTTGTTAACTGCTTTTCTACCTTACTCAAAGGCCCAAAACGCTTCACAGTCGCAGTCCTATTCCCCCATTCACACACACACATTCACACACTAATAAAACCAGTTGAGGTTTGACTTATCAGGGACTCGGTACGAATCCACATTTTTTCCCCTACCCCTCCAATTGGAGCATTCAAAGCTGTAGTGGTGTCTAAAATTCTTCTTTTAAGCGGAAACCGCAGTCACTTAAGGCTGTGTATCCCTCCGCCAGGACGGTGATTCGCGTCGCGCTGTGCCACAGAGGAGGAACATATTTCTTCATGTGGGTGTGCTCTGAAGCACAGAAGTTTACATTTAAAGATAAGTAATGACTTTTTGTTTTAGCATGACTTTTTAAAGTTATAAAACCGATGTTGTTATGCATTTTCCGAGTGCTAGCAGCTACGTGCTAACGTAAATGACCCGCAAATATTCATAACATCATCGAGTGGTAGTAATGTCTAAATTTGAAGACACTATTTTTACATATTTTTCCATTTGGAGGGCTAAACGTAGGGGTTGGGAAAGAGATAGGGGAAGAATTCGGATTCGGGCTTGGATGTGGTAGTGACTGGATAGTGTCCTTTTTAATTCACGTGAGTGCCAACCTCTTGAAAATTGATCATAAAGGAGAAATTAATTGTTCCCGGCTGGAATTCTATGATACCAATTCTTTTTTATATCGGAATAGAGCCGTAAAAGAAAAAGTGTGAAGCAAGATTTGCAAGATTTGGACCGCCTCAACATATCGCTCTAAGCCTCTTGCATCAGTGAGTACACGCGCTAGCATCGGGTAGCAACAGTCCAGTGTGAACACAGTCTGCTAACACATTCAAGAATGGGCATTCAGCACATTCTTGAATGCACATCACATGCCTGATGTGTACGTAGCATAAAAGCGACACAGGCTTCAAGTGTCATGAGATGTCTACAATAAGACTACAATAAGACTAGAAAAAGTAACTAGACTTACTGCAAGTCCCTTTTCTTATTTAATAGGAGTTTCAACAAAATGTGAAAAAAGACAACAGTTACAGTGGCAACACTATATCTAAGTTTTAGCTTGCAGTTTTGATCAATTACAAGGTGAGGTTTAACTGGGCTAAAAGCTTTGATTAAACTACAGACACTTTATGAAGAGACATGTAACATAATGCCCAGGGCTGATTGACAAAAAAAAAAAACATGCAAACAGGAGTTTCCTGTTTTCCACAGAGGTCACATAATCTAAGTCAAAATCGCTTCAAAAAAATTCAAGTCAAAGTTTCCTGCAGGACATTGATCCTTAATCTCTCTCCTTTGACTTGGCTTGGTTGTAATATCAGTTCTATCTTCAATCAATTGATCTTTACATTGAAGTCAAACAATTTTTGACGTGATTTTATTATAAACAAAAAGAATCAGGTTTAGGGTCACTTTGCATGTCTTAATTTAACAGAAAAAGTAGATTTATCGCCACATTATTGGACTGGAATCAATGCCAGAGAAACAATAATACTTTGTTTTTCAACAACAATTGGCTCCAAGAAAACAATATTATTATGATCACTGTATTGTAAACAACAGGAAAACTATTCTTGTCAAATTGATCGTTAAAGCCAAACCTAGCAAAATGAATTGCAGTAGCAATGAGACTAATATAGCTATGAGAGCAGAGAAAGAGGGCATCCTTTCTTTTTGCAGTTTTATTCGCTTCTATTTTCCTTCCCTCCATTTTGCAGTTTTGTGTCCTGACCTTGCAGCTTCTATGGCCCATCCATCTTGAGCTGCTTAGCCATTTCGCAGGCTTCATACTGTGCAGATTAACACAATTCATCACCACAATCATCCTCCATTCATCACCCTTTCCAATGAATGTTTTGACATCCAGTTAATTTTCTGCTGATGATTTATCAAATTATAATTACCATGCTCTGAAGGGCTCATTTATTATGTTGATACATGATAATGATGCCAAAGTGGATTGAATTTTAAGTAAGTTCTCCCTCCGATTATAACATATGCGTTATTGTGAATAATGCTGTGCAGTTCAATTCTTTACAGCTTGGAAATTCCTGGTCCTAAAAATCAATCCAAAAAGAGGGGGAAAAAAGAAGTAGACAAAGTAAGGCCGTTAATTCATTTTAAAATTTTATTCTTTTTTTTTTTTCACAGAATAAATTGTTTGGCTGAGGAGCAGCACGCATGAAAAAGTTCAATTAGATTCAGAGCACCCATCTTAGATGCTCAGTAATTAAAGAGTGCACTAATTCAATCAGGGGTAAGACTCAAGCTGAGGGAGTTGGGCTGTTTCTTAATAGGTTATAGGTTATTTCTCACATACTGCCCACATAGGCACTTCATTAGCCTTCTGCTTTACAATTCACTTGGCTTTTCAGCCTCATTATTATCCAAGTTTATTAAAATCCAATGGGTGCCGATCTGTTTCTATTACAGAGGAGTGGAGCAGGAATGCAGCGGGTGACTGTTAAGGGCAAGCACACCGGCTTCTGTATATGGGAATAGTTAAAACATCTGAAAATGTCTGTTTCCTCCATCTGTGTTAGAAAGCTGTAGTGAGAGCGTAACTAGGCTGGTGTGACCTTAAAAAATGCTCATCCATTTGCCCTCAACAATAACCTTTCTCCATATGATAGATGATTACATTTTTCAACAGAGCAGAGAATCTAGCAGGTTTTGTTTGGTCAGTATTTTTTTTCTTTTTTTTGCCGTTTTGTACAGATGCTGGCATTTGATCCTTTAACCCATGCTTAGATGCCAAGCTAGATCACTGGCCAAAGGATGGAGGCGGTTTGTGCAGAGCTGCAGTGCATTCTGGGGGCCCCGGCAACCAGCTCTGGGAGATGAAGGCTTAGGAGGTGTTAAAGGTTATTGAATGCTGGAGAATTCTCCTGGCGGCGGAAGCATTGTTTACAGCTATCTATTTTTTTGACTCTTTGCCCTTGGGCCGTGGCCTATAAACAGAGCCGCTATCCCCGACATTCCAGCAAGTGGAGAGTGCAGAGTATAACTGCGAGTCCCCCTTGGATGTCCCAAAAGTGAAAGATGTGTTTGGTAAGTGAGAGAGGTCAAACACGAGCATGGATATTTATTACATGCGCTGCAACCAGATGGAGGCAGCCCATCCATCAAGCACAGCTGTCACGCTGGTCACAAACGCTTCCCATGAAGACACCCCAACACCAGCACCACCTCGCTCGCCTTTGCACATGCTCTGTGCAGAAAGCAGCTGCTCTTTCTGCATCAAAGGACAAGATGAGAGAGTATGTAAGAGCACACGTTTTAACAAGATCAGGACCAACTGAACTAATTGCCAGTTTTACAATTCTTACCCCTAATTTACACTGGTCCATTTGTGGTTGCGTGGAGGGTTCGTCTCATGACCGCCAGTTACTTTGTATTCTCTCCATTGCTTCTATGATCTGTCCCCCTTGACTCCCAGAGAAGGGGTTTGTCTTGCTACCCCCGTGTCGAGTTCTCTGTCCCACTCTCTTTGCTCATCCAAAACTTAAGCAAGGCCCATATCCTGTCCTTCATCACTGAGTTCTTGTAAAAAGCAAGTTTTGTGTCACACGTGATATTGTGTTTTTTTACTACCAAAATAAACTTTTGCTGTCCATGAAAAAAGTCTGAGCTGAAGTTATCTGCGGTGTTAACATCCATTATTGTGTGGGTGCATCACCTTAAATATAGAATAAAATGTCAAGATTATTTTGAAAATACAACGGAAGTTTTTGTTTTGAAACCCAGATGTTTTTCCTGTTTCTCCAGCTTTTTGCTGCGACATTGGCGGAGGTGATGTAAAAATGTTGACTGATTAATAAATGCTCTGTTTTTTGTGTCAATGCAACGTAACGAAGGCTCAGTGCAGACGGACCAGTGTAAATCAGCCTTCATGATAAGTTGACTCCAGACTCGAAAACGTGCGTTCAAGCGGCCACTTCTAATGAAAAGTCTATGTAAATTTGCATGTTTTTATGCTTTCGCATTAAAAAAAAAAACTCACACATTGCTATGGAAGTTTTTAGTCAACTTTCAGGCTCTACGTACAAAACATGTAGCCATTGAATGTTGAAAGTTAAACCAGTTGAACTTTGAACTTTCAACAGAACAGATATTTTCTGACCACTCAGGGACTTGGATTTCCAAATCTAAACGTTCACACGAACAGGCAGACACAAGTTACAAATCAAGAATTATGCACCCACAAATCCAAAGTTACGCACAAATCAAGAATTACGCGCAAAAAAATCGGAACAGACTTTTTTCTTTCCATATGAAAGCACGTTCAAGAATGCCAGTTTAGCATATTCTTGAATACGCATCACGTGCCCAGTGAGTACGTAGCAATAAAGTTCTTTAACAGAACAGTCTTCCTTCTCTTCATCTATTTTTTCAAAAAGAACCAGTTTATCTTTAGCAGTGACTTTTTTGGGGTAGATATGGGATCGACCATGTGAACAGCGTAGGGAGAAACTGAAGAAGAGCTTGGACTGGAAGGGCATTTCTGACACTTGCTCCCTTATTCATCAGACTCTCCTAGGCCCATCGGTGACAATGAAAAGATTTCACAATCCAGCCACAGCAGAAACTCATTCTAGCCCTCATCCATCATGCTCAGCCCACTAGCCGTTCCACTGACCTAATCTGTGATGCCTCACTGCCTGCACCCCATTCCTTAAAGGCAGGCTTCATTACTGTAAGGGAGAGTTGGAGATAGAGGCCAGGGGCCAAGGACCTGGGGAAAAGTGCGCTATTCAGATCCATGCAGAAACTTCAAAGTACATGAAACATAGAGACAGTCGCACATCTCACATTTCACTACACCGAAAATGAAGGTCTTTGCAGAAGGATGTTGTCCTCAATGGTAGAAATAGCAGATTGTGACAAGTGTCTGTCTGTATGAATGTACCTCAAGAACAATTAAAAATAACTATATTAAGGTTAGGTGTGACTGCCAGTCAATTAAGTATGACTGACTCTGAAAACAGAATCTGGCTGTCATGGAAATTTCATCTAACAATTTAAGCGCCTTCTTTCCATCCATCAATCAAGTGATTAGACAGCTTGTTACTGTCGCAAACAATTTTCAAATCTATGACAGACAGAACTTGAAAGAGAAGTGCCAAACTCACAGAGCCACTTAGTTTGCTGAAATACAATCACTGCATGTGCCTATTGCTGACACTTCTGTCTATTTTTAACTTACCCTGGATCTCTTCTCATCCATCCATCTATCCATCAACAGTACAGTGTGTTTCTTGCTGTGGGTTACTCTGGGTTGCTTAATCAAAATGGAGTCTGACAGTGGGAGCCTACCTGACCCTGGACCAGCTATTATAAAGCATTATTCCCTAAACTGCTGCTCTGACTTTGAGGCTGGACAGTGCTGCCAACTCCCCCTCTTTTCTCACTAACTGGTCCCCAGGCCCTGTTACCCACAGGCTAATGGAGTCTGTCGCTGCACTGAGGGACAAATTCAATCAGCCTCTCGCTAAACATCTCCAAATAACATTGCTTCAACTCTGTGGGAAAGTGAACACTGTTGCTACTGGAATCAAGTGAACTGTCTATTTTGGAATACAACATGTTGTACAAGACTGCAAATAGAAGGAACGACTTCTCCAATCTTATTGGTAGAGATGTAACTTGGGGTCTTCAAAGAACATGATATAGAGGCCCATAATTTAAGTACTTTTATGCTTGTTTGTTTGTTTTTTTTCTCAGTGGTGCCAAAGAATCGAACATAGAGGCTTAAAAGAGAATTTAGAATAACAATTGGGGTTATTAGCCTAATGGTATTGGAGCAATGCACATTGACAAACAATAGCAGCAAAAATGTATGTAAGTACAAGTATGCAAAACCATTCAGATGTTTCTCTATCAAAGCAAAGAAATAAGGACTAAAAAAAAAAAAAAAAGCTTTTTTTTTTTTTTTATCTCAATATATTCAAGACCCACTCAAAAAAAATGTTTTGTGTTTGTTGTTGTTTTTGGTGTTTTAACAAGTTCTTGTAGCATTTTGTAATGAAGGAATACAAAGAAAATTAAGATTAAAATTGCTTTGAGTATTTATTTATTCAAATCATGATGAATCAGGAGCAGACAAAAAAAATGCTGTTTGAAAAAGCTTGTGGGCCACAAACTCCCAGCTCTATTCTGATACATACACTTGCAGACATATAAGTCCACGTACGTCCCAGTTTTCCTCATCCAAGTTGGCATCTGGATCAAACTGCACGGTCGAATAACTTCAATATTTCCCGCCATCTTTTTTTATCATCACTTGCTGCTCTGCAGAGACTTTGTCTTCAAAAATGACTTTTTTTTTTTTTTTTTTTTTTATTTTGTCTAAAAACGGTATACCATAATTGAAAGACCACTGGGAACATTTTTACAATAGCTTAAAAGAGGACCGGAGTGGGACTTTGACAAAAGCAAACTATAATTAATAAAATGATGATAAAATAGAATAGTAATAACTGTAAACTATACCAGCTAATATTTTTTGGCTGCAAAATACACTCCAGTTATATGCAGCTCTTTTTTAATATGCAATGTAACATGAGGCATAAAGTCAGACATATCTGTGATAAAAAAAAAAACAAAAAAAAAAAACAGTCTTGCCCCCTTGATATCAGCATTCACTTGGTAATTATTTTACCATCAAATTATGGTTGCATCATACCTTCTCCAATGTTGGGGACTGGAGATTAAAGAGACAACTAATTGAAAGGCGAGGCTGCCCAGGAAACACCAACAAGACAGATCAAACTGTTGGGAAATGTTTACTGGCCTTACATCAGCATGGATGAGATCTGAGGAAGGAGTTTTCCTGAAAGCTCACTAAAGGAACAACTCGACCCACATATTAGTGCTTGTTAACTATACAAAGTAAGAGTCAACAGGGCATATAAAAAGTAGATATTTTATTATTATTTATTCTCCTGATTTAGTTAAGATTTTAGTCAAAATTATGTTTATTGTCTTAAATTACATTGTGTACAAAATTATTAGGCAAGTTGTATTTTTGAGGATTAATTTTATTGTTGTACCACTACAGTGCACTTGGTCAATCCAAAATGTAAGCAAACCTTCAACCTTAAATATTTAAGTAGTAAAAGTGAAGTTTCTGCTTTAAAAAGATAACTACATTTACTTCATTATAAGGCAACTAACAGTGTGCATAATTATTATGCAACTCAATGAAAACATTTAACCATCTTTCTTGTTTATTTTCCCCTGTCAAAGTGAGAATAACAAACACTTAAAAAAATTACAAATAAACCTTTCTGAAATGCAAGAAAGAAAAGCCTCAGTGACCAATATAGCCACCTTTCTTTTCAATGACAGACACAAGCATTCCATTCATGGAGTCAGTCAGTTTCTTGATCTGCTCGAGATCAAGTTTTTTGCATCTGCGACCACAGCCTCCCAGACACTGTTCAGAGAGGTGTACTGTTTACCTTCACTGTAAAACTCCCTCTTAAGAAGGATCCAAAAGTTCTCAATAGGTTTAGGTCAGGTAAAGAAGGGGCCATGTCATGAGTTTTTCATCTTTAAGGCCTTTGCTAGCCAGCCACACAGTAGAGTACCTTGACGCATGTGATGGAGCGTTGTCTTGCATAAAAAGCCATTTCTCAATTTATATAATACATTTATGTAAAAACCTTTTTTCAAAATGGCGGCTTTTCTGTTGGTTTTATCTCCATAGCAACCACGTTATGTTTTGGTTGCCTGCGGATACCGAACAGATCTGAGTGAGTTTCAGAAGAATCGGCAAAAGTAAACATTTGGAGTTCTTATAGCAACGGAGGTTATTTGATAACCACGCCCACATTTAAATTCAAGATGGCGGTCTCTTTCCAAGGTTAAAAGTCAACAAAACTTCTGTGGTCGTTGTAGACTTAAGTTGGCGGTATGTCTGTGAAATCTTGTGACTATCGCTGGAAGAAAAGTTTCCTTTTCCCATTTTGTGGGAAAATGTGAGAATTGGCAAATCTCACACTTTGCCACAAAATGGCCGTCAAGCCACAAGGCGTGTGACCATCCTATAATAATTTTTAAAATTACCTTGGATATCCCAGACACGCGTGCTTTTGTTTTGTTAGTGTGTTTTGAATGTTTTTTTTTTTTCTTTTTGGCTACATATATTTTTGCCCCTTTCAATTTTTTTTTTTTTTTACAGTTCTTCCCGCTGTGATGTCATTGTTTTGTCCTTGCATTCAGAGACTGCTGCAGGCCATAAAAACACAATTGTATTGAGAAAGGGCAACCTTTCAAAACCTTTCTTAGACCTCATGAATAAAGGCATAAAAAGAAGATGGGTCATATCAAAATGCTATCTCATTTTTTATTTCCCTCTGCATAAAGGCTTGACCACACACTCCATTGAAATGTAGTGAGATGCCGTACAAAAAAGACAAAAAATGCTCCAATTTGTAAATGAGAACTAGTGGTGTAACTCCGCCCACAGCATTTTAGCCCCCCAGATTCTACAGCCACGTGAAGAGGAGAAAACAATTAACCAGGAGTTTAACCTGTCACTCATGTCCTATCAACCTATCACACTTGTGCTCTCTGGTCCGCCTCCTTCTTAACTCCCTCTGTGATATGCTGCTGGCAGTTTGGATAGCTGGACTGACAGCAGCCCTGATCCCTCTGCCTGTTGGGGGGAGGAGGGGAACTATGTCGACAACTTAAACGTAAGAAAGGGAGAACGAGGTGGATGCGAGGGTAAAGTGAAAGCATCTGAGGGATGAAGGGAGGGTTGGAAATCTGCTTTTTTTTGTCTCAATTTGATGCGCAAAATGGCATTGAAGCTTTGCAGTTGAGCAGATGAATCATTTGTGTTTGTGCACCTTAAAAATCTGACCATAATGATTGAAAAAAATATATAGTTAAAGTTTGCTCCTTCAGTTAAATGAGACTTTTATTCTATTTCACCTCCTGAAAATGAGGTGGCAAACCGATTTCAAAACAAAGGCAGTATGTGGCTGTTTAGCAGCTGTCAGACTTTATTAGAACTTTACGACCCAGGACATGTTCGATTCAACGCATATAGTCAGGAAAATGGGATTCTCCCGTTAGCTGCGTATTCCATTACTTTACTCCCCGACATCCATCCCTTTGGGTTCCATACTGTTCTGTTAACCATCAGCAATTATATCCCTGTCAGAGCTAAAGGTAACAAATTCCCCCCCCCCCATCCCGCCATCCGCTATCATCCTCTGGACACCAGCATCAACTGACAGCAGCTAAATCACAGCAGCGAGCCAAGACTCCTGACAGACAAATCCACTACCTTGGAAAACCTAGGCCCATCACTCTAACAGGGGAGGGGTAAACCAGGAGAAGCTCTCCCTGCTGGCCTTACACCCCGCCCCAACCTGCTCTAAGAGATGGACTACCCTATATTCTGTAAGCGCTGAGGCCTGTTCCCAAATAAGAAAATTATTGTTGGAGCTTTTCATGGCTCTGGTATATCTTTCACCTACCATCACAGAAAGTCCATGTTTCCTCCTATAACAGATGGAGCTGGGGCTATAAGTTATCCTTACTACACCCTGCAATTGCTAAGCAACAGTGTGGCACTGTCAAATTCATGACGCTGCAACTTGGAGACTTTTTAACAAGAGGAGACGACACATCTCTATACAAGCACCACACAGGGACTTTAAACCTGGCAAGTCAATTTATATCATACTTCCATCCCTCTATAAAAAAAACAAAACAAAAAAAAGTTTGTATTGTGGCTATTAACCTGTTTCCATTGCAAATTAAAAATTTTGCAACATAATCACAGAATTTTAAGATCGATGATCGATCGACCCTTGGCGAGTCCGGCGAGTGAAAACATTCATGAACATATTTTTCTACAGACATGCTGTGGGCGACAGGTCTTGGTGAACACTTATGCAACGTCCAAGAGTAAGTAAGGGTGAAGTAGGTGAGACACAAGCATGTAAGTACAGATTTTTTTTCAGCCCCTTCTACCACGCACACTGCGCAAAGGGACCCATTAGTGCTGTTCAAGTGAAAAGTGTGCATCCCTTGCACACTCCTTGTGCACAGCCTGACTGCTGTGTGAAGTGTTGTGTGATGCAACTACAATAAACTTCATCTGCAACTTTTAGGCTACAGACATCCCGGCACACACTTTCTATGCATCATTCAAAATCCAGGCGTGTAAAAGTGACAGAGTGATGACTGAGGTTAGGACTTGTGACAAGATGAGTCCAGTTTTGACTGACATGACCTTTGTTGTGAGTCCAACATATTTACAACAAAAATCTTTGACATCTTCCTGCTGCTCGGCATAACACCTCTTTTTCAACCCGGTTGCCACTTATTTTGTTATTTGTTCTATTTTTTAACCTAACACCTGAAATAAAAAAAGCTCATCATGTCTGTGCGCAAACAAGGTGAAATAACATAGGCAAGTGTAAATCCAGTTTTCCTTGCATACCGTCAAGTTGTTTGCAGCTTCAGCAGCTCTTCCTATCAGATTGAATTAGCATAGTTCCACAGGTAGATTTCCGCGTGTGACTTCCTGTATCAGCAGGGGTAACAGGGGAGGGAAGCTGTACCTGACAGTGACCTGTCAAACCAGATAGAATGTGTTTAACAATAAGCTGTCTGCCCGCATCACACATGAGCACATGCGCAAATGCATGGTCTTGTTTTAAGCACTGCTTATAGAGAGCTCAGTGACATTTCAAAAGCTCAAAGGTTACATGTAAGAAGCAGAACACATGCGAGCTGACTTCTGTTTTGCAAATATCATCTGTCATCACTTGTGACATATAATTTCATTAGAACATATTATTCAAACATGCAAAACACGTGTATTTAAGTATGCAGAAATGGATAGAACTTTCAGATATTTTTAGGTGGTCTTCAAATTTTTCTTAGACTCAAGGTTGAGATTTCAAAAACATAAAAATTGGAAAAAAAAAATCAGAGGAATGTGGGGATATCAGTGATCAGGAAAAAAAAGCAAAACAATAACAATTGAAGGGATTATTAGTTAAAAAAAGTCAATTTTTGTTAAATTTTCAGTTTTACATTTTTTAAGTTTCTAGTTAATTTTATTGTTAATTTATTTGCACATTTTTATTTTAATTTACTACCCATTTCATTATTATTAATATTAACATTATTTAAGTTCATGTCTTGATCATTTTTACTGCCTTCTTAACTTCAGAGCTTCCTGTTGGGAATCCTTTGTTCTGGGGTGCTACCGGCTCCACCTGTGGAGGGGCTGTTGCTGTGTGTGTGCTGTGTGTGTGCTGTGTGTGAGGACGTGGAGGACGTGGAGCGGCTGCGGTCCCACTCTGTGATTTAATAGCCATAGAGTGGGCCCTGCGCTGCCCTGTGTTGGGCGGGCGCTGAGGCAATGATCCCCCATGATTGGGCTAGGCCTAGGAATAAACTGATCCCAATAATACCGTTTCTGCACAGCAGCACCGAGCCTGACTGTTTCCTTAAGAGCTGCAATTGTTAAGTTTTTTGTTCAATTTTGTTATATTAGGGGAACTGGCTGGGTGGAGGGAGGAATTGATAATTTTGTGCAGCCAAATAATAAAAATACATCTATTAAATCACTTATTAAAGGGGTTCAATCCAAGCATATGAAATATTGTTATTTTCAGTATCAATTGAGGTTATTGGGTTTGTCTTTCATATGAAAACATAATAAGCTTTACTTTTACAAGCAAAAGTTACTTGCAATTACCTGTCGAACCCAAAAGGAGAATCAATATGAGAATGAAAAAACTTGTGACTTCTGAATTGCAAACTGCAAGGACGTTGTTTTTTTTAAACATCTAATATAGAGACTCTGGTGAAATCTATGTGCAAGCAGTCCAAGGACAGAATGCACTGCTGGATGCACATGAGCATCAACCCTCAGGCTGCACTCCAAAAGAAACTTTTAGATCATCTCGAGCAACACTGCTCTGCAGATTTGAAAGGGCTTAGAGAACCAGTAGCTGTGATGATATAAATATTTAAGTGAAATGAAATATCAGATATAATACACACCCAAGATTACCACAAAGGCTAAATCCATCAGAGTTTATTGAGTTACCTGCAGCGACAGGTTTTGGCAAGAAATGTAAAAGTAAATAAGTGTCTGTCTTCATACCATTTTGAGTCTTTAGATATAAGTTGTATAATGTAAATTACCACATCCCGTACGCTCGTTTCACCACTGGGGGAGCAAGGCAACAAAAGAACAAGGGGGGAGCCGTGAGAGCAGACAGGACACAGGTGTGGGTGCATCTGCCAGAATGAAGATAAATATCTGCCACTAAGAATGGTTTTCCTCTAGTTAAAAGTCTTCTTAGGGCTGAATCTATTCAGACTTAACAGTAAGTTAAGAATCTTACAAAGCCAAAACTCTTGACCTTCCTAATAGTAATCTGATGGTAAATTGCAACTAATGAACTCTCCATATTTTAAGGTATTAAGTGACTACTGCAAACTTCTAGAAGTTTTCAGAAAGGCTTCTGTTTCCACCGACATTTGAAAGCATCGCTGAACAAAGAAAGAACCAGATGGTTCTGAAAATACAGGAAAATGTCACATTCATGATTCCTTTCCATTATTATAATGTAAAGATCGTAGTCTCATCTCAGCTTATAGAAACTTACAAGTATAGTCAAATTCTTTTAAATTAATTATCATATTTTTTGACATTATAAGGCACACTAAAAAGCCTTTTTAAAAAAACAAACAAAACAAAAAAAAACATAATGTACCTTATATTCCAGAGCATTTTCTATATGGATTAATTCTGGTTGTGTTTAGTGATTTTGGAGCAGTTTTGACAGCACTCTGTCAAATGTCAGTTCATCTTTTTACGAGTTGCTAATAAGGTTGGGTTTATTGTAATTACGCTAACATGTAGCAGTGTCAGACTAAGCTTTTTTATGTTATACTAACACTGTTGGAAGTTGGCATAGTCACAGTAAAGTTTGTTTAAGTGGCATCAGTCTGTTTTTTTTTTCTAAAGTGTTGCAAACAAGGTTGGGAGTTACAGGTATGGTGAATAACGCTGCTAGCACTTCTAACGTGGCTAACGTGCAGCATTTCACACACAAGTTCTAGAATTACTGTGAACTATTATTAGTCTGACTGACAAACTTTTTTCTGACTCTTTTATCTCACTTGTTGTGCTTTATAGATCGGTGTGCCTTATAAATGACATCATTTCTATAATAGACCATTCATTTACGGTGTACCTTGCAATCCGGTGCACCTTATAATGCGGAAAATATAGTATGTAAATCTACAAAACTTTTGTATTTTCTATCAAAATGGACATAGTACAAAAATAATCATATTTATTTAAATGAAAAATCTCACTTCTAAAATACTGTGTAACTTAAAACTAACATTTATTTAATCTTTTCTCAATCACAATCAGGTTGCAGGTGGAGCAAACTGAATAAAGAGCCCAGGCCAGCACCCTTTCCAGATCCTTCACAGGTCAATTAAAACATTACAAGTTCTTCAGTGTGTCTTGGGTCTGGTGTGAGAACTCTTCCTCATTAGTTATGCTTTAAGTTCTAACCAGGAAAACATTCAGGATACATCCTGACCAGATGTTCAAATCATTTTAGCTGGCCTCTCTGAAAGAGCAGAAGCCATAGATTCCTTATCAGCCACTCTGTGAAGGAAACTCTTTCAGTCGCTTGACTCTCAGGTCTCAATTTTTTTTGTCACTTTTTACAGCAGAGTACGAGGACATTTTTTGACCAATTACCTACTCATTTGACTAATTCTCTTACAAACTGCAAAAGCCTTAAGAATGCAGGGTTAATTAGAACGTTCTTTAAATTTGTTCAGATAAATTGCAGAGTTCTTTAGCAATGCTGCGTTCACACACCGCCCTCAGCAACATGCGTTTAAGCGACCACTTCCAATGAAAAGTCTATGTAAACACGCTCGTAAGCGCGTTTCAGGCCTCCATGTTCTTAACTCTTGCATTCATGTGTCGCTACGCAAGTTTTTCAGTTCATTTTCAAACTGTACACACAAAACATGTGGTCATTAAACATGCGTTAAAGTTAATCCACTTAAACTTTGACCAATCAGGGACTCTGAATTTGCAGTGAAACACTTTTCAAAACACGGAAGTGCCAAGCATTTGAAAATCGACCATGAAAGAGAAATTAATAATTTCAGTTTGTGCTGACGGAATTCTAAGACACCAACTATTTTAAGTATCGGAATAGAGCTGTGAAAGAAAAAGCCTGAACCAAGAGTTGCACTACATTTTCACACCAAGTCTCTTCCAACTTTTGGTACATGTAGTATGTAGTATCGGGTAGCAACCTTCCATTGTGAACCCCATATGCTAAAAGTGTGTTGAAGAACCTACATTCAGAGCGTTCTTGATATGCGTTCTTCAAATTCCCAGTGTGTATGTAGCTCAACAGACTTTAACTGGGAACTTTTTCCAGAACTTCCTAATTATTTTCAGCTTTCTCCTGATTTAAAAACTCAGGTATCCTGAATTTCAAAAAAAAGATTCCTTTGGGTCCAATCCATATCTTGTGTATCTGAAAGAGATTTTCTCTAACAGTTAAAGAGAAACCCAAAATGCTGTCACCACTATAGTTGTGTTCGATTTACATCCAACTCACTACTTAGTGCACTATATAGGGTGTTAGCCATGTTGTTGGGTTGTCCAAACCTACAATTCTAAAATCCCTTCCCCTAGGAATTTCCCAGAAGTCTCTGCGAAAAACTATTTTGTTATTGACTCTCACTAGATTGGCAAATACTGACCACAATGTATTGCATTTAATCAACATAAAAATTTTCATATTTATTAGGCTTTTACTTTGAAAAATTGGTGATGTCATATTTGTTGTTTTAAAAAAAAGTTTGCATTAGTCTAAATTGGCTAATCTGGCTAGCCCTTGTACTTTAGTCTTTTAGGGGTTAGTGATGGACATAGACATTGTTTTCCTGAAATAAATCTGTTTCTATGACGGCACACTCTTTCCTTCCAAAAAAAAAAAAAAAAGATTCATGAAACGAGCAGCTCAATCAGGACAGTCGTTAAATATCAAGAACCAATGGAAACATATAAAACTGTGACAGTATAGCATAAATAATTACAAACATATACATGGCGAGGGAAACCCCTCCCCCGCATTGCCATCCTTCTAATTTCCTACACCCTCTGTTGTATTTCAGTTGCTGATAACTAAGAACATTAGTTTTACGCCACTTGCCAAGCTCAAATGAAAAGAGAGCCGACTTTAATGACACTGCAATTAATCGGCTCAATAGGCATACAGCGAAAAGACGAGATATTGACTTCATTAAGGATAATGTATTATGTCATTAAGTCAGCAGGGTCACCTTGTGTATCATACAAGCTGCTTAATATATTGGCAATTGCTAAAAATAAGACAAATGCAGATGTGAAAGATAAATCTGATTAGCACAGGCTTCACCTAAGCAGGTGGCGTGCATCTTGTCACAGCGGCTGTTTGGAGTCGATGATTTCCATAGAGAGAAGAAGTTTGCTACAAATCATATGTTATCGGGAGCCAGATAGATTGGCTGCAGCAATTTAATCATTATTGTTTAGCTCTAATCTACAAAGAGGAACACTCCAAGCATGAATGTCTTTATAGGAGCATGCCAGCAGCCTCATTGTTTTTTTTATGTTAACACTGAAATGGTGAAATATTGATGTGCATAGACAATTCCAATCACTGCTTATTTATCACACCATTTTATATGCAAGTCAAACTTTTCATAAAACCTACATCACATGAGCGAGACTTGGAAAAAAGCGGGTTGTAAAGGCAGTGAGTGTTCATTAAAGGCATTAGTCAGGGAGTTGCAGCTGTCTCTTTTCCCACATCTCCCTCAGGAGTATTGAGAGGTTTCACTGCTCTGTGCTGCGACCTTGTTAGTTTCTTTTTTGGAGGTCTGTGTGATTATTGGCAGTTCCTCATCTGGTGGAGGCTCTGCTCATTTGTCATGATTATTGCTGAGTTCTGGCTTGTCATTGGCTCCACAAGATCAATGGCATTGCACTCTCGCTCTGTTTTATGGGCAGGCCAAACAGCCTTTTCTTCACTAAATGAGGCTTTCCCTTTATCTATCCATCTATCCTGTCCATACAATCCTTCTTCTCTCCATGTCTTTCTCTCTTGAGTCAGTTCATCCATTTGGCGGTCTATACATCTTTTTCCCCCCCAATCAGTGCTGACATAGTGTCTCTCTCATTCTCTCTTAGGTACTGAAACTGCCACTAAGCTATCAGACTTTTTCATCTGCTATTTTACATTTGAAAACCCTGTCTATAATGTGGCAGATGTGTTTGAAAAGTAGGGTTTTATTTTTAAATAAGACTACTAATGATTTATTACGGAGTCAAAAACTCAGTAATCAAAGATCTCAACAATCTTGATCTACTTGTCTGAAAAAAGGTCCAATCCGGAACACGCTCAATGTGGATAAGTAAAGCATAGATTTCAATAATATTAACTAAAAATACACTTTTTTTACTTGGAATGCAGAGACAGACTAAACTGTATATGTATAAATATATAAAGATATATTCATAACATTATTCCTATTCAACTGATTCAAAAGTCACAAATGACCAATAATTTTTTCACAGTTAAAAGTCCCATGTACCATCACACTACAGCTAAAATTCAAAAGTATTTGATTCTTCCCCACTACGTTTGCACTTTATAGAAATTTCTGCACAAAGTAAAATAACACAAGCTTTGCTTAACCTGAATGTATTTTGTATATGTGTAAAGTCTGGATGAAGCATGCATATATAGTTTAGCTTGTTTTGTCAGTTGCATCCAAAGGTTTTTAGGGTAAATTTAACGTAGAGCTGAACCTACCTGATAAGAGAAGGATGAGCATGTTTAAATAGGATGCATCGGGAAATAGACTGCTTCATTTTCCATTGTGTTCAGTTGTTTTTGCTTTGTTTCCAAGCGTATCATATGATTAAATTTGTTAATGTAGTTGAAATGCTGATTATTCTTAAGTAGTTTTAATGATAACTAGGCTTTTTTTGCAGGGGCCAGGTTTATAAAGTCAATTCGTCTTTATATTACATTGTTTAGTATATATAGCTCTTATTGTATTTTTTTATATGTGTATTTTTATAAAATTTTATTTGTGGTAAATTAATGGTTGCTTTAAAAATTCCAATCATCTCAAAATTGTAAAGCATTAGGGTTCAAGCTTTTTTAATTCCAAGCGTATTTTTGTGTATTGTATCCAGGCAATTTGAAATGTCACAAACCTCCTTCGGGGCTGATTTTAGCAAAAATGTCTTTAATTTCTAAAAATATGTTTTAAAGAAAGAACTTTAAATAAAAATATTGCTTTGCTTAACTTTAATTTTAAGGATTTTACATTTACCTTTACTTAAAATGGATATTTCTCATAAATAAAAAAAAAACTATAAATGCAGAAATGTTCAACCCTAGAAATGCACATCACAAGACCTTGGTGGTAACTTCAAAATCTGTGTCTCCTTCAGCAGCTCAAATCATGGATGGAACCTCTAATGTCCTCATTAAAATCCATACATAGCCTCTCAATCAAATGCTACTTTAACACTTTGCGTGACAGAGTATGAAGTTCACAAGTGAGTACATCATTATGCCATGATCTATAATGATAAGTTCTCAGAGTAACTTTCTTTTTTTTCTAATGATGTGAGCCAGTGGTCCTTTAAATATCACAGTATTTGCAGAATATTCGACTAATTCAACATTTGAAAAAGCAACAAAAAAGAGACTTCTAATGATGTGCCTTTAATGACAGATAAACTACGGGAAGGATAATTGCTTATGAAAGTGAACTCAACTCATCCCAGAGATTTGGATATGAATTGAGCTGATTGTGCAACATATGCAAACAGCTAAAAAGCAAAAAGCAGCTAAAAAGTAAAAGGAAGTATAGGGTAATTATTTTTACACTGAATTGGAAAAAAAGACAACATGGTGTTGTGTTTAAAGCAATGTTAGAAAATGGGTGATGTTGGGTGCTATTGATTCTTGACTAGTGTCATCAATCACAACATGCATCAGAATAACTATGTACTAAATTTTATACACTATAAGGCACACTTGAAAGGCTTTATTTTATTTTTCTTTAAATGACAGTGCACCTTATAATCCGGAGCGCATTTTGCATGAATTATTTCTGGTTGTGTTTACTGAGATCAAAGCAATTTTGAGAGGTACACGGTGCAAACACGACTAAAATGTAGCAGTGTCTGACTGTTTTTTTTTTGGTTTTTTTTTTTAGGTTACCAATAAGGTCCGGAGTTAGTGTAGTAACAGTTATGTTTGTTTTAGGTCTATCAGTTTGTTTTTTGTTTGTTGCAAACAAGGTTGGATGTTGTTTTGAAAAGGCTAACGCAGCTAACATGTTGCAATGCCGAACTGTGTGTTTTTTTTTTTTTTTATGTTACTAATAGGATTGGCAGTTAGCATGGTGGTTGGGTGTTATTGTAAATACACTAAAACAGCTAACGTGTTGCAGTGCCAGGCTGTGTTTTTTTATTTGTGTTACAAGGTTAGGAGTTAGCATGGTCACAATAACCTCTATTTTAGTAGTATCACTGTTTTTTTTCATGTTGCAAATAAGGTTGGGTGTTATTTTGAATATGCTTACGTGGCTAACGTGTTGCTGTGTCGAACTCTGTTTTATTTACGTGTTACTAATAAGGTTGGGAGTTAGAGTAGTGATAGTAATGTTTGTTTTAGCCGTATTAGTCTGTTTTTTTACATGTTGCAAATAAGGTTGGGAGTTAGAGGTATTGTAAATACGCCAACAAGGCTAACCCTTCTAATGGGCCTAAAGTCTAGCATGTTACAAACAAGTTCTGGAGTTACTGTCTCCAGTAAGCCTGGACTCTTCTGGCTTGATTAACACACCTTGTGGTTTGGTGTGTCTTCAATATGACAAATAAAAAAAAAAAAATAGACCATTCTTTGAAAGTGCCTTTAATCCAGTGGTTAAAGTGGGTAAATTACAGTAAGCCTTTTCACAGAGGCCTGATTAACCACTGAGCACAAATTCAGTGATCAACATATAGCTCTATCATCATCTTCTTGCGGGTCACAGAATTGCAGTGCCTTTCACACAAGATCAATAGAGAGAAGACAAGCCTTATTATATATGGTCCCCCACTTCATGTTAATGGCCAGAGGTGATCCAGTAGTTATAATTAGCCTGTGTTTGCCTTTAGTCATGTCTATGCTCTCACTGAATATCAGCTCTTTCATTGTTAAACCACACAGGCTAACAACACGGAGTATGTCTTGGAAACACAGATGGATTTAAATGGTTACCAAGAAATTAACATGGGAGTTTCATTCAAGGATACCTCGGCAGGCTGTTAACAGCGGCCAGGAGGTGGCTCAGTGCTACCTGGAGAGTGAGTACAAGAGCTGATGAGTTTTATCACCTCGCCAAAGCCTTCCTCAGAAACTTCTAATTGACGGCTGAGCCTGTTCCAATGTCCCACACAATTTCCCATCATGCCTCTCCTGCTGCCACAGAACTCTCACTACTCGTACCCCGGTTCTCCACCTCCCTCCTTTGTCAGTCTATCCCTCACCCTCTCTCCCTCTCTTTCTGTCTCTACCTTTGTTTTTTTTCCCCCGTATCTATTCTCCATCCGCTCTCCTTTCTCCTGTTCTTGCCGTGCCTTGGCTTGGCTGAGCCGGTCTGACAGGCGGATTCCTTTGGTTTTCACCATATTAAAGCCACTTTCTTGCTCTGACAGCCTGCTCTCTCCTGCCACCTCACAGCTCTGGCTTCACACTTCTCTGGGCAGCCACTGCCTCTTGACAGACCACTGTCACTTCCCATCATGCTCTCTGCTGATGGTGCCTCCCTCCTCCGCTGCTTTGACACCCCCCATACCTACCCCAACCCCTTCTCGGCAAGCTTGCGCGAGCCCACTTCCATACCAGTGCAATTATTTTTTTGACAAGCCATCCATCAGCCTTAACTTTAAAAGCACTCTCCACTGATATCCATTGTTAAGCCTCCCTTTGCAGCTCCTGCTTTCTCTGCCTCCAGATAGAGCTTGCATGAGAGAGTATGATATCAGACATCACCAAACCTACCAAACCATGTAAATTTACTTTGCTCTCAGCTGTGTTTCCAATTTCACGTCCAATTTTTCGGTACATTGTGCGTAGTTGTTGTGCCTAATACAGTGTTGTCAAAACTCATTACCGTTTGCTCCTTTAGTTGCCTCTAAAAACAGGTTACAATTGATATTCTATAAGTGTAAGGCAGACGTGTCTCACAATCTGCGGTCCTATTAAAATTATCTGTCCAATTCTCACGTTCTTGGGTCAGAGCAATTTACAGGCATTAGCAAAGACACATATGAAAATGTCAGCATGTCAGCTAATAACAACGAAAGCAAAGGAGTGCATCGCTGTGAGTCAATAACGCTGCCTTGCTGGTGACACAAATTTGATGGTAATCTAAGAAAATGAATAAGGGGGGAAAAACTCTGCGTTGTTTGAAAGGGAATCTTGTCCTGGGTTGGATCATTTGGTGCGCTTCCACTTGGCCTACATCTTAGCCTTGCTTTAGAAGAAAAGAGGGGAGGGAGGGGTACGACAACAAAGTACTCTCCAATCACTGCTGTCTGGTGCGCTCAAACAGCACATATTACATGTGCATGATGAATTGCCTGCATTATGAACAGCTGAAGTAACTGCTTTGTTCATCTTACCAGTGCTGCTGTTTGAGCAATACGATGCAGCGATCAGATCCTGAAAAACACTCCAAATGAGCTACTGGGAGCTACAGGAGAAATGTAAAAGACCCTTGAAATTTGGTCATATGAATGTAGGTTCCTTAAAACAACTCTAACCTGATACACATTGCTTCTCACACTGTTTTCCTGACAATCTATATGTCATAAACACCTATAAGCGTACCTTTTTACGCCTTGCGGCATGCTTCCACCGTACCAAACTAGCAAGTAAAAAGAGTTGTACCTAACCTTGATACAGACGTTCAAAATTGGTCAGCGAAATATAAAGTTTGACAAGGTGAAATATCCCAACAAGGGTTACAAAGTGTAGGACTTTCATTATTCCAATTTAGGTGGACTCTGTCCGTACCGATGGACTTTTCCGGTCTGAATACACCCTAAGAAGAATAAAAAGGAGTTTAGCAATGTGCAAGATTCACTCTTAAAATAATGAACATTTAGTTTAGATTCTCAACACTCAAAAACTAAAGAATGTGTCAGAGTTCAAAAAGACAGGCAAATAAAGAGTGACAAATTAGCAACAGAAGCACAAAAAAGTCCAGAACCTCACATCCAAGCAAGTTTGTTACCTTTAAGCCAATTGTATTCAAAAACCACCCTTCAACAAAAAGGAAACACAATTAGCAAGCTGATGCCAGCATGTGTCTGGCTGACTTAATGAATTTCAAATTACCCAGAAAAACTTATATATCATCATTATCCTGCAAATTTTAATTGATCTCACAATTAAACATGACGAATGCTACCTATTGCAAATCTTTTTTTTTTAAATCTTTCCAGATAAGGGAGTATTTATTTCTCTCTTTATTTTATATGTCATGGCTGATGTTACAGTACTATGTGCAGCTAATTAACAAGGAAACAGAGATAATTTTAGTCTGGGGTAATTTCTTTTGTTTACAGCGGGGAGCCTTCTGTTTTAAATCAGTTTTAAGGCTCATATAAAGTCTGTCTTGCTTCTAATGACATCCACTAGAACACCATGGGAAGTTTTAGACTCACAAATCCACATATGTGATTTTTCCACAAACTGTCATTGTTAATATGTTTTACAATATTAAACACAAGACAATAAGTTAATGCGAAGTTTAGCAATTTAACAAAAAGAAGCAAAACTTGGGGAAATTGATTATTTACTGCGCGTCCAATTTGCATGTAGAGTTGGTGTGTGCACAAGAGTTGACATGTTTATTTGAGCTGTGTTGTGTTTACAACTTGTGCTGAGCCTAATGCGCCTCAGACACCTGCCACTGTCTGTGGCCCTGACAGCTCTGGTCCCAACAAAGTGAAGCAAGGCACCAGCATATGGTTATCAGTGATCCAGATGGCTCATGCTTGTCTCCAGACTGACAACTTTGCTCCTCCATTATCAAACACTGGCAATTAACCATAATCAAGTAGGTGTTAATTAGACATAATGAAACAATTTCTGTTTGGTCCGAGCCTGCTATTTGCCAATTACTTATAATTATATGCACTAAGCACTTCAGTGTAATCTCCGTTGGTTGTAGATCAGGCAGCCAGTCAAACAGCGGGGGCCATTTCTCTTAGCTACACTAAAGAGCCTTTTGTTTTGCCTAAAAAATTGGCAAATTTCAACCTGCCGCCCTGTGATCGGCCAGCTTGTCACCGCCGCCTCAGGGTAGAACAAAAGGAGCGTCATATTACCCGACAACAGCACGGGAGAAGTTTGTCATCCCTGAGAGGGAATGGCTTTTAATCAAAGTGACCTGTGACCCCCGGCTGATGTGTCCCACGGCCACCTCCAGCTCCACACACCTGGAAGCAACGCATGCTTGCGGGGAAATTCAAGCTGTAAATTTGCCTAACAGAGAAGATCAGAGAAGAAACTCAAATTGGAGAGGTGGGGTGAAGATGAAAGGAGAACGAGATAAAAGCAAACATGACAGACAACAGAAAGAAGAAAAAAAAATGCTTTTTCAAGTAGACTGTGAGAGGGAACTGTCTACTTAGATCCTGGAAGTCAACACATCAACAGAATCAGAACCATGAGCAGACTACTGAGGCTGATTATAGCTCATTAACATCAAACAAGGTCAAATAATACACTAACACAGACCACAGCGTATGACAGTAGACATCAGTAAGGATGGGTACAGACATAAGGTTCTACACTTGGCCAAGTAAAAGAAAAAAGAAACCACGGGGAACATCGGAATATTTTAGGAAAATCTGGCAGAAGGTACAGGAGGCGAGAAGCTGTAGATTGTTAGATGAGATGGTAGCAGATGACATGATTTAGTTCATCAGCATGGAATCGTTCAGTGTGTACCAACAGAGAAAACACATCGGACCAGTCAAGAGCTTTTCACAGCTCCACAAAAGGATGATCAATCCTGTCATAGAATTTACAAGTCAGTCCGTTGTGTAAACAGTGTCCTCCTCCAGAAGGGTTCTAGAACATCTGATGTCAACAGCGTGTTGAGATTCGATCTATTGACAAATATTGACACTAGAAGTATGGATGCCTGATTACGGTCAAAACAATCTGTTGAAATACAGACCCACTCCAATGAAAATTGTCTTTTTGGTAATTTTAACACGTACTTTATTTAAAAAATCTAATTAACTGTATTTATCTTATATGCATACAAAAAAAAAAACAATTTTAGGATGAGATAACTAAGTAAGAAATAAAAGACAATCTAAAACAAAATTTATGATCTTACACATTATGTTCTTTCTGAGTTTGTCACACTCTTAAAACAAGATAAAAAAAAATAAAGGGTTTACAGCTCATTATGAGTTTTTATGGCTTGGTTAGATAGCTAGTTTTTTGCAGTGTTGAGCCATTAAGCTTAAATTTGCATTCTTTAGTCAAACCTTTGTGAATCAGGAGCAGACCAAAAATGCTGTTTTGATAAAGATTGTATTTGTTACTAAGAAATTACGATGGGCAGACCGCAAGCTATCTTCTCCGCTCTATTCCGATGCATCCACCTAGATAACTACATGTACGTATACGTCTTTGTATTCCTTGTACAGTTGGAAAGCGCCAAAATTGCTCGCCGTTTTGCACCGTTTATGTTTTCCTTTGGGGTGTGAGGAGCTGTAAGCTAGAATGTAAACAGAGAGCTCTCAGTAATGAGGAGGGGAAGGGGTGCAGGCCAACAATGGTTCCTCCCACAACTCGGAAAGATCTCTTGCCGCTCTGCAGAAACTATGTCCCAGAAAGTGACAGGTTTATTTTGTTTTGGCTAAAAACTGCATCATCATAATTAAAATAGCTCTGAGAAGGCTTTTACAGTAATCAAAAGCTGAGAGGGTTTTTACCAAAATCCTCAAGACAAAACTTTGAAATGGTGTCTAATAAAAACTGCCCAATCATCGTCAAAACAGTCAAAGTGTATTGGAAGGTGTTTGTTTTTCATTTCCAATGGTACACAAACATAATGTGATTCGAGCTGTATTTTCCAGCTTTAATTAGAGAAAAAATATATTTCTACATCGTGACAGTTTTGTTACATTAGAACATGGAGTTCAACTCTTTTTGCTATTAGTCAGAGGAATAGTGTTCTCTTTAGCATTGCTTCTCCAAAACCAGCATCTGTTTATGAGACAAGAGGGAATCATAAACAAAAGAATCAAAATATATTTTAAAAAAGTCAAAACAGTCCAATATTAACAACAATTAACACTAGCTGAAAGGTACATCATGGAAGTTGAAATGATATGTCAGCTAAGTTTAGATCACACTTACAGCATGCCAGTTAAGCAAACTATAGAACAAGACTATTAACACAAGCTATATAAAGAAATACCATGGAGGTGACAATGAATGGTAATTTCTTCAAACAAGCTACAGGACAAGTTGGTCTCCATAGCTCTAATCTGTTCAGCAAGATTGGAAAACACAGTGTGTTGCCACGCCACTGTGAATGCGTTCATATTTAACAAACACACTGTATGTTTTTGAGAGTATGTCATCTGTAATGACTGCATTTCAAATCCTAGTTTCCACAAGTCCGCCGTAAAACTCAACCTTCACCAAACTCAAACCATATAAAAGAGTGTGTTTATGCTTGAAGTTAGTCATTCGTGGAGATGCATCAACAACACTGTAACTGAGTCATTTACAGTGGGTTGGTAATCACAGAGGCTTTAACCCCGGATCGGCCCAAGCCCATAATTGCTGCGGTCCAGTGTAATCAAAGGCACATCATCTGCTACGAGCTGGAAAACTTCTCACACTTACCCCACCCTGCAACACATGACTATCTCCCATGGATGTGAACACAGCCACCTAGTGTGCGTCCACATATGGAGGTTATGTCAGAACTACAGGACTTGACTTGAACACCCAATGGCATTTAGCGTGATGTTGTCAGTCATTTTTTGCCCACTGATGATTAAATGATTTATCAGGGTGGCACTTGGTTCCATTAACAAGTAGGTTCTTACACTGCTTTAAATAACCATGTCTTTATTTAAGTCCTGCTGGATGCTAAAAGCACTAGTACCACAATTTTGTCAGATTCCTTTTTTCTTACAAAGCAGAGGTATCAAATATTTGGCTCTTGAAGAGAACACAACATCAGTCTTTTTGGTCTGGAGGGTGATGCACCTCCACGATCCATCCTCTCTGAATGGGTTAAGCTGTGTAAAACCTCACAGATGCTGTGAAAGATGGCATGTCCGTAGTCTTTGAAAAATGGAGTAAACCTAAATTTTTACTCACGACCAAAAACCTTTCCCTGCTGCTCCTTTGTAATGACACCAAGTCATGAGCAGGAATGGATGGAGGTGCTCAGGCTTGAGTTTCTTGTCAGTGGCATGACTGATCACTGCAGCCAACCCTAAAAGTATTGCTGGTGGAAATAAAGACACCGGCGTGTCAGCTGTAAGCTTCTGAGAGGGACCCATCAGACAAGTGGATGCGTATTGACAGGCCAGAGACAGGAGAAGAGAGATGTGGAGAGAAGACGGGAAGTCAAAGAAGGAGGAAGTGGCCTGAAGTCGCTCACCTTGGCACGGGCTGCAATGTCAGCCGACCTGGTGGCCATCATTCTCCGGCCGTGTCCGGGCTATTATTTAAAGCCAAACAAATATCAGGGACTGAATGTCACCACAAGGACATCAGGAGCCTCATCTCCACCAATCAGTGTCCGGGGTTTCAAATCACCCTTTCTCCTTCCCTCACCAGCAAATCCATCTTCCTCGTTCCTATCCTGAGCTCCACACCCCCATTCGACCCCAGACTACTACTCCGAGGGTTGGTATCGTGCAGCAGATTTACGATCTCCCATTTGAGGCCAAGCACGATTCATTGACATTGGTTGTCAGCTTTCTTTTGAGAAATTGCACGTAGAATTAATTTTAAGTACACCTTAATGTTAAATATCCTGGAAACACTAAATTTCATGGTAGGTGATGCTCAGAGCCGTATAAGCATATATCAGGATCTTGTGCTACTGTGAAAGATCCCTTTTTTAATACTTTAATTTAATAAGAAGCAGCTCATAACTGCTTCATCTCAGCTGTTAATTGCACATCCTTTATGCTGAGGAATAATCTTGGGACACTATTGAATGCATCGAAAGTTCGAGTAATTTAATTTTATTGTTTTTATTGCCTAATCATGTCCAAGACCACAAACCTTCATGGAGAGCAAACTGGAGAGGTATCGCAAACTGTCATTTGCAAAAAAAAAAAAAAAAAAAAAAAAAAAACGATTTTATTTGTAAAGACCCATAAGAAAATATGCACTTACACAATAAAAGCTAAATTATTTTTGGTGATAAACATAAAGAACAAAAAACTTTTTTCTTTTTTTTTCTCTAATCAATAACACGTTTGAAAATGAAGAGCCTCAAACCCCAGACATGAATACACAGTAAAATAAATCACAATCCAGGCAATAAACATGTAAAACTTGATAGATATGTGCTTGCCTTTTTCTCTTTTTCAATAACAGCTGCTGTAAAGGCCTGCTGAGCACAAGCGCCTATAAAAGTATGTAAAATAAATTGGGAGAGCATAATGAGAGGCTCCAGCAATTCCACCATAAATATAACATAACGACCACAACTAAAATGTCAGGGAATCCAATAAATCAATTTCTCAGGGACAGGTCGGCCTTTGTGTGTAGAACACAGTCATATTTATTTCTTCTTTCTTTTTTTCTAGCCGATGGATCTCATTTTTTTGGAGAGCAGGCACCTAGGAGAGAGGGTGCAGCTCAACATGGGTCCCTCTCACACAAGGAGGGTTTAATATGTGCTCTGTGTGATTCATCACTGTGACACGGACACCTGAGGCCTGGGCCTGCTCCATTTCTACAGCCTAAATGGTTTCTTGGGGAATTTTCTTGCACACCAGCACACACGGTTGCCACACGTGCTGAGAGAGACAAAAAAAAAAGAGAAAAACAGAGATGGGTAATAGACTGACAAAAAGGGCATTCTAAAAACAAAAATGTTTAGTCCTAATCGTGTTATATAGTCTCCGTTCAGAGCAACAGTCACCAGTAGAAACAGTAAATTACTTGTGTGGGAAGAGGGAACAAAGAAAACAACAGGGAGAATTCAATAATTGGGTTTATGGTGCTATTTTTGGGTAAACTCCAGACTAAAAAAAAGTGTTTTCTAACAGTTGAAAGAGTTGCACACCTTTATTAAATAACTTTAGATTAAAATTAAGTTGTTTTTGTTTAATCCTGTAAATATAATACATAATAAGAACATGTCACAGTAAATACAATGAAAGATTTCCATCATAACAAAAAAACAAAAATCACAAGTTTGTATTATCAAATTACAAAAATATTCATGCAGATGTTTTTAGGCAGGATTATCACTTTTTGGGGAGGAATTCTGTAGAAAATGAAAAACACCAAAAGACACAAAACTGTAACTGTAACTGTAGTCAGCTTTATTAACTGATGTATTAAACATTAATAATGGTAACAATAATAAAACAGTTTGAAATACGAAATAAAAATTAACTGCTGCTCTCACTTGTCACCCCCCATATAAACTGTTCTAGCTCTGCCCATTGACAGTATAAGAACTGGACTGAGTGACCCTTCATACCTACTTCCAAATATGAAGTACCCACATGTCCCAAAAAGCCAAAATCCCATAAACTTCTTTTGAGAAAAAAACAGCTGTAACTCAGTCATTATGCATGTCAGAATAACTATTCTTCCTTTGGTTCCTCTTTTAAATATGTCCTTTTTATTCAGGATATTTTTGCTGTAGTGCAAGTTATTCAAGTTATAAACTGACCAATCAGATAAAAGTAGGTGGCCTCACATCTAGATTGACAGATTGTCCTCAGCCCCCTTTCAGAGGAAGGGGTGTGGCCTTCTAACATGCTCGCTATGAGAGTGGTTGTCATAGAAATGTAGACTAATCCCGACACGGACCAATCACGGCTTACTGAGGACTTCTGGTTCCCACATGGCAACGGACATATCGCGTAAAAATGGCAACTGAAATGACTTAATTTGGTTGGAACCGGAAGCAAGTCATTTTCTTTGGGTGTTGTCTCAGTGTTCTCTTCTTCAGTCAACGGCTTTGCTGCTATTAGAGATATCATGGACCTTCTCTCAAGAAAAGATATAAAACATTGAACCCTTTTGGATCCTGACAATCCCTCAGAATGGGGATTACTTTAGATTTTTTATTTTAAAAATCGTATTTTGCAAAATATTTTAAAACTAAATTTGTAATGATTAATTCATCAAAATTCAACATGACTTCTGCTTTGATCAGTGATTCTCTCATGAACTCTACATATAACAAAATGTTTGATTGTTGAAAATGTTGATGTGAAATAAATTACAGAAGAGTGCCAAAAAATAAACCCAGCATGATGTATGTCAATGAGAAAAACAATAGGAAAAAAGACAAATTCAAGTATCTTTTTGACAAAATTAAAACTCGCAACATTGTTTTGCCTTTTTTAATCACATCAGTTATCATAGCTATACATCATTTAATAAGGGTAGTCTTAGGAGTAGAGTGACACTTGTGGATTCCAAGCATGGCTGATGCACCACAAGCTTAACCCTCGTTTTTAATTATTTTTTTAAACTTTGTCCATCAACTCTCTTCTCCAGAGGTGGCTTGTTTAAGAAACAATTAGGGGGTATACAAAGCCATTTGCAGGCAGCAGGCCTTGCTGGGCAGGCCAGTCGACTGGAGTACCTTTCACAACTGATTTATAACACTGTCGGCGCAGCAAGCCAACATAATTAATAGGAGCATGGACTTCTAATTCCAATGACTTCTACACCAAGTGGTTCCATCTGATTTATGACGGCTGGCAAATCTGCATTTTATCAGTTCATTTGGTCATTATTTATGTTGATGACCAATTTCAATGGGTCACAATCATCTAACTTGCTACTAATCAAAGAGAATTAGGGTTCACTACATTATTTAGAAACTGCTAATTTATCTTTAAAAGAGGGGAAAAAAGGAAATGCTTAGCAGTTCACCACATTATTAGCAAAAACACTTGTGCTAAACGTTGCCCTGTGAATGAATGAGCTCTGTAACTGGGGCTGAAGTCCAGAACTGCTGGTTGGTTATTTACTAGAAAAACACAAAACCATCAGAATCAACCTAGTGCACATTCATTCTGAGTTTGTGACACTTGGCTGATGTAGTGAAACCAGTGAATCCAACACATGTGGGGTTGAACAATACACAAAGTTCAGTAAACGACTGTTTCTGCATAATGCGACATTAGCAAGACCCATAAAAAAACAATGGTCCATGAACAGAAGATTTTTTTTTCCATTTGAAATACACACTGAAAATTTCAAAAACGCTGGAGTTCAGAAACATGGACCTCCTCTGAGATTGCAATTCAAAGGTGACATTATCCCAATTTATCAATAATGAATTTAAATCAAGCTCAATTTGGAGAATCGGAGGGCATCATGTTGACCAGCCTCAGCCTGGAGGCATAGATGGACATATCAAAGCAAGAAATCTCAGAGGGTGTCAAGAGAAATCTCTGCTCATCATACCAACACGCACGCACGCACGCACGCACACACACCCACACACACAGGCACAGACCAAAATGTAAGGACAAGATGATGCACAGCATTCCTGATCACTAACTGCTGGCTGGCAAATTAGATACACTTAAGAGAAACTCATGTAGAATTCTTCATAGTTTCAAAGCCTGTTAACATAATTAGGTTAGAAAGATTTTAAAATGTTGAGTGTAATTCAAATCAACCTCAATTGTTCTGGATCAAGAACAATTACTTACTCAAATGGGCATACCATGACCACAGTGACAATAATTTTTAAGGCTAATTGTTCTTTTCTCCTGTTAAATAAATGAGATTTTCCAAATACACAGTGGTGTGACAGCCCGTTGTGTAGTTTGGGGAATGGCAGTTAACGCCACACTACAGTTCACGAAAGTGCACTTTTCCTTATTAAATCCTAAAAGCGCAGATTCTACAAGTACCGTTGAGACAAACACGCAACACACAAGTGCAATTTACTGTACAGAAAATGAAAAATGCACTCTTCAAGCGTTTGACAACAGGTCCAATTCAAATGATCAGACTCCATTTGTTAGCCTATTCCGTTCACCTGATTCCCTGAGTGATAAATTGCATTTAGCGAACCACAGGCAGCTAAGCAATCTTGACATGTTTTTATTGATTTGCATGAGCTATGTGCATGTAATCCGGTTGGTAGGTAAATCATGGCACGGGCAAATCTGAGTCACCGTGGGTTTTGTAGGTGGGGAGAAAATTGGAGACTTCACATGGGAAGAGGAATGGAGCTGGGAAAAGGTGGGAAAGAAATGTGGCCGCCACCTTTGAAATCTTGGGACCTCTATTAAGATTTATAGGTGTTGGGATTCTATGGTCCTGAAGCATTATTCATGGTAAAGCTTCTGTGTCTAGGTCCGTTTAATAGATGAGACAGGGTTGACAAAGATGGAATCCCTCTACAACACAGCCAAGCTGCTAGAACATGGGGCTCAGTCACCTGACGTGTAATCAGCTGCATCTTATCAGTGTAAAACACTGATTATAATGAAAGTTGTTATTGCTTTTGATTTTAAACTAGTTATTTTTCCAATATTCCCAAATTTATTTAGTGTGATAAAGTAATTGGGGCCAATTAAATGTCTCTGGTAGGATATAATAAGTATTTATAGAAAGTATTAAATTAGTTTTTTTCATACAAAATCCAAGAAAAAATACACAAACTTCAATTTTAAGCAAAAGTAGTTTACAAAACATAAGAAAAATATATATAGTTTACTGAACACACACAACCCAACTAAAAATGACGTCAAACCAAACATATTGCTCTGAATCTTTGTTTAAAATGCCATGACAATATTCAGTTTATTCAGCAATTTCCTGAGAGTTCCACCATACTTTATTTGGTCTTATTAGATGAAAACACAGGGATCACCTTCAACTTTATTAATGATGGTACTCTAGATGAAAGATGCTGGTGAAAATCTGCAGCATCTGTTTTCTGCATTCACTTCTCAGCAGGTTCCACCTATTCCTCATGCCTAATGATGCTGATCCTCTCGGCAACTTTTATGGACAAATGTGTATTTGGTCACATTCATCATCCTGAATGAGTGTTCCTGATGAGCCATCCCCCTGGCCTGTTTCACTCTTTCTACCGAGCGTTAACAAATGACAAATCCCGCCACATGTTTTCAATTTGGGATATCCATTGGAGCGCAGGGGGAAAGGGGTCGAGACTCTCTGAGGGGCTAAAAGATGGGCAGATTCAAGAGGAACGAGTCAACGATGACTACTCTTGAAAGAAATAGCCATCCGTGTGCGATAAACTAACCATAGTGGCAATGAAAATACATTAATAATATAATGCTGTCAAGAAACAGCTGCTGGGCTGATTTGTGTCAACAGTTTAAAAGCAATTTATTCAGGAGTGACATGAGAACGTACTTTTACTGTAGTGGAGGAAAAATCCAGAAGGTTAGAGACCGTTTCCTTGCAGAACCACATAAAAGAACAAACAGAAAAAAATACGGACATGGTCAAGAATGTTTATTTATCTAAACAAGATTGTGGTTATTCCAAGTTCTGACTTGCAATGTTAATAAATCATGTTCCTTTTGATGTTCAACTGGACAAGAGTTCAGGCACCACAACAAACTGACTTCTTCTCTTAGAACTTTGGGAACCCCAAGTGTACTTTATCTGCGGGGACATTTGAGAGTAGTTGATCAAATCATGAGCGATCAAAAGCAACTTAGAGAAAAAAAGTACCTTGGTTTTTAGTTGTAAGATGAATAAAACCACATTCAACTTCAGAACTAAAACTCATGGAAAAGACGTGTAATAAAGATGGATGGAGGGATGGATAGATAGATGAATGGAAAGATAGAAAGCTAGAGATAGAGAGAGAGAGAGAGATAGATATATATATATATATATAGAGAGAGAGAGAGAGAGAGAGAGAGATGGATAGAGAGATAGATTCCAGCAATAAAAAAAAACACAAAAACAAACATTTCACTTGTGCTTTTGCTTATAATGCCACATGTAGATCAATTTAGAGCCAAAGGGGGTTGTTGCATATTTGAAGCAACATCATTAAGGGGTTAAGTTGGCTTACTGCACAGCCAGCCCAGCATTTATTCAAGACAGGCGTCTATTGTAGACCGCTGTTCATTACAAACAGAATGGGTTTATTTTGCATCAGTCTGGTTGGTGTTCTGCAGCGGTCTTCTCAATATCACCCATCTGCTCGTGCCATTCTCAGATATGGTTAAGATCCACCCTAAAATATGGTGCAGATTCCTTGCCAGAATGTATTTTGGTGTATGCTGCCCCAGGAAGTTTAAACCCTAAATCGAATGAGTGTTTCTTGGCCATTGCTACACTGGCTCACAACACAAATACCAGACACCCAGCATCTGCATGATTGTTCGGGGTGGGGTGCAGGTCTCAAAGGAGCCCGGCATTTATTGGAGATTGCTGTCTATTAGAGATCGGCCACTATTGGAAGATATACGGTATACTAAGCCTGGTTTCATGTTATTAAACAATAAATAAAGTCTTTTTTTCATGTTTGAAACTTTCAACATAGAGATACTGGTATGCAGAAGCAATGCAACAATTCACTTTCCCCACAATTTGGTTTCAAACCAGGAATTGTGGCAATGCATGTTTCTGTCAAAACCTTCCTCATGTCCATAACATTTAAGATCAACTTTAGAACACAAATTATAATATATCAGGAGTTTTAACATACATATCTTTTTGTCCATTTATCCATTTTGTATGAGTGCCTTAAATGACTCAAATCAGCCCACAAGCACAGGTGTTTTTCAATGCCTGTTCCAGGGATTAGGCCCTGTCCAAGATTCCCGTCTCAATGGAGATGGATGATCCCAAAACGCAAAGCATGTTCAGTCTGATCCAGTGCAAATGTATCTGTCATGGAAACAGCTGGACCACTTAAGCTGGACAGAAGATTTTCGGTTTATCTATGAATCCAAATCAGACAGAGCTTGATACAGAGTCCAGGGCAAATGCTTTTGACAAATGCATGCAAACAGAACACAAGTTAGGTATCAGCTCCAACCCCACATTTTTCTAGAATTTTCTGCTCTCTGTCCCACTTTCATGCTGGACTTAGTCAACAGATGTCAGCTCTGTGTATTGCCAAACTGGTGTCTCACATAAGAATGCTCTTTTTTTCTTTTACAAGAAATAGAAGTATAGGAATACAGCAAAAAATGCTGCTTTCCTCGTCAAACTTTTGGAAAAAATAGGAGGAAATTGCCTGGTGCTGGCAGTAGGCTAATTTGGCACATGTTCTGTGTTAGTACTATGGATATTTCATCTCTTCATCTTACATTGCAGCTCTTTGTTTTTCTCTGTTCCTTCTCTGACTCGTGATAAAGACGGCAAACACTGGGTGCTACTATTCCCCAAATACATCAAAGCCAGACAGAGGTCTATTTGAGGTTATGATTTTGAAAGTCATTACTGGTGCAAATGAGTAGAGAGAACAAGTTCACTCAGTTGCACTCCTTAAAACCCTTCAGCTCCATAAAGAAAACCCTGTTCCGTTCATGGTGCCTAAAAAGAGAAGTTTGTCTTCCCTGCTTTTAATCTACACATGTAGCTCTTTACAGCAAAGTCATTCTCATTAATTAACATTAAAATTCGATTTTATGACAGCACCTTCATCAACAGTGAAACAAACATAATCCTAAAGTACAACATGAAGGTGGGAATGTTGATGAAGGCATGTGTTATATTGAAAGCAGTGAATGATCTATCAAAGAGAAGGCGCATTACTTCAATTTTCACTGGCCCCTGTAACAACGAAATTTAAAGATATCAAATCCGTTTCAAGGGAACCCAGAGGCGACGAGTCCAAGACTGCTTTATGAAACATTCATAATTTATTTATGTGGATTTGATTTAGTAATATGTAAAAAAAATCTTCAGAAGAATTTTAATGGGCTTTAAGGCTTAAAAAAAAATCCTTGAGGTTTTGTTATTCCCATTTTTTTCCTTTTTTCTACACTAAAAAAAAAATGTTTTATTTACTTTTTAGTTTGTACTATTTGAGAAGTTAAAAATATTCTTTCGATTCTTGATTTTTTCCCCCCTTTTTTTTATCAGTCAAACATTACACAACAGCAATGTCCATTTTGGTCAAGAAAAAAAAAGCAATTTCCACTCTGCAACGTCTTTCTTTATGAAACTGATAGAGATTGATAACATACTTCAGCAAAATCCCTGTACTTAATTATAGCTTGATGAAAAAACAATCCAGTGTGGGGACAACAGACGGTGTTAACAAGCAAGAGCAAATAAGCAAGAGCATAAATCACCAAAACTGGAAAGTCTTTGCCTTCTTTTTGAACGAAACCATAATTTATTAATTTTTAAGACAGATGGATTGTGCTTATATAGGCTATTGATCAATAGTAACAATTTATTATTGTTCTTTCTATTAGGAGGTGCCTATTAAAACAAATGAGAGTTGTTTAACTTGGCAATGACCAAATGAAAGCACAAGCATCAGGGTTTGAAAGAGTGTTTTCACTGATAATCATGTTAGAAAAATATTCACTGCAGGGAAAGTCAAGGCTACACTTACTTGGTATATGTGAAGAAAGACTTTTACAGACAGCCCTCTAGTTTAAACAATTGTGGTTTTCAAGTAGAATAATTGTATCATCAAGTTGAGCCACTGATTTTTTTTTTTGATTGCCTTAAAAAAGGTTAAAGAAAATAGGGTTAGAATGAGGGGCAGGCAGGCTTCATTTGATCTGGATCAAGTCCTGAATTTTGTTCTTGGTCTGTACTCAGACTCCCTTTCAACCAGACATTTCTGTTTCCAACCACGACTTGTAAACAAAAACCATTGGGCAACAAGAGGCAGAAATCATGGAGGTCCTGCACTTTGCAATCCTTGCTGGACAGGTCACTCATTCAAACTTTACATTTTGCAGACCAATTTTGAACGTTTATATCAACGTGAGGTACAGTTCTTTTTACTTGCTGCGTTGGTACGGTGAAGCCCTGCTGGAAAGCGGTTACTGAGGAGATGACGACAAAGAAGGTACGCTGACAAGTACTGTATGTATGACATATAGATTGTCAGGAAAACTGTGAGAAAAGCAATGTGCATCACATTAAAATTTGTGTCAGTTCATCCGACCACATTGTATTTGAGTTGTTGTGTTTCATAATTGTTTCATGTTTCTCTGCGGCTCACCGGTTGCTACTCTGTTTACATCCCCTAGTGCCCGGCTACCATGGCCGTTTCAGTCAAGTTGTTCCGCTTTGAACACGGAGCGTATTCAGATTGAGGAAACTCGGAATAAACCGAAGTTCAGTTGGATTTTTAAACAAACTAAGACCACATTGAAAGATGGATCAGCGAGTGGTTTCTGGTTCGATTGGGTGTTTTCAGACTGAAAATTTGTTCCGGATTATAGGAATAAACCAACTCTGGTTCACTTTAAGCAAACCAAATGTGTCCAGTCTGAATACACTCTTACTCTATAAATCTTGACACACTGGACCAATAATCTCTTGAGTTCCATTCACACCGCCCTTGATAACGAGCATTCAAGTGGTCACTTCCAGTGAACACTGCATGAACATGCGTTTCCGGCATCTGTGTTGTGAACTTCACCATCACATGTAGCTACGCGAGTTTTTAACAACCATTTTTGGGCTCTAGATACAAAGTGCATGGCCACTGAACACAGTTTGCAATTGAAAATCAGGTGGAACTCAGATTTGAGACTCAGATTTGGTAGCGTTGCATGGTAGAGACGAACGTACCACTGACAGCGGTCATCATCCAGGCAAAACTCCTGGAGCAGGCGGAAAAAAATCACCAAACTCAGAGTGCACCTGGCAACATGCCTGACAGCATCTGTTTGTTTTTCAAATAAAGATAAACCAAAGCCACTCCCTTGACGTAATGGTGATCCAAATCTGCCATTGCAAAGGCGCTAGCAGTGAACCAGTTTCCATTTCATGCTCAAATTAAGAGATCTGCACCGCTTTGAAATTTCACAACAATCCTCTTACTGTAGGTGGCAGACAAGCAATAGTTAACCGTAGAAAAGAAATAGAAGAAGAAGCAGAATCCTTTCTTGTCCAGTGTGAACATCATGCGTGTGTAGCACATTCTTGAACACACGTCACATTCATGGTGTGTACACGGCTTAGCATCTAAAGGAGGACTGGTACATTTTTAATTTGCTTTTGCCCTGTTCTAAAATACTTTTAAATGGGCATCTGGCATCAAATTTGGGAAAATAATGTAATGGAGGCTTGAGTTAATAATGTTTCACCAAACAACCCCTGGGCAACCAAGTACAATGTATTTAAAGTTTTGCCAAATCTCAACTCCCATCATCACTAGCCTTTGTGCTGTGCACAGTAAGCACACCTGCTGAATCATCAGATAACAACACTTTATCCTCTTGTACTGTACAGCAGGGTCTGCAAAGTCCCAAAACCAAAATCCTCAAAAATTGGTCTACAAAGGCACACGGGAGTACACTTCAGAAAAAAAGGCCTTGATTGCGCCACGTGGGACGAAATGCATCACTCAAGCAAACCATTCCTCCATCTTTCACTGATAAAATTCACTTTCCATTCATTATCCTTTATCATAAACACAAGTCTGCAGGGAAACCAGGCTTAGAAGTGGTTAAGTCTGTCCCTGGTTTCAGATTTCTAGGGAGCATTTATCTGATGATATATGTTCCTTTTGGTAAGTGTAAGGAATTATTCTGTTTCCATCAGGAAAGACACTGATGGCACATTAGGGATTTCTTTATTTCAATTGAAAGTCAGAGCGTTTTACCCAAGTACATATTTTGCTCCAAGCTGAGACCAAATTATGTCTCAAAGCCAGATAAATCATAATGCACAAGTCAGAAAGCCGCATGGTTTATGATCTTACACAATACCAAGCTCCATTTTCCCCGAAAGCTGCAAAGTGAATTCTGAGACAGCGGCCTGGTGCTCCTGCTTGTTTGTGACAAGAAACTGCGATGAATGTGACAGCTGTCATCTGCACGTCAACTGTATGGGTTTTAGACACTCAGCAGAATGATGGGATTTGAAAAGAAGTTCATCTGTCTCACTAATAAATCCATTGTCTTGTCTTCCTTGAACAGAAGACGCGTTGATGGACACATCCAACAAACGGGCTTTAGTGAAAAACTGTCGATGCACGGGGCTCAGTTTAACTGAGAGTGAAAAGTGAGTTGATGTGTTCGAGTAAACAACTCAAATTCGCTCTTCCGGCAAAATAAAGACAAATAAATAAATAAAAACTTGACAGACAGGACAAAGTACCAAGACAATTTAGAGATATAAATTACTAACAAAAATTCAAAGGCAAGCACAGAAAAAAAAAGATTTCTATATTGACAAGCTAGTCTAAAAGACAAAGGTATATCTGTTTGTCCAAATAACAGGCAAAGATAAATCCCAGCACACAGCCACATAAACTGCTGCTGAAGGAGCCTGGTGTCTTTCACATGATCTGTCAAGAGACTCTGCCTGATCCCGTTATAAAGGCCTTCTTACGTAAACCCCTGAACTCAGCATCCCGCTGCTGTGACCCAGGCAACAATGCATCCTTATACGCTTAAACAGAAGCTGTTGAACCAAACTCAAGGGATTGTGCAAAGGGGAGTTTAAGGGTCATGTAAACTTGCAGCAGACTAGAAGGCCTTGGAAAGAAAAGAGAATTCCCCACTTTGTTTCTTCAAATGGATCTCAGCCATTGCAGACATTCACCCAATTTTTTTTTTTTTTTTTTTTAAGATAAGGCAACAGGAGCAAGATGGGGTCTGCAACAACATGATACTGAGTCTGTGTCTGCATGTCTCTCCATTGAAACTAAGATCCAGCTGTCTTAGGTTTATTGCGACGGACCCCCAGGGGTTTGGAATATATTTTCTTTCCCTTAAAGGGTATAGCAGCTCTACAAAGAAATGCAAAAGCAGGTTAACATCTTCTGACAACCAAACAGTCAGAATTTGATCCACACTGGCTTTGTGTACATAAATACAGCTCAGAATTACATTTTACAAACCTAGATCTCATGTTGAGAAACTATATCAAAAGCATGCTGTGATGTCACTGAGTGCAGCATGTTGGGCACAGGTTGTGGTGACGGGAGCCCTGGTCTGAAGCTTCAACTGCTTTCTTCACAATGAAAGTAAGTCTGACCAAATATGTTTAATATGAACACAAAGGTTTAAGTCTTCCATTTTGATCTGTTTTTAATCTCTTTATGGTTTTTATAACAACTTTTTAAATGAAAAAGAAGTAAGGAACCCCAAAAATATGTTAATTTCAGCATAAACTTTTAAAAATATAGGTGTAACAATGTTTTTATTGGTAAACTTTCTGCAAAAATGTGAACCTATAAAACAAATTTTGACTTACACTCTTAGGCACTCTTTTGTTTCCCTCTATATGTCAAAGTTCTGGCTTTTGCTTTTCTTTTCTTTTTTTTATTATTATTATTATTTTCTTTTTTTACAAAAACCCTATTTTAGTGCCCCTTTTTTAATGACTAACCAAACTGAAAATTGTTGTTTTTAACCTAATGGTAAGATTAGTTGGGTATCTAATAATCTTCACAAAAACAACACACCAGCTTTTTTTCAAAAAAAAAATTCTGATGTATTAACAGACGGGACAAGTCTTACCGGTATGAAGATTTTATTTTATTATTTGTATTTACTGATCTGGATTTGCTTGCAAGTACCTATTGTTCCATTAATCTTGTTGATTGTTTCATAATAATAACCACAAATTCAATTTAAAGTTTAATATTTCCGCATTTTTAATAAGGTATTGTAAAATAAAAATAATTAAAAAACCTTAAAGCAAAATACATAAAAGTGAAGCAACTGGGCAAAAATGTATGTCTGATACATCAAAAAGTCAATCGGAATAATGTTTAAAAACAGACTATGAAATCCTGGAAGCAATTATAATTAAGATACATTTTGAAGAAAAAATAAGTCAAGAAATACTTTGTGCAAATAAAAGTTTTACATTATTCTAATAATTTTAACATAACAACACACAGAGCTTGCTTTTGGTCAAATCTCCACTTGCATTTTCAATTCTCACATGTCCAAAAATACCGTTGGCTAATTTAAAATTGGATGGCTTTGCATGACACCATAACCCATGAAAGAGGTCGTACAGACAACGAGGACTAAAGCAATAAAAAAAACAAAAATATATATACGCCCACTTCACTCTGCCATATCTTACAAAGTTCCTGGTGTCCACAGAGATGCAGACATCTCATCATTAACCATCCAACCAAATAAAGCCCTCTGGCAATGTAGTAATCGTCTTCTATGAAATAGGTGGTGAATGAACCCGCAACCCTTGCAGCCTTGCTTTTTCTCCAGGCCTCTTAAAATAACAAAAAATTCCAAACATTTTTTTTTTACACTTAATGTAAAATAGATAAAGAAGGAAACAAAGAAAACTCAGACTGAACACGGATCAGATCATTTGTAATAGTTTAATAGTCAACTTTTTATCTAAAAAAAACAAAACAAAACAGGGTTTTCACAGATACAGCAATCAAAGTCACTAGGGTTTTTTTCTTTTACTACAACATGCGGCTGTTAAAACAACAAAAAAAAGGCCAGAGAGAAAATGTTTCTCAATTTTATTTTGTCTGAAATGTTTTAATTTGTAAAGTGTTAACTCAGAAATGTAATGTATGTGCACAAAACACATTAAGATCCTGATATAAAGCCATAAGAAACTAATATTGTGTTGCTGCACTTTAAATTGTCCGGGTGAATACTCAAATCTGATTGGCTGCTGGGTGTTGATGCGAACCTAAAAAAGAAGTTCTGATCACATAGCCCAAATGTTTTATATCACTGTGTAGGCTTTTTTGGGCCATAGTTTGCCCAACCTCTTAATTAGGATATTGTGACTGGATATTCTGGTGCTAGTTTGATGTTAAACTGGTCATAATGTGAGATTATTTTGTCTTAATGAGGCAATTTTAGAGAAACACAGTGTATTACCAAATGACATTTTTTATCGTCATTCCAATGTACTTGTGTTTACATTTGACAGGATACTCTCGTTCCCAGTGGTCTTTTAATTCATCCAGTCAGTCGTCTTTTAATCAGAAAGCCTGTGTCATTTTTAAGACATATTTTTTGCAGAGCAGCAGGAGCTCATTAGAAATTTACTTTTGGGTTGTGGGCGGGACTGTTGGCATGGAAGTTAGCCTAGCTAATTTTCCAGCATGCTTTTGTGCACACTCTCTCCCGCTAGTGACGAGTGCCTCACAAGCTCAATCTAACAATAGTGTAAAAAATATTAAAAAACAGTTTTCATCTTAAATTATTTTCTACATGTCCTCTATCATGAGAAAATACTACAAGAACATGTTAAAAACACAAAAAAACACAATTTACATTGGTGGTCCTTTAATGATATTCCAACAAACTTCAAGGAAATGGACAAAAACAAAGTGAGAGGAAATTCCTGCACAATTGTTTGATCTAAAAAACTTTTTTTTTCTTTTCCCAATATTATTTTAAGAGATAATGCAATTTTATGTCTTCTTCCAAAAAAAACAGAGACCATGGGCCATCAGCTGCTGTGGACCTCATTGGGGAGTCTGTGTGAAATCCAAACTGACTGATCCAGGACAGAGCAAGGATTACACCATTTCCCCCTTGAATTCTGCAAATCCCAACAAAGACCTTTCTGTAACCACAGTCAACTGAATCGTTAGTTAGCCAGAGGAGACACAGAGCGGTAGTTCAGGGCCACTGTGGGAAAAGGCAGGACACTCCAGCATAATGTTGCTATTCGTCCAATACAAGGCCCAAAAGCCCCAATCAACAGAATCACCACCCACCTCCTTCCTCCCTGTCCCTGAAAAAGGTGTCAAGTTCTGGCACTTGCTGAAGGACCTGGCAGGTTCATGCCCCAGGCAGTTCTGCATGTATCTCCAACAAAGAGCCTGTCAATGTCCCACTGGTCAACTGGGGTGACCTGCAATAGCCATTTCCACCACTGGAGGAAATATTTTCAACTAGAAATTAAACCATGGACAGAGGCGAATCAAGCCAAGTGTCTCAAATATGTATATCACACTGCAATAAATATTTAGAATTAATGGCTAACCAAATAAAGATATTAATAGCCAACTTGACCCTTGTTTTAAAAGCAGGAATTTTTTTTTCTCTTCTTCATCCAAAAGTTCCTACTCGACTGACCGATGAGGTTGGACAATAATCTTTGTGGATCATAGTGTTTGCAGATGACAGTGTGATCTAGAGTGAAAACAAGAAACAAGTGGAGAAACATCTGGAAACGTGGAACAGTGAGTTAACCTGGAGCAGAGGTGAAGAAGGTCTTATGGTTAACAGCCTAAAGCAATGGAGGTTGTGGGAAAAGGCAAAGCCATGTGTCGGAAACAGGTTGGAAAGGGTGGATGAAGCTTTCAGATGGGATGTGTAACAAAAGAGTGTCAGCAAGAATGAAAGGAAAGGTGTAGATGACTGTGGTGAGACCAGCCATGTTGTTGGCTTACTGGCTCTGAGAAAGAGACAGGAGGCAGAGATGAAGGTGTCACTCAGTTGTGAGTAACGAGGTGGATAGGATCATGAATGAAGACATCAAAGCAACAGATCATGTTAGATGTTTTGGAGATAAATGCAGAAAAGACAGATTAAGATGGTCAGGAAATGTTCAGAGTTTGGGACGGTGATTATGAAAAAAATACTGAGGTTGGAGCTACGAAGAAAAAATGCCAAGAGGAAGACCAAAGTGGAGTTTCATGAATGTAGCCAGGAGAACATACGAGCTTGGTGATGTGGGTGAGGACATTACAGAGGAAAAGTGAATGATCATATGTGGTAAATCGTGAAGGAAGCAGCCATAATTAATTGTTACGTACTTAAAATTAAACTTCTGAGTTAACATTTCATAAATGTAAACATTTCAGACAGTAGAAATGAAGGAAAATGTTCTGTCTGGCCTTTTTTTCTTTTTCAAAAGCTGCATATTGCTGCCTAAGGAGCCACATTTAACTCCGTACAGGACACATTTAGGGCTGAGGTCAGCAGGAACTGAAGGTCAGTTATACGGATCTAAACCCAGAAGAAAGTATAACTGCTGGCCACATCAAAAATGACAAATTAACACTGAGGTAATGCAACACTGTAATCTTCTGAGAGGTATAAAGACCAGTTAGTCAGGCCTGGAATCTCACAGAGAAAATGAGAGCCACTTATCCAATAACGAGAGCTTAATGAGGGTCCCTTTAACTAGCTACAGTGTCTCTCTTTGCCTTGGAGAAACATTTGTCTTACAGTACAAATGTGGGTCATGCATCATTTCTATTGTGAAAAAGAGTGGCGTAATAATGACATACATCACAAGGGCCTAGGTCGGGGTAATGAGACTTAAATCTCTTAAAACAACACAGTGAACTCTGCCGAATAATAAAATGATTTGGTGGGTAAATGGGTAAAAAAAAAAATAACAAAAATAAACACTACCTTCTTTGCGTAAAGCAGCTCCACTCTGCACACATGGCTTTTGGCAGTGCAAAACCCTACTTCATTTAGCTCTGACAGGCAATTTAATACCACAAAATTACTAACCTTGGCTTTGCAATTACTTTTCCAGCTCTGAACATGTTCAATCCCTCTGTGGATGTAATTTTAAGGTTGAGACCCGTGGATAGGGCGGGCTCCCAGTTCTGAACTAACGTTTTTTACTTAAATTCTGCTAGGATGAAATTGGGAAGCGCAGGAAATGTTGGGAGTGTAATCATTGGTCTATTATTGGGCCAACTCTAACGAACGATTCAGTGTACGCAGCCAAAATAATGCAACGTCAGTTTATAAACTACAACTATTCTGCTTTTAACAACTTGTTTGGCAAAAGTTGTCAGCTGAGTGAAAATTAAACCAGGAAATTGAAACAATAAATTTAAACTTTTAAGACCACTCCAATTAAAAAAAAAAGTTTTTGGTGTTTTCAACAGGTTTTTGTGGAATTTATTTTCATGATGAAGGACATCTAAGGAAGAGTTAACTTAAAATTACATTTTTGCGTATTTCTTGAATCAAATCATTGTGAATCAGGAGCAGACAATAAAATGCCTTTGGAAAAAGCTCGTAGTCGTGACGTAGGTGTTAGAGTAGGAAGGCCGCTAATTCCCTTCTCGACTTCATTCCAGTCTTTGTTTTCCTCATCTGAGCTGACATCTGGCTCAAAACTGCACAGCTGGTTAGCGTCAATATTGCTCGCCATTTTTGTGGAACTATAATGCTAGGTTGTGAGGGGCTGTAAACTAGCAGGGGAGAGTGTAAACAAAGTGATCACAGGAAGTCAGGGCAAGCTTACTCTGTGCCAACAGTGCCGTTCACAACTCAGAGGCAAATTTCAATGTACTTGTCGGTCTGCAGAACACACACCAACTTTCAAAATGTGGCTTTTGGAGACAAAGTAAATTGGACAATGTTCAAAAAATGTTTTATTTTAACACAAGTTTGTGTTAAATAATTCTTATTATTCTTATTTTGCAAATAAGAATGACCCTCTCCGAACATCTGTCTTCTGTGTTGAACAAGAGTTTATGCCATTACCTCCTTATGGTCTGTTTTTCATTTTCACAGTCTGCCCTGCTGTGAAAAGAACACAGGCAACATTGCAGAAACGCTCGCTCATCTATGACGAGCAGAAACTCAAACCCTCGTAGGGTAGCAAATCCCTTTGCTCACAAAAATTAGGATATTCCAACGTCAGGTCTGTTTGTCGGGGTGTAAACGTGTGGAAGTGCAGGCATTAGATAGAATCTCAAAGTAAACAAGTCTGTTGCTTTAAGCTGATCCTTCTGTCCCCTGGAAAAAGTCGTCTCTGTGAAAGCCCAGAGGAGCCTTCAAATGTTTCCCTAGTGCAACATGATCCATAACAGACAGCCGTGCAGCTCCATGTGCTTTCAACACTATGCACACAAGGGCCACTCATAATACCCGACTCACGGCTGACAGGAAGCTTTCAAAAAATCAAATTTCCTGTTTGTGTAAGTCTTTCTCTGACACTTTTTTGAAAGTTGAAAACTGTATCAAACTATTAAAAAAACGGCAAACAAAAACAAGTTGGACTGGGGAAAAGATTTATTGCCCTTTTGTCCCCTCAGAAGTTACTGACAGAATGTATGAATACTAGCAAGCATCTGATTATTGCACCTGCTCTTGCTGCACGCATGTGTGAAGGTTTCCAATTTGAGATAGGAATAGCCTCGCAGAAGATCGTTGAAATGAATTATGATGATTGGGACTTATTCTTCTGTTATTTACTACTAGAAGTAAATTACTAAAAGTAATTTTTGACTTAGCAGATAGTTGCTGCAGGGAAAAGGAACAGGTGCTGTATAAAACTGGCAGGAGAAGAGCAGTGGAAATACCATTAGAACCACAATGTCTGTAAAACCACGTTGAACTTTGAAATTTGTTTTGTAAACTTCCATTTAGTTCAGTTTTCTTTCACACTTTACCTCAAGCCCTTGGGCAAAATATCCCAATTGGGTTGCTGTTTATATGAGGATGCTACGACGGAGTATTCGGGTCACCGTAGAAAAAATAATAATAATAATTTACAACAATAAAGTCGTAAATTTAAATGAAAACTTAATTTTACAAGAACAAAATTTGAAATAAAATGTAATTAATTATTTTTTAGAATTATTTTAATTTTAATTGTACATATTGTTTTGTGCTTTTCTCGTGTTTTGTTTATGGTTGAATTGTTTTTGTTCAGCAATCAAAATATACTAATAATAATATAATATAATAATAAGTATGCTAAAAATTACATCCTGAGATCATCAGTAGAGCATTCTGAGACGTTTAAATGGTAGCAGCAGTTCATACAATTATATGACTTCATCGCTGATCACTCAAAGTAGAAGACATGATAAAGTCAGAGAGCAGATTTACAAATGTGTACAGAAAAAAAAGAAGCATGCAGATTCAGACTTGAACATCAAGTTTGATCAAAACACCCAAACGTCATCTATTCAACCAACTTACCACCCCACAAGTCAAGATGGTCTTTTAAAATACCACCATCCATCACACTCGTAAACAGGTCACAGCAGCTCCTGCAACACACTGCTGACAGTTTGCCCGCTGTTTTGTGTTTGAAGGCAACGTTTCCGTCTGAAGTTTTATTTTTGCACTGCTCAATGTCAGAAGAGTCTCAGTTTGGGTGGACAAAACTGACCCCTTCCCACGTCAAAATAAATTCCTGTCAGTCAAACTCAACCAAGAAACTGTCGTATCATATCATCACTGCCCATCAACTCAGTCACAACTCGGCTCTTTTGAATCCACACCAGGACAGCTCTCCGTTCAGAATCAACCACCAGGGCACAGCAAACCACAAGATGAGAAAAAGCTCCTTGGGTGATAAAGGTACTTATAACCCTACGTATATTTATGGATACCATTAAAAACAAAACTGCTATAAAGAAAATAGCTGACTGCAGAGCAAAAAGCCCGAAGGACCCAATTTCCTCCTGAAGCACCTGATGGACACTCTGACAGGCAGATTGCTTTCCAGCACCAATTTTTGGAGCATGTGAAAAATGGTCCACACAGCTGGTATGTGGTCTGAGATGAGTCATAAATCTTGTTTTATCTCCGCCGTGGTGGTAGCAGAAAGGGATGAGTTGCTTTTTTTTCTATCTCATTCACATGTCTATCTGTCTGTTATCTGTGCCCTTGAGCAAAGATTACTGATGCCCTGTCTTTGATATATGACACATCACACAGTGCGGCTTTTCATCCTGTGAATTAATCCAGATAGGGAGGAGGAAAAATGCAAAACCTGACTGCCATCAGCCAGTAGGCCACTCTAACTGTTCCTTTGTGCTCTCTGTGCGACCGCCCTTCTCATCTGGGGGCTGTAGATTCCCCCTTTTTTTCCCCAGATATTCAATAGAAGGGGAGCAAAGAGGACCACGGGCACCCAAGTTAGGTGGCAAATTGTTTGTCTGACCTCTGCAGGTCTCTGTATTTTATAAGATAGAGCAAGTCACCCTGTCTGATTCCCATAACAAATAGTCCCCCCGGCTCCTGCTTGTTTTATCAGACGTTAGAGGAAAGATCACTGTGAGCAACTCCGCAAGAGGAAATCTGAACAGAAGAAGAAAAGAAAAGTGACTGATGGGAACAGATATTGCTGTAATGTTGCCTCAAGAGCAGAAACAGGCAGATAAAAGAGGGAGATTAAAGAAACAAATGGTTGGATATTATGTGTTAACAGCTTATGTATGACACAGAAGAAGAAAAAGACCACAATGGGCTTTTAGGAGAATAATACTCCCATGTTACTGTCACTGGTGAGGAATGTTTTATTATTCAAAAAGCAGGAAGGCGAGCAGCACTGAGTGCAATTTAATGTATCATCTCCAAATACATTTGAATAATAGCATTTTAAATGAGTAAGATAAATAGCAGTGACCACTTTGTGCAGTCTAAAACAGAATGTAAAATAACACATTAGGCCCGACTGCTGCAGTCTAAATTAAAAGACTCCACATTACAGAGTAATAACCATCTCTCTCCAGACTCCAGACTTCATTAACCCGCAGCTAATCTCCCCGTGAAACTTCCTGATCTTCCCGTGCCACGGGGAAAAATGTGTTCTGTAAATACTGGGTGTTTTGTGTTTTTATAGGAGCCGCAGAGCAAAAGACCATCTACGGTTTCTTCTTTTATTCTTTTGTTCTTTTTTTCTCACCCGTGTAATCCAAAAAGGTCATAAATAAAATATTACGCCACAATAAAAGTGCTGCAATCCATTATCATAATAGCAATGTTCCTGATCTTTTTCATTAGCATGCAGTCTTTAACCCAAACAAATGTCTTCCTTAGCCCCGCGTTCCGCTTCCATTTGCAAGATACAAATGCGCTTTGTGCGTCTTTACCAGAAGAGTGGCAGGTGTGATGCATCAGCCAGTAATGACCCAGATGAAACAACATTAAATGAAAACAATATTCCTCAATCTGGGAAAGACGGGAGATCCAACAATTATAGCTGCAGAAAACACACTGAAAACTCCACAGTTATAAACAACCTAAGTTGGGTTGTTTTTAACCCAACTCTGAAGTAACAAAGGGCTAACTTTTTGCTGGGTTATTTTATATTAGCAAAAGACAACCAAAAACTCGAGGAGGAAAAAAAAAACATTAAAAGACCCTACTACAACACCAAAAAATTGCTTTGTTCCAAAAAATAACCCATAAATAAATCAAAACATTAATAAACCAAGAATTGTGTTGAAATAACCCAAGAATTTTAAGAATGAATCGCCCTATCTTTATGAAGGAAAAACAGGCCCCTTCTTTAGGGTCAAATGGTGTTAAATCCATCACAATATTACATTTTATTTATATTTTACATTTTTAATATATATTTTATGCAGATAAGTGATGCAATTTAATGGTTTGATCAATTTTGCCAAAACCAAGAAACTTTAGACACTATAAATAATTCACTTCAACCCCAAGACGACAGTATGGATTCAGGGGCAGAGCTAAGAGGGGGCAGCTGCTCCCCCCAACAAAAAAACTAAACTAAAAATCTCTTCCCTTATTGGCCAGGAATTACGAGGGTGGGGCATAGCAACTAGAGGTGGAAATTATGGAAGCCCTGCTCTTTACTATCCTTGTCAAGATATTTTATTGATTCAAACTTAATGTTTTGTTGATCAATTTCAAATGTCTGTATCAACGTGAGGTCAAACACTTTTTACTGCTACTTTGGTACAGTGGCAGCATGCAGCAAGACGTTTAAAAGCAAGACCATAGCTATGAAGGTATGACAATAAGTGTTTTTAGCTGTTAAAATTAACATTTTAACAAGTAAGGAGTTGGACCATTTTTCCTGTCTGATAACACGACAATTGTTGCTTTTGTCTGTGGCTCATCTGTTGTATTACTCCTACTCTGTTTACATTCCGTAATGCTCAGCTATGGTGGCCATTTTGGTCCAGTTATTCCACTCTGGAAGTGAATTGTATTCAGACTGAGGAATCTAAGAGCAAACTGAGGCTCAGTCTAACTGGAAATGAACTGAGACCACCTCAAAAGATGGGTCCAAGAGCGGTTCTTGGTCCCGGATCAGGGTTTGCTCTGGTGCATTCAGATTGAAAATTTGTTTCGGATTATCGGGGGAAACGAACTCTGGTTCACTTTAAACAAGCCAAATGAGTCTAGTCTGAATACACCCTAAGAAATCATCAACACAAACTTCTTTAAGCATTGCAAACATAACAAAAGCAATGTTTTTAAATAAAATAAAATTATAGTAAATTTTAATTACAAAAAATGTAGAGATACGCGTTTTTGATCCTATCATTTGTAATGGCCTCCTTCCAAAGTCTTCTGCCTCCTCCAAATAAAATGTTCTAGCTCCTTCCCTGCATGGATTTATTGAAAACCAAGAAAGATGTGTTAGTAGGAAAAAAAAAGAGAAATGTAGAATCAACAAATATTTTGTAATCTTCATAGCTTTTCAGGTGTAAAAGTTATAAAATAGAAGGTCAGGTTCTCCATGAAGTCGTGCCACTGGACAGATGGATTCCAGCCATGTGCTGACACCTGCTCTTTGTCAGAGCTGCTGTGTTTATTTTTCACGTCCACATGGCATCATTTAGGCGGCGATGTGGACAGCAGCATCCATATGTGTGAATTATTGTAACATAAAGCTGGAGGGCACTGAGGCCTAGTTTCCGCCTCCTGTAAGTGCTAACATAACCTTTTCATCTGCTCACCCAATGTCTTTCTTGAATCAATTCCCTCTCAGTGCCCCTCAGCGTCTGTACAACTGGCACCTCCACAACTTGTTCCATTAGTTATGTTGAGCTCCATCTGGCCTCAGTCATTTAGCTTTTTAATATAGTTGTCTCCTGCTCTCTAATTTGTCTCACATTTGCAAATGGCGCTGACTGCCCGCTCCAAGCTGCTCCTCGTCAGTGGCAGAAAATACATTTTCACCAGCCATCAGGGCAGCAGTAAATCTGTAATGTTGGATTATTAATAGATAGCAACAGATGTTTGCTGGTTGTTGATTACTGGGCATCCTGACCAGCTAAATCTGTTCATAAATGGAATAGAATTTATAGCGGACAAGAATTTATGCCAACCTTGTAACAAAGAGGCAGTGAACTAGACCCACTTTGTCTGACTTCTGCATTTCCAAACAAGAAATTACCACTTCATGCCACTCATAGGTTCTTTTGTATAGGTCCAAAAAAGATAAAAGTTTTTAATTTAAGGCATTTAATGCTTATTTTTACCACATAATTGAGAAAAAGTTATGAATATATTAGTGCTGTCAATTGAGTATAAAAATTAATCACACTTTTGGGTTGTGATTAATCAGGATTAACCACAATGTTTTACGAGTTAAATTGTATATGACAAAATGCAGCTTCTGAACAAAAACAGGCCAGTGAGAAAATGTTTCTCTTCATTGTTATTGTCTGAAACATTTAAACATATGAAGTGTTAACTCAGAAGTTTAATTTTATGCACAAAACACATCAACAGTAAGATAAGCAGAACTGTGCAGACTTTAATGTCAGCAATATTACTTCAAGAAAATAAGGATGCTGATATACAGCCATAAGAAAAAAAAAATTCTGCAATTTAAATGGTCCGGGTGAATACTCATTCTGATTGGCTGCTGGGTGTTACGGAAGAAGTTCTGGTCACAATGTTCCATATGAGCAGTCTTCTTCAAAACAAACTTTTTCTTCACAATCTGGACAAAAACAAGTGGTAAGAGGTAAACGTTCTCTCTGAACTGATGCTTTATTGAACCTATACCTGATGATCAACATTTATTTTGCTCTCCTTTGCTTCACGAGCGTGATTAATTTCCGTTACGTCAGACGTGTTTTAATTAATCACGTGCGTTAACATGTTAAAGTTGACAGCCATAGAGTGTGTGTGTATATGTTCATGTAGTTGGATACACACTATTATGAAAAGCAGATTTAAAACAGAAACAGTTTGATTTATAATGAAAGCATTTTCCAGTGGTCTTTTAGTTATGATTTAGCCACTTTAGGCCAAATCAAATAAACTGTCGTTTTCAAGGACATTTTCTTTCCAGTTGACAGTTTCTGCAGGAGTTCATTAGAAATTCATCTCTGAGTTGTAGCAGGAGTTGTGAGCGAAGTTAGCCTTCCATCATTTCTTGTCATCCATTTGTTTACACTCTCTTCCACTAGCTTAGAGCCCCTTACAGCCCAAACCTAACATTATTGGTGCAGCAAAAATGGCGAGCAAAATCGGAGTTATGCAGCCGTGCAGTTTTGAGCCAGATGCCAGGTGGACGGAGAGAATAAAGACACACAAACATGGATCTGTTTGTGTGCAAGTGGATGCATCAGAATGGAGCGGAGCTTGCTATTGCTATTGTAGCATCTGCATCACAGCTACAAGTCTTTTTTAAACTGCACTTGTTTGTCTGGTCCTGATTCACAACAATTTAAATAAAGAAATAGTTAGGAATGTAATTTTAAGTTTAGTTTTCTTAATAAGTGTCCTCCATCGTGGGAAAATGCCACACGAACACCAAAAACACAATTTTAATCAGAGTGAGTAATGGACTTGAGTGTTCGTAGTTTTCATGTCAACGGCTCCACAGTGCATAAAGTGTCGACAACAGAAATGTTCCCTGTTCAATCTGTTTAAGGTTCTTTCTGAGAGCCTGACCTTAAAAAAATAAGGTGCATTAGCATCTACATATTTGGTGAGGGGTCTGATGCTCATTGCACACTTTTCTGAAGTTTAGGAGGAAGAAAAAGAAGAAAAACTCCCTGTTTGCTTGCGGAGTAAAACATCAATGTTGTTAAACACTCGTGAGCTGTTAGGCATTTATCAGAGGATGTTCCACTGACCATTTTACATATCAATGAAGTGATGTACTTCACAGCAAGTTTGATGATTGTCTGACAGTCCTTTTTACAACCCACACTTCCTTTGTGGTGGACATAATGGCCATCCCTGGTTTAGAAGTCTCATATAAAGTCACACACTCCTTACACATTTCAACAAGTCTGTAAATTTTACAAATATCACTTTTCTTTATCGATTTAGTTTCAAAGAAAGGACAAAAAACTGCTGAAGTTTAGTGTCAATCAGCCAGTGCATTATTCCTCTATTAGCGCTGGGTTCCTGTGAATGCTTTCTGATTTCTCAGCTTCCCTCCTTGAAACAGTAATCATTTCTGTGAACAGTTTTCTATTTACAGTGCGCCGGGAGATTGAGAAGCCACAAACAACAAGTCACAAACTGTGACAAGTTATAAAACTTTAAAGCAAGCAGTAAATAGCTCTGTCACTCTATCCGTGGTGTTATATTACCTGGACACATTTATCTGACGGGCGGTAAATCTCAATTCCCCTTACCCACCAAAAAACACAAGAGGAGACACACAAAAAACAAATTGCTGAAGCAGAGACAAGAAAAAAAAAATAGTTAATCAAATGAACATGATGCTTTGAAAAGTGACATCATTAATAATCTCAGCGACTTTGGGCGACATTTTTTGGAGAACAGAAGCGAGATTAATCCAGTTTTTTTTCTCTTCAGATGTGCACTTTTAGTGCTCCCTGGAAATAGTTTGTATTCCCTAATATTTTTTTTTACAGTTGCTTCACCTGCCTGATATCCTTCAGCCCATTCCTTCAGAAGCTGTCAAAGCCGCCAAGTATAATATATGGCCTCTCCAATGAGAACAGCTGTAGCCACTCTCTCAGCTGCTGCTACCCTGCCCTGCATGAAATAATACATCAAGATTAATTGATTTCCCGTCACACTCTTAGAGAAAAGAAAATTAATTTTCATGTATCTTTTCTCTCCAACCCCCAGCATATGAATTTTGTACATGGCGTGTAATTTAAATTTTTAATTATTCATGAGAACTAAAAACATGATAAAGTGTTTTAAAGTACGCCCCAAGGCCTTAGCCAAAAGCTCAACATGTTCCGAAACAACTGTAGCAATTCCTGATCCCTATATAAATAATACATATATTTACATAGAAATCAGTCAAATGCATGTTGGGGGTACAGCACACTTCTTTGTCTGTAGCTCTCTTGGGTGAAAAAGAGTTAAGACTGGCTTATAAAATAATTAGCTGGATGAAACATTAAGGGAGTTCATGGATCATCTGAAAAAGTTAAATATCAGGAATTAAGGCCATAATGTGATGAATAAAAAAGTTTTCTTACAATTTTAGTTTAGTTGATGTTATTTTAACTCACATATGCTCACTGAAATTCCATTCTTGTCTCAGAGGGTGTTTGAAAAGGTTTACCAGAAAGAGTTTGGATAACAGTTTCTTACTTTTCTTTCAAGGATTTTGTTTTATGTCACACCTAGAAAGAACATATTGCAAAATAAACTTTAAAAATTGTCCAATTGAATATTTTTCTTTAAAATTTCAAACTAGTATCCACTCCTGTGTAGTATCAAACCTTTATAAGACATAAAAAATGAAAACTAGATGATGAAAGTTCAAATCTAGAACTATTGTTTGTAAAGTCTCACTCAGATCATTTTTTGACCTCTTGTAAAAGTGTTCCCAGTGGTCTTTTAATTATGCAGTTTATTGTGTTTTTAGCCAACATAATAATTAATTTTATTCGTTTTCTAGGACCTACTTTCTGCAGAGCGGCATTAGAAATTCGCCTCTGAGTTGTTGATGGGATTTTTTGCGCAGAGTAGGCCTGCCCTCATTTCCCATCATCCCTTTATCTAGCCTACAGCTCATTACAACTTCAACCTAAGCTTAATTTTCTTTATACATGTCTTCCATTATTAGAATAATGCCACAATAACATGTTAAAAACACCCAAAACACAATTTTCATTAGAGTGGGTCTTTAATGGGGTACGTATATTTTTGCTGCAGTGTGCCGTTACTTTTCAGAACAGAATGTTAACTCGGCTATTTGCAGGTGATCAGCTTTCTGTGGTCAGACATCTCCAACCTTTCTGCATGTGTTGCAGCACCAGCAATACATTCATCAAAAGTGAGAAGTGCTGGTGACACAGCTTGAATTTAATTTGTTTCTGCATCTATCTATAGCCTTTTTTTATGTTGTCCACCAAAGTCTAATGCCAGAAAAACAAACTCTCTGGGCAAAACCTCTTTTCGCTTCACAGTGTGTTTAAACAACCGCCCAACATAAATGATCTATGCGACTGTGGATGATTGAGGAGTATGTCTGGCCTGTGAAGCAAGAACGCTGACCACAGCCTCTGGAGTTATGTGCTGGCCAAAGGAGGATGCCATGCCACTGATGCCGCTGTAACTCACAGGAATGACTGGCAGCAGGGCTGCAGGCCGCTGTGCATGCTCTGCTCTTATCCCACAAATTAGGGGACGCAGTCGGAATGATCAGGAGCCATCTGTGTTTGCTATAAATTCAACTTCTCACGTGTCCGTACAAATCTGAACACAAGTTTGACCACATGTCCGGCGCAAAGTTGAGCACTGGAACTGGAGAAAATCTCCCTCACCCTGACAAACCTGTTTATCCGAGGTAAACACACCTTTTTTGTTTTGTTTTTTTACTTGGTGTTCCCAATAAAACACGTACCCAAACACTTGCTGTAAGCTGAAAAGAACAAAGGAATGATTAACATATTCAGTAAAAGGAGCTCCTGCTAAGTCCACATTTGTCTTGGCTGATGGTAAGAGTGTAATTATAAGGTGAGATGTTTGTGTGTGCACGTGCGATATCACACATATTCTGAGCATACGTATATGTGTGTTAGTCTTTTCTGTGCTTTCATTGGTGCAAGCCAAATTAGTATGTCTAGCAAAAGGTTCTAATAATGACTGTAAAGGTTAATTAGCATTTACTATAACAACAACAAATGCTGCAATATCGCACAAATTCTGCAAGAAACTGCCTTAATGCAGCACTAGCAAGCCCTACAACCCACTATTAATCCTAACACACAACAACAGGCCAATGCTGCACTCCTGCTGTGTGCGCAAAATCATTTCTCACTCGTACCAGATTGTTTCCATCAACAGCTTATTCCCAAGGAATCACAAGATGCCCGTATCTGTATTAATATTGTCAAAGGTAATTAGTATGCAGTTCTAAAAAATGAATGGGACCATGACCACAAGGAGCTATAGTAAACAAAATTCAGTCATGATGCATAAAACTGTTTCGACTGTTCCATTTGTTGTTGTAATTCATGTCATGCCAATATTGTCTATAAATTATTTAAATAATAAGCAACTGAGAAAAGAGAAAGTTGTTTTTTGTTTTGTTTTTTTACACATTGGTCATTTCTAAGACTGTTTTCTTTAAAACATCTTTTTATTTTATTAAAATTGTCAAGAACAACAAAATCATAAAAAGGTTGGTTATTTACTTCAACTCTATCAGTATGAAATAAATACAAAATTTTAAAAATAAGATAAAATAAAAATAAAAAAATGTTCTAGAGTAAATTTGAGTGTGCTTTAATTTATCTTCAGAAAAAGTTAATGCCCTCGATTCTTTCTCCAGATGAAGAAAAGAATGAAAAAAAAACTCTCTGTTAAGGAAACCTTTTCATCTTTAACCAAACATACTTTGATAAAGAATGTTTTACACCAACATTTTAACTTTTTTTTTTTTAATCTAAAAAAAACCTTTCTAGAATGAACTTCTCTAAAAATATATCACAGTTAGACAAGTAATGAAAACCTTCCCTCCTCAACCAGTGCCAGATGACAAACTTCTATAATTAAATTGTTTGTTGAGAGGCAATAAATTCATACTAATAACAAGCTTCAGTTTACCCATCTGTTCTAAAAAGGCAGCACGCACAGTTCTGATCTGAATGACGACAGGAAATACAAAGTTCTCTTTGGTAGGAAGGTTATTTATCTGTGAACGAGTTGGAAAGAATACAGTTTTTAATAAATTGGCAATAGAAAAAGTAAAAAAAAAACAATAATAATTGGTGTCCTTCAACACATGACATTTATTACTCTCAACTGATCTATTATTTAGTTCCTTTAACATCTGGAATTAATGTTCCTTATCTTGGTAACTAAAACGATTTGCAAAGACAACTTTAAGTCAAACTATAATATTTCCCAGGCTGCTATGTGCTTTCTGTCTCCACATGATTTATTTACACAGATGGATAGAACTTTAATTGATCCCACAATTGAAAAGAAAAAAAAAAAATAAAAAAAAAAATAAAAACATTTTAACTTTAAACAACTTTAAAAAGTGATCTTAGAACAGGGATGTGCTATTGCAAAAAAACCTCTTTATTTCCAGAGTATCAGGGGTAAAAAAAAAAGTGAAGAATTTTTATGGTTAAGAAGCACAATTTACACAAAGAGGAAATAATAATTAAAGTTTTTAGAGTCCACATAAAATGTGTTGCAAGCAAATAAGTCAGTTTTTCTGGCTCTGACAATTTTGTGGACAATATAAAGTTTTCACAACGTTTTATTGATAAAGTAAGTTTAAAAAGAACAAAAACAAGCTAATTGTATTTTTTGCCCTTTTTTTTTTTAAACAAAGAAAAAAGTAATTCTCCTTATAAAAGTGTTGGAGGAGCAAATGTCCCTCAAATAGCAAGCTAAGTTGAATACTAGGTAATTTTCACCCCTTTTAACTATTAGCATTAGCGTTGTTCCTGTTAGCTAAGCTCGTCATCTATGGGTTTCGATATCCACAATTAGGCACGGACACTGTCAGCTACATCAAACGGAACCATAAAAACCTTTCATTTAAAAATAAAAGTTCATTATTTCTACAAGAACACTATGCGTACAAATCATCTAAATTAATTAATTAATAATATAATATCATATAATATTATATTATATAATATTATGTATATATATATGTATTTATATATATATATATTTATATATAAATACACACACACTCATAGTTGTGTTCTTTAAATTTTGTTGTAACTTGTATTATAGGTTATGTATGCTAAAGAAAAAAATATTGCTGTTGCCATCATGAAATACAGCAAAATCGGACCCCATTCTAAATGTTAATACTTTCAAAAAATGCTACGTTTCTGAAACAGTCGACGACCAATATTTACATTGTGAGGTCGCTTTTGTGAGGAGGGACTACTGCAGATGGTAATCTGGTTGTGCACACAGCTATGAACCATGGTTTTATGGTTATCAGTAATAAGAAGTCCAAGGGCTAAAACATAAAACCGCTCAACTCTGAGAGATCTCTTACAGACATTCGGAGAAGTTACCTCGCAATCTACAAGCTTGACTGCATTGCAGAAGGTCGAAACTCTGATGCAACCATTAATTATTAATTAAAATTAAAACAAACTTTCCATATCAAAAATGAACAAGGGTGGTTTCTCCACTTTTGATTAATGTGATAATGCAATATTCCATGCCAGGATGAAAGCATCCAATGGTTCCAGAATTTCCCAGAACATTCCTCTTAATGATTTCTTTTTAGTTTGTTGTGCACAGGAAGAGGGAGAAATGCATTGGTCAAAACATTTACAAGCAATGCATTGAATGTTAGATCCTGCACTTTTCAAATAGTTCAACATATTTCCTTTCATTTTAAAGTTCATGCAACAGTAAGATCTGGTGTTTAATTACATAAAAATACTAACCACGGTGACCCTGAAGTGCAAATCACACCAACAAATCACTCAGTGGAAAAACATAAAAAAGATTTAAAAAGCAAAACAAATGATAAAAAATAGCATTACATTTTAGAAATCAACACCAACTTCCAGAAACCAAAACGCAATTCCAAAAAAATTTAACTAAATAAAAATGTAAAAAAAAAACCTCAAAGGTCAGAATTCCAACATCATGGGGCGGCCGTGGTGCAGCGTTAGGGCTGTCAAGCTCTGATTGGAATATTTTAGGTTCAATTCCCGCCTTGGCTGCCCATGTGTCGATGCCTCCTTCGGCAAGACACTGAACCCCACATTGGCTCTGGTGGATGGTTGGCGCCAGTGTTCAGCAGCAGAGCCGCCATCAATGTGTGAATTTGTGTGTGAATGGAAGAATGGGACTGTGACTGTAAAAGTGCTTTGGGCCTCAAAGGAAGGTAGAAAAGCTCTTTACAAGTACACGTCATTTACCATTTATCGAAATTATTTTTGTTTTCCAAAACATTTAATTTTGATGTCATAATTTTTTTGGAAATGTGTTTTGGCTTCTGGAGCTTTTGATTTATAATATAAATACTATATATATTTTTTTCTTTTTACTTGTTTTGCTTCTTAATTGTCATCGTGATCTCTTAAATGTTTTTGAGTTGAGTGATCTGTTGGTGTGATTTTCACTTTAGGGCTACCATACATAGCTCTCGAGATCTTTTACATGAAAGTCCTGATCCAGACAAGTGGCATCTTCAGACAGGGGTAACTATCACCATGTCTGGTTTTAAAGAACTACTTTTTAATGAGAATTTTTTTTTTTCATTAAGAGGAATTTGATCTGTTAACCAAAAAAAAAAGATGTGAAACTGATACACATGAATAAACTGATTGTTCTATTTTAACATTTAACAGTGTCTGCTCAGAAAAAAAAAACGTGTTATTGTTTCATTACTGCTAGTCAAGTAAAGAGTTACTACTGCCCTTCATTTGTTTTCTTGGGTCCCTTTAAAAAAGCTGATGTAAAAAAAATGGTAAGGCTCTCAGCCAGCGTGTTTCTCACTAACAGCTGACACGGGCATTTATAACCTTAAAAATGACTTCTGGGTACCAGGTATCCAATTATTCCTTACCCAGGAAGCAGTGCTAAATGGAGCACTGCAATGATTTACTCACAACCTCTCCTTTTATTAAAACACTTTGTCTTATTGTTTTATTGATTTACAATCTGTCCTACTTTTTTGGCATCTGAAAACAATCAAGGCACAGGGCTGCAGAATGTTTGGACATTAATCGTTAAAAGACAGTGTTTTATTCCTGGCCTGGGGTTTCTTGCAGCAGCTGCTGTGCATTCTGGTAAGAAGCAGTGATTTATGACCCGGCAGCAATAACGATGAGGCGTGCTCATTAACATATCGACAGGCTCCAAGATGGATCATCAGCATTGATTATTTCATGGCCTGTTGATGACCATTTGTTAAAGGAGAGGCAGGAAGAGGGAGTGTGGAAGAAAGCAGGGGGGAAAGCAAGGGGCTGGTTTAGAAGGTGTGAGGCTTTCGTGCTCCAATTCTTGCAGCACAGGGGAGAAAGACAAAACCCTGACTTCTTCAATCACTGCAGCTATCACTCTGCTGTCAGTGTGAAAAATCAATGATTGACAGGATTTAAACAGTTCTCAGTACTTGGCAGATTCATACACGAGAAAAATGTGCTCCGTTGTGGGGGGGTGGGGGGTGGGAGGCGACTTGCAGATCTTTTTTTTTTGTTTCCTGTAAAACATTACTTCACAGTAATACATCAATCACTCAACCAGATTTAATTCGTCAAACATTTGTCATTCAGATCTATGTTGGTTATTTTCAATGATTTGGTAGTTACAATTTAAAGACCCACTCCAATGAAAAAGATTTTTTTTCATGTTCTTGTAGCATTTCTTGTTGCATCAGTAATGTTAAGTTGGGGTTGTGGAGGGCTGTAAGATATCAGAAGAGCACGTAAATGGATGGATGATGGGAAGAGGGGACTTTACTGGACACCAACAGTTCTGCCCACAACTCAGAAACAAATTTCTGATGAACTACTGCCGCTCTGCAGAAAATGCTGTCCCAAAAAAACAACACAGTTTTTTAAAATTTGGCTAAAAACAGCATAATCATAATTAAAAGACCACTGAGAAAGTATTTACAACAGATCAAACAATGATTGGAGTGGGTCTTTAACATGTGCAAAAAATAGATATTATTGGGAAATATTTTAAAAAACTCCCATCCTACACAAAAAGTCATAAATAAATACACCAGCAGAATGATTGTCTCATCATTTCAATGTCTAAATGAGTATTAGTACAGTAGTATATGCCTTTTAAGACTTTGTTAGGATCTGGATGCTGCACAACACCCCACGACACTGAGTTGTAGTCCAAGGGCTCAGAAAATTCCATTATCAACATATGATTTATTTTTTTCTTACTTCTGTTTTAAACTGTGTATATAACAACCAAACAGTCCCTATAGAGAAAAACGATCAAATAATAAGCCAAAGAAATATTTTAGGATCAGAAGCAAATGACCTTGTCGACACAGAGATATGGACACACAGCACCAACCAGTTTTCAAAACTCTTTAAAAAAGTAAAAGCTTATTTTCTTCCTATTTTGTAAATCACACATCCTGTCTGTGACTATATTGTAAAATGAGCGTTGCAGGAAAGTTCTGAGATTGTAAAGTAAACCCCTTGTGTTCAGAGAAATGGACTATTCAACTATTTTTTTTATTTCAGCCTCAAATATTTAAGGTAATGGATTTTTGTTTTTACTCATAAAATCCAGAGAATTGAAGAATCCAAATCAATCAACTGCTACATGGCCTACTGGTCACAATTTGTCCCCTCATAGAGGTTTTTGGGCTTTTCTTTTGCATTACAATCTTCTTATGGACTTATCCAAACCTTCTACTACTGTTCCGTGATCTAACATCCCAACTAAGAATTGTTGCAATTCCTGACATCACCAGTAGAAGCTGGTGGCAAAATAAAGCAATTTTCCACATACTTTACATTTTACACAAAATTACTCTTATTATTTTATATTTATGACAGCTATGTAGGTGTGTAGAGGGGATTATTTCTCTTTTTCTAATCAGTCTTGTTTTCTATTCAGAGCTCTAATCTGATTATTGTTATGTATGAATGTTTTAAGTGGCAGGTTCTAATCTCACTCTGACAACTGATAACACTAAAAACATCAGAATTATACAGATGAAAATTACAACAATTTTTCAATCTCTATATTGACAAAAATAAAAGGTTAAACTTTCACCTTTCAATCATAGCCTAATGACTGTAGTCAGTATCTGTGATGATAAAGTCACCACGGAGATAGGTGCTAATTGATGGCTCTTTCATTTTTTAAAGAGTGACAGCCACCCACCAGCTGGCTCTTATTGGCATTTAAGACAGCTGCCACACAGTGGGAGTTGAGTTGTAATCAGGGACTCGGAAGCCTGAGTCACTCAGTTTATTTGTTGCATCCCTGTAGCCCTCTTTGCTCGATTAACCGTCCAGCATAAATAAACACAGGGATAGTTTTAGTTAACTGAATCCATGAATTTTACTTCCAGTATTTCCGTCTATGTAGTTTCAAGAAGAGAAAGTAAAATGACAGATAAATCAGGGTGTCCTGTTTCGTTTACTTCAAAGGTTAAATACATTAAAATCTAGGAGGAAAGAGACTCGCTAAATTAAGTCACAAAGAGCCTGGCCTTCACGTGTCCTTGGGGAATAGAAGTATTGTGGTTTTATATGTGTGTTGAAGTGCACATAGGCAGGCCCACCATCCTCTGACAATAGGGGCCTGCCCTGCCTCTCGTACTGTAAAGGCTAGGGCTTTAGATTGCTTCCGTCACCGGAGCCCTGAGTAATGAGTGCGAGTCTAATCGCAGTTCCTGGGGCCATCGGCATTAGTCTTAATCTGAGCAGTGTGCTCCAACACCTCTGACAAGTAATGCAGAGCAGGTAGGAGTATAATGAGAGGACGCACGCACAAGTGCACAAGCGTACATACACAGGTTACCCCACCCAAGATGCAGAGGAAGGCTTTTGTAATAAGAACACAGTTACAAGAACTCTCTTCCATCTTCTTCCTCCAGGGCTGGTTAGGTAAGCAGGGGCTGTGAAAAATGACTAAAACCTCCCTGCATATAACCAGAACACACAACTGCAAGTAGTTCTGGGTGAGGATGTAGCCACAGACAAAGACTTCAAACTGTACATTCTTAGTTAACACAAAAAAAGTCATTTGGAGATTAAGAAAAGAGAGTTTTGGCCTGAAATACAGCAAAAAATCCAAAGAAGTCCAAGCTTTGTTGTACACTTGAAACACAAGAACACTGCATTGTTTTGGTTTTTTTGTGGGCATTCAATTTCAGTGGTCTCTGCTTGCTGTCACAGTCGCTCATATGCACCAAGACCTAAACAAGTGTTGAGGCGAGGAGTCCACTGGTACTGGCTTAGTCGAAGGCTAAATTGCTGTGGGGCTGCAAGTGGCTGCATAGCCAAGCAGGTCGTTCCTCTCTGTCTCTATGAGTTAAACTCCCTCCCCTGACCCCATCCATTCCTTCATCCAGTCGCCAACTCTGTCCATCTATCAATCCCTGTACTTTGTCAAAGCCAACTCTATCCTCACTGGTGAAATAACAAAGGGAAAAAGGAGGTATATAAGGAGAGTGTGTTTAGGCATGAGAAGGAGGGGACAGTTAAGAAAAAAAGGTTCGATTGGCCCAGCCTTCGCGTCTCATCGCCAGAGAGCTTTTCACCTCCCATCTGCATCAGTGCTGATCTGCTGACAGAAGCCCTGATGCGCGTCGCCTGCTATTGCAGAGGCAAGCAGAAACACTAATTCTGCGCTGCGCCCTACCTGGACCATTCACCTCAGCTCAGACAGCCAAGACAGGCAGCTGGCAAACAGAAGCTGGAGGGAGGTTGTAGCTGAATGGGTGACAAGAGGAAAGGGAAAAAAGTACTTGAGAAAGATGGCAATGAGAGTAAAGGGCAGCTGAATGACAAAACTGGAGAAAAGATGTCTGAAAACAGATAAAAATTATGTTTTTTAGTCTGTTTTTCTTACTTAATCAAAAAAAAAAAAATTCCTTCAAGATTTTATCAAAAACACAGAAAAGCATCAATCTAGTGGTCATATAACGAAGTTTAGCAGAAAAAATAAACTGGCATGGACCAACGAAATTTACTTTTAACTATTTAACAAAAGAGCTTTAGCTGTAGACTTTACAGTCTTTTGACTCTGTAACTCTAAAAATGGTCGTGCAATCAACACAATTCCATCACATTCTGAAGTGGAAAAAACGCAGCTTTGTACACAACACTTTACAGTTGCAAAGTCCTTCCACAATCAATGCTGCATGCAATTAATGATTCAGTTGCGCTAAGCAACACTTCACGTCAATAATGCGTTGCATATCGGTGCAAAGCTAATATAAAAAGCTCCTCCTCTCTGCGCAGGATTGGCTGATTCATGTTGATCACATAAATGGTCAAAGAGTTATGATATGTTGAAGAGCGTGTGTAAACCCACGTTCACATCGCCCTCAACGACGCAACAAATGTTCAAGCAACTACTTTCAATGAAAAGTTTATGGGAACACACGTTCAAAACTCTCGTGTTCACACATCGCTATGATCCTTTCTACGACCGTTTTCTGGCTCTAAACATGTGGTCATTGAACGCGTACTAAAAGTGAAACCAAGTCAAACTTTGACCAATTGAAAACTTGGAATGTAGTAGGAATGTAGTGACGCTTGTATGGTGTCCTTTTAATTCACAGAATTGCCAACCAAAAATTTAAAATTAATAATTGCGGTTTGTGACCCGCCAGAATTATATGACACGAACTCTTTCATACATCGGAATAGAGCATTGAAAGAAAAAGCCTGGATTCACCAGATTCTAACCGCTTTGAAATTTCACAATTAGCCTCTTCCAACTGTAGGTGGCGGACATGCACAAGAAAACAGAAGCAAAAAAAAAAAAAGAAGAATCCCCTCCAGGAAAATTCGCTTTTAGCACAATCTTGAATGCGCGTCTGAACGTAGCATTATTCAAGTGATACCAGCAAACTCTTTGGTATTTATGAATTGATTTGTCTTAAAATTATTCTTTCAGGCTTTTTAAATGTTCCCTAACTTAATTTGTAAACATAGGAACAACTGACAGGCTAGATTAACTTCAAGGTAAATCAATACTTTCAACTGTATTGGTGGTACACTTTTTCAATGTACAAATGCCTTTGAAAACAAGTCTGGTAAGAGAAGCAACGCTGGCTAAAGGAATGCAATAGAAATTTTGCTTATCTTCACAGTAAGAACTCTTATGGTTTTTGATAAGGCTTAAGCACAAACTGCAAGGTTAGTGTGCACGGCTCTAATTCATGCAGGCACGCAGGCCTAATTTAGGTGGGCAAATTGTTGGTGTTAATGAAAACAGCCTCGTCAAAGGCCGAGCACGGTGAGAGACCATCTGCCTCAAGAGTTAACATCTTCAAAGGCAGAATTTGGTGATGCTGATCGCGTTATAATGGCTGATCAAAGGCGAACTACAACGTGGGTCTAAGCTTAGTAAATAGCACACTTAACAGGAACATGTTGAACACAGCAGTAACTCTCAGTGAACGTGTAAAACTGAATGCGAAAGAAACAAAAGGTCAGTTGGGACAACACATTCCCACCGCTTGAAGAGTTGAGCGTGAATTCTGCTGATTTTGGACTTTTCTGTTATTTGTTGTACACACTAAAAGAAAGCAAGCAAGTCTCCTTCACACTAGTAAAGCAGTGTCCAATCAGCCGATGCTAATTAGACAGCAATAAAGTGTTATTAATCGGCTGGAGAGGATACAAGGAGCTAAATATAAATGGTAGTTGTCAGGGCCTTATTCGAGAACTAAATGAGTATGCTCAGCTCACTTGCTGTGTGAGCCATCCCCACCTATGTCCTCTAACATATGTTCACTTTTTATACGCACATGCACACACAGAGTCTGTACTTTAGTGTCATTGTGCATAGCATGTGGTACGCCTTTCGCAGGACACACAAAGGGAAATTATCACACTCTCATCTTGAAAACAGAGCCTGCTATTAATGAGCCCACCAAAATAAACGCCTCATAATTATCCGTGTTCTCTCTCTCTCTGTGGGCTAGCCATCTTCTGAGTCCTCTCCCACTCCGACTTGCAGATAAAGGCCCTAATGAATGAGAGTCCTATTTACAAAGTCAGCTCCACTTTAGCCAATCTGTGCCCGGAGAGCTCAGTTAGGGCTTGAAAATGAAAATGTGTATCGACAGAAGAGCAGGACAAGCTCCTCTAAGGCAGTCAAGACAATCTATTAAGACCCTGCTTTTTCAACATCTTGATTTCCACCAGTTTATTAGCTCTGTGAATAGCCTCACAAGAGAGGCATTTATGATGGAATGTGATTGGATTACACAAAGCGCTAACCATGCGTGATCGGTTTAGCTGAAAAATATTAAATTCCTGTCTAAATGGACCAAGGGTCGATATAATGTCTTCTGCTCTGCAAGACAAGAGGGAGTGAAGTTGGAGGATTTGATATTTCATCACTCATTTCATGCTTTACAGCAGCATGGAGACTGACACTAATGCATGGGAAGGACGTGGCACTGTCAGCGTACCAACATATTCATGTCCAGTCACCCCCCCCCCCTTTGGACTGAAAATAATCCATTCTGAAAAGCTGAAATGGAAGCGGGTGAGTTCAATTCTTCTTTTTTGTGGGTTACAGAAGACAAACAGATTGGCAACATTTAAGGAAACGACAATGAAACTACAAAAAACTATCCACAGGATGTGGGATTTCCTAACTGTTCAATTCCCTGCACATGGAAGACAAAAACAACACCGAGAGCGAAGCTGGAAGCAGATGAAGCGGCTGAATCCATGAATAAATTCAAAGTTCTTGTCCTGTGAAGAGCAAATATTAAAAAAAAAAGACTCAAGAGTAATGAAAGATTGTTTATGTATTCTGGCATGAAATGGGGCAGTGTTGGAGGGCGACAGGCGCAAGGAGACGGATGGACGGGAGTGACAGGCCGGTATTCATCGTGCACGCCCCAGTGGCCGGACTGCTACTGGCGCTCGACAGAGCAATAAATCACCAGCTCTCCACTCTGTACCTACAGCTTATTACATCCAAGATGACAAATAAATAATAATCCCTGTCATGCCAGGCCTTTGCTCAAGGATTGAGCCAGAAACCCTTTGCTCATCACTCCTGATCTTAAGTGAAAACACTAGAACGAGGTAATTGAAGGCCATGCTTTACTGAGCTTATGAAAGTCAGTGGGAAAGAGGGAGAGGAAATAAGGAAAGGTAGACAAAAAATTAACGGAGAAAGAAAGCGATGCGATTGCTGCAAAGCCTTTCTGGGTGCAAAGGGAAATGATCCTGGGGAGAAAAAGAGAGAAAGTGGAAGTAGGAAGTGGGGGGTAGGAGAGAATTGCCCTTGTGCACTGCAGGATGAGTGTCACTCAGTCAGTTGAATGGGGCTCTGGAGAACAGAGCAAATCAAAAGCCTTCATCACTAACAAGGAAAGCGAAGTGGCTGCAAACAGAATTCGCCATTTGGGTTGGGCAAACTCAGCATTCCAACACTATAGTGCGAACCGCATAAAACTTTAGTAAATCTAGACGTCGTAGGGGAGTAATGGTTCATTTTAATAACGATTTGATTCACACTTTTATTTCTGGTTGCCAATGCGATTTGTAATGGATATTTGTTCGATACGATTCACTGACCTAAAATCGATCCAGAACGTCTTTAGTTAAAAACTCAACCAGTGTTCCTCAGAGATAAATACCTGGTACTGAAGAGTGCAGCTGAAGTTTTTCAGATTTCTTGCAAGATAATCAAGTGTAAATTATATATGTGTACAAACAAGCAAGTAAACAAAAAGTAATGTCAAATCCATTCACTTTTCAGTTTATTAAAGTTCCTCCCACTGTTGTTTTTCCACATCGAAAACATACATTATAAAAGTGAGTTGTCCAATCTGATGGCACATTAACAACTTGCCTCAGACAGATAGATGTAGTTGGATTGTAGGATATAAATTGCTTAATCAGTAACGTCAATTAATCTTTACACCCCTAAATGTTGGCAAACATTTAAATCAATAATAATGAATCGATGAAGGTATGTGCATGTGTTCTTTACATTGTGCAACATAAATAGCTAAATATTGGCTAAAACTGAATTAAAAATAGCCAAATACACTCACACAAGTTTCTTCGTGCTAGTTGAATGCACTAGTAAACTTTAACATCTTCTTTGGCAGTGATAGACTGGTTATAACCTGGTTAACTATACATCTGAAAAAAGAAAAGGCTCGACAGCTCCCTGAAAGGGAACCGTCAGTATGGCTTTAAGTCAACCTTCCAAAAGACGAAGCTCATCAAGTCATAATTTACGAGCTGTGCCGGCATAAAAATTAAAAGCCTTCAACAACAACAAATGGAAAAGCAGCAGTGTATAGTAGATCAGATACGCCACTTTTGTCACTTCACCCAGCCTGGGTGTTTCATGGGCCTTGCTGTTCATTTCTGTGCAAGTGTGTGTCTTACTGCACTAAAGAAATGCAGTCCTCTGATTAAAAAGTGCACTGTCATAAAGGTTACTGAATTGCAAATGGTCCTCTCCATTTTCAGTGTAATGGAGCCTGGTTATATAAAATAGTGTATACTCAAGTGCGTGTGTGTGTGTGTATATGTGTGTGAAGGGAGGAGAGTGGTGCAGCCATGAAAAGAATATAAACAAGGTGGTACTGTCTGTCCCCCTAGTCTCAGGCTTATAGTCCCAGTCCCTTCAGAACTGCCGCAAGAGACATTATTCACTAGATCACCAAGGCATGCTTAATTGCAAGTTGTATATCATGGCACATACTGTGGCTAACGGGGGAAGGAAACTCATTATTTCAGTTTGCTGAATGCAGAGCTGGGTGCGCCTCATCTGGACTCTACCTCTCCCTCTCTGTCACAGTACACCTGGGACCCAGCTCAATGAGACAAGGAAAAATGGAGTACGCCGACACTTCTTAATTAATATGGCTCTGCCACCCTTGTTTTATAGCCGAATGCAAACGCAAGTAATCATAAGCCCATTCTAGCGATCACAAATGCACATCTGCTGTGGCCGCAGTGGAAAATGACATCTAAGAGATATATTTGATTTTACCCATGCTGTTGATGATCCTGTTGCCATAGCAACACTGGGACGTCTGGCTCAGCAAGTGGTAGCTTTTGCACTGTCAGGAGTGGAAGGCCTTGCTGGACGCAGGTCATAAAGGATTCTGAGAGAGTTCTTTTGGCAAAAAAGAAAATGGAACCAGCTCCCAATCGGCCACTTTTATTTAGATTTTCTGCAAGTGCTTCTGTAGGCAATATGCTAATGAGCGGGACTTGATAAATGACTTGTAATATTTCCCAGACATTCTGCTTTTCCTCAGAAGTTTGCCAATCCGATGCAGGCACAAGATAACAAGGCGCACTCCGTCATTATATAAATTTTTGTTACCCAGATATTTCAGCCCGTGTTTGTAATGACGAGCAGAGAGCACAGAACCAAGGGCAGAGCCTGGCACCATTGATCAAACACTGTCATTAGTCGAAGAGACACGCAGAGAGGGACAAAAAAAAGCTTTTTTTCTTTTTGTTTTGTCCTTTTTCTGTACACATATTTAACAGAGTGTAATTTGGGAGAATTGCGGTTCATTTACAGTGTTGTATAGAAAAACATTTAATGTTTTCCAAGGATAAAGACATTCATCCCTTTCTTTTTTTCTTAGCAAAAGCAAAATATCTGAATCGTGAGAGACTCTAAGATCTAAAAAGTAGTTCTTTAAAAGGATTTTACTCGAGGCAAAGGATTTTACTCGAGGCAAAGATATATTTCACTTATACATCGCATGCTCTTTCATGTTTGTTGCTTTATTTATTTATGCTTTATTTAGATCTTTTAAGAAGTGATTCTGTCTGTTTTAAATCATTTTGTGGTGAACATACAAGCTAAATTTCTGGGTTTCATGTTCTTTTTTTTTTTTTTTAAATCAGATCCTTGTCTGCATATCTAGTAAAAAAGAAACAATTTTCGATCCTATATATGCATACGCTCTTCAATTTAGCAACAGATTCTACTGTTTATGAGTTACAACACCAGCCTTTTAAGCTATATTTAAATAGGATTTAGCAAAAATGAGACCCAAACAAGCAAGAAATACAGGGGGAAAACCAGACTTTAAATCTCATCAACTTATCTGCCAAATTACTTTCAGGGATGCTTAAAACAAACTTAACAATGAGTTTGTCCAATGTCATGTGATTGTAGCTGCTTGACATCAAGAATCCTCATGCATAACTGCTTGTGGTAAAAGTTTATGACCTGAAAGGCAGGAGGACCTCACGTGGATGGATAAAAGGGTCAAATGACTGCTTCATGGTTGGTCGAGAGGTGGTGGGGAAGAGTCTGGGCTTGCCTTTAAAATAGTAAGACCAAAATGGCTGAGAAATAGTCACTGAAGGGTCAGAGTGCAGGCAGAGTTCACAGGGCCAGCAGAGTGCACGGAGGGGAACCATGAAACAACAAAGGAGGGACAACAAAGAATGCAAAAACTGTCATGCAGGGCTTCCTTCACCTTGGTTTTCCTCCAATTAGGAATGCTGGCCGTGGAGGAGGGCATAAGATTAAAACGAATGAGGTGGAAGCTGTTGCACCCCCTACCACCACCACACATGCTCTTTGATCAGTGCAAAGAGACATCCTGTTCCTGAGACTGTGGTGTCCATTGCTGAGTAGATGAGGAAAAAACAAAGTCTTAAGCCAGGCATCACAGCTTCAGCTGGAAACAAGAACAAGTCTCCTCCAGAGATCCATTACATGCAAAACAAACTTTTAGTACTTCTCAAACAGAACTGACCATGAGGTGACCTCAAACTTACAGTCATATAGAATATGATGAGTTCCCTGAATTCTGAAAAAACAAACATTAGAAAAATAGGATCCGGATAAAAATAATGCACATAACAATCCACATTCCTACTAGAAGACAACACTAACTTTCTTCTGAAACCAACGCATAAAAGACACAACTAAATGCACACATTCTACTTCAATTGCCTTTTAATTATGACTTTGCATTTTTTAGCCAAAATCAAAAAGCATTTGTCATTTTTCAAGACATGTTTCATGTCCAGCAGCAGTTGCTCATTAGATATACAATTCTAGTTTGTGGGCGGTACTGTTGGTTTGGAGCAACTCCGCCCCTTTCCCCCTACCGTCTTTGAGAGTTTTGTCTGTGCGCTCGTGCGCGAGCTTGTAGCCCGAAGCTAGCATTAGCAACATAAAAATAATGGCGATCAACATTGGATCAATTCAGCTGTAGAGTTTTTAGCCAGAGGCCAGCTCGGACAAGGGAGAGGGCGGAAGATTGTAGTGGTAAGAGAGACTTTGGCACGCTTGTTGAGTAGATACCTCATCAGCCCCAGCTTTTTTTAGCATCCGGCTTCTGATCCAACATGATTTGAATTTACAAGTTCTCTTAAAAACAGTTTTAATCATAAATAATTGTATAAAGTTCCTCCATTATGAGAAACATGTTATAAGAACATGTTAAAAACACAAAAGAAAAGGGGAAAAGCAGTGGTACATTAAAAAAGTGGGGAAACATGTCAAGTTTTTGCGAGATATTCTTCACAATCTAAGTTCAAAGCAGTTGATAAGAAAACTCTGATGACCCAGCATTCTGTGGCAAAATGTAAACGCATCATTTACATGCAAAACTGAATACGTGAAAGGAGCCCACACAAATTTGGTAAGTCTATTTTCCTCTCCATAAAAATCGGTCAAAAACTGCAACAAAAACAACAATCTAAGTTTGTCTCCAGAAAAAAAAAAAAAAAAAAAACAAGCAAAGAGACCGTTTCACCCTGTTATTAAAAGAAATGCATCAACAGAACAGAAATACAATGGGCAATTGTCGAAGCTCAAAGAAGCCATAAATCCTTTGTTAGCAAAACAAATCCTGACGCACAGCATTGTGGTTGCAGGCAAGGCCGAAATTCCTTACCAAACAAGTCAGGTCAATTTGTTTTAACCTACAATATACTGTTCATTAGGAAACTAAAAGTACATGCTCATTCTGATACATCTTTTGAGTTGCAGCTTGCAGGAAAGACTTCCCCATCTGATTGGAAACAAAACAATTCTAGCTGTGCTGAATTAATATTTGGATGGTCACCATAAATACCATTGTTTTACCACATGTGAGATTCTCCACAGACATAGGCCTCAAAAAGTACCAAATGCTCATGGTAATGAGTAGAGCAAATTAACCAGACGTGTTGAAATGAATAACCACAAATTGCATAGTTAAGAAAAGGTAAATTATTTTTGGTGGCACTGTATTTGAGGCTATTAGTTGATTCTGAAGCTTTAAAACATTGTGTTCTCATGGAGAATCCATCATAGATGACAACAATTCACCGTTATGAAAGCTGCTCTCTGTGCATATGCCTGACTGTTGTAGAGCAAACGCTGTTTTACATGACACTCACAAACTTTGGCAGGTAGTAAATCAGTCAACAGTAAATGCCATCTTTTATCAGATCATAAAATCAGCTTGTAGGCATTTAATTTTCCCTCTCATGTTTTAACAGGGAAACAGGCAACCTAGAGAAACCGTGTTTTGTTTTTATAAAGGTTACAGGAAAAGTAGAATATGTGCGCAAACAGGGCTGAGCTGAGGCACTTTGCGTGCATTTGTTTTTGCCCGCGAGCGACAATAATGTGGGGAAGTGCCACTCTTGTGAAAGCAGGTACGAGCGTACCACATATTTTATGTGACAGATGAATAAGATTGAAAAAGATTGTTTGTTTTCAGACAGTTGTGAGGCGAATGCTTCAAGGCAATCTCTGTGTGCCATCAGGGCTTGCAAAAGCTGTTGCATCGCTTGATCCACCATCAAATTTTACCACAACCGTGACCTTGCTTTTTCAAATGCTTTGATGTTCTCGGTTCAAAAGGCAGGTTGTCGTCCCAGCACCTTCCATTTAACATAAATTGCCTTTAGGGGCACTCTCTATTTAATGCATATCTCAAAGTCTGTTTAAGTTGGCCCAACTGTAGGCCTTTTTGACCAAATCATTAACTAAACCCGTTGGCTCGAGCCTCCATAAACACTTTTCACTGTCCCCCTTTATACGCAGGTGAGGTCAGGAGTTCAGCTTGCAGGTTTTAACAGTTAAGGCCTTGCTGTGAACTCGTGACCTCCTGGGGTGACTAAAGAGAAGGTGGGGGGGACCAAAGGGAAGAAAGGACAGAGGGGTGGTGGGGTCATCTTTCTTCAATGTAGAACGGCTGGATTTACAGCTGCATGCTGGCTGCATTGCAAGCACAGCAGAAAACACCTGATAGCATCTCCTTAGGGGGGACATACCCGACCCCCTTTGTTGTCTCACTAACAGTCACTCTAGTGCCATAAATCATGTTAATTACTTGACTATTGGAATAAATCTTAAAAACGTCAGTCTGTGAGACTTGGAACAGGAGGTTCCCGCACTGCAGTTGTGCTTGCTCTGCGTTATCTGTCATCCCATAGTCACTGTTTAATCTGTCCATTTGTTGTTGCTTGAACGGGGCTTTCTGAAGAGGAAGACTGCATGTTTGTAACACAAATATCACTGAGTAATCCGTCTTCCTCTGGGTGGTCTCGCCGGTTGATATGTGAAAATGCAAAATGATCATTACCGCAGGTTTATTGTCAGAATGTTTTGTTTGCCATTGAAAAAAACAGAACGTTCACAATGTGAAAATGGTTTTTTTATTTTTGCCATTTTTGAAAAGCGTATTTTTAAAATACCAATAAACTGCATAACAATTGTCTTCTTTTACATACTTCCAGATCACATGGAAGTGCAGTAGTCCAACTCCGAGCTGCCGTGCACCATGCCAAAGACATGAAAGGTCACTCACACACAATAACAATCCCTCCAAGAGATCACTCACAGGCTTTTTGGTAATTACAGTTCTTTCACTCAAGTGTTTTGTGTTTCGCTTTGCTTGTTCTGTCTCAAAAGCTAACAACCACTCATTATTCACGGTTTGAGTTGGGCTTTTCGTTTTTTTCCCCTCCTTCAGAAGGACAAATTACATACAAGAGTGACAGCTTTCAGAGAAAGAGAGGACCAACAGCCTTGCTGGCTTCTGGTAAGTGTAGTCTTAAATCAAGGGGGCAGGGACGCTGACTACAGCCCTGCAGTCTGTTGACTTTGTGGCAAGGGCAGTGAAGGGTTTGCTACATGAATATACTGTACTCATACAAAGCCCACTCCAATAAACTACCCTCCATACCGTAAAGTCTTAATACAATTCCAAGGTACTCATCCTGAAGTTTAGTATCTTACAGGCCTTGCAGTCTATCCGCTGTGGCCTCTGGTTAAACCAGCCAGAAAGCATTCCTTATTCAAAAGATAAGTGGTGAATTCAGGAGTCTGCATGTGTGTTTGGTGGGTTTACTAAAAGCCCTTCAGGCTCTCACTTGCACCACAAAAGCAGCCCGACCTTACTCTGAAACGTTCTAGTGACCTCTGGTCTGGTCGCACACCAACACGTATACCTGTATGGCTAGTTGGGGGCGGGCTAGTTCCTGTGCGAAGATTTACAACGGCAAACAGCGGGTAATGAAACCCGCAGAAATATTTACTGTCAGTGTCAGAGCTTATTATCCCAGGGAGGAAAATGGGGTCAACTGGAAATTCTTGCAAGACAACTGGGTGATACCCCTCCCCCAAAAAAGAGCTCAAACAGTGAGGTCACTGTTGGTGGTTCAAACATAAATAACCTCGGAATAAATAGGCCATTCAATGCAAACTTCAGATGTTTTGTGTGTCTTGCAGTAGAACTTTACATATGGTTCCCTGTCTAATTACTGTGTCACGGTCTGGGAGTTTCAAAGTGCATCTGATGTTATTTAAAGTCTAAAGTTATTTACAATCAACCACCATGTGAACATCAGGAAGATGTAAACTCTACACACAGAAACAGGGCCCTTGTCTAACATGCATGCCACTTCTCAAACATCAAATTTAGCAACTTAGGACATCAGTCAGTGTTAGTCCCAGCTGTGTATTTCTCTATTTAAAGGCAATCCCCTAAAAATCATAGCTAAAGTCAACATGGAAGCCATTTTTAAGCATGCATCTGTTTTGAACATATAAACAAACAAAATATTTTGGTATCCCTTTATTTATCTTACTAGTTATAGAAATTATTTTCTCCTTACAGTGTTTCTATCAAATAGATTCTTCTTCCCACCTCTTGCCATTTTTTCCATGCAAGGATTACTGCGATAATGCAAGCCAATATTAAGCTATTGATCATGGCATTTACTGTGACTCTCAAAGAAAGGAGTGTCAATACAATCAAGAAAGAAAAAAAGAAAATGAATGAGCTGTCTAAACAACTTCCACAGCTGATAATTAATACATCTAGAAGATCATAAAATCGCAGAAGTGGTTTGGATGTGTTCATGGAGCTGTGACTAACATTCCTGCGGGGCTGACTTTAAAGAGGATTAAAGAAGTATGATACTAAGACCAGATCAGTGTTGATGCATCCCCATTCACACATGACTCCACTGAACCACAGCCCATAAATGCATTTGATTATTCTTCTTAGCCATTACAGGGAGATTGGCTGCTATTATCCCCAACTAATGGCAGATAATACACAATATTCAGTGAGTTCATAGTACTTAGCATTTGAGAAAGCCTTGGTAAAGTCCCTTACTTAATCATCCATCTGGTAGTCTGGGAAGTGGGTGGGTAGGCTAAAGGCACTGAGCCCAAGCAACAGAACTGCTTATGTTGCTCTGAGAAGGGCGTGTTCTTAATGTACCACAAGGACATTTTGAAACAAGGATATTCCAGAAGAGCCTGATAAGTTGATCAAATCCACACCTTCCTTTGATTTTGCTTTTTTGACACAGTAAATTCCTTTTTGAGAAAAATGAATGTCACTCACAGTAACTGCTCATTTGATATTACCCAAAATGAGCAAGACAGCTCTAAAGCTCTTGGAAAAGAGTGTATTTCTGACTTAGGGCAAGCCACAAGCTCCCTGCCCCACTCCATTCTCATGCATGCACTTGCAGACAACTAGATCCATGTACGCCTTTGTATTCCTCGTCCGAGCTGGCATCCTAGCTCAAAACTGGATACCTTTCGATATTGCTCACCATTTTTGTTGCACCGCTAACGTTATTTTGGGGGTGTGGTTGCCCGGCGCCAAAAAATGAAACAAAAAATGGCATCATTAGAGTGGGTCTTTAAAACTTGGCAAACTCAGCAGATTGTCAAAGTAAGCAAGGTCTAGTCTGGACCAAAAAGAACAACAATAAAAGCCCCCAAAAACTGTGAAAAACGCATTCCATTGTGAAGGATCATATGTTTCACACAGCTTTATTGGAAAAGAAATGATCAAATCTTAAGAGGTAGTTACACATGTGACAGGAATCAAACATGTACAGTAAAGACTTCAAATGACCCAGGTTGAGGGAAACAACTAATCCATATCAAAGAGTCCCTCCAAAACTTGTATCACTGATTCTCCTCCAGCATTTCCTCTGGGGAACAAACTTAAATAGATCACACTGCTTGAGATCTGTGATCTATCACAACATCCCCAGTCATCTCAGATGCATAATTTCTATGGGTGATGTGTTGCAGTTCCCAGTGCATCAACATTATTTATGGTTTGACATAATAAAAGTAAGTGCATAATTTATGGTCCTAAATTAATGCACTACCTTCCGAGTGCTGTCTGTTTGTCAGAGATTCAAAGCCAGATTGCAGCATGCCAAAACTGTGGAGCAATCCCATTTACAGCCGAGAGCCCACAGCAGCCTTGATTTATGGCAGTAAATTAAAAAGAATGAAAAATTTATGACAGCAATTTGTGGGCAGTCATAAAACTATTATAGAACTTTGAAGTGGTGTTTTGTCTTTTTGCATGAAAGTGATGCAAGATGACCCAGCACTACAGAAATATTGCAGCTCCTCTCATTGAAAAAACATCAGGAGTTGTGCTGGCAGTCTGCATCAACTTTGGTAAAGTAAAAACAGAACGTTATAAAACTTGTCTGCATTCTCCATTCTCTTAGAGATCACTTCAGTCCTACATGTCTGCTAAGTGTGCATTCAACTTCTCTTGTTCCTGAAATCGAAGCCCCAGGTGGCATTTGACAGGATGCCAGGCCACGATTGAATGAAAGCCCATCCCTGACTGACAAATGATATATTAAGCTTTCAGTCAGTGAGGAGGAGGTGAGCCAGGCATGTCAGTTACCTGCTACAGCAGAAACTCTACTTGTCAATGTGCCATTGGCAGGGCTAAACAAGATCTGAAATGTTAAAAGCCATGCACACTGTAGTTTTTCACTTCCTTGTACGTCCTAGCACTTAGATATATCAGCTATGTGATGGTTATGAATCAGTGTCTGCCACGAATGTCAGGGCATCACATTTACAAGTGAAATACCATTTGTTCAGCCTGTGGGCATGCTCTGGTTTCATGCAGGATAAGAGAACATCAACATGAGAGACAAGTGACACCTGAATATTATTGGAAAGGTGACCTTTCAAGAAAAAGAATACATCAGTGGGAAATTTGTCATGTTTCACATTGACAAATTGCTATCATTGAATCACCAATGTTGAAGTCATGTGTGGGATTCTGTCTGGATCTGTGCGAGCAATTAATAAAGACCTGAGCATGCATGTGACGGAGGTCTGTAGGCAGCGTTGGGCTGCTTGCAGTGGCCCTCTCCTTGACTCTGACTGTGTTGATTATGGATGATTAATGGGGTATAAGAAGAGAGAAAGAAAGGTCGTCTCCTGGGTTCTAGAGGGAGCTGCTACACTGGGAGTAATTAAGACACTTGTGTAAGCATGATTAATACGCACACGCTGATGCTACTTATGCAAGTGTGGCAAGATATAATAGCAACCATTTGCAAATCATGTTACTGTTTCATGACTCTTTTCAGTCGAATCAGCACTTGACGTGATGATGTAAAGCAGACATGCATGAAAATATTATGTAATGGCAGAAAAACCCTTTAAATCAAGTGATTCTGCATTGAATAAACAGAAAGTTGAAAATGAAAATAACTTGAGCAAATGGACTCATTAAAGCAGTCAAAAAGTCACCATCAATGGGTTTTAACCACAGTCTCCACGGCAAAAACACACCAGCACATCATGCAGCCAACTTTTCTTGTATTACACCAGCTTTCAAGTATCACATACCGTGTCAACACAGTGAGGCATCAGGTGTTAACACTGAGCCAAGGCCTTAAATTTCACCAAGCAAACCTATTAAAACATGCATATTTTTATCTTTAATTATCAACCTTATACTACGTTAATATATATATAGATTTTTTTTTTTTTTTTACTTCCACTTACCCTAAGTGATAAACAGTCCACTCTAGTCTTTTCTCTCCTGTACTCGTGTGACAGAAAATAACGTTTCATAAACACGAGTTACACCAGTCAGGTAGACATGTATCACATCACCCTCAAAAGGCAGATCCTTCTGCAGTGTAGTCTATTGTCTAATCTCCATGTACCTGACACAAAAGACAGACTTACTGCAGGCGGTTTGTGGTTTGACAAACACACAATGACATGACCGTAAGTGAGCTTGGGTTTAGTTTATCGAAAAACAATGGAGTTTTCTGTTACCAAACCAAAGTCACATTACCTCCTTGACAATTGCATTGTTCACAACTGTTATTAAGACCCACTCCAATGAAAATCGTATTTTTGGTGTTTTTAAACGTGTTCTTGGGACATTTTTTTCATGATGGAGGGACATATATCAAGAAACGCAAGCTCGAATTTGTGTTTGAGTATGTCCTCAATTCATTTGTTGTAAATTAGGAGCACATGAAAAAATGTTGCTTAAATAGCTTGTAGTTGTAATACAGGTGCTACAATCAGCAGGCCACAAGCTCCCTGATCCGCTCCATCCTGTTGCATCCACTGGCAAATAGATCCATGTACTTCTTGTATTCCTCATTCAAGATGGCATGTGGCTAAAATCTGTACGCCAGGAAAGCTCGGATATTGCTCACCATTTTTTTTGCATTAGTAATGTCAGGTTGAGGGTGTGAGGGGGTTAAAGCTAGTTGGAGAGAGTATAAACAAGGGATTATGGGATGTCTGGGCAGCCTTACTCCATGCAAACGGTCACGCCCTCAACTCAGATGCAAATTTCTAATAAAGTAATGATGCTGAAAAGAAAATATGTTCTAGAAAACGACACAGGTTTTGGCTAAAAACTGCTTTAGCAAAAATAAAAGACCCCTGGGAATGCTTTTACAATAGATCAAGAGATCACTGGAGTGGGACTTTAAAGATATTCTGTACCAGTACAAGATGCATTTTGAAAACAGAACACAGATGTTGATTGATGACCAGGGTGGTCATGAAGGAAGGCTAACATAAAATAAACTCTTTAACTGAAGTTTAATAACAATTTGAAGCAAACAAGCAAACTGAAGGAATTCTTTCCAAAGTTATAGGATTTGAGATTTGTACTTCTGAAGGTTAGACAGGTAAGAAAGAAACATGGATACTATAGAGATGAGGAGCTGTACCGAAGTAGCCTAAATGCTGGTGTTTGCCAATTACACAGAGAGTAGCTAAGAAAGAAACCCAGACTGCTTAAGTTCCTAAAATTGTTTCCAATTTTCTGATACCATCAAGCAATAACTCCTAAAAGTTTTCTTAAAGTAAATTCCTTTTTGTAAAATATGTCTTTTCTGGAGTATAAGTCACACTAGAATATAAGTTGCAGGAGCAAAATAAAAAAAGTCATAATAAAGAAGAAAACAAAACATATATGTCGCTCCGCAGCAAAAAGTTGCACTTCTAGGAAAAAAGTGCAACACTTCTGAACAAATCCACCAAGTCCGCCTTTTTGCTGCATTCACAATTAATGACTTTCATGCGTCAAATTTGCGTAGAATGCCTCTTTTTGACGGCCATCCAATTCCATCCTCAGTGCTCGTCTAAAACCGTGTTCATAAACTTGACACTGCAGACACGTGCGGGAAAAGCGACAGTCAAGTTTTTAGCCTCATCACTGTATGGATGCAACGACTGTATCATTTCTAATGCACGGAAGACACAGATGACATTAAAAGAGCAGAGTTCTACAAAAGAATCGGTTAGGACGTCCCCATGTCTGGGTTCATGAGATTGTTCAGTCTTTATGTTAAAAAAAAAAAAACTGCTAAAGGGCAACCAGTTATTGGTGGGAAAATAAGGAATATGTGAGGCAATATAGATTTTAAATAAATCACATACAAGTCACTCCTGAGTATAAGTCGCACCCCTGGTCAAAAATGCTAAAAAATTTTACTTATACCCTGAAAAATATGGGAGGTCATATAGTATGCTCTAATGAAAGCCAAGGCTTGGTAAGTTATTTATGCCACATATGGAAGAACGTACAGCTGTCTCTATTCAGTATTTGTTGAGACAGAAGGCCAAGTGACAGTACCTACTCAAGTTAATTGTAAGTGAGTTGTAACAGCGGGCCTACAGTTTGCTACATGGCTTCACATGTCAACCAACAGAAGACTACCAGGGCTGACAGTCGCCAAGCAGCGACACACATACACCACACACTAACCCAGCCCCTACCAGAGGGCCTGCGATGAGATATCATCACAAAAAAGGAAGGGATGGGCTCCATATGGCCACGAATCATAACCTTCAAAAAGCAAGAAAGAATGGAACCGTGAAGAGAATCTGCATGACAGCGCAAGAAGCAAGTGGCATGTTGCTGGGATTCCAGCCAGATTTGGTGATGAAGCTGCTTTTAATAAAAAATGGGCAGGGAACATCAAACCTGCATTGTTGTTTGTTTTCTTGCCGTCAAACTTTTTAGGTCAATGGTTTATTGGTTTCCCTTAATATCCTGAGGTCTGAATTATAGAAATAAATGGTAAAAAAAAAAAGAGTCTTAACCACACATTCATCAAAAGCAGCCCTGTTTAGTGCATACTAGGACAATGTGGAAAACTTTTATCCCAGAGTAAGATAGAAAACAGTCATTCTCCCCGCAGATGACCAAGTACACACAGATTTGGCAGCGTGTTTCCTCTTGGAACTGCAAGTCTCCTTTGTCCCATCCAAGTTTGTTAAACTGCTGTCATTTCAATTGTTCTGCTATAGAAAAATTATAATCCAGCCGTCAACAATGACAGGCTGTTGGAAAACTGGGATAATGGATAGCATAGGGCCCTGAAATTCCATTCAGGGCACTTATTGCCAACTATAACCATTACAACCTCACAATTCTTTTTCAGTTTATTTGAAAATTGCAGTGAATCACCACTGCCTCCCTGAGCATCAAACCACAATCAATTTCCACAGCTGAGACACAGATATGAATGAAGGAGGAAAATGAAATATTGACTTGTTTGGTAAGGGGTTTTATCTCCTTCCATTGTTGACAATGCTGTAAAAGCTCCACTGAGCACACTTAACTATTTCAACATAGTACTGATAGCAGAGCATGACTCGATGATAGCTGCCTTCTACTTGAGGTTGCACTGACATTTTATTAATAATTTGATTCATGAGTCCATTCCAAGCTAGTTTCAAAGGTAATCAACCCTAAAAGGAAACAGTAGCATCCACAATTTGAGATTAATGTCATCTTAGGCCAGCTTACTCAGGGGAACAATCAAAGTAATTAAGTGAAGATAAATTTTCACGGTTTAACATAACAAAGAAACTCATGTAAATGATACTGTAGTGATCCTGTACACGGCACCAGTGCATTGTGGGAGTTAGGTTTGGTTCTGTTGAACCATGAGTGAGTTGGTTTATGCTAGGCAAGACTTTTGCAATGTTAAATCTGTTGTGTTCAATGTTAAGCTGGCATATTAAAAGGATCTGCTAAGGGCATCAGACTCTGCCATTTTATTATGCCTCCTAAAACCCTCAACTACCTGGGGTCCTGCGGTGTATGAGACACGGGTCAGCTCATTCTTTGACCAGAGCAGTTTAGGCGGTAGCCGCTAGCATCTCGCTAGTTAGCATAGCTGAGTTCTGCTCCATCCAGGCCTACGTGATACGACGGCCGCCACAATACTGAATAGGTCCTGATTGGAAAGACAAGGACTAAAATGTGAAATCATCAAACCATTTCATGTTAATTTGAGGTGTGTTGATTTCTCTTAGGCCCTCTTTATAAGCATAGAATACTGTAAATGCACAAATATTGCGAAGGATTATCTGTACTCACACTCAAAGCCTACAACACCAACAGTCTACTGACAAAAGCTGAAAGAGATCACTTTGATCTCTGCGCCTCACTAAATCAACACCAGACGAGGTTCATGCAAAGGCCAGCAGAGTCATCTGATCATCACATTCCAGACCTGAACACTGAGCAGCAGCCGTGCACTGGTACAGGTTAAATGTCACCAAAAGTTCAGGCAAATCAACAGAATGTGGACACATTTTAGAAGTCCCAAACCAAAAAAAGACAAGACAGGACAGAAATTGAGCTTTTCTTCAAAAATTACTGAACACAAAAGGGGAAAGTGTGCTACAGATGAAAAATTCATGACTAGTCCTATGAGCGTAACCTAAAAAGTTAAATGAACTCCTCTGCTCTATGTACAAATAAAAGCGCAGCCTAAAAGTGGACTGTGTTTATGTTACTTCACACCATTTAATCAAACTGTATACATACATTTTCTGCTTTGATACTGAGCAGGCACACAGACAGCAACAGTCATGGACTTCATGCTCAGATCACACAAAAACAGCAGCACCCTGCACCATTCAGTCATTTATGCAGGGTCATTAGACTTCACAGGGGACCAGACCTATCATAACACAGCTGCAAGCACAAACCTCCTTTGTCTTCTAGGAAAAGAAAGAGGGTTAAAAAGATGATCCAATTAAAGTTGTATATCATTGTGCACTCCAGTGTCAGTACATATGCCTCTGGCTCCAATAGAAGAGCTAACTCCTCCCAGACAGGGCAGTTCAAGTCTGTAATTACACCTCTTCCTTTGACAACCTGCATGATTGTTTTCCTAACACCGTATTACTTCGTTAGTACTTTCCAGAGCAGGTTATTTTTAAACTGTCAGTCTGGCTCGGCTCATTCCCCCCCCCCCCCCCCCCCTGCACTCGTCTGTTTATCATAACAATCATTAATAACTGTCACTTGACAACATCCATAGAACAAACTCATTGCCTCATTACCATGTTGGAGCGTTTGTTCCGGTGCAACGTCTGTGTATCGCTCACAACAGGGCCAAGCCAATTACTTTGCTGAAATGGAATCACATTAATCAAAACTTAACAAGGTGGCAAATTTAAAGATATCACATTGCAAAAGACAGCATAACTAATATGTCACTGTCGCAGTTGCCGAAGAGGTAGGCAGAAGGCAGGGACTAAATAAATAGCTTTCCAAGGTCCACATGAATTTAGACATTTCATGCAATCTAAGAAATATTAGAGTGTTGAACAGAGCCCATGCTTATGAGAATGCACTTGTCTATTCAGCAAACAGACATAAAAAAGTGCAAGAGAGGAAAAGAGAAAAGGATTTTGACAGGAGAGGTCAAGAGTTTATTAAATAGAGCTGAATAAAAGCAGGATGGGATTGGAAATCATGGAGGCAGTGAGGGGGACAGGAAGAGCATGAGAGGACAAAAGTGGGAGGGATGCCGTCGGAGATAAGACGGCGAAGGAGGCGCTCAAAGACTCAGAAATGGTAAAAAGTAGAAAAGAGGGCGAAGATAAATAAGCATAAAAGGAGAAAAGGACAGAGGGATGGACAGGGAAGTCAGCGAAGTAGAAACACGGAGAGGGAAAAACGGGAAAGAGAGGAGGGGGAGCGTGTCTCAGAGAGCACCAGCAGGCGGCAGTTCATCATGTCTCCCTTCACAGAGACGTTTTCTTTTACACTTTAAATGATGATACTCATCAGTCACCGCCTGACAGCTGCATCAAGCCAGCTGCAAACATGCTAAGGCCAGCAGTGTGAAACCTGCTGACGCCACCCATCGCTGCATACAGGAGGAATCAGTCAGCCACTCGGCCTCCACCCAGGATTTATCAGTGCTGAGAAACACAGCAGCTAGCTTCTCTCTCCAGCTAACATAGAGTAAACCCAAACAGATTTCAAGAAACTCCCCATTGATAGAAAGTATATTCTAATTATTAACAGTAATAATGGACAAACAACCAAATAAATGTGTGAATATTGGAGCTATCCAGCCTTACAGAGCCAGACGCCAGCTCGGACGAGGAAAACAAACACCTACCGGTGCATGGATCTTTTTGTTTGCAAGTGGATGCACCGGAATGGGGCGGAGCAGGGAGCTTGTGGCCCTCCGTTTGTAACACCTACGTCACTGCTACAGGCTTTTTTCAAACGGCATTTTGCAGTCTCCTCCTGACTCGCAACGATTTGAATGAAAAAATGAAAAATGTAAGCTCCGTTTTCACTATATATGACCTCCTTCATGAAGAAAAATGCTACAAGAAGATGTTAAAAACACCAAAAACTCTATTTTTCCTTGAAGTGGGTCTTTAATTAACGCAAATTTTGACCATTGACTGACTAGATGGAACACCATTACTTACTAGCACACACTAGCTGTGACCTTGCTCTGTCAGAAAACTACAGTGACAGACCTGAATACCAGTGACAATGCACAGCTCTCAAGAGATTGTGCTTCTGCCAAAAAGAAAAAAAAGCAAGTAAAAAAAAAAAACAGAAAAATCCCTCAGTGGATGAAGGTAATTACTGACAGATGTAACAATAGACGTGCATGCAAAAATACAACTAAAGTAAGAAGTTTAGCTGCAGATTTTACTAATGGTGTAATCCAACTTTGTCTCCCATGACTGATTAGGACAAAAAAGATGAATTGTGCATCTGCAACTCATTTACATTAGGAATCTATCACTCATTGAGACAAAAGGAGACAAAAGGCAGTGTTTGGTGCCAGAGGTTATTCATACTCAGTTCATTCACACTACTGGTCTTCGATTACTCCCCACAGCCATCCTTCACTTTCTCCTCCTTTTCCTCCCTTATACCTAGACTTCTTTGTGATTGCCAATTTTTAGCAATCAGACAGAGAGGAGGCAGAGCTGAACATAGCCACGCAGATGGATGCAAATTCAAAGTTTCCTGATCTTTAGCAGAAGTTATGGAGGGTTATCTTTGGCTGTATATCTGGACCCTGGCAGCTTTCCCTTGGTGATGAAGGATTAAGCAGCACAGCTGTCTCTTCCCAGAATGATGCAGTGCAGTGCTCCCCGACACGACAGCATCACTTAATCTTAATGTCCGCTCCTCCAGCGCAGACGCACAGGACAAAGCCAATCAGCATCACATGCCACTGGGATGGACCCTGCTGCCTGGCCCGGGAGTCTCTCACCCTCACAGGCCGATTAATCAACTTCAGACAGCCCTGTTCAATCCCAACCACGGCTCCCCCCCTGCACTGATCTGCTCACACAAATATACACACTTTCTTCAACTGTTTTGATGTATAGATCAGGGAGGGCAGCCATGAAGGAACACTTTTCAGGTGCCACCCACTTTATGCATATTTTTGGGGGATAGACGACTGGTGGGCAAATAACGCCGGAGTGCAAAGGAGAATGGGTTTTGGAATGCTTACTTCTTACTTCTGTCACAGGCCACCAAGTTCTTGAAAGATCTATGAACTCCAGTTAGGGTTAAAATATAATGACTGATACTCCTTCGGACAAATGACTCACTGGGAGGTCCCAGGAAAAGATTTAAACTCAATATGATACACTAACCTTTACAAGGAGACTACAAACCCCCTTTGAAAAGCATTTATAACGTCTCATTTTATATGATATCTTTATAGCCCACAGACAGATGACTAATTACAGGAAGAACTTGAACCTCTTAAACTTGCTGTGAGGGAATCAGATGCCTCTGTTATGTAGAGAGTGACATTTACCTGACATGACTTGAATCCACTTGTCTAACAGAGTCTTGTCTAAGAGTCTTTACAACATGTGCAAAGTTAGCCAAACTGTTAGAATTTTTTTTTCTAAAAAGAAAATACATATACATTTTTAAATATGTTTTTTTTTTTTTTCTTTAAAGGGCTATACGGTAATCTTATAAGCTGAAAGTGCACAAACCTGGAAGCGGGACTTTCAGAATAGTCTTAGTTTGGAAAATTAACAAGCAATTCCTAGCGGAAATCAGCCTTAAATGTGATTCCCGCTGCCTCTCTTTGAACGTGCGTCAAATTCGCTGCTTGATGCTTGTCCAAAGATGTGTTCGTAAACTTGACACAATTGATGCATGTAGGAGGAGCTATCGTCAAAAGTTTTTAGGCTCATTGTTACATGGAAACATTGACTATATATCTCATACATGGGTAATGCCTGGAAGATACGGATGGTGTTGAGAGATCCGTTTTATATGAAGAGCTCTATAAAACCGTTGGTAAAAACGTTTCCATGTCTGAGTTCATGAGATCATTCAAAGACTCAGTACAGTACAGTGAGGTGTCAGTTGTGTCTGAATGAATCAGCTATACTTCCATCTCTATGACCCGAGTTTGAGGAGTTGTTGTCCCACAATAGTTGAGGAGGGAATGTTTTTCTAAAAAGAATAAGACTTTATAATATTGCTTCAATGCATTTAAACCCTTGAAATAAAGTTTATAAGAAGAGGGATCAGATTATCCACCCACCGATCACATCAACACGCCATGGACCAAAACTAAGTCATTGATTGGTTGACACGGCACATCTCCTTCTCCAAAGTTCAGATATTTGAACATCGAGCCATGGTGCTGTCAGACCACTGCGCCCGACACTCAAAACAAACCACAGGACCTCTGATTGCATTAATACATTGAATTACCATTGAAACTGGACACCCCTGACAAATGAATTGCTCTCAGTGTGACTGCAGGTTTAGAGTCCGGATCACATTTGCTCAAGTTTTGTAATTAAAAACATAATCTAGTTTGAAAATACAATGCGTTTTCTTTTGTCATTATTTATTTAGTCGTCTGCCACAATTAATACAGAAAGTTTTTCAGCAACACCAAGATGTAAAACTAACTGTATACAGTACATGCTTCCTGTTCACATGTTAAAGCAAAGGAATGATGAATTGAAATCTATTGGAGCATTTAATGGAGCTTATAAAGTTGGATTTATTTTAGATGTAAAAGATTGTGCCCACATTGAGCATATTTCACTCAAAATTGATCTTAAGTATCACCTAACGAATTTCCAACTTCAGTTCAGACAACTGTTGACTGCAGTGGATTATTCCTAAATTATTTCATGTATTCCATTTGAAAAAAGACAGGTAATTTAAAGTAATAGTGACATGTAGTTCTCCTGTCTCGTAGTTTTATAATCTTAGTCAAGTGTTGGATAACAAAAAAAGTAGGCAGCAAGGAATGCCAGGAAGTAACGCTAACATCACAGATCATATTTGATTTCATTCATATGACCTGTCTCAAAACCCAACACCTTAACTGCATAGAGAAAAAATGTGTTTGCCATTTTGACACTGACCTAACCTATTTGTATTATATTTATATTCTGTAACACCCTGAAGCGGAAGTGAAAAAAAAGTTGTTAAAATAGTTTTTTGTTTCAAAAACTAAAAACTCTGCAACCACACACTAGGTAAAACAAACAAAAGGATATATTTGTTGTGGAATAAAAAAGAAAATAGTGTTTTGCTTCATTTAGGGGTTTTATTTTAAAGCTGGTCTAAAATTTATAGCAGAGAACCTTTGCTGGAACCTTGATTCTGAGGCTGTTTGGTGAAACACAGCAACTTCTTAGCCCTCGATGCATAGACAAAATACAGAAAAGGGATAGTTTTGTTATTAAATAGAGAATCTGAGTGAATCTGCAATGTTTTATCAAATGCACTTCATCAAGTCAAAAACCAATTACAAAGCCACCATGAAGACAAAGAGGGAAATAATATTTTAACCAAAACGGTGTTGGAAAATACACCCAAGTGAGTGTTTATGACATGCTGTAGAGCCCTGGTTATGTGCAGATATAGAATATTAGTGCTATAAGTTACTCTCAATTGCAGTCAGTCTCATTACCCACAGGCACTTTCCTATTTCATAGAATGATGGAGAGCATTTTTACTTCAAGTTGAATAGGGGGTTTATACAACATTAACACATGCAGGACTCTCAGGCGTCCCATACAAAAGGCCAGTTTGATTTAGGGGATCTAATTTAGAGCAATAAGCATTGAACACCATAAAAGCATCTATACATTGCCAGTATGCCGTATGACCTCAAAGAAGTAGTAAACCAATGTAACGGGGTTCTTTATCTAATAAATACTGTGATATTTCTCTCACGCACCACCACTAAAACCAATATCTGTGTGATGTAAATGAAGTGCATAAAAAGAAGATGTTTGCATTATTGTATCTGTGTTAGCACTAAACTACAATTCATGACAGGAAAATGGTTTTAGGTTGTAGGATGAAACCATCTTTTTTTTTTTTTTTTTTTTTTGGCTTCAGAGTTCCTTTATAGATAGGTTTAAAAACAAATAGATATGTTCTTATTTCTGTATTTAAACACCTCTGGGTTTATGTCTGTATTACTTCTTTTCAGCACATAGCATAGAAGAAAAAGAAAGAAAAAGAAATAAACAAAATGTAATTCAAGAAAAACAAAACCTGAACACAAATTTATGTAGTAAGGGAGTCTAGTTTAAATGCCAAGTCATTTTTTTTCTTTCCGGTTCCGGTCTTGAGAGGACGTGTGTCTTCAGCTCTCCTGATATAAGCGACTTTGATCTTGAATCAGCATATAATTACTTAAAAAAAGCTGTAATTCTGCAATTCAGACAGCTGAACATGGCACCGAAGAAAAACCAAGAAGCATCTGACCTTGCAGAGATCAGAATTGCGCTTGCTGACATAAGCTAAGCTAAATCCACTACTGACATTGGAAGCTATGCTATCTCCATTGATGACACTGGAAGCTAAGCTAACTCCACTGTTGAAGCTAGATGTTAAGCTAACACCTCTGCTGCAACTTGTGGAAGAATTCCGACGAGAAAGAGTGAGAAATGAGCAACGGGATGATCGGCTTGACTTCCTGGATAGTAGAGTGAACGACTTGGATCAATAAGCTTTAATTAATAATATCATTGTCACGAGACTCACAGAAGCTAGCTGGGCTGCAGCAGCTTCATTTGACAGTGTCAAGAGTCAAGTTAGACCATTTCTCACTTTTAGAGGTTCCTTGAATTTGAATAATATCGAGATCTGCCACCTGCTTCCCAGGAGAAAGGAGTCAGAACAACCAGCGATCCTTATCAGGTTTGTTAATCAAAGGCACAAGATAGCTCTAATGAAGCAAACACCTGAAAGGATCTTCTGTTTAGTTTAATGACCATCTCTCAAAATATAATGCTGAACTGGCAAAGCCCGCCAGGTGCTCCTCAAGCGGAAAAAACAGATCCAGAGCACATGGGTGCTGAATTCAAGGATCTACGTTAACCACTGTCTCTTAGGTCAACTTTGACCCAGATTTTTTAGCAGCAATGTCTGCCCTACAAACAATTCGAGCTCAACTAACTTGCTGCGATATCAGCAGAAGGACAATGGACCTGACAAACAAAGTCTGCAGACATAACAGTGAGGAGAACTTTATAAACTCTGTTCAAACCAGAAGGACAGCTGTTAATCAGACAGCAAAAGAAGGAATACCGTCTTGGACAAAGGCTCTAATCAAATTACTTGACTTGATTCCCTAAAGTGTGATTCATGACTAAGGATCTTTATAACAAAAATAATCTACAAATATTTTTTATTTCCATACCTTATTTAATTAGATGACTTAGGATGACTTACGATGTTTAATGACCAAAATCAATGTTTGTACGGTATTAATATCTGATCATAAGTTACAAACCGAATGTTGATAAGAAATGTCAAGTAAATGGTATGGTTGAATCGGGGTGGGATTATATAAATGCGCTTCCTCCTACTCCCTTTCAAGCAATCTACAATTTAATGCCTAGTTTTCCTATGTTTGACACATTTTTTTATTAATTTAAACCTCTGTTGATTGTGTTAAATATGTTATTCTTTCCTGATTGCTTGAAATAAACTATTTAAAAAAAATTCAAATCAAAATGTGCAGATACGATCAGAGGTCTTCTGTCGCGTTTTGAGTGTCGGCACGGCACTATTCTCTAGCAGTGTGTTACAGGTGGCACAGCACTTCAACAAACATTTTGGCGCGCAGAGTTCAAATATCTGAACTTTAACAATGCTTGCATTAACCAATCAGGAACTCAGCTTTGGCCCATGACGTGTTAATGGTATTATCAGTGGGTGGAGTCCAAAATGAAGGAGAAGCCGACTGCTGTATTTAATGATGGTTTTTCCTATTTTGCATCATGAAGATAAAAAAGGTCCTTTAAATTCATTCTTAGGGTGTATTCAGACTGGACACATTCTGTTTGCTTAAAGTGAGCCACAGTTGAATTCCCTGAATTCAAAAAACGGGAAAAATTATTATTATTTTTTTTAAATAACTGCAGATAAGTCTTTTCTAAACGCATCAATTGAAACCTCCTTTAGTTGTTTCCATACATTCATGACAGCGCTTACAATAGCACTGGTAAGGAAAAAGGTTACTGGTAGACTGTACTAAAGTGACAAGTGACTTGAGTTGCTGGTCGTAGCCCCAATACTCCAATCAGACACCTCCATATACTTTTTTACTTTGAAAAGGACATTATGTAAGGTAATGACACTTCCATCATTTGTACAGGGACAAAATCTATAAAATATTGAGTGGAGTACAATTATTTTGTTACCAACGCTAAGAGATTCCAATCCATGTTGAGAATTTCTGGTCAAAAAATAGAAAGGACACAAGATTCTGTGTTTTTTTTTTTTAGGATGCCATTAAAAATATTAAGTCCAAACTTGATCACAATTTCCCAAATCTCGGTCCTCTTACACTGGGGTGCTCACAGAGAATTAAAATAAACTACTCAGTCAATGAAATACTTCAGACAATCAAGGCTGCTGCCTAAATATTACTGCACCATTACATCGTTATAGATTTCTACCTGTGGTGCGAAACCATAAATGGCCGTCTAATGATATGATGATAGAGCCAGGGCATAGTTCCATTAATTCATCATTCTATATTCTTCTCCTTAGCTTCCAGAGACCCTGCTAATGCAGACATCATCTCCCGTCCCATGCACGTAATAAAGGCCTGTCAGTTCCACAGCGTCATTAATTAGCACTTCTGTGAGGTGAAATTCAATCAATTGCAGGACTCTGATAGCTTTTTAGCAGCTTATGCAAATCGGATGAGGACACTTTTCCCCCTTGGAGGCTTAGATAAAACGAACTGCACTGCACAGTTACTCTTTGACTCCTCACCTCCTCCTTCTTGTCCTCTTGCTCCTGTCAAAGCGCTAATACATTCATTACTTTAACATTTGAGCACTTCTTGCTCTGATATCATCAAGGAGGGTGAGAAAGAGAAAAGGGGGAAAAAGACGTCTTAATGTTCATTTAATTATATGGAACATATAATTAAATGCATATGGAACAGAGAGGGTGACAGGCCTTGCAATGACTCATCTGTGGGGAGCAGAGAGACAGCACTCAGACACCATGAGATCATAGGAGAACAATAATGGATGGAAGAGAGCATTTGATCTGAGTGGGCTGACAGTGAGCTCTGAGTTACAATGGATATCTGTACAGTAAAAGTCTAAAGTAAAGCTATTATAATGAGCTGGAGTTGTGACACATTGAGCATGTTTACATGCACAACAATCATTCCAACATTATCTGATCTGTTGAGTTCTGATCTGTAAAGCTAACATTTTCTGGTATGTCACCACGTTCAGGCATTTTAGATGATTATTAGATGCATGCATTTGCATATGTGTAAACAAAGTGAAGCTTTGGTTCAATTTTAATAACGAACATCTACCTCACTTACAGGTACACTGGGTTGTTACGTCACTCTAGACATCATTATAAATTAGGCTTTCTCTTTGAACCAATGGCTAAATAGTCCACCTTTCTTCTCAGCCAATCACAATCTTATTTTTGCCTTTAAATTCATGAATGGTTGTCTTTCTCTGAATACTAGATGGTTCGCAGGTCCTCCTCCAACTGAAGAGATGCATTGGATCTCTTCGGCCTCTAATCACATCAGCTTTTAGGCTCTATCGCAGGGGTGTCAAACTCCAGGTCTCAAGACCCTAGCCTCCTGGGTTTCCAGAAATCCTGTCTCATCTGCTGCGTATTACATGGATCAGATGTATTTGGCCATTAGGGGCTTCAAAGGCAGGTTGGTTAGAAAACATGTAGGACACCGGCTCCTCGAGGCCTGGTTCTTGACATCCCTGATCTAGGGTTTATATATCTATGGTTTGAGTTCATCTCAAGCACACAAGACGTCATCGACCCAGAGTCTAACCGCCAAAGATTATGGACTTGTTTTCTCTAACACAAACACCCTCTCTTGCGTTCCTAATAACTCTCCTGAAATGAAGGAAGCAGTAAATCAAAATGTGAGACTCAGAGTTGCATGGTGTGTCCAATGCCACCATCAATTCCCTCCCAACCGGGTACACGAGCAACCACGTAAACTAATTGGTAGACGTTTGCCACCATGTTTTTTGCGGATTAGACTAGTGGAAGTGTTGAAAGAAAGAGAAAATTTGATAGTCATCTCTTTATGTATGTACATAGAACTCTAAATGAATTCAGATAAAGGACTAAAACACCAAACTTTTCTAATTATTATATTTCCGAAGTCTGTTACCAAAAATCGGATTACGAACAGTAATCTGATTTACTGATTTACTGGCTCATTGTTATTAAAGCTTAGAAAACAGGTTTGTAGACCATTCTTGACTTAGTAACAATACTTCCCATGCTTGCATTTGCTGCAAACGTACATGTAAATGTTGAATGATCCGAAGAAAATTAAAAGATTATTTTGTTAATCGTCTTTTGACTATATAATCTCTTTGGAACAGATATGGTTTTCATGTCAGTGTAAAAGGACTGTCCGTAATGGAGCAAACGACGTTGAGTGCTAATTGACCTGCGCCTTTGATGTTTGTGAAACAAGGAAGTGGCGATCGGTGCCGCAAAACTGTCATCTCAGCCTTTTTCCATTTAATGCAGCCATAAATCCTGTAGTCATCGCCCCCTCAGTCAGATGTTTTCATTACGACCATATCAGTTTTTATTGAAATTACTGACATCTGCATGTTTCAATAACCGTAGGTCCTCCGAAGCTGTTGTAGCAATTTTAAAAACGGAGCCCTGCTCTGCAATCTGGATCAATTTTCTGCTCTCGTGAGACAACAGAGGGAATGTGGTATTGGAAAAGGCACGGAGTACCTGATAGATTGTGTGGTTACCCCATGTCAGAGACAAAGAGTTTAATCCGCTGTAAATCGGCAGCCGCACTGCGAGATTGTTTTATATAGAGATGTAAATTGTATTGTCAAAATCAGTCATCTTCCAGGTACGGGGCTTAACTGGAGCCACTTCAGAACAGGAAAGACAAACGCTTATCTTCCTTTGCAAACCCTGCAGGGAGGCACCGAGCCACCTGGAGCAAGCTCTCTCTTTGTGCAGACACAACAGCGTCAAATGAGAGGAAACACAAATACCTGCTGAATAAGGTGTTTGGGATTTATCAAAGCTGAAAACTATGACACAAATTTGTACATGTTGCCGGCTGCGGTGTAGGTTCTTATCAATTTGCTATAATGGGATCCTGGTGCAGAGCAAAACAAACAAAACTAATATAATAGACAGTATGAGACTTGGAGGTTACAGAGCCCCGGTAATGCATGTGTTCCTCTCATTTGAATTATCTACGTTCTGCGTATGCATAATGCATAGCGGGATGGGTCCCATTATTGTGGTGTAGCCAGGCAAATGAAATATCCCTGGAGTTTTCCTGGCGACAGTCCACTAAATCAATGCAGCACTTTGATAAAGCTGTGTGTCTAGATAATAAGTCAGCAATAACTACTTGCAATCATTTCATTAGGTACAGTAAGGATGATACAGTTATGGAAATGAGGAAACAGAGGGCTGAATTTTTTATATGGACCGAACTGGTTTGCGTTTTGCATTTGTTGCATGTTGGTTTGAATGTGAAAATGTGGGCTGCGATTGCACTAGGTTGGTGCATCTGTACAACATAGACGCATGTGTGCTTGGTGTGTGTGTGCTTGGTGTGACTGGGACTAGACTGATGAGGCTTTAGTATATCTGTCAGGCATGGTTTGGGGATTGGAGGAGTAGCCGTTCAGGAGCTGGTGGCCATACATCTCTATTACACGAGATGGTCACCACAGTGACCAGCTGTTTATTCTCATTAGCCCACAAGTTGGCCAGCCAAACGGAGTCTCTAAAGCAGCTCTGCTAAGCTAAATCCCTCACAGGCCAATTCAATCAATTTAAAACAGATGTCATTGTTGAAGTAATTTGTATTTTTTATTTTTTGGTCGATGTGTATTTTAACACTCAGTATACTGGAAAAACCTGCACTCTAAAGGCACAGAGCACAAAGAGAGAGTATTATTGGCAAAAATCAATATTAATGATCAATTCTACTTTGTAGCTGCTCAATAAATCTCCCCATATTTCACTGTCCTGGCTGCTAAAGAATGGCAGTTTTGAATATCTGTTTTCTATATAACAATGCTTGTCTGCTGTGTGCTAAAAATGCAGCCTTGTGACAGTGAGGCAGAGGCATTAGCCAGCTCTCTTGGTGTGGGATATGAGAGAAAAGGCTGCTTTTTCATAGCGGCACACAGACAAGGCTGCAGTGAGAAAAGCTAATGGCTATGATTAATGACAAAGGGCCAGAGGAGAGCCGGGACACAGACGCTACATATATCATCCTCTCCCATCAGTCTGTGCACCTCCCAGGACCCACTCGGCAGAAAAGGATGGGGTTGGGGGAGAAGGAGGAGGTGGAAGTAAAAGAGACTTAAAAAAAAAAAAAAAAGGAGGAAAAAAAAGGGAGCAACTTATCTACTCTTTTGCACACACAAGGACTGCTTCTTTCGAGAAAAAAAAAGTGACAAAGAACTGATAAGGTGAGCAAGAAAATGGCGTGCAAAATAACTACTGGGTATTTTGCGGGAGAAAGGGATTGGAGAACACACCGTGATCATTCACGATTTCCAGCAACTTGACTCTTCACATGCCGTAGCTGTGTTTCCAAGGTCCTATCTGCCATATGGTCTGCTCTGTTTAGATGATTTATTAGGTGAGGAAAAGCACACAGATAAATTTTACTGTGCTCCCCTGAATATAGCCAACCTACGGTGTCAATAACCAAACTCTGCTGTCTCTAATGAAAACTTTTAGTACCAAAAACCGTAAGCATCTATTTAGGAGTCGCTATAATGTAACACGGGCAAAGAGAAATTATCTGTGCTTCTCACGCACTCGACAGAAAAAGTCCTGAATTGGAACAGTGGGGTGAGAGCAGATCATATCCATATGTCAGCAGCTCCCAAGCACCCTGCACTTAACATGGCGCGGGTGTATTTCTGTTTAATTGAAGCATTCAGCTGTTTACAGCTCACACAAAAACAGCAAGGGTTTATTTATGGCCAATTACAAAGTAGTGTTTTGAGTGAAGGAGACCCATTGTGGATTCCAGCCCTTTTGATTCTAATTAGTCACCGTGTTCAAGTTTTTCGTTTACATGCCTGATTTACAGGGGTGGATCGGCAGCAGGGGTGAGAATTAATTTCCTATTAAACAACATATGCCTGTTGCTAAATCAGACAAAAGCTTGCTGGGAAAACAGATGTGAAAACAATAACTCCCGCGCAAACGGCAATACTTCAAATACTGCAGTGCTTACCTCTTTATTAGTCTTTTTATGTGCTGAAATTAAGAATTGAAGAGATGAAAAACAAGTTTCAGGTTGTAAAAGCTTGTTGCATGTTTGGTATTTGTTTCTTTAGGGTGCAAAAAACGAAAACCTAGTACAACAAATGTCACACGTCAAAAGATGATCTGCAGAAAAATAAATTGGCATTGGGTGGAGCGCTGGTTTTCGTTACGCGTCCAAGGACGGGGAAACTCAAACAAATAGAAATGAGGGACGAACAATTGCAAACTCGTGACTGCAAGCTTGCTGTTTTCTTTTCACTCTGCTGGTCTCGTAAACTGAAGACATGTGTAAGCCATTCATTACATGAAAACGGTTTGCCAAACAAGTGCCAGCAGCGTCCCAACAATGAACTGTTAATTTGCAACTAAATAGGAGTCCAGAACACATTCAAACTTTCATTTGCAAACCAAAGCTGCGCCTTTGAAGTACAAATATCCCACGTTTTAACAAGAGTCACAAAGGCCGCAAAGGACTAAGGACTCTCAGAATTATTGTGAATATTAGCTAAATTATCAGCCATTTGGCTGTAAAACAATAATCCACAGCAAGAAAGAAACGTAAGGCTAAAAATAAACATCTACAAATCAAATTACTAAGAAAAGAGGAAGTGTGACGCATGTGCTGTAGTGTTGTGTTGTGTTGCTCTCTGCTTTGTGATCAATGGATAACCAGCAGTGCTCTACTTTGTTCCCCTCTTAAAGTCTTTTGACTTATTTATGGTGTCTGTGTAGCAATTAATATTGCACAGGCTGCATTGTCATTTTTCAAGCCATTTCCCAGGAAATGTTCTACACCCCGTAATGGCCTCTCTAACGCTGTAGCTGTCATGTCCTGGACAGCTGCATTTTTACAAGACAAACTCCAACACGTCACACTCATCTCTCTGTGGACTAACTTCCTGCACACTACCACACAATAAAGACACACAGACCCACACGGGGGCCGTGGCCAGCAGCTGTTAATAGAAGCACGGAAAGCTTTAATTAATATTCCCCCCCTTGTGACAGAGCGGCTGACTGAGTGTCACCTTGCTAACGCTGTTCCACAAAACCTTTTCTTTTCAGGGACCACACGTTGCCAGGTAGGGATGATGAATCCACGTGGAGGATCCTCCTAAATCTCATCAAGCTAATTACAAGTAGAGCTGTTCAGTGCTGATGTATGTCTGTGGCGGTGTTCACACATGTTCAGGTGGAGGTTTGGACCACAGCCAGGTTTATATTGGGGAAAAAAAACCTCAGGGTTGATTTTATCCAGCTCTCGAGCGCCATTTTGCAACAGAGTATTGGGACCACCATAGAAATTTTAAAACGTATTGATTTACAAGAATAAAGTTCTTAAATTATGAGAAAAAAAAGTCGGGATTTTACGAGAATAAAGTAATTAAATTGTAGTAGCTTTATGAAAAGAAAGTCCTTAAATTATGAGAAAAAAGCCAAAATGTTACGAGAGTAAACTCGTCTTTTTGCGAGTCAACTTTGCTTTATTTTAAGTAACGGGACATTAAAAATAATTTACCAGCCTCTTCAGAAAAAGATTGTGGATGGAGGCTTACACAACCAAAAATATTTTCAAAAAAAGCATAGCTTTTTTCTGATGAAATGACAACTTTTTTCTCATAAGTTTACAAATATATTCTTGTAAATTGATTTTTTTTTTTAAACAGTGGCCATAATACTCCATCATACCATTCTATATTGTCAGTGTTTATTAAAAAAACATTTAAAAAAAAATAAACCTTAAGGCTCTGGGTAACTGTTGGCATCTGATTTAACAGACCATTTCACGGGGGGGAGATTTTGGCAGAGATACATACACAGGCACGAAGGGTGTGAAAACAAACTTGGCTCACACACCTAAACTGTTTTTTTTTTTTGGTCACACTGTTATTTTTATCAAATTGCAAGGGCAAGGTGACAAAACCTTGACTAACAACAGCGCCTAACGTTTCACAAGAACAAAACACCAACATTAAACATGACAGAATCAGGTATCTTGGCATAAAATGTCCCTGTGCAAGGAAAAATAAAGGAGTTTACAGTATGAAGATATACCTCATGGTAAGAATGTTTTATTAATTTGAGGAAGTGAAATGAACAAATAAAGACACTAAATTGAGACAAAACCTTTTAAAGTAATTTGAATTTTATTAATCTTTATATGTGTCCTCCACCATGAGAAAAATGCCAGAAGAACATGTTAAAACACTAAAAACATGGCTGGTGTTAGCCTTTAAAAGATAGCATTAATTTAAGATCCAAATCCTAAATAGGCCCATTTGTGCTAATCATTTATCAATTATAATATGTCAAACTACAGCTGTGTGCACACTGAGCCAGTCAAACCACAAAGGCCGTATGAGAGCCATGTGAGCGTCTATATGTCGGCCTCCACCTTGACGCGTACGCTGCTGCACAGCGCAGCTTCTGTGCCAGCTGTTGTCTTTCGTTTTTGCACACATCCCACCAGTTGCCGCGTCTGTCTGTGCCAATCGTCTGTGAAGACAATGCAGACAGATAGAAGACGGAGAGGGTGAGCGTCACCGGGCCCCCGCTCTATACTGTAGAGGGGCTGGCGTAGCCTGTGTTGCTTCAGAAGGCCCGCCAATAACACAAAAGCAGGGCCAGGATCAAGGTCATGGCGACATCAACCACGGTCCTTAAACACACTACAACTTGAGCTGTCTAAGGTTCCAACATGACAGCAATTGCAAATATTCTAACACAAGTTTAGTGATCTACCATATCTGAGATTACAGATTTCCAGCAATTTAACAGAGCGAGAGAGGCGCCTGCAGATTGGGATTGGTGCAGAGCGCAAAGGAGTGTCTGGGTTGAGCGTGGCGCGGCGTGTCAATTTTTTTTGGGCACGGTGTTGCTCAACATCAAGAAAAATCGATGGCATCTCCACGGGGGCAGGGAGGCCTGTGGAATAGAGAAGCTTCTCAGGTCTGTTTGAACTCATTTTCTTTTCTGGGCGGTTGCCCCCTTCGCTCAGCCCCCTAAGGCATCTCCCTCACAGCAGGCTTTGACAGCTTGACACATTGACAGCTGCCGCTGAATGACAACTGATTTGTACAAATTTCAAGCCTTATAAATCTACCTGTCACAACAAGAGCATAAAAGAACTTGGACCCAGCAGGTAATTCGGAAGTGGAGGGGGAAGAAGAAGAAAAAAAAAGAGCTGCTTCCTCCTCCTCTTCCGCACCGCTGACAGCCCAGTTTGTGAGGGAGAAAGACAAAGATAGAAGGTAGGAAGTAAAAGAAAAAATATATATAAAAAGGCTTTCTTTCCATTTCCCTGCTAGCACCCCATCATCCTCTCCTCAGGTCCACTTTTGAGTAAAGAACAAGTGAAACCATTTTCTTGCCATCAGGCGATCAATTGTCTCATTTAAAGATTATAAAGAGTGGATTGAAAACGAAAAAAGGCAATTTTGTTTTACACCAACATTAAAGGAGGCCACCTGCTACTCCTAGGATTATCACACCAGTCTGTTTTTCAAAGCTCTCACTGGGTAAATGAGCAGGCTCTTTTTACGGTATTTAAACACTATCCAATACTGCACCGCTGCTGTGCCCCTCCCACCAACCCCCACTTTTTTCTTTTGGTAATGGTAGACCTGCTGGGCAAAGCCTATAGCGGCAATAAATCCTCCTCAGGAGTAGATCTCAGGGCTGGATATAAATTATGGGAGAAGGGGGCAGGAGAAAATCAATAGAAGTGACAAACAGAGAAAATGGTTTATAATTCTAAATGAGTTGTCTTTCTCATTTTTAAAGGGGGATGACAGTTTTCCTGTTACAGCACATAAAATCACTTTAGAAAACATCATTGCAACAGCTAATTTATATCCAAGTTTTTATTTTAAACCCCTATTTTAAGCTAAAATATATTGAAATTGAAACCTTAAAAGACTCACTCCAATAACAATTGTGTTTTTGGTGTTTATAACATGTTCTTGTGGCATTTATCTCATGATGAAGAGCCTATGTTAAGAAAATTCAGCTCAAAATTGCATCTCTGGGTATTTTTTTTACTAAAATTGTTGAGAATCAAACGCTCACAAAAAAGTGCAGTTTGAAAAGAATTGTATTTGTGACATAGAAAATGCGCTGGGTGGGCCAGCTCCACTCCATTCTGGTGCAGTAGATGACTAGTTCCATGTACGTCTTGTTTTTTTCTCGTCCGAGCTGGTATCTGGCTTAAAACTGTACGGCTGTCTAGCTCTAATATTGCTCGCTTTTTTTGTTGCACCGCTATGGTCTTGTTGAGGGTGTGAGCGGTAGTAAGCTTGTGAGAGAGTGTGTAAACTGAAAGCCCTTGGTAATGGATGATGGGAAAGGGAGGCTCCCACAACTCAGAGACTAATTTCTGATAAACTTCTGCCTCTCTGCAGAAACTATATCCTAAAAAGTGACCTTTTTTTTTAATTGGCTAAAAAGAGCATAATCATAATTAAAAGACCACTGGAAACGCTTTTACAATAGATCAAGAGATGATCAGAGTGGAACTTTAAATCTACTTGATATTTTCCAACAGACCTTTGACATAGAACAAAGAGATGAGAGAGTCTTAGACAAACACTGTAATAACATGAAGGTTATAGAGAAGAGAGGCAAATTTAGCCTCTCAGTTATACAACTGGTCCATGCTGGGATTGGCATGCTTGAAGCGTCTGATCAAAACCACATTTTGCACTTATTCATTGCTCGTTATGTTGTATGAACTTGGTGTGGAGTCTGAAAAGCAGATTACTGTTGAAAAAAAAATTGCATGAGTTTTATATTTGCTTAAGTCATTAGCAGTAGAGTGGAGGCACATCTTCGTTAGCAGGCACGCTAATGAAATGGACAGCAAATGCATAAACTCCATGAGGAAAGAACTAACTCTGCTTACTTACTCCCTTTTCCCTATTGTGCAACCTTCCACTAAACCTCTCCGAGTTGCAAGAGGGCAAAACACTCTAATCCTCCATTTGTGTAAATGTGCCCTTCCGCACTCTAACCCTCAAAGGCCTTTTGCTACATGAAGCCAGCGACCCTGCTGTTTGATTAAGACCTTGCCCACTGCTTTATCCCTGGACAGGACCCCTGCAGGGCCAAAAAGCACGAGTTAAGCAGAAGGATTATGAGTGCCACTCCCATCGAGGCAGTAAAACTGTCACACAAGATCAAAGCATTTCCCAGCTCCCCTCAGTCATTTAAAACAGGTGTCCTCTTATGTTTTAATGCAGGAACAAGTGCACAGCCTCAGGTGTGGACTAGCCAACAGAAGGGATGTATCACTACACACTTTCATTCCACTGTCACACTTTGAGAGTTTGAAATGTTGCTTCCAAGTGGTCATTTTGAGAACAGATCAATGCTAAAACACAGGAAGGTTGAATTTTATTGCTGAGTACACATTTTTTATACATCAAATATTTGGTCCAAATAAACTTTGTGCTGACTACTGTCTGTTCATTTTAACAGTATAAATACATCAATGTCTTAGATATTGGATGTTTTCTTTAAACTTTCTCAAGAACAGCTAGAGATTTACAGGTTCAAACTCTGCTACAGTGTACATACAACATCATATTTGGTACAATTTGAGAATTTTTACCACATTATACTCTTAGCCAGTTTAAAGTAGGAGATGTTTTTTACGACTTGTGCCAAATCCAAATTGCTTCCCTACCACTCTGGCCACTCCCTATTGCTCCAGTTGTTGGGGCATTTGAGGCTGTAGTGGTGTCCTAAAGATTTCCTCCACCTGTAGGTTGATCTGCATGCATTTTTTGACGCGGGTGTGCTCTGAAGTACAGAAGTTTACATTTAAATGTACTTTTTGCATGACTTTTTAAAGTTATAAAGCCAATGTTCTCATGTATTTTCTGAATGCTGAAACCGGCTACTATTGAGGACATCAACAAGCGGTTATTAATTTGAAGACAATTTTTTCCATATTTTTCCGCTTAGAGGGATAAATGTAGGAATAGGGAGAAGCCATAGGGGTAGGGAAGCAATTTAGAACCAACCTTTTTCTGCTTTTATAAAACTATTCCACCAAGGCCTGGATTTTGGTACTTTGCATTGGTCAGATTCCTTTACTGGGTTGATGACCGTTGTTATCTTTTGAGAAGTTGGGAACCTTGGTATTACAGGTGTCGTCTACCAAAGATATCGCTCTTTTACACTCTCTAATTTGACATTTCTTTCAGGACTTCCGAAATCTCAGTAAAAAAAATCCCACATTTAGGTAACCCCAAGAAAAAAGCATGAAAACCAAAACGGGAAAACAAGAAATAAACAATTGACTTATAGACAAGGACATGCAAAAAAATGAGGAATGCAACACGATTAAAAGCGAGCATGACAGGAGAGGTCGTCCCAATAGTCACACAGTCATTAAAGCCACTGAATGGTTCCTATTATGGCATCTGAAGCCCAGCTGGCCTTGGATCCAGCAGGTCGGCTATAGTTCAGCTGAGGGTCTTGTGATCTCGAGTGGGTGGCGGCTAAGAGGAGTGACTTAGCACAAGCAGGAGGGGCCTGATAGGGTGAAGGGATGACTGATGGGCCTAAGGGTGAATGCCAAAACCATAAATCCAACCCCAGCCTGACCCCGAGTTGCAATAAAGTTTATTTACATTTTCACATTGCGTCCACCCCGAAACCGTCTATGTTTAGACATTTCACAGCAGCATGACGTACCCATCTATCTTGGTACCAAGCTCTCACAGAGGACAGGAAACTGGGACCAGTTTATCCCTCTCTGACACAACAAGCTGTCCTCTTATATCCTTCCTTCTTTAAGGGTTCACTCAAAGGAACTTTTATTCATTTTGGGACTTTTGAGGAATTTCTTTTCGACATTTCTGCCATTCCTTTTCCAGCTTGCCCGCTGAGCTGTGAACGTGCTTTGAAACATTTAAGGCCTTTGAACTTTCTTCATGTTGTGTTTGATATTTTTCCTCACACGTGATCCCCAGACCCATTTACAAATGTTCATATGCATCAACTAGAGCCTGTATATAAAGATTAAATGAATTTGGAGCAAACCCAGTAAAAAAAATTCACAGCGGAGGAATCCTGTCTATGTACGCTCTGATTTCATTAAAGAATCTAACAAATTCTGCTTTGAATTATTTCGCAAAAACCCAAAGAGACACAAAGAGATGCAGCTGTAATTAGAAGTGGCAGCAAACATAAAAGAGAAAAAAAATTAAAAATGATGAAGTTATTTATGTTTGCAAAAACATAAATAACTGAAGACAACATCCTGGAGTTTGACTTTCCAGCAGCTCCCGTGCATTGCTCTTTTGGATGTGGGCGCCTGTTGAGAAATTGTGTTTGGACAGCCATGGGGTGGAGCTGCCAGGCTTATAAGTCTGCAACAGAACACAGGCACACACAGGGCAGCCTGTGGGGGTCCTCTCATCAGCAGGGGGAGGGAATTCTACCACCTTAGCGGGTGAGAAAAGGCACAGTATTATTACACCCCATCAAGGAAACTCCAGCTGACAATAAATCCCAGAGTGCTTTACAGTACAGACAGTGAGCGAGGAAGAGTGCCACTGAGCAAACGAGGAGGAGGAGGAGGAGGAGGAAACAAGGAGACGAAGGGAGGGAACCGCAAAGGAGGACCATCCCTCAGAAGCACAAAAAACCTCTGGCCTATCATTCAAGTGTTGAAAAATTCCTCTTTTTTTCCCCTAAAAGTCACACAGCTGATCTTTAACAGTTATTACGTTCCTTTCAAGATTAATAAACGTCTGATCTCTCAGTAATGGGAATCTGTTATAGCCATCGCTTTTCCACAAGCTCCACCGAACACATTCTCCCTTGATAATGTAAGTCAGCATGTGCACTGCACTATTTTTTTGTTACAACAATTCCAAGACATTATTCATTCATTCATTCATTCATTCATTTTCCAATCCGCTTTATCCCCCTCGGGGCCACGGGGCCGCCGGAGCCCAACCCGGCTACTCATGGGCGAAGGCAGGGGACACCCCTGGACCGGTCGCCAGGCCGCCGCAGGGGTCCAAGACATTACAATGGAGTAAAATATGCAGAGCAGCTGGCTACAGGCAAAGCCATTACTCCAAGAGTGTCCTGTCAAAAAAATATGCCAGGAGCCAAAAGAAAAATGCACATCTAAAATAATCACTGATGATTCTGGGCTAGTTCTGTGGTTCAGACAGCGCTGTATGGCCTTGTGCAAGAAAACAGGGAACATGCCTTAGTTATTACTGCAGGAAGGCAATCTGTCAAAGCCAGGCTGTTCTGGCATAGCCAATACCACTGGTGAGATCAGAGAGTCAGATTCTGCTTGCAATTACTGCTAAAGGACCTTGGATGCAGGCAGCCTGCTATCAATTATTTCCCTGGCCCTAGACACTTGGAGCTGTCAAAGCCCTACTGTCTTCTGTTTTGTAACAGTGGGCCCTCTGAGGAAACTTATCCTTTCTCTGTCAGCAAGGGAAGATAGCTTGTGTCATTAAGTGCCGCTATTATGGATTCCCACACACTTCAGAGTGCATTTTTCTCCTGCTTTTCTTGCTCTTTCCAATCTGTTATTGCACAAAACCATGGCATCGCTGCCTGTATCTGTTTCTCACCCGCCTCTTGATGACTGGATTAAAACTAAAAGAGAGAGGGCAGAGCTGGAGGAAAAGTATTCTAGCTGACAGCTCTGACCTGTGTATTTATGGTGATGTTCTGAGCTCTGATATTCACTCTGGGTAGTTTATGTGCACTAAATAACATGCCTAAAAGGGTACACAGATCCCATGAGGGTACCTCAGTATAAAACAGTACTCTGACTGAACTTCTGCATATTTTGTGCTTTTTTTTATTTTGTTTTTTTCTTTAGATTCAAACTAGCTAATTTAATAAGAACAGAAAAATGTAATTTGTTAATTCTTAACGAGAACAACGAGGAAATTCACCAAACCTCTAATGAGACCCATCTGGTATTCATGTTACTTTATCATATATATAATTTTTTTTGCCATAATGTGCCATTAAATTGAATGCAGTTTTGCAAAATCCAAAAGTTCCTGTTGAATAACAAAGTGACAGCAAAATATTTATCTGCTTCCCACAAGAAAATGTGATTTGGACCCAAACGGCCCTGAAATGTGCCTTGTGTCAATCCCTGGTATCATTCAGGACAGGAGTTTTGGCACCATATAAAATACTTCAATGTCCCAAGGCATTATCAGAAAAAACAGAATTATTTTGGTGTCTTTACGTTTATTAAAGTAACACTGTTGACACCACACACGTGACATTATGCATCTCCTACTGAGCTGTGCAGATTTAACAATCTTTCAGTGTTTGTTCATGTCACCCCTGTAGTTTTTGATCAAAAAGTTCTTACATTTTTTTCTAAAATTGGACTTTAAGCGTTCACACACACACACACACACAAAGAAATTATCCAAGTTATTATCCATGTTAAGTAAAAGCCTTAGTCACATGCCCCTGTGTGAGTGCTGCAAGTTTTTGGGCTGTCCAGGCCCGTGGAGGGTCATGGAGAGGAGTGGTTGCATGTTAAGATGACCGCAGGTGTGTTTTGCAGTTTTCTTGAGGCACCTACAGTCACCTCACGGTCTCACAAAGCAGTCTACCTGCGTGCCACATTAAGGTTTGCCCATTTTTCACCCACAGACAGCCGCTATCCACCCGTAAGGTGGATTAGTTGTGACTAATGCCTAAAGCTATACATTTTTTTAACATGATTTAATTTTCTTTGAAATTAAAAAGCTGTCAAATGTGTAAAAAAATAGAAATGCATAATTTGGGGTTATAAGTAAATTATTGTAGATCCTATACTTTTTCATGGTAAAGAAGGGATTGTGAAGTTATTTATGACATGTACTTTACATTTCTAATTATTTTTAAAAGGAAAATAGATAAATTATGCATGATGGAATGAATCGTATCACATAGCAAAACCTACCACTCTGTAAAGAAACATTAACACTCAAAAGAAGCTGAATCAAGGCTTTCTGTAGCACACATGGAGTCACTTCCTTAATCTTTTTTGGAATAAGAAGCAAGAAAAATCCCCCCTAAAATTGCAACAATTGATGTTTACAAATGTCTGAAAGGGTTGTCAGTCAAAGACAGGTAGCCTCTTAAGATAAACCGTAGAACTTTGACAAACAATCGTGGTTTCGAAAATTCTATTTCTCCTTGCCGATTTTTTGCATTTGTTTTTGTAAGGGAAAAAAAAACTTTTGCTTAAATCCCCCAGATTTCCTTTATCTTTCTATTCTTTAGCAGGTTTAGTCATGCATGGAGAAGGTGCTCAGAACTTTCCAAATGCACTTAGAGGGATTGAGGAGGAACTTGCACTGTCAGAACCTTTTGTGAAGGGTTTACAGCTTAAGCCCATTGCACTATACACCAGTGACCCCTTTTCCCCTTCGACACAAGAGTTTTCTCTAAACATCAAACTCTGGATTATCTTTTTGATTTCCTTTTAGGTGAAAAGAGTTCTTAAAACCACAGCTGTGGAGTCTGACTGACAAAAGAGGGGGAGGAGAGGCTGTTAAGTCACCATATCTATCATGGGTGGGTTACCTCTCCTGTCAGAACCGATTTTCTTCCACGTGCTAATTGGCAATATCTTCCACACTTTCTGAAAGCTTCTTGAAAACACTCAGCAATGCACTTCTTCTTAAGTCTTTTCTTCTTTTTTTTGCGCCCTCTTTTTTCGCCAAGCATACCCCTGACAGAACCTCACTGCCTGGCTCGAGGCTGGTCCTCTCCGGGGGGAATCGGGGTCTGTCAAAGCAAGTCAAAAGTCTATTTGCATGGTAATCCACAATAAAAGCTTAAGTTATCCTGGGATATATTTGTCTCTTCCCTTAGGTCTAAGAACACACGTGGGCTTTTTAACAGCAAATTAACCGATTTGCTTTTATTGTCTGTACATAAATTAAGCATGCTCAAACACAAGAAATCCAACAAAAAGGTTGTTTGTTTCAAGTAAATGAGTTTAGGAACTGCAAGGCAACAGTCATGGCAGCAGGACAGAAAGAGGGGTCACCTGACAAAAAGACAGCTTTATAACTGATCCTAACAAAACCTAAAATGCTTGCAGTGCTAGCACCGAGATCTATGAAATGTATTTTCTTTTTTTTTTTTTTTTGCAGAAATGCATGTTCAAATCACATTAGCATGTATTTTTAAGAGCCTTGCAAATGCTAAAATAATAAATATTCCAACTGATTTAAGTTTTTAGTCAATATGTTGTGTGTGGAGCTTGGGCAAGCTTTGATGGTTGCATCAGTGCGTTCTTTTCCCGCTTACCCCAGCAAAAAAAAAAAAGTTCTCCAGCTCAAAATATTTCACAACTCCTCATCTATTTTCTCAAACGCTGACAGAGATATGATTAGACACGTAATGCAATTTGTCTGGCGGTGGCTTGAACTTTGTGAAAGAAAAACTTCTCCCGTGTCCCTGAGAGTGCCAGTCATGACTTGCACGCAGAGAGATCAGAGAACATGGTCGCCGTAGTTCGTCTGCTACCATCAATCAGACGCCAAATGTCTTCCCTGACACCACGAACTACTCACTTTTCTGTGTGACCACCATCTTGAAAAGGGGCGGCAGAGAGAAAATGTTTGGAAAAAAAATCGTGTGCAGGAAGAGTGCTAGACGTTTGCTGGAATCCCGGCCAAACTTGGAACTCCGGGGTTTCCAAACACATCATCTGGAGAGGTGCGGCGGCTGCTGATGCAGCCCAGGTGCACGCCAGAAGCGAGTGAGTTCTCTTGTCAATATCGGGTGTTTGAAATTTTGAAGGCATACTTGCCCCCCCACCCACCCCCCCACCCCCTCACATGTTAATGCCATCCTCTCTCTTCACACTCCTCTCCATACCTTTCCCCGTGTCTCATTCGCCCATCCTCGCCAACCCCTCCCCTCCCTTTCGTGTGCAGAGGCCAGAGTCAAATTTACAACAACTGTCAAAGTCAGGGATGACAGATAAATTAATCTTCTCTTCATGAGTTTAAATCCCAGGCATCTGGACTGCTGATCTGGCCCCTAACAAGCACGAGGTCTCAGCGAGCTGTCTTTTAAAGACGATGTTTTCATGGCCAGAGATGAATTACCCTGTCACGAGAATCTATTTATACAGCGGTTAGAGGGTGGGGCTCTGGATGCAGGACAGCATGATTTCATGGGTTAAGGTCCCCTTGAAGCATCTGTTAAATCTGGTTTTGTCAGAAACACGTCAGCACCATGCAGGTTCATTTTTAGGGGGAGGTTTTTTATTTTTTTTATTTATTTTTGTGATTGCTTTTTCCTTCACAGACTGTTTTATCAAACGGATTCAAAAAGCACATCGTTATTTAATGCTTCATCAGTGAATGACACTATTCTGGAGTGTTGAATCAAAAAGAACAAAGCATATTTGCATTCATCCTCTCAAATGTCTGCTAGATGAAATCCAAGCAAAGGAGGCCTCCACAGATTTTTTTTGTTTGTTTGTTTAACTCAAAGTAATTTAGGTGGCGGTTAATTTTCCCACAGACACTAAACGTGCCATAACTGAAAGACAGGTATATTCTGATAAAGCATGACAGTTTTTTTTCTTTTTTTTTTTTTTTTTTTAAAAACTAGTTAAATAACCCAGAGGGACTATTTTAGTTTAAAACAAAAGAAAAAGAATGGCCTTTGAACCTCCTGTTTAATTTCATCTTTTATTAAAAAAGACAAAAACTTTTTGAAGCATGTCAGGTGCTTACATATGATATTAAATAAAACTACCAAAATAAAAGTCAGGTTACAGAACATGTATTTGTTTGGTGTCAGCTTTAGCAGGTACTGAAGACCTTGTGCATGGTGCAATGAGGCAATTGTTTTGGATATTAAAAAAAAAAAGAGTAGTCAGGACTTTCTAAGCAGCTACAAAGCAGCAAGAACACCTATTTGCAATAAACTCCTAGAATTAAAAGGTCCATTGTTCAATAGCCACAGAGGTTTGTTCAATTTGATTGTAGTACCTGCGTTTGCCACTAGGGCAACTCATGAAAATTCCTCTTTAACTTGTTTACACTGGAGCTTTAGCTCCAGTATTGGCATTCCTTGTTTAACTGAAACTCGTCAACCATTTACGCAATTGACGTAATTCCAACGGATTCTGAGGCTAAGGAAAGCAAATTTGCACTGCAATGCAAAACGTAACAGTAGTAGAGTGTTAAAGTAATTAGCATAGACTAACTCCTCAGCTTTGGGCTGATAGGCAACACTTTACAGTAGTAAAGTGCAAACGCAATCAATGCAACAAACTAATTCTGACACAAAGAAAAGAAGCTTTAAGCTGACATGAATAACTTTACAGTAGTAGAGTGCTTACGCAATTAACCTAAACAAAATTATCCTGATGCAAAGAAAAGTAGCTTTGTGCTGACAAACAACACTTTGTTAATGTAAAGTACCGTATTTCTCTGACCACTTACACAATTAAAATAATTCTACTACTTTACGGTAGTAAAGTGTTGCATATCGGCTCATAGCTGCTTTTGAATGCTTCTGATTACGTTGGATTTGCAGCACTTTGCAGTAGTAGAGTGCTTACATAGTTAACGTAAACAAAATGATTCTGACACAAACAAAAGTAGCCTTGTGCCAAGAAACAACACTTTACTAATGTAAACTACCTCAACTCTTTGACCATTTACGCAATTGAAATAATTCTATTACTTTAGTAAAGTGTTGCATATCAGGGGTAGCTGCTTTTCTCCACTTCTGAATACGTTGGAATTACATTAATTGTGTAAATGGTGATACAGTTACTATACTACGAAGAGTGCGTGTTATTCTGTGTCAACAGCGCCGATTTTTAAGAATAAAAACCATTTCTCAGGTGCATTGTGCATTCTACTCACTCTACCTAAGCGTTGTCACTAATTATAGGTCATCTAAATTGGATTTAATGAAACAGAAAGCTCTAAGTGTTTTTAGGAAAAGGGTTCTTCTAAGATGAACACAGTGACAACAGAAAACTGCCCAGTCAATGATTTCTACTGTCATAGTGCTCTGTGAAACTGTGGCATAGAAGTGAAAGATCACTGAATTACAAATACAGAGCTCGTTCCAGAAAGTGCTGATGTCTCCTCTGTTTCTTTGCCTCTGCTGCTCTCACATTCATCTTAAAATGGATTGCTCTGTCACCTGGACTAACACTTTACTGAGAGCAGCCATCAATACTTTTTGTCAAAAACTGCAGGCTGTGCCAGACATGCCATCAATCACCATTTACATAAAACAAAGAGCTTTCTATGACTTCCAGTCAAAGGCAGGGCTGCTCTGATTTTGCTGATGATAAAAACGATCTGTTTCAGAGGTCCAAAGAGACACCTACTGCACTGCAGGCCTACATGTGTTGCCAATCTCAAACCAATTGCTATGCGCTTGCAAATAGCAAGCAATAAATCAATACCTCTCAGCTATCTGATCTCCATGAGATTCCAAGGAAAAAATCGAACGTATGTTTTCATGTTTAAAAGCATCTTTAGGACCAAAATTATTAAAAAGGTGAAAAAAAATCTAAGAAAAACACAAAAAACAGATAATATATTTCCATTTTAAAGACCAAAAGAACAAATGCACCTTTAATACTAACTTGTTTTAACGATGTCTGATTCACATAAACATCCACCTGTTTGGACAGGGTCATCACTCAAGAGATTTGAAAAGCATCCTTTACCCCGCCTTGATCCCCAGTAGACAAAATTAATCCAACTCTGATATGAAGCACTTACAGGGCGAGCTCATATATCCTACAGTTCTGACAACCAGAGGAAAGCAAAATTTCATATCATTTATTTAACAGAAGAAATATGGTAATCATCCTTGTAATTGGTCCCACTCGAATCCATATTTTCCAGATAAAAACGCCAAGCGAGCCGGAAATTCTAAGATAATCTGTTCAGTCGATGTGGTTTTCCTATTTTGAAAATAAATGATTGCATAAACACTAAAAACGGATTCGCTAACTAACGAGATTTCTTTTGTTTTCTCCTCACCTAAAGGTTTAGCAAAGGCGCACACATGTATGCCACGTGAAATGTGAATACGTACACATGCACACGTAAAGAATTCAATTTGGAAACCATCATTGGAGCGCAGAGGAGAACTGGAAAGCCATATTGCTATAATGCTCAGATTATCAATCATCCTGACATTTTATTGGCTTTATCACTGTACATACCATTAAAATGATGTCTGGCCCAGATTGTCAGGGGGCAAACATTAAACAGGCCGGGATTAAAATGCAGATCCCAAACACCTTTCCCTCTGCTGCTGAAATTGCACAGGACTAAAAGAAGCTGACTTGGGATGTGCTGTCACGGGAGGCATTGCATCAACACTGAGCTAGGCTGACGAATAGAGAGATAGTGTCACACTCAGGAAATGTGGAGGCTTCCCTCTATTTATCATATGCTGTACTCAGTCAGTGCACTAAAAGATTGATAACAAATGAGGAGAAGAAACATCTATTAATCTCCCCTTGTACTCCTAATCAGACATCACCGTCAAACTCATTTGCACGAAAACAGCATGTTGCTAGCGTACAGCACCGAGAAGTATGCATCAGTGCAGCTGTTTGTGTTTTAAAAAGCAACTTCAGAGGCTACGATGTAACAAAGGCAGCAAATATCAACATTACAAAAGAAATCTTGACTGTTTAAAGGTTTATAATGGCCAGCTAAATGAAGATACTGGCACCAAGACCTATAGCCTAATGCTGAAAAAAATGGCCCTTTTCTGAGGATGAGCAGTTTGTAAGTAGTTTTTTGTTCAAAATGTATTTTATATTGGCCGTGCATTAAAAAAGGTGTATAAAAGATGTAAGATATTTGGCTTCCTCTCAGACTTTGCTATTGTTAGCCTCAGACAGTTTAATGCCAGCTTAGTTGACAAATATTTCCTTTTCAGATTAAAATAATGGCACAAAATCATTCTGATGAAAAGCCAATAATTTACACGCTCACAATACAATAAAAACTTACGTCAGAGTTATACCAAAGTCAAATTAAAAATGAAATCAAATCAAAATAAAAAATTCAAAGACATCATTTTTTGTATTGGTGTTTCAATACTTTGGAGACTTTTTGTTTTAACACTAAACAGGGAAAATAACTTTGCCTTCTTTGTTTCTCTTCTTTAAATGAACTGATCTAGTTTTTTTTTCCTTTAAAATGTGAAAATATTTAATAAAATTAAGCAATAAGCATAGATTTAATCAACAATTGGAAGTTTTGTCTCTGTCATGGTGGGTTATGGTCATGCCAACAGTATACCACAACAAAAACTCAATGACTTGTAATAAGTGAATGAGAAAAAGTCTTTTCACTGAATGCTTATTTATGTTTTGGCTTTTACTGAGTTCTACTTCCAAGTTTTTACCAAAAAGAAGCTTTTAACAGCACATAAACTGATTTTGTTCAGTGTGCATCCCAGAACATTGGCACAGATGTGCTGCCGCTAATACTCTGTACTAAAAAGTACAAAGGAACAGCTGCAGATTTTTTTTTTCCCCACACAATCCTGCCACTTCTGTTTTATCCATACATTTGTAGAGCAGATGTTTTGAAAATGAATTGAACTTTTACTTAAACCTGAAAAGAATACTGTAGATTCCTCCATGTTTTCCAACATATCACGTTCTGGCATGTTCTAATTGGCTGGACACACCTTCACCAGGTAATCAGTCACGAGTAGAGCTTGGATATCTGGAAATCATACAGACACTGCAGCCCTCGAGTTGCCTATCCCTGCTGTAGATGCAGTTTTTCTAAGTGGAAAAGCAAAGAGTCAGTGCCAGAGAAATTAATAGTAGTAGTGATTAATAGAAAATGCTTCTGGGTGGAGTTAAGACTTAAGCAAAAAGCCATCAAAGGCATGAGGTTTTCCATCAAAATCCTTCAACAACTGCTCCATTGTTCGAGTCATGTGTTGCTGGAGTCCGTTGTAGATTGAGTTATCATCACAACCAAATTAGCTAAAAGAGATATCTTTAATCTGATCAGTTCATCTTTGCTAGAATCCCTTTGGCAACAAAACGCCAACAGAACTGAAGCGTTATTATACCTCTGATCGTGCGCTGGCTTACTAAACTGACTGGCTCGGTGTAAAACCGAAATGAATGGCTGTGTGAACTGCAGAGACAAACAGACAAGCCCTCCTGAAAAAGACTTTAAATTCTGTCACAAAAGGCTTGAGACAGCACTGTTCCTCTCATTAACATCCCTACAAAATGAATAGACTGACTGCGCTTGACGTTTTTTTGTTCTTCCATAAAGAGAAACACAGAGAAGCTCGGAATGAAGCCCGGTTTTGAAAGCTATTATCATCAGCTGCCAGTCTCTGTGACGGAGAGAGAAAGCACGAAAGCCAAAACTAATAAGCCGAATGAAAGGTGCAAAAAAGTAGAGGACTGGGTCAGACCCTCTCTCGCACTCCATCCTCCCAATTACTGACAGACAGTTGGGAAAATGAAATGAGACTCAGGAATGAGAAATATTCATATCTTCTCTGAACGGTATTAAACCCTGACAGGGTAAAAGAAAATGAATGGTGGTTTCAAGTTCTAGTATGTATCAAATCTGACAAGATATTACACTGATCCCAAATCACAAACGCTCCGCCTCGTTGCCTTGATAAAACAGGTTGTTTGTATTTAAAGTCTTCGGACAAGATTCTTTACTAAAAAGACACAAATTGACATTTGCCAAATGCCTGCCGCAGTCCCTTCATTTTATCAAATTATAGAGACGAGTGCGTGGGTTGAAGCTTTAAAGACAGACTGGCAGTGGTCCTCAGCCACCATTGAAGCAGAAATAGTGACACTAGAAGTACTTTATCAGAAACAAAACACATTTAAATCCTTGCAGACTGCAGGACTCTCATCTTTTCTCAGATCTATCATTGCAGATATCTTAAAGCTCATATGGTCCAGGGGGGTACTTACCATTAGGCAATGGTAAGTACCCCCCCCCCCAACACCTTGGGGGCCCTGAGCTTTAGAGTTAAAGACTCACTTACCCATTTTTTTCATGATGGAGGACATTTTTTAAATTAGGATTAAGATTGCATTAATGAATATTTCAAATTGTTGTGAATCAGGAAAAGATAAAAAAAATACAGTTGGAAAAAGCTTGTAGTTGTGACGACGAAGCTATTACGGCAAACCAGGAGCTCTCTGCTCCACTCAATTCTGTTGCATCCACTTGCAGACGACTAGATCCATTGACATCTTTCTTTTTATTGACCAGGCTGGCAACTGGCTCAAACCTGTATGGCTAGGTAGCTTCAATATTGCTTGCCATTTTTGTTGCACCACTAGTGTTAAGTTGGGATTGTGAGGGGCTAGTGGGAGTGAGCATAAAGAAAGTGATGGTGGGAAGTGAGCGCAGGCTTACTTCTGGGCCAGTAGATTTGCCCATAACGCAGAGGGGAATTTCTATTAAATTACTGCCACTCTTGTTGCTTTCCTATAACCTGAAAAATTAAAGAAAAGACATAAGAACCTAATTTGTTCCAACTAGGAAGTGAGTAGTTCAAAAAATGAATAAATTCAATGTTTCTTCCACGTAAAAATAATGTGTATAAAATAAATGTCTTTAACATTTATTTATGATATATATTTTGAGATGCTTATGAAAACATTTGGATTCTTGACATTGATGCTGTCTAAAGGTGCTTAAACACCGAACACAATTCACGCGGCGGAGGTGGCCAGTTTTGATGTAAGGTCAATGGTTTAGACGCAAATTGAGGTTCTGCGGCACAAATTGAGCGGCCAGCGTGGCGCGAAAGTCTGGAAACAGCACAAATTGGGAGCGCGTTCGGTGTGAATGCACCTTAAAAGTGGACATTTTATCCTAGATAAGGATTTTTTTTTAAAAGAGATTAACCCAACCACTGCAGAGGGCCCCAATTTACTGTTCAACTGTAGCCCCCAAACTGCTAAGTTCATCACTGATTTGGTCATCCACAACAGTCACAAGATCTTTTCAGCAATGACTGTTAATCTGCATTGTGTTTCTATGAATGCATATCACTCACATTTCTGGTATGTTCCATCCATTCATCCATCTATCCATCTGTCTCATTGTTATTTTCTGTTGAAATAATTCATAAAAACCACACATGATGCATTGGTAGCACTCCATGAGAAGCACAAGCCTTTTTTTATCTCCTTTCTTTTTATATTGCTTCCGGATATTCTTTTCAATTCTGGCCACCTCGAGCACCCAACAGCAGCTCTACCACTTCAAAAAAGCACGCCTCATGAAAAAATCAGGAGGCCTGTCTGACATGTGTCCCCATGCCCTGATGGCATGCCTACACCAAAGACCAGCATTGATTTTCTGTAACTTGGGGTCGGATTAGCCCTCTGCAGGGATTAGCTGCCTGTGCAAGGCCTCGGGGTTCGCTATAAAGCTAATAATTAATTTAAACAGCTAGACTCGTGGAAGAATACACTCACTTCATGTTCTCAGCATGAGGGGGTGTGTGAATGACGAACTGTCTAGTGCACTGTTGAAGGAACATCTGTGTGCATATAAGGGTCTTTAGTTTGTCCAGAGTGATGCGGATCCATCCTCTCAAAACTGCATTATTGTTTATGCAAGTTCCTGCTTTTGTTTTTAATTTGCTATTTTATGTTATTTATTAAGCCGTATAATGCGGCATATTAGATGGGAAAATAAAAGTTAAAAATGCAAAGATAAACAGTACATTAAATGCATAAAATTACACAATTTGTAAACATGGGGTTGCAAACCTTTAAGTTTTTCTACAGTTATGGTTAAAAAAGGGTTTTCTGTAACATACTGCAAAAACAATGAAATTAAAATTGTAATTTTCTTTCTTTAGTTTACCTGTCTAAGTTCTGGACTCATTCGGTTGTTTTTGCTTTAGATTAAAAGCATGTGCCTTATTATAAGGCACATTAGATTGGGAGGTAAAAGTTAAAAATGTTAAGTAAAAGAATACATTTTGAATAAAATAAGATCATTTTAAAGAATGCTATTGCAAAGCTTCAAGTTTTTTACAGTTAAGAATAAAAAAAAAGTGTTCTGTATGAAGCTGTAAAAATGTTTTCATCATTATTAAAATAATTTATTTTAACTTCCCTCTCAAAACATGAAAATACTCATTGTAAAAAATGATTTATTTTTTCTTTACGTTAAAACAAATGCATCAAATTTTACTAGTAATAAACTCAAGGGCACTAACATGCAAGCAAACATCTTTTTACATATACCTATACACTGTGTTATATTTGTTTTGGATCTAAAAAAAAAAGAAAAAAATGTATCTGACATGCTAAATTTGACTATATTGATTATATTTACTTCACAATACATTTAAATAAATCTTAAAAGAAATACAAGTAAGCGTCTTTACAGTTGAATAAATCAAATTCCTGCAGAATCTGGTATTAAAATGTAGTATTTTAATGTTTAAATTAGTTCCAAAGTCGTTTTAGAAACTCTTGGAAAGAAATTGTCTTTACATGAAACCAAAAAACAATGAAAAAGAATGTAGTTGAAGTATTTCACTTCAGACTTCTGTTATCATCCCCCTCCTCTCACTTAGCTGCCAATAACTGTTTCCATAGTCAGAGAAGGTAAAGGGATTTCTCCTGCTCTTCCACAGGCTTTGATCTGACTGACACACAAACGGCTCTCAGATCATGAGTCTACAGACCCTGTTGGGCCTCTCTGCCTGGTCTGCTTGTTCAAGTACACTTCATGTACCCTATGAGGGATTTCTCACCCTCCTCCCATTTCCCTTCTTCTCTCCTTTATCACTTCTTTTTCCTCCTTCTCCTCCTTCGCCTCCTCCTCTTCTTCTTCCTCTGCTGTTTGGTGTTTTTGAATCATCTGACTACAGACATGTTCTGAGCTTTGGAGGACCCAGGGGCCTGGGATCCAGACAGAGGGAGAAAATAAAGAAGATCTACAGTGCCCCCAGTACAAAAGCTCCCCTCACCATCACCACTGGGGATAAACTTTTAAACATCAACAAGCGCCCGAGCAGACACAAAAGATCAGAAGACGGTTAGGACTATTGTTCACATAATCGCACTGTTAGCTATTAGTACAGTTAACAGCTTGCAGAAGAAACAGAATAAAGGGGAGTCGTTACATTTATCTTAATGGGAAAACTGTGCTTTAAGAGCACGGAAAAAGCGGAATGGGAACATTGTGCTGTGTAGCCTGCTGGGTCTAAAATTGAAAGGGTTGTTCGTTTCAGCTTTCAAGCGCAGACGTGTCAGCAGAATGGACATGAAACATGCCATCGCTGTTTCTTATCTAAATATGTCCCTGGGTAGAAAAGTGAGGCAAGAGCTCACTGATGTCTTGCAGCCTGCCTGACCATTAAAACATATTTCCATGCTGATGGATGTCAGCCCGAGCCTCAAAAACAACCAAAGCTTGCCCTTGATTTCCAAACTCACTCCCAACCGGAGTTTTGTAAACTTATTCTGTATGCTTTAACAAAGAGAAAAAGCAAAATTTCCTTGAAAGGGTGAGTGAAAACACAGTTGAGTATAAGCATGGACAAGTTCTGCTGTCTATATTCAACTTCTTCAAATGACAGCTTGGAAAGACAGTCAGTACCTTTATTAGGCTAAAGCTGTGAGTAATTTGATCAAAAATGGAAACCTGAAATGAGTTCCAGCTGTGCTGGGAATTTGACACAGCTGACCAGGTCCTGAGATGGGTTGAGTTGTCCTAGAAAACTACAAGAAGAAAGGAGAATACAGCCATTGCAGCTGATGCACACTAGCAGTTGTTCTGGAGATTGGTAAACAAACACTGCAACTGCAGCTTTTCGCATCGGAAAACTCTAATTTTCCATTTCCTATTAAACTGGTTAGTGACCTTTTATTTTTGCACATATATAAGCATTTCTATTCCAGATTCCCTTTTCAACATGTGGTCAATGAATCTCTAAAATATTTATTTTCCAGTTTCTTAACTTAATTTGAAACCCCCTCCCAATACTGATATCAATCATCTCAAATTATGCAAATATCGGTTCAGCACAGACGGGTTGGTGCAGGTATAGGCAGAATGAGGAAAATTTCTGCCAGACAAATACTTCGGATTAAGAGAGCAGCTACTAAAATACCATTACAAAGCAGCAAGTGCATATTTGAAGCTGCTGGTGTCTCCGGAGTACCACGAACATTAAGGTGTAGGATCCTCCAGAGGCTTGCAGTTAAACCTTCTATTTGGCCACCCATAAACAACACTCGCAAGCAGAAATGGCTCCAATAGGCCGATACATACAGATGGATGGAGTGCAGTGGTGGTTGGTGGATGGCCACCATGTCCCAACAAGGCTGCAATGTCAGCAAGGAGGTGGTGGAGTCATGATTTGGGCTAGAATCATTGGGAAAGAGCTGGTCGAGCCTTTTAGAATCCCTGAAGCTTTGAAAATATTGCTTACGGTACCGGGTCTACAAGCAGATGCATGTTGCAAGCTCTGCAAAAGATCTTCATCTACAAGTGACTAAAAACCTGATTTATTGCAAAACTACTGCAATAGAAAAGTAATAATTCCTTCATTACCATGACCCCGAAGAAGAACTGAGTGATGAATGGCAAATTTGACATCAAACAGGCTATTGACGAGATTAATGCAAGTTAACTCCTTTGCTGGACATTCAAGCTAAGCTAACTTCTCTGACAGAACTCTTGGAAGAGATCCAGAGACAGCGTGCTCAGAATGAGCAACGGCATAACCGGGCCCAAGTTATGGAGCAACAAAGAAAGCAGGATAATGTAATTCACACAGGATTACTGATCAAACTCCGGGTAAGGCCTGCCGAAGCTGCAGCTAGCTCCAATGCTGACGGTGCTGCTGCTGATCCAGGAGACAGCGTGGAATGTCAGATTGAATAATTTCTGAGATCTAAAAGGATCTTCCTGGATCTAAATACCATTGAGATCTGCCACCCACTTCCCAGGGGAAAAGAAGCAAGCAAATCAGCAATTTGTTGTTAATCATAAGACAGCAGTATAAAATGTATAATACAATCCACAATAAACAGAATATGGACCTTTTTATTGCACAGCATCACCATAATCACAACAAATCATTGATGATTGTTAAAATGATAAATCTCTGATCATATCACTTCACTTGGTTTTCCAAAATGTGATTTATAATACTGATTTTTCAAATGAAAAATAATCTGCACATATTTTTAATCTTTGATACTTGATTTATATTATATTTTTTTCTATGACTAATAATGTGCACTTATTTTAAATGTTTATGGTAGATTTATATTGCTTTTTCTAATGAAAAATAATTAAAAAAATTTTTTTTGATTTTCATACTTGATCTGCATTTGTTATGATTAATTCTGAAATAATCCTAAATCTAGTGATCATGGTCCAGATGGATGATCATTGATAACTATTAACTTCATCTTGTCATCTGATTTATTGAGGCTTAAGAATTTTCTATGACCTGAACCTGTGTTGGTAAGGTATAAATGTCTGATTAGAAGTTATGAACCAGATAATGATAATTTATATAAAGAAAATAATTAGGTAAATATGGGGTGTGATTATATAAGTTCACTTTCCTCCACTCCCTTTCAAGCAACCTACAATTACTCTATGTTTGACATGTCTTTGTTTGGATTTGTTGACCATATTCTTTATGCACTATTTCTTGCTTTGATTGCTTGAAATAAACCATTTCCAATATTAAAATGATGTCTGAAAAGTTTGTGGAGTTTCTGACTGGCCACTTTCTGAGAAAAAAAAACCGCTGATTGAGGCCATGAAGTGGTCCCATTTTTTGTCTTTATAAATGGGAAACAAATCACATAAGAACTGTGCCTAACAGTTGATTGGTATTCTGGATAACTTGCACATGTGTCAGGCAAGTTGAACTCTTTGTAACAGAGGGAGATCATTTCAAAAAATCGTAATATCAAAACGCCCTTATGAAATCAATGTCAAGCAGCAAGCTTCTAATTGACAGCTGAGTGTCAGGACCAATCATCTCTTTAATGTTTACTTAAAAATGCAGACCCTCATGTCAAAACCCGAGAACACATTAACTCACCCCAAATGATCTACTTACTAAACATGTCACTAATAAATTATACATCAGACTTTTTCCCCCTCTCTTTCATATTTACATGGTGTTTCGGCAGAATTAGAGTAGTAGTTGTAAAGTATTTAATAAATCTTTAAACGTGCACAAGAGTTGAGATCTTAAGCGACCCATGCACTGCACAGATGTTTACACGAAATAGAACGAATCTGGTAAGCGAATCAAAAATTACTAAGACATGCGAACAGTTTGTTTTTTTCATTTGCCAGATGGCATAAAAAAAAGAGTGTGTCCACTTGGGCCCTATAAATCCAAATCATAAAGATCTATCACTCCAAACACCAAGGAAACACATTGCAGATTTAAAGACCTTTATTACTCTTCTAGTATGTGTACTAAAACTAATTGGATTTCTGTCAATAGAAGCAAAAAAAAGATACCTAGGGCAGCTTTGAACTCAATATCTCAGACTATCCAACTGTGCATGATGGGGGTGGGACCTTGCCACATACCAAGCACCACCGATGAAAATGAAATCAGTAGTCAACATAAAATATTTAAAAAGCATTGCATTGGATTTTCTGAGAAAAAAAATAGGTCATAGTGGCTCATTATGGTTGGCAAGGCAGTAAATTAAGCTTTATTTAGTGGTTGAGGGTTGAAATCATAGCAGAAGTCATGAACACTTACACACTTCTGAATAATAGCAAACTAATTCAACCATTTTAGTAGGGTCCCCAAGACAGCAGAAAACTAAAGGTACACAAACAGAATCCTTTGACTTTCTTCCCCCACCTTGTTTTCTTATCCAGTTTCTCAACCCCCTCTTTCTCTCTCCTGGAGCCAGTAAAACATCAGCTTTTATTCCACTCCTCCAAAGTGTTGGCTGGATGTCAGCAGGCCCTTCTAAAGCTCAACCACTGCAAGCTGAAGGCCTGTAAATCTCTGTGTCGGCAGCACACCATCCGTCTCGGGATATACAATAAAAAGTGTGATGCAGTCATAAAAAGGAATGGCATCACTGCCCAGTGTATATAATGTGAACAGAAAGAACATAAAGATGTTCACTTCCATTCTGAAACCTCGGCCTCGAGATGGTCTTAAGACCAAACAAGAAAGGTTTTGAAAGCTTGTTAAAGTAAACATGCAAAAGTTTGCATCATTGATGTAATTCTCTAAGAAAAATAAATAAATAAAGATGCATCGCTGAAGTTAATAGAATACTTGTTTGACTCTGTCAAGGTGTACCCTGGGAAGCCCTTAGCAAGGGTGCTGCCTGCTCTGTCAGCATGAAAGAGGTGTTCTGTAACAATCCAAAAAATAACCTACATAGTGGTGTGGTGGAAAAACTATCAAAGCTTATGTCGTTTAATTTAGAAAAAAAATAATCAGGACCAAAAGTTTTTTTTAAACCCTTTAACACCTGAGCTGTCGCCGGTGACAGCAAAATCACAAATGCTTGTAACCGTAACTTTTCAAATGTTCGCAACTAACTTAATTCCAACAGATTATGTAAACACTTCACTACTGTAAAGTGTTGGAAATCAGTGCTAAGCTCTTCAACTGCTTATGGTTTTAATGCAAACTGCTTTGCCCGATTATGCAACTTTTCAGTTGTGACGTGTTTACGCAATCAACATAAACCATCTGGCTCTGACGAAAAAAAGTGTTGCAAAGTCGCATTTCTCTGCTTTAGAATCCATTGAAATTTAATTGCATAAACAGTTGGAGAGTTACGGTAATTCAAAAAACAAAGGTCAACACTGAAGTTAAAGCTCTGGGGTTAAAGGGTTAAATGATTTATTTACTGTTGAGATTGTAACTCTTGATCAAAAGAAACTCCCCTTTCGTCATCATCTCTGTTGTGGGTAATAAACTCATGAATAATTAATTATGCTTTGAAATTATTGGCATGAATTGCTTGTTTGTATTCTTAAATGTGGGTTTGAACATCATAGGTGCTGCCCAAAATAAAAAATATTTTAACTGCTTTCTCCAGTTTCCCTAAAAAAAGAAAAAAACTGTCAACACCAACACAGACCACAAAACTGTAAAACACCCAGAAGAACTTTGATTTTGTTATTACTTGTAGCTGCCAAGGTTTACTTTGAACGAGGATTTGATTCACCACTATTTGCCAAAAGATAGGTTTTGAGGGTGTGAGAAGGTAATTATTGATGTTTTATTTCTCCACATCTTTCTCAATATTTCTCTCTCTCAGTATTGAATATACTATTCAGGGTATCCCGCCTTTGCCCAACAGAAGCTGTGACAACTATGTCAGTTCTGTGACCCTGAAAGGGATACAGAAGGTTAAGAAAATGTATATTTGTACTGAATGAGAGCTCTAAGATGTGGTCATCCATGCAACCTAGAAGACAAATGGAAAAAAAAAAAAAAAACATAATCTAACGACAGCTGTCATACGTCAAACCAAAAACGATACTCTTATTCTCTCCCTAGAAACTAGGTCCCCTTCTTTAGTTCTTACACAAGGAAAGACGTACCAAATGCTGTAGTCCCTCCATTTGCCACTAGAGGCAGGTTGCACATGCTGACTGCTACGTAAAAAAAAATAAAAATTACAGCTTGAAATAAACATTTGTGCTGTGAGGTTAATGTTTGCCAAAGCACCCCATTGCACAATCAGAAGGCGCTGCCGCAGGGGTCAAAGGTCACTTTTTTTTTTTTTTTTTTTTTAGAAAGACCATTTATGAAGGTTGTATTTGGTTTTGGTTATTGTTCATGACAATTCTAAATGGGGTAAAACATTTTAAAGTTGGTTGTTTTAAATTAATTAGAGTTCATATTTGCATATTTTAGGGGTGTGATTTTTTTCTGATTGGCAGATGGGTTTGTCAAAAAGGTAAACTCAAACTTTACGTTGTCCTTAACGTTTTCATAACTGAGGAAGACAAATGCACATCTACTGTTGTATTTTGCCCAGCAGAAACAAAACTAATGCTTTGTACACACATGGCATGTAATGCACGTTCAAGAACATACTGAATGTGGAATCTTGAGCGTGCTTTTAGCTAAGGATGTTCACACTGGACTTTCGCTATCTGATACTAGCCTATGTACTCACAGTTGAAAGAAGCTTGGTGCAAAATGTTGAAGGGGTGCAAATTTCATGAACGTTGCTCCAGGATTTCTCTTTCACAGCTCTATTCCAATATATGAAAGGGTACGGGCACAAACAAACAATAAGTAATTTTTCCTTCATGATCACTTTTCAAATGATTGGCACCTCAGTGAATTAAAAGGTCGCTATCAAATCAGAGTCCCTGATTAGTCAAAGTTCAACTGGTTTAACGTTTAATGGGCGTTCAATGGCTGTGCATTTTGTGTGTAAAGGACAAAAACAGACTTGCGTTATGCACATAAACGAGTTGTGAGTTTTGAGCGCGGAAGACCAAAAAACGCATATACACACGTTCACATTGACTTTTATTGCATGCGCAATAACACTGGTGTAGCTGTAGCATGTAACATCTTTATTTCAGCCATGTGAAGATAACCTTGATGTACCCTTGCACACAAATTATCCCAAGTTATATGCAAGCGCCTTGGACAAACCACCTCTCTGTAAATCATTTCTTAAAATGATCAGTTACATGAATTATTATTATGGGAAATGTTATCCACTAAAAACAAAGCAACATTAGGTTAGATAAATATCATTTAGATGTGAAAGGTTTTCCCATAGAAACTTTGATTCAAACAGTCCAAGATGCACATATATTTAAATGACTTAAACCATACCATGCTCCACATATGACTTTGATAAATTCTCATTAGATCTCCACATCCGCTCAGTCTCGCCGCACTGTTCTAGCTGTCCTCGACGAAAGAAAAGTGTTTGCAAGCATTACATGAAGGGAAAAATCTGGTCCAGCCTCAAATTGGGGAGATGGAAGAACAGGACAAGTCATCCATTAAGCATAACATCCTCAGCTCTGTGTCATCCCATCATTTTCCCAGGGGAAGTACATCATTTAATAAACATCCTGGCGAAAATTTTAAAAAAAAGGTACTTTTTTTCTAGTATCACTGAATGATACAAAATATCACTGTCCTTCATATGAATAAGTTATTTCCTGCCAGACAGGGTCCCTTTCATCTATCTGGTTTAAATCTCTCAGGGATGCAGAGCTCTGCATACGCCTTAATTTATGAGACACGGATCAGGTTATACTAAAATATCTGCCTAAACAGGCCTGATAGATGGGATATGGAATACATTTCCTCAGCAGAACAGAGTACACCATTACTATTACCAGACATACACACACTCTGATTCTGGTTAAGTGATTTAAGGACTTCATACTGCCAATGCTTCATATCCTCTCTTCCTAGCTGACACTCTATCTGCATACCGGCATCTCTGCAGATTGAACACTTAGGCAAGACAATGACAGGCCCTCTTCCTGTTGTCACTTCTCATTCTGGGGCCAGTCTAATGCCGCTTACTGGGCTTCTGCCAATAGCAGCCCCCCTGCCGCCCCTTCCACCCCCACCATCAAACAGCCAGACTCTACCTAGCCTGGATAGAAACGAAACACTTGATGTCTGTGACACTCATTTGTCAATTAGCAGGCCCCTTCCAGTGTTGACATACAGCGACTTGAAAGACAGAGCGCTCGCTGTGACGAATTAAAAGAGACAGATGAGTAAGCTTGAGCAGCACAGTAATACTATAATGTTCCTTAGATATGAATATAAAACGACACAGTTGACAGTCCATACAAGGTTTTATTTCATTTCTCAGTGTACCCGGCCTCTCTACTTTGTCTTCTTTGTTCTCTTTTCATGAGACTACTTACATCTCATTTTGACAGCTGGGCAACATTTAGAACACTTTCGTTTTAAAACGCGAGTTTGCATACTTGATTTGTCATTAAAATGCAAAACGCCTGCCATCACCAACATGGCCTGGGTGAAAATAAACCCCCTCCCCAGATACAACCACACAGGCACTCATAAGTATAGAGTAGTTGCACAAGTTTGATGGGTTAAACTAGCTGATGAAAACCAGTTAGACAGATATATACCCTGCCGTTCTCCTACTATTGCTGGAAAAAAATCCCCATGATAAGGGTTGGCATTGATAAGAAGTATATAGGAACTGGACTGAGTAACTCCTCTCACCTCGCCTTCCAAATATCAAGTGTCCGCTGGCTCCAAGAAACCTAAATCCTATAGACTGCTAAACTCAGTCATTTTATTTGCCAGAATAACCATTTTTGAACTGATAGCTCTTATTAACCTGTTCTAGCTGATTCTAATAGTCTTTTTCCTTTTTTTTTCTTTTTTTTTTTACTGCAAGTTATTCAAGTCATAAACTAGCCAATCAGATGATTCAATATAGTCTACTTACAAGTGGGAGTGGGCTTCTGCCAAGCACACTCCGGATTGGCAAGAGTGGTTACCATAGAAACATTGACTTGGACCAATCACTGCTTACTGACAATTTCTTAATTTTAACATGGCGGCTCTTTCTATCACAAAAAAATGGTGATTAAATTACCGGAAGTCAGTAATTTTCTATGGGTGGCAACACTCCGTCAAGTTGTCATATACAGTCAGTGATGGTTGGATGATCAGAAGCTGCAGTTTTTCATAAGTTTTTAAATAATCCTTGTTATGCCTATGCTAGTAAATCTTTCTCAGCTCAGTTTTGATCCAAGCAAGTTATTTGCTTTCATTCAGCTCAATGTGAAAAGACAGCTGATGGATGGATGGATGGATGGATGGATGGATGGATGGATGGACCATTAGTCATGTCAATATGATGCTATTAAGCAAAACGTAGTAAATGCAGGATCAGCAACATATTAGCCTCAAAGCTTATTCATATTGGTGGATGTGAATGCATGATAGATCATTAAAGGTACATTTCAGTTTGGGTCCAAAAAATCTAAAAACAATGTAAATATTCTTTCAAAAAAATCATACAGATGCAAGGTTTCATAAAATGGATTTGTTTATGAGACGGCTCTGTCAGGTAAGTGAAGAAACACTCAAGGCCAGCAGTGCGAGGACTGTAAGTCGGACATGTGTCCTCCTCGATCCTCATGTGTCCGGGCTGATAAAACTGCATGTAACAGATGCTGGCCCCGAAAGTGCGCTCCTGTCAGGTGGAAATCATGTCAAGATAGCACATGCCCCCTCACTGCATTGCATACACACCTGACCAGGAACAAAGTGGACAACACAACACTAACCAAGCCAGTCCTGAGACAGAAATCTCATCGTGAGCCATACTCCTCAGCACATTGAGTAGACAGGCTGACACCACAGCAAAGAGAGGAAGAGGTGTGGGTGTGACAGCCCACAGCCACAATTTCATCCTGCCATTACCTGCCCAGCCACTCACAGCTGTGCTCACAGAGACAGTTCCAGAAACACTGCATGCAAGCAAACATACACAACCCAAAGGAGAAAACAAACACGCGTATGACACACACAAACACACACAGGACCCAGTTAGAGCTGATGCCAAGGCCCTTGCTGCTCATTGTGACTCATTGTCAGGTTGCCAGATGAGTGTTGTCAATTGAGCCGACAGAAATAAGCATATTAGCGACAACAAACTCTGGCAATGTCTCCCTCTTAATTTGACTTGAGCTGTGTGAAGGAGTCCATGATGCTGAAGGTGGCTCACCGAGTTCACCTAACATGAGCATTTACTTAAACCTGATGTTCTCAAAGAGACAATAAGACGGGGTCATGGTATCATTATAGATGCATCACTGACATATGACAAAAAATGCTAGTTCCATGTTTACAGTAAGTTCTCTCAACTTGATCTTTACCAGATTAAAATCGTGTCCTCATATATTTAAAAGCTAATAAATACAAACATTTAATTTTTATCATTTATTTTCCTTATTTCGCCTCATAGAAGTTAGTGAGCAATTTGAGGTAACCTCTGGTTTAAAAGATGAAGGTCACTACATCAGCTGGGATTTTAAAAATCTACAAAATAAAAGTTGTTTATAATTGTTCAAAAAGGCATAACCAAAAAAAATTAGGAGGGAAGATGCAACATTTTGGATGAACTATGACTTCATCACGGGTTCAGTTTATTACATTTTGCATCCTTTCTCCTTTAATCTGTAAATTGTTGTCATGTGACTACAACATGCAACAGTTTACGTCCGTACAGAAAAGACTGTCACTTTAGGAACAGATTTGACATGAATTGGCACTACTGGTTTAAAAGTAAAAGACTTGAAAAAAGAGTAAATAAAGTTACTTGTTAAATGAATGCTTGATAGGAATAGAAATATATCACAGCTTTCACCCTAACTTTATTTTTGAAAGGCATTATGTTATGAAGGAAGGTGTTACAAAGGCAGGACAAGCCCAATTCAGTTCCAAAAAAAAACTGTCTGGTTGAGGGGTCTGCAACCTGAGGCTCTGGAGCCACATGTGGGTCTCCCTCCAATGTGGATCTTTGACTTTGAAGATGCTAAAGATTTTAATAAATAAGGCATTTGTTAGTTAAGTTGTCTCATTTATTTTTTTATTTTTAAATTGAGGTGATCTTATATGATTAAAAATTAACTGTTTTTCATTTGTAACCACAGCTGACATTAAATTAAAGCAAAATGATGTTAAAAGGGTTGATCTATTTTTCAGAGTTGTTTATTCAAATAAGGTAAAATTCATACTCTTATGTTATCTCTTCTTGCAGTTCAGAGGCAAAGTACCAAATAATCTTAAAATCTACTGCAGAGGGATTTTATTTGACACAGGATGTATTTAATTTTGAAAGGAACTTGTTTGTGCTGAAGTCAAAAGTAAAATAACAGGAATGTAACACTTTTATAATTAAATTATTGTAAATATTTAAAAATAACACTTCATAAATGAATGGCCACAAAAACATACATAGAATCTATTTTTAATAAATACTGAGGTGGGACTTTGCGGCTCTTGCTGGGTTTTGGTAATTTGGACCAAACTGCTCTTTTAGTGTTAAAGGGTGCAGACTCCTGGTCTAGTTGCAATAGAAATAAAGCCTCAAACCAAACAAATACCCATTGTAGACCAGATTAACCAGGTGAGAAGCCTTTTGGACCCGAAAAGAAGACTTAAAATTAGAAGTTGACGCCATATTTTCCACCTAGGAGCGGAAAAGGAAGAAAGCAAAATCCACCCAGCAAATAAAAATAAGAAAACAATCAAGAACTATGTTCAAGAACTGGGCATTTGTGACAGAACAATAAGCAATGGAGTCACATCCTCCTGCAGACTATTGTCTTTTGGACATAAAGATGAAAAAAATGAAGAAAACATGAAAAGGTTACAGAGTTAGTGCATCAATAGAGGAAGAACAGGAGCTTTTTCCAGATGTTAACCAAAGAAAAGACAAGGGAATTGAAATATTTTGGGGGTTTTTTTCACTTCTATTTCTCAAATGTCTTTTTGGTTCTGTCTACAAACTTCTCATGCAATCCTCCAGCCATCTCACATCCTCAAAGCTTCACACCATCTCTCCTCATCCGTCATGGTTGTCAGCCAGTCCACTACAGGTAAAGCAGTTATCCTCAGAACAGCAGAAAAACAGCAGAACTACTGAACAGACTGAATATTTTTCTAATTTTTCTAATGTTCCAGGCCGATCAAACACTTTCATACAATAAGACACATTTGTTTACCAGTATGTAGACTCCACTTTCTTAAAGTAGATTTTGTCCACTAACTGGTACTTTCTTTTTTCTTTTTTTCTTTATTCTTTTTTTTTAACAGTTTTCCATATCAGAATCAATATGAAGTTGAGCATATTGACCCTGAATGTTTTCCCCATACATTTTCTGTCTGCAGGAAGTGTTTTGAATGTTGCCTTCTTTTACATAAGTGCAACTAAACTTGAAAGTCAAATATGAACAAGAAGGAGCCAGATTTCCAAATATTTTTTTTAAGTTTCTTCCCTTACTGAGACTCAGTAAGTGGCATTACACTGGCCTCAGAATGAGAAGTGACAACAGGAAGTAGGCCAGTCCTGGTCTTGCCTTAACTTTTTGTTAAAAAATAAAAGTGTAATTTCTAGATTACTTTGGTTATTAGGCGAGTTACTCCAATTGTTTTTACAAAGATGCAAGTTGTGCGTGTTGCCCTTAGCAACAACACAGCACAGCACGAGTAGGTGATTTTAGAAAGAGCTATTTTGTATTTTTAAACTTGCACAATTAAGTTGCTACCTGGTTAGTTTTTAATGGCATTTGTTTTAGAATAACACACAGTATCCTTCAGAAAAAAATGAACCAAGAAGAAATTACCAGTGATTCGTATTGGTTATTTGTATAAACGGTTTATGCAAAAAGTCATCAATATTGTATTGAAGCTAACGCCCATCGCTATTCACCAATCATTGTTCCACAACATACTTCAGAACTCTGAATATATATAAAACAATTTATTTCTGTATTTAAACATCACTGAGTTCCCTTGAGTTCTTGTTTTTTACCCTCTGATTTCTACTTTTAGTATAAAGTTTGCGAAAATGTTCTAAAATTCCCAAAATTAGGTTTTTAACGTGGTTTAAACTCAGGAAGAAAAATTAGAATTTTCTTCAACAATACTACTATTAACTAACTACAACAGTTAAAAACTGAAAAATAAGCAGGTGCCTCAAATTTGACCGAGCTAAAACACTGTCCTTACAGACAGTCAGGGAGAGACGGGTGAAAAAAAAGTATCAGAAACAAAAGTGATTTGTAACCATCATCAAGATTATCAGAGGAGCAATGAGTTACTTCTTTATGGCATCCTGATGCTACGTGCACACCAGGCATGAGTGGGCCATTCAGGAACACGCTGAACACAGGTTTTTGTACGCGCTTTTTCACATGGATCCATCACTACCCAATACTAGTGTGTGTGCTCACAATTGGAAGAGACGTGGTATGAAATGTCAAAGTGGTGCAAATCCTGCTTCAGGCTTTTTTTCACAGCTCTATTCCAATATGTAAAAGACTTAGTGTCATATAATTCTGGCTGGGCACAATCCGTAGTTATTAATTTCTTTCCCATGATACATTTTCCAAACGGTTGGCACTTGCGTGCTTTGAAAAAAATGTGGTCCATATGTCACTACCAATCCTGAGTCCCTGATTGGTCAAGGTTTAAATGGTTTAACTATTTGACGTATGCTCAATTGCCGCACAAATTAGTAGGTAAACCTCAAAAACAGACTTCACCACTTGGGCAGCGATGCGTGAAAGCAAGAGTTTTGAATGTGAAAGTCCGAAACGCAAATATACATGTGCTAACATAGACTTTTCATTAGAAGTGATCGCTTGAGAGTATGTTTTCAGTCCTGGTGTGAATGTAGCATGACTGAGAACTCTGTCGCATTTTTGATCATGTCTTTTGTTGGCCCATAAGTTATTCCTTTAAAGTTCTGATCTCTTGTAAATCAGCAAGTAAAGTTCAATTTAAGCAAGTGTAACAACCAAAAGGGTGGAATTTTTCTTTTAAGATATTACTGGGGTCCTCTAAAGACAAGGTCATCAGATTAGTTGTCTAAACCCAACATGGCAGCACTCATATCGTGAAAAAATGGTGACTGAATTGACTTCATTTTGTTGAAGCCAAAAGTAATCAATTTTCTATGGGTGACATCACACTCACTCGATCCAGTTCTCATATACAGCCAATGATTATACAGCTGACGAGTTTGCTGCACTCTTCTTTTTTTCTGTTATCGTGACACACAAGTTGAGAACCTTCTGTTATATTTATGCATTTTAACACAGTAGTCTTCCAACCAGGCTTTGTAAAGTTACAGAACATTGACTTATAAAGCAACAAACAATGTTGGAGCTCTAAAATCCTCTCATCCTCTCCAAAATTATATTTCTCTCTGCTAAGTTCCAGTAACTTTATTGCTCTACTCGTGAATGTTACACCAGACATAAAGTTGCACATCTTCTGATGCAAGACAAGAGAGCAGGTGTTCACAGTCAATGCATGTGGGGCTCAGTGCTTTTTACCTCAACTGATTGAAACTCAGATCCAGGCGTTTGGCGAACTGGCCATACGTTTCTCCAAGGAAGTGCGGGATCTCTTTTGCATCATGTCCCATGTATGACAGCTAAGAGAACCAGAAACAAGACAACAGATGTGTACAAGCATCTCCAAATTAGTAGCAAAAACATGCACAATTATTTCAGAAAATCTGAAACACTAAACAATATAACACTAAACTGAAACAATGCATGTAGCAGATAATTAATGTCGTTTACCATATCTAGTCAGTATTATAAAGTTATCTATTGTGATGGGTCAGCTTTACACTGGATCATATACTGAAGTAATGATGTTTACTTTTGTTTTCAAACTGCAGACTGAAGTGAAAACTCAGCCCTGCCTGTTAGAGCATAAGTCACATGACAGTATGGAGACGAGGAAATGAAACTTTTTACTCTGAAAATCCTCAAATGAATTATTATTCATAAGAATAGCATAAAAATTAGACTTTTAAACATAACCATAAGCAGCTTCTACTTCCCTGACCAAACTCACCTGAGTTCCATTCAAAGACACCAGCGACTCTGTGTGAAACATTACTTTCTCCTGGGGAGGGACAGGAGGTTAGAGAGGGGGGTTACAGTTCTGATTTTCAAAATAAAGTGTCGCAGGTGGTCCTACGAATCCCCCGACAGCGTTAAACGTCAATGTCGCGTTCGGTGTGAAAACTTTGGCGATAGTTTTCTGGCGCTCTCTGGTTTACGGTTTCCGCGTGCCGCCTCTGTCAGCTGACCTGCTGTTTTTCCGGAAACACGCGGTCTCTGTTAACAAGTAATCTGGAAGAGAAGAGCAGCTGAGCGGCAGCGAAGGAATTTTCTTTCACCTCAGCAAACCAATAACTGTAATAGAACTGCACCTGCTTCCAGCAAACACACCATGGGGCAAAACCCTAATCTAGCACGTGACCGCAAACGCATATTTACGCAGTTATTAAAACGTTTTTTTGTTTTTAAAAGTTTTTTCAAAAGACTGTTCTTTAATGCATCATGCTTTTAAAAATGTCAAAAGCTAAAAGATGAAAAACCTGTAGCATACTCCTATCTAAGTGCTGTTTTTGTCAATAAAAGCCTTATGCTACCAAAAAAAAAAAAAAGATTGAAACTTGCTCATTTATTCAATAGGTTATTCAATGTCTTACTTTGAAGTTTCAAAATAAATTAATTTGCATTTCATCTATTTATTTACTTATTGTTTGTTTGTTTGCCCCTTTTGAAATTATAACGAAAATTATATGGGGTGTTTAACATCAGTTGTTAACTATAACCCTTACAAATTAATGTCATAAAGCTGAATTAGTCTTTAATCTGGCATTGCCAACGTGTTACTCAGTTGGATACTTGCAGTATTATTTTTAAACTGATGCTGATTTTTCTTGAGTACCAATTTTGCCTACTTTATTTTACCCAGGTAGTAACAAGTTACTTTTACATGCTTACAATTACTTAAGTGACTTTCTTGTAAATACCTTAACAGTTTGAGGAACGTGTCCAAGTTATATTCAGAATAGTATCAGAGGAACATCCACTTCAGCAGATGATGGCATGAAAGGTAATTGGTGGGATCTGATAATAAAAAACCTTGTCAATAAGTCTAATCAGCATAATTACTTTTTACAACGTTCATCAAGTCTACAAAACACTTCAATCATTTGGCATGGTGGGAGTATTTTGATATTTCAGACACCAATGATCAACCCACTATTTGTAATGCTTGTAAGATTTGTGGGAGGAAATGTAAAACAACATTAGCTACCACTTAAAATGAATAGTTGGCTTAAAAATATTAGATGTACTGTTTGTTCATTAAAGGAAAAAAAACAAAGGTTTTGTTGCGCTGGATACTGATAGGCCAGAACATGTTGGTATTGGCAAATCAGAAAATATTTCAATTTTCAGTTACAGTTAGACTAACAAGACTAGGTAGCCAAAGACTGTAATCAAAGAAAGCTGATTTTAGGTTAGTTAATTTAATTTAACATTTGTAAATACAGAATGTAAACAGGATTTTTGTTGTTTTTATTTGTCTAAAACTGTAGTTTTAGACAATAAATTAAAAAAAACTTGAGTAGTTCTTGTTCTTTTAGTTATCTTTTTATTTATAAATAGATCATTATTTGAATGAACAGTTTTCCATGGATCACACTGATTTTTTGTCTTACAAAATGGGCAACTTTTGCCTCTTCCCTCTACAAAGACTTGAAGAGCAGTGGCACATGCAAAGGGGGTCCAGGGGTGGCCTATCCCCTGCTTTAAACTGCTGACCACCTCAATGACCACCTGCCCATGTTTAATTTAAACAAAGTATTTTTTTAACTGAGACATTTTTGCAGCAACCAGCAAATAAAAAATACACCTCGATCTTTATTTGACTTCACTGCTTTAATCAGAAATGATGGTCCGAATTTCCACCAATTGGGGCATTAGTATTCAGTCTGGTCACAAGTCATAAAACAAGAATAGGTGCGAAGCCTTTAAGCTTAAATTATCCACTGGTATTGTAATGAAACGCAAAAAAGCTACATTTTGCTCATGAACTTGTATGTTCTGTGAACATACTAAGCAACACTGCCATGTCCTACCAAAGTGAATTCTATAATACAAGTCAATTCAACTTTATTGTGTGTATTGGAGTGAAGGTGGCCCATTGGGTTCAAAACCCACTCTGATTTAGGCCCACTTTACAGAAAAGGCTCACCGGTAATTTGGGAAATGTGCAGCCCAAAAAAAATCAAACGTTTTAGTTCAAATAAAAGAAAATGACTCATTTGCTCAATATTGAATTAACTTCTGTTGATTACAGTGTTGATGGGAGCCAATACACTTTTAAAGAGATTCAACAAAGAAATGTTTTATAAGTGTATCTAAGGAAAATCAACGCAAGCTCCATTTACTTTTTGACCAAACTTTTAGCTGCAGTAGAATTTAACGTTCTTTTACTTTCAATGAACTGTTTGTTTTTAACTCTTATATTGTGTTCGGGTAAAAACTGACCCACTTTGAAGCGTGAAAATGGGTCAGTTTTGACCTGAACACAACCTAAGGGTTAACCCTGACGATTGCGTTGAGTCACCCTAACCACTGCAAACATGATAGCCTACTAAGAAATTGATAGTAGGCCTACATCAAGGTGTTATTAGTGATCAATAATAAGAACATCTCTTTGTCCCTAAACCTGTTCTATTCCTGAAACTGTTAATAATTAAAAGCGCTGCATACGTTAATGGCGTTAGTAGGAAGCTTGGTGGAGCGCCTTCAGAAACTTTATGGCTCTGCTCTGGTTCACTGCGTGTTGCATGACATCACTTCTGACCTCCCCTAGAAGCGGAAAAGCTGCCTGGCTCCTCCCACCGCAGCTCGCGCGGAGACTCAGCCAGTTTGCATGGCTGCAGTGCTGCACGCGGCACATTCCGCGCGCCAGCTTCGGGAGCATACCAAAAGAACCTTGATTTAAAAGGGAATTCACGTTTTTATAAATGGTTCTTTTTTTTTAAATTTAAATTATTCACGTCTATAACGGGAGCTAGAATGATTTCAGGTAATGTTTTAAAATAAACGCGCATGCATCGACTAAACTTGTATTTTGATGTATTTGTTCGTACTTTCAAATTAAAGTTTTTATGATTGCAGTCGACAGTAAAATAACATAATAGCACAAATACATAAGTGAAAGCCGACTACAAGAAATTATAAATGATGAAACATTTTTTAATAGACGCAAGCACAAAGTTTTAAAGATATTTTAAAGTTTTTACCAAAAAAAGGGAACTATTTTGTTCTTCTCCATTAAAAAAACAAAAGAGGCACATGGTGGTTGTTCCTCCAACGTCTTTCTTCCGGAGATGTAAATAGTTGTATTTGCATGCGAGCTGATTCGTAAACATGTCGCTGTAGAAAAATTTATCGCACCATTAAAACTTTCTATTTAAATATGGTGAATTATAGTCGGTGAAATGTGTTACCATTTAAGAGGAATGCCGAGTATTTTGATATCGTGGTGCTGGGGCTCATTTGTCATTCGGACAATAAAGAGGGTTTTCGCCTGACAGTGGAAATTTATGGTTGCCCTTCGTTGCCCTAATAACTCACATATTGTGTCAGAAGCTGACGTCCCTTGCTAAATGAATAAATAAATAAATTTTAAAAAGCAGCAAGGTTGTTGAAAATCACACATCTTTGCGTATTATAAATCCCCCTCCTTTTTTTCTCAAAATAAAACAACAAAAGCTCAAAAGCATTTTAAGGAAAAGCCTTAAAAGTACTTCAACATATGTAAAAACGTGTTCATTTATTATTATTTCATTTATTATTTTTTTTAAATGACATACTTGTTTTTTTTTATCTCTTTCATTGATTTTATTTCCACATCCAATAAATTCGAAACTTCATTGAAACATATTTTACAAATATTTTTGTCTCTTGTTGACTGTCTTTTCCAGGGTTTCTTGCTCTCCCAGTTGACCTGTCAAGAAGATTACTACAGAAAGAGATTAATGGCATAGGCGGGTTGCAGTAATAATCGTTTTGTTTGATGTGACAACTTTGATAGGCGTTGATTTACTTACAAACTGATAGGCTTTTAATTGAGCGCCTCCATCCTCGATTGAGATGAAAGGATGGGGGCAAAAAAAAGAAAAAACAGTGAAAAAGCTACCCGATTGCCCCGGAGCCTCAATACTGATTAGCCATCTCAGCGGTGAATAGTTCAAGGCATTTGAAACTTCTCCTCTCAGCGGCCTGACAGACCATTTCTCTTCCTTTTCTTTGCCCACTCCCCATCCTCGCTCAGACAGAAACTCAATCATTTTCATTATATGTAAATAAAATCGGGCTGACATCACTGTGCAATGTCTGGATTTCTTGTTTCTACCCCCCATCCGCCCTCTTTAGCTCCCTTTCTTTGTTATTGCCGTTGCAGATGACAGTGTGCCCGAGGCACATGACAGGTTTTTAACAACACAATAGCAGTTACGCGTTATTTGGCACAAATGGATACGGCTTCTCAATATATATATATATATGAATATTCGCACAATTTTGTTGAAAAAAACATTGAAAATGTAAGAAATGCTTTACTTTTCCTTTATTTATTTTAAATGTGTTATTATTATTTAACAGTTTCAGGAGTCTGCTGCTTTAAGATGTACTCTGAAAGTTGCGCTCCTTAAGTTCTTGCAGTCATTTGGCGCAATCCTCTGTTATTTTGGCACAAACCCCCCACAACCTTAACATCAACTTATTGTCTTTGTTTTTGTCTATTGCCTCTCTTCCCGTTTGCTCCTCTCCTGCAGTCACACTGGCATGTAATCAGCCACAATAGCCGACATAAATCAAGGGGTGGATTGACAGCGCCTGACAAATAACTGATTGATTGCGGTGGAGCAGAATTGACACTTGACGGAGGGGTTGAGATAGAAATAGAAGGGCGGGTGTATATTATACTGAAAACATGTGACGTTCACATCCCTCCATTACTACATTGGTCTATTCCTGTCAACGCTTGTCTGTTTAGGGAATTCAAGCTGAAGTGGTTGGTTTTATGTTTGCAGATCTGAATTGAACTGGATTACGTGTTCCAGAGCGCATCCAGAGTGCAGAATATAGCACAATCCATGCAAAAGAATTGTATTATAAAACAGCTACATTTAATAGAAATATACCCTCCAAAAATAATATTTAGGGTTTGATGTTTGGATGCACTTAACAGTCAAAACAAAAAAACATGATCAAATTAAAGTATACAAAAACAAAAATCTAGTTTGCTGACTTTTAATGAAACATCTCCTTTGTTAAATTAAAAGGAGAACTTCTTGTATGGATGGATTTGTGCACACTGCATGCGCAAAAGCGCCGGCGTTCACTGCAAACAACACATTTCCCCCCTCCTATATCTCCTCCCCCGAGCTGTCAAAATAGAGGCGCATACAAAGCGGAGAACGTCACATCCCCTTGACCCTCCAATCACCTCAGGGTCCCATTTGATTGGAAGGCGGCAAAGGCTTTAATCTCAGACTAATTCAGCTGCTTTTGAAGTGAAAATTTCTACCAGTTCGTACTTCGGGAGTACAGAGGGAGGACCTGCAGACAGGCGCACACACGGCGCAGCGCTCATGGTGCCAGACGCAGACGCGGATCTGCGATAACCTCGCACGGTCTCCTTCCAGCTGCCGCGCCTTGCTCCTCTCCAGTCGGGATTATTACTGCATTTTTTGTCTTTATTTTTTTATTTTACTTCCTGCCAGAGAGGCTCGGTTACTTCTTCTGATTTTCTTAATGAATCTGGCGAAAGCATCACCATCTCATTTCCTGACAATTGGGACATGATCACATTGCCCTCGGCGTCTGCCCTGAAAAATAGTGAAATTTGTGCAGCGTGGGAAAGCAGCAGTCCTCGGAATAGCAGCTCGGCGAGCATCAACAAGCCTTTTCTCCACTCCGCACCACCTTCTGATCCACTACGGCAAGCGAAGCGACTTCACATCAAGGTTTTGAAAATGCTTACTGCACGGTCAGGACACATTTTGCACCCGGAGTATCTGCAGCCCTTGCCTTCTACCCCAGTTAGCCCCATCGAGGTAGGAAAACTCATTTTTATCTCAAACACTTTGGGTGTTGGTGTGTTTGCGTTACGCGAGGAAAGGTTTCGGGAGTTTCCCTTCCCCTTTCTTCCTGCGATTTCGCTTGTCCCACGATAATTCCGGGGTTTAGAATGTGTCTGAGTTTGTTGCAATGTCTGCATTTAGTTTTTAAGGTTTTAACGTTGCGATATTTAGTTTTACTCCCGGAAGAGCTGTGCGTAAAAAAAAAAAAAAGGATTTTACGCACGTTTAATGATGCGTGTAAAAGACGCGTGAATGTGCCAAAATGTTTTTTTGTGTTTTTTAATGATGTAGTTTTTTTGCTCTATTTTGCTCTATTGTGTGCAGTTGGACGCTAAGAAAAGTCCGTTGGCTCTGCTGGCTCAGACCTGCTCTCAAATCGGCAAACCGGACCCGCCACCTTCTTCCAAATTATCATCCGTTGCACCAAATGGATCTAGTGAGAAGGAATCTAAATCGGGCCCTTTGAAACTAAGCGACATCGGCGTGGATGACAAGTCCAGCTTCAAACCTTACTCCAAACCCGCAGATAAGAAGGACTCGTCTTCGGGCGTCTCAGGCGGAGAGAAATCTGGTTTCCGAGTGCCGAGCGCCACCTGCCAGCCGTTCACGCCGCGGACAGGCAGCCCCAACTCCAGCACCTCTGCCTCTCCCATGCCATCAGAAGGGAAGTGCGGAGACAGGGAGGAAAAGAAAGATTCTGACTGTAGCAAAAACGGCTCCGGGGACGGATCTGGCACCACAAGCCACAGCAGGATAAGCGTCAGCTGTGGTGGAATTAACGTGGAGGTCAACCAGCACCAGGAGGCGACCCCTGGCACTAAAACCACCTCTTCCTCGGAGTCTTCATCCGTAACTTCTGTATCCTCTGCGTCCGTTCTCGGCTCAGGACTTGTGGCGCCAGTTTCTCCTTATAAACCGGGACAAACAGTTTTTCCTTTGCCTCCAGCTGGCATGACCTATCCGGGCAGCTTGGCGGGGGCCTACGCTGGTTACCCTCAACACTTCCTGCCCCACGGAGGGAGTTTGGTAAATGCACAGCTGGCTAGCTCCCTGGGCTGCAGTAAAGCTGGCTCCAGCCCTTTGGCCGGAGCCTCCCCGCCGTCCATTATGTCAGCCAGCCTGTGCAGAGACCCTTACTGCCTCAGTTACCACTGTGCCAGTCACTTAGCGGGCGCAACCGGCGCGTCTTGCACGCACGACTCAGCAGCTGCGGCTGCCGCAAACGCGCTGAAATCCAGCTACCCACTAATGTACCCGACCCACTCCATCCACGGGGTCCACTCCTCGGCGCCATCATTTAGCGGACACCCCCTGTACCCCTACGGCTTTATGCTCCCCAACGACCCTCTCCCCCACGTTTGTAACTGGGTGTCCGCGAATGGACCGTGCGACAAGCGCTTCTCCACTTCAGAAGAGCTCCTGAATCACCTGAGGACACACACAGCTTTTACTGGCGCGGAGAAGTTGATATCCGGTTACCCCGGGTCCTCATCACTGGCCAGCGCTGCTGCGGCGGCCATGGCCTGTCACATGCACATGCCACCGTCAGGAGCCCCAGGGAGCCCCGGGACTTTGGCTCTCAGGAGCCCGCATCATGCGTTAGGACTCAGCAGCCGCTATCACCCCTACTCCAAAAGTCCCCTGCCAACCCCCGGTGCGCCTGTTCCAGTCCCAGCAGCCACCGGCCCATACTACTCCCCTTACGCACTGTACGGCCAGAGACTCACCACAGCGTCTGCGCTGGGATACCAGTGAGGAGGGAAAAGACTTTGAAAAGTTTATAATATCAAGAATGCAAATATTAAAACAAAAACTTTTACTTTAACTGCGCTAAACTTTAAGAGCAGGATCCGTGGTCTTCAACTGTATTTATTTATATGTCGGCTTAAAAGCAGGCGGTAACAGCTGCATATGGAAAATATCTGAGCAACTCAAAAAGTGCATTTTGTTGAAACCGAACTGATAGGAAAAAGTGGAAGAAAAAAAAATCACGCATATGTTAGATTACTGATTAACGTAGGGGTCATCATTTACATGTTGATTTGAAACTGCTATGATTGTATTTGTTATTATTTAAATGTCCTATTGAGAGGAAAAAATAATAATTTACATGCATGTTTGTTTCTTAAATTGAAAAAAAAAAATCGTCCACATTTTAAATTGCCGTTATTTTTCAGGTGTACCTGATAAAAAGAGAATTGATATTTTTTTGTATGTATTCTGGAGAAAAAAAAAATAAGAAGCAATTCTGTTCCATATTTCCGTGTGACTCATTTTGTTTACCTGAAACATAAAAGTCAAAACAAATTTTGTTGAATTATTGACGTATAAAATCAGCTTCCAGTGTTTTCCATCCTTTTACATATAAAAAAGAGACAAGTTTGGACAAATTTTTATTTCAATTTAAATAATCTGGACATGAAAATCGGCATTTGGGTAAAACACGAGCGTAATTTATTTCAATGACGCACAAATGACCTTCAGATTGCTGTAAATGTTATGCTTTTTAGGAAGGCTCCTTATGCTTTGGATGAGCTTTTGCGCCGATTGTTTTAATTCATTTAAAAAGAACAACATTTTCTACAAATTTAATAACTATTTTGGATTGCACGATGAAAAAATAACAATTTATATTTATTTTCGCCTTAGAAAATCATGGCCTCTAAGTTAAAATACTTCAGAAAAGTTTTTTTTTTTTTTGGTTCCCCTGAAAAATCAATACTGTGTTACAAAGGAATAGAATTGAAATTATTAAGTTTGAGTTTCTTTTCTTTTTTTGAATGTCTGTTTGATTAGATCTCAGGCACCGCAAAATCCAACGCACGCACATTTTCCATTTCAATCGGGATGGGGGGTGGGGGTCGACCTGTGAAAACTTGTGGGATTTATTTTTTTATGATGACATAAAATGTTGCAATTTCGCCATCAAGGTCAAAGATATGGAACAAATATTTACGCAAGAGAGCAATCCAGAAAAAACGCGCAAATTACGCATTTAAATGAATTAAATTTCTTAATATTACTTTTTAAAGCTTTTTTCTTTTTATTCCAGTGAGCAACAAAGAATTGCCTTGAAATTGTGAATGAAAGCAGGATCTATCCTTGCTGGCTTTACATGAACTTTATCTCCAAGTGTCTCCTTGGATCCAGCTGTTCTCCAGTTATCATCGTCATTATCACGACGAATGTCTCCTCAGCTACTGACCTTTCTGTCCGATTGAAAAAAAAAGGAGAGATGCAAAAAAAAAAAAAAAAAAGGAAGCCTATCCCACACGCGTCCTAAACTGATGTAATGACGGTGAAAGGGAGCAATTTCCATTTTTACCCACATCATGGTGGCTGTGCTCGGAGGTCCCCGGTGGAAGGCAATTTATCATGTGCCCCTCCTCCTGGCCCTGTCACAGGAGGAACAGGCAGGCACATGTGTGCATGAATTACCAAGGCCCCCCCCCCCCCTCACTGTGGAGGTTTGACACAGGGGAGACAACATGGGGGCTCAGAGTATGCAGGAGAAGTAAAGTACATATTCACTTTGTCCGTCAAGAGCTAAAGGTGCTCGTGTGTGCATGGAGCTCTGCAGAGCAATAACACCCCTTTAATCCCAGCATTGCCAACCGCTGGATGTTGCGTCAGCGGTCTTCTGCAGCTGTTTCATATCATTTTGAAGTTATGTCTTTTTTATATTCAATGCTGGATAAAATCACTAATATTAAAGGGACAGTTTTTATTTATTTTTAAAATGGGAATATAAAGTATGTTTCACTTTCAGTAAGCAGCTGTTAGAAAGCATCAGTATAGAATTCTAGGGGGAAAAAAGTGTTCACAGTTAAAAAAAACGTAAATTCTGTTCTTTAATTCTGTTAAGAACACAACTTAAAGCACAAAGATGTGAACACCTTGGTTATGAGTCACACTATTCCTAAAAAACTTAAAAATAACAAGGCATGAGCTGTTTTTTAAAGTGAAAAATGGCTTACACATTTGAATTTTGTCTACGTCTTTATCCTTTATTCTAAACTTTATTCTTTCTCCTGCTGGTAAGGATCCATATTTCTTGGAAAGAAAATATTCTTACAAGTTAAAAGGATTAGCTCTTATTTTTTTATGTATAGATATATTTGTAAACTGTTGACAGTTTTCTGTTTCTTTCTTTATGAGAAATGTTGAAACTCTCGTCAGAATTTGATAAGGCAGAAATGTCTCCAAAGCCTTGAAAGAAACTTCGAGTTGCTTTATCAGGACATCCAGAATAGTTTTTCCCTTCTTCACAGCACCCTGCATGTTCACTTATCAGGAATTACTGGGATATTAAAAGAAATCAAAAGAAATACCAAGAAATCAAAATCTTTCAAACCCAGAAATGAAGCAGACGTTTGAATTCTTCTTGGCCATGGTTGCTTGGATCCCACGAAGGCGAGGACGACACTGCAGGAAGTCTGGAAGAACATCTGGCAACAGGGGGAGTCCAGTGTGTGACTCACACACACTTTGCCACATTTTCAGCTCTACTGAATCACCACCACTAAAGCTGTCATTTGTGGGTGTGTGGCACAGTGTTGGGACATGGAGTCATCTGCACCGGCAAGTAAGAAGCATAACGTTTGGGCAACACCTGTGTCAATAAGGCGAAAACATTAAGGTGACTACACGAAAAAGACATAAAAACGCAAAAACACAATTTGACTTGCTTGTTCTTTTTATTCCAAACAGACAGTGGATGTCGGATGTTTTACACCTTAGATACCACAGAGATGATTGTAGTGCATCATGTTGTGCACACATGTAACAACTGCTTATCTTACCATTTCATTTGTAGTAAAAGGTGTTCACCGTAGGCCCTGGCTGTCACCACAGAGGCCTGTTATTTACGCTACCGTCCTGGCGTGAGCGTGGCTGTTGTACAAAGTCATAAAGTGAACAGATTGAAACAAAGCAGGGAGGCACTCAGAACTCGTAAACGCTGCCGCGGCTTCAGGAAAATCCCTCCTAAATCTGTCTTTTATTTGGGAGATTTAGAAAAATCAACACTGTTGCTAGTCAGCCGTCTCATTCCTCACCACCAATGTGCCGGGTCCTGAAAAATCAAATCTGTTCCCCAAATGAGCGCAGTTGCCGAAGTAAATTGGTTCTCAAAACTCGTGCTAAGGAAGATATAGGATTCCCTCCCAGCCTTTCCACATGTAGTTGCCCTCCTCATTGATTTGCAAATGCAAAGTGCTCATCCAGGTGATGTGAGAGAAGTGGCAGTGTTGATCTAGCGGTGGCACTCAGATTTCTATCCAGCGAGATGCTTTCTAGTGCTTAGACAGCCTAATTGAGGTCATTTTTGTCCACTCTGGGATCCACAGCGCACTGGGGGTATTTTGGTGTTCACATAATTTGCCAATTTTCGGGATTCTGACAAAGAATATTTTATGGAAATGCACCCTTATTCCAGGGACCCTAATGGAGCGTGTTGAGGTAGAAAGTGAGTTGATGAGGTTGTTGTCTGTCACTGATGAATGTAAAAAGCAGAGAAATGGTCAGGAATGGGCTTGTCTCCAAAGGCCTTTTTGCCCTCATTTGAAACCAGCAGTGTCTAAGCATTTGTGGGTTTAAGGTGTTTCCACACACAAACAGATGGTCATTGGAATAGCTTGAAGCCACGCAGACACACAATGAAATATTTAACAAATAGTTTCTTTGTTTGGGTAACAGTGGGGTGTCTAAGATCAAGTTCTTCATTCATTTTTTCCTGTAAAAGTAATGCTAGGATAGTCCCGTGTGACAGTGAGTATGTGATGTCATCTTCAAGGGTGTGGAGCACAGATCACAGTGACTCACATGCTTGCTAACTGCATAGTTCCATGTCTTGTGTTGACTTGGACATCACTGTAATCCCTGCAGGAATGAAGTGGTTTTCCACAATGGAGAAATCTACAATAAGCCAAAGTTGTAAAGCAGGAGTTGATTATAATGAGTAGGTTAAATGCATGTACACCTCATTGTATATGACAACTGGACCAAGTGAGTGTGACGTCACCCACAGAAACAGGCTTTTACTTCCAGCTCCAACGAAATGAAGTCAATTTAGTAGCAATTTTTTATGTGATACGGATGTCGCCATGTTGGAGCCAGACAACATCAGTAAGCAGTGATTGGTCTGAGTCAGTCTGAATGAACATTTCCATGGCAACCAATCAGGAGTGAGCTAGTTGGAAGTCCAGACCCCAAGCTGTCTACACAAAATCTGTCAATTAAACATTTCAAAAGTTCAACATGGGGGCCAGTGGGCTCCACATACTTTTATTATCAGATTGACCAGTTTATAACTTGAATAACTTGCACTACAGAAAAATAATAATTGAAAAGAAAATAGAATTAGCAAGACCATGTAAAAAACAGGTAGCAGAACAAAAATGTTTTTTTTTAATGACAAATAGAATGACTGAGTTTAGCTGTTTATTTCTCAGTAGAAGTCTGTGTGATTTTGGCCCGTTGGAACAAGTACTTCCTATTTTGAAGGTACTTCCTATTTTGGTACTTCCTATTTTTCCTATCTTATAAGATAGCTTATAAGAAGATAGATTTGACCATTTTTAAAGACCTTTCAAAAATAATTAGATGAGTAACAGATAACTAGTTGTTAAGCAATGAAGACAGGCATTTTATTTTTATTATATGACACAAATGCAAGTTGTTTTTTAATGCAATGCCCTCAGCTTTGCTGCAGTAAAAAAAATAGCAAAAGATTAACTCCAATGAGAATTGTGCTTTTGATGTTTTTAACATGTTCTCATTGCATTTCTCTCATGATGGAGGACATATATGAAGACAAATATTCTTAAAATTACAATTCTGAGTATTTCTTTAGTCAAATTGTTGTGAATTAGGAGCAGAGCTTGTAGCAGTGATGCAGAAGCACCAATCGTCTGGCAACGTGGCTTCCTGCTACGCATCATTCTGATACATCCACTCGACAACTAGATCCACGTATGTCTTTGTTTCTCTAGAATCTGAGAAAACAACACAGGTTTTTTTTATTTTAGCACAAAAAAGCTTAATCATATTTAGAAGACCAATGGAAGTGTTTTTCAAATACATAAAAAGATGAATGGAGTGGGACTTTAAACAAAAATATGAACTTTTTTTGGAAACACTTGGTATTGTTTGATGAGCTTTCCTTTTTGTCCCGTTTATTGTGGTGTTTACTTAAAACTGTGCAGCTTGGTTCAGTGCATTTAACCTGTGCTAATTCATTTTTCGGAGCAATGATTGGCACTTTGTTGTGGAAAAGGTCATTGCTTCTTCTGGGTCAAGCTAACTGTCAGTCAACACACGATTTGCATGCATAATCCAGGCAGTGTGTGACGTTTTACTTTTTAGGAATTAAATGTGAACCCAACTGCACTGAGTGACTGCCCAAAATCCTTCACTCTCCACAAGAAGTGATCCATGGAAAACAACACTCACACACTACCACAAGTGAGCCCAGTTTATTGATAACTGATAAGTGCTCGCTTGCATTCATTTACCAGTGGAGATAGTAAATCATTCTCTCATGGTGGGGTGGAGCAACTAATATGAGAGACTGGAAAAAAAAAAAATACAGAAAATTCACAATCAAGAAAACAAATCAAAACAAAATATGTTAATTTTAGTCTGTTTTCGATTTTGAGAGTGTTTTCCTTGAATTTTTTGTGCTTTTTTTAAAAAAAAACCTTGTCTTGTTTTTCATGGTTATTGTGTTGTCAGAGATTCACCGCCGCCGCTGCTGCTAGTAAGAGCTCACTGACTGTGAAAGCTTTCTGCTTACAGTAATTAAATCAAGATGAAAGTGGACGTCCATGTCTGATGCTCCTCTAAACGACGACACTTGAAACAACATTGAAATAGAACTCAGGCATTCCGTCATTTGTCAGAAAGGATCAATGAAAATGTATGAGATGGGGGAACAAAACAAGCAAAATAACATAAACTGAACAATAAAAAGTTTAAAAGACACATCCAGGTGAGGGCAAAATGAAATTAACATTCAAGAAACAGCATAGTTGTGAAGCATGTTGGGAGAGAAGAAACATAAACATGCAAATTAAACCTGCTAGGAACATAAGTTAGCCTGAGGATAAGACACACACATAACACATGATCTGTAGCCAGATACGTTACCACAAACAATAAGTCTTATACAATCTTTGCTTTTTTTTCACACATTAGAGTTTTACTTCTCAAGAACATCATTAAGGGAGGTGCTAAGATAAGATTTTCCTCTTTTTTACTAGTTTTATGGCAGGTTTGTCAACATCTAGTGTTTGCTGTCTGTGATGTAAAGTCTCGACATCTGACATAATGACCGTTTTGTCAGGTGAAAATACTATCCATTGGTGCCACCACAGGTTAATTAATGGATGCAACAAGCTTAAGCATATTCCCAGAAGGATTTTTCAAAGTGGAAAACAAAGTGAAGTGGGCATAGGCTGACTCAGCTGAAAACACCAGTTAATTCCAAAACTTCACCAGCTTTTTGGCCACTGTGTTTGAAATCTGTCTGTAATTCTAGGTGGCTGTAACATCCTCAATGAGGATGCAAAAATATCTGTTAAAACTTGGAATGTCTGTTTTTCTCTTGAACCAATTTGCCTACCAAGGTGCAATTGAGTCCTTAATGCAAAATATCTTAAAGATCACAACAATTAAAAAAGCAAAACAAATGAATAAGAAAACATTATATATTAGAAATTAAAAACAAAATAAAGAAACCAAATCCTGATTCCAAAGAAGATGAGACAAAATTAAAAAAAGAAAGATATTGAACATCACTTTTTGGATGATGACATTTTCTCACCTTGTCATTCTTTGGCAAGAACAGTGTCAGTGATGTCCCATAATACCTACTTTTTCTAGTTTCTTATTTTGTTTCATTTAAAAAAAAAATCATCTGATACGTTTCTTTTTATAAATTTTGGTTTCTGAGATTTTATTTTGATTTTTAAGTGTGATCTTAAGTGTTTTTGCAATTTGTTGATATGATTTGCACTTCAGGGCCACCGTAATAGAAGAGGTAAAGTCAGAAAAACTGCTATCCATGATTAGACTGTGCTGAAACAGTATTAAATACCTTTACCAATGCAGTTAGCAAATAACTCAATGGTCTGGTTGAAAAAAAGCAAAACATCAGTTTAGGTTTATTTAAAAACAACAACAACAAGTTGTACTTTATTCCCTAGATAATGTTTCATTAAGTTTTAGTTTAAAAGCTCTATTATAGGAAAAAGCCAACAAAAGCAAAATGGTAGAAACTGGAAATGTTCCAGTTAATTTTAGTCAATTTTAGAAGCCTGATTGGAGAACTTTTGCAGGTCATGCATTAATATTTTTATTTTTCCCAACCTTAACAAAGCTAAATTGTTAACAGAAACTTGCAGACTACTAAATTGAGTTATGCCGTGAGAAGAAGTGCACACAGGTCACATGTTTTGCACAAAGGTCAGGTTTTGGATCTCATTTGTTCTTCAGATTTTTTTAAAACTGCACCAGTGTCTTCTGCTGCCATCTTGCAGATATTTTTGCAGGAGTCTTAATGGCAGCTGATTCAGTTATTTGTTATTCAGATACTACAAATACTACAGATACTTCTATGTGGCACATAGAAAGCATGCACTGTAACATATTTTCTTGTTTCTTTTTAAAATTGTAAAAACATTATCAACAATACATATTTTTTCATGCAACAAATTAGTTTTATTTGATTACAATAAACTTGCATATCATCATTATGCACAAATAAAGTTTTGATTGCTGTTTTTGGAATCAATGGACATAATAAAAAAAAGATCAAATCAACGTAACATAAAACCGTAAAGTTATAAAGCTTGTTGTGAATGTGCCATCAAAAATAAATCAGTAAAATAAAAAATTGCAGTGGAGCAAGGTAGAGGATTTATCATGATGTGGGGATGTTTGCAAGTTCTGGTTGACCTCTGATTTGAAGTTTTGTGAAATACACACAAAACATGTTGTCATACAGTACATACACGCTTAAAGGTGACAATTTTAAAAGTAGCTTAGCAGCTCAAAACACAACCTTTGAAATGAATAAATAAAGAAAAAAATAAGAAATTAAAAGCATTAATGGACTATCCTTCTTTGTGGAATTCAGTTTATTGTTTAAATATATATAAAATACAATTTCTCTGTATTGTTAAATCTAAAATATTGACTATTACCTTGTTTTATGATATTTGAATTTTTGAATACACATTTCATTTACACCTATTTGGAGTCAACAAGTATAATCAAGCTTGGAAAATTAGCAAAAATGCTCAAATATATAATATTTTATAGTTTCTAAAAACATTTGGGTTACAGTGGCATAAATACATAATTAAAAAAACGGATCTCCATGAAAGTGAGTTCTAGCTTTCAATAATCTTCATTTAAGTCCGTGTTGCCTTATAATATGCGCCAATCATTTGCATTTATTAAAAATATAAATTCATGTATAATCTGTAATCATGTTGTAGCTTGTAATAAATATTGCACAGATTCAAGCACATCACATCACTTTTTAAAAATTATTGATGGAAATAACTAGAAATTTGCAAGATCTAAATCCTAATAGTTCAAGAGGAAATTTGAATTCTATTTAACACTTTGGATTTTAATCAGGTGTCATAAATGGACAAGAACTAAGAAATCTAAATAAAACCCTAAAAACATATTTTTTTGCTTCTATTGAACCATTTAGATGGATTCTCCAATTCGGCAGCTCTTTTCCAACCTCAAATCAACAGCTCTTTGTGTTTTGTTGATACTCCATACAGCAATCAGCCAGTGTAAAGAACACCGTAAACCCTGGACTTTCTGTATACAGAAAAGAAGCATGTGTATGTTACATTTCACCTTGATATCCTCCAGAGCTTCCTGGTTGGAGCCAAGTATGAAAACAGCAATATATAACAGTTTTGTGATTTATGAGAGCTATATTTATCACGTTGATATAAACTATTCAACTATTACCAGTTTCTGCATTACTCCAGCAATTCATCCATGTCAGGGGGCCAAACAAACCCCAACCCCCAAGCTGAAAAATAGGAAATCCAGACCAAACTATGCTTCTCCCTGCCTCTGCTCGTATTTTCAGGAGACTTTCAAAGAAGTATAAAGCAAAGGGGATGCCTTTCTTAACTTATCAACATGTAGTAAATGATGATGCTGCCATCTATCATGCTCTGTTTTCAGGTATTTTGGTGAGACGAAGAGGGATATATGTGGGTCAAACATACAACCAAAGCAAGGAAAATGTGGAGACTCCGATCATTTTCATTGTTTGATGCATTTTAATATTATCAGTTGTGAAAGGCAACAAAAATACAAAACAACCAACAATTTTTTGGCTTTATACCAAATTTGGCCCTGAACCCACTGATGGTTCAATACAAAAATTACCATATTTTCCACGCTATAAGGCATATTTAAAAGACGTACTTTTTTTCAAAAATGAACAGTTCACCTTACAATCTGGAGTGCCTTGGATTAATTCTAGTTGTGTTTACTGATGTCAAAGCGGTATTCTCTCAAATTTTCACTTTGTTTTTTTAAGAGTTGCAAACAAGTTTGGGCGTTATTGTAAATACGCTAACGTGGCTAACGCAGTGGTGTTGGACTGATTTTTTTACGTGTTACTAACAAGGTTGGGATATAGCATGGTCACAGTAATGTTTGTTTTAGCGTTATCATTCTGAGGTTTTTTAGGGGTTGCAAACAAGTTTCTATGATCCTTTTCAGCCTCTTTTAAAATATGTGGCCACTCTGACCAATCAAGGACTCAGATTTGGTAGTGATGTGTGGATGCTGTACCTTTTCATGCACAGAAGTACCAACCGTTTGAAAATTGATCATGGAGGAAAAAATAATAACTGCGGTTTGTGCCCAGCCAGAATTATCTGACACCAAGTCTTTCATATATTAGAATGGAGCCGTGAAAGAAAAAACCTGGTGCAGGATTCACAAGATTATCATCGCGTTGATACTTCGCACCAAGCCTCTTCCAATCTAAGCAGTAGTAAAAAAACAAGAAATAAGACTTCCTGCTTGTCCAGTGTGAACACTATGGGCTAAACACTAATTCAAGAATGTGCGCCACATGCCCCTCTCTGAACGTAGTTTTACTGTTGCACTGCCTCACTTTGGGTTGATATTATGCAAATATTCCAAGAAAGCATATATATATATATATATATATATATATAAATCCCACACAGTACAGGTAAACAGCAAAATATTGTTTTTTTTTGGTTAATGTGTGAACAACTGCTTTTCTTCAAGATGTTTGAAAGATCAACATCAACTGACTGATGAACCTTCTGCTTTCATGGAGGTCGGCATAATTCCTGGCCATGTAATCAGTTCAAAAAGGTAAAATGCTGCTGTGCATGTAAGGTGCTTTTACCCTCAGGGGTGTAAACTGAGGTTCGCCGCTGTCATCTCAAGACGTGTCGTTCCCTAACCACAACAAAGATGCTTACTGTCACCTTACGGCAGGAAATTTGACCAATCAAATTTGAATGTTCTCCAGTATTTCTCTGATACTGATGATTGATGTACTTGCTGTCAACTAGGTCAAATACGCTCCTGTAAACCTACATTTGATGAAAAGTTGATGAAAAAGGAACAAACTAGCTTCTATAAAAGATAGTTGTGGGTAAAAAATATGCCCTGAAGTGAAGTTTGTCTCCTTGTGAAAAGGCCATCATCTATCCAAATGTATCCTGCCCTCAGATGGATGAGGAAGACTTCTGTTATCTGTGTTTAGATGCTGTGGAAGAGCAAGGACACAGCTGTGCAGCAGTTTGGTGCAAAATGTGCCTTTTATGAGGTAATAGACACATCAACACTTTGTGTGGCAATATCATTGGCAGCACGGTTTTACCTGAAACGTGTTATATTGGAGGAGTGACCTGTGAGGTTTTAACACTGACCTCTTCAACAGTCAACCAGAGGTCTTTGAAATCCTGACATTCCCGAAAATTTGCAGAGCATCTCTGATTTTAACGTCCGTGACTCTTCGCTTTTCTCCATAAAAATTAAAGCTTTAAAAAAAATGCAAGGTATCAACCTTGACACATACACACACAAAAGCAGTCAATCAAACGATAAACAGATGAAATTTACTCAAAATGTGAAGATGGAAAAGCTGTCACAAGACTGATTTTTAACACAAAGAAAGCGGGATAGACAACTGAAGGCATCTTTTGAAACCTTAGGTAAATAAGAGGAATGAGGCGTCGAACATCCAGGTTATAACTGATGTTATGACTTGGCATTTGCTCTGACATGCATTTGAGACAGCAACATTAAAAGAAATCCACCATTTGACAGGTATCACAGTTTCCCCAGGCAAGAAGGATTCTCATTTTGATGAGCGTGTCAGTCACAGTGAAGCCTGTCGACAAGCCAGATCTCAAGCAGAGACGATTAGGAAAAAAATCTTACTTCAGAAATTACAATTGGAATATTTGAAAAGTCGTGCGAACCACCACTGATTATAGCTAAACTGAAAATGTTGTTTTTTTTTTCCTTTTGCATGACTGTTCTTTTTAAAAATTACATTTACTTGTTTCATGCAGAAAAGCATAGATGTAGCATGAACTCACATCTGCAGTCCATGTCAGTTCAATATCCCGCACAAGCAAGTTGTACACATTCTAAATAAAAAACAGGATCATCTGTGAACAGCCTCAGTGAATTAGTTGCGACTGAAGTTGTCAGGGCCGTGGAGAAATTCTGACCAACATGGGGGTTTAAATGCCACGCTCAGTGCCAGCATGTGAATGCTCGCTCTGTGTGCATTTTTCACTCTGGCTTGTGCCATGTTCTGTATATGACACTCATGCAGATTTACTGCCCTCTCCCAGCTAAATAATTTACAGGAATATGGCACTCTGTGCTTTTAATGGTTGTTGTATGGACCTGCTTGCCTTTTAAATCCTCCACATGCAAGCAGCCATATGCTTGGATGGATGGGGGACCTCTCAGCGCTGATTAATAAGCTGCTCTACTCCAAACAAGGTGTCAGAAAATGCTGCTATGTTTGCTGGAAGCAGGCGAAAGGCGGCTGAGCGGATTTTTTATGCTACTGAAAACAGACGTAGTCTTGGGCTTTGGAGCTAATATCAGCTGTAAGTTTTGATTATTCGTATAATATTACAAAAGCTGGATTTTGTAGATGGTGAACTGTTTCAGAAAGGAAACAATCAAAGAGTTTTAAAGAAAGACTTTGATTATCTAGTAGATACAGTGGGAAAAAAGATCTCTAAATGTGTTTATTATAACAGCAACATAAAACTTAATGTATGTTGTTTGGTGTTTAAACTTATTAAAGATTTATTTTTTGGGTGGAGTGTTTCTAAATGAAGCTTAACTATAAAATCCATTATGTTTCATGGGCTCATTACATTTTTTTTTAATTTTACTAAAATGAAAATGATTTATTCATACCAGTTAACAAGTCAAAGGAGTGTGAATTAGCAACAGAGATCCAATTAAAATTTGTGGAATAGAATAATAATAATAATAAAAATAATAATTTTTTTTGTGGCATTTTTTCTGATGATGAAGGACAAATTAAGAAAATGGCGACTAAAATTGCATTTCTGAGTACTTTTTTTTATTCAAATTGTAATGAATCAGGACCAGATAAAAATGTTTGAAAAGGAGCTTGTTTGTGATGTAGGAAATACTCTGGGAGGGGCACAAGCTCCCTGCTCTGCTTAAACAGCTCTCACCAGTGGAAGGGAAGACGGGGTTGCTTCGCACCAACGGTCCCCCCACAACTCAGAGTCGAAGCTCTGCAGAAACTGTCCTTTAATTTTGGCTAAAAACGGCATAATCATAACTAAAAAGAGCTCAAAAGATGATTGAGGTGTGTGTTTAAAGAAGTTGACCTGATACTCTCTGAAATAATATTAAATGTAAAAAAAAAAATTGGTAAAAACATTTGAACATTCATACACAAAACTGGTAATCCAACACTAATAAAAGGGATTTTTCTGTTTTCTTTCTGCCTACATACAGTATGTTATGTGTGTGTGTTTATAATAAAATGGAATAAATGAGTCGAAAGTGACATTTTAGGCACACGCTGCAAACAGTTCACTTAAATAAAAAATTCGGTGCTAAGCCTAAACTCTAATGTGAATCAAAAGGTAGAACATTCTTCTTTATCTTGCTGGAATTCAGAGACATAAAAATGTTTAAGAACCTTCATTTTCAGCAATCCAAAACTGCAGGGAGGCAGTCAGCATTTTCCAGTTCAGAGCTCAGCACAGCCCAGCGTGGTTTCGACAGGTTGAGTGCCTGCATGCTTTTGCTCCAGACTGAATGAACAATATTCTCTTGTTCCCGGGGAAAAAAAAAAAAAGGGAAAGGAATCAGCGTGACAGTTGTGAGCAAATATCAAGATGAAGAGGAAGTCAGGCATGTGATATGCAAAATGTTTTTTTTTTCTTTCCTATAAATCTTGTGAACTTCAAAGCTGTAATTGCTAATTTAATCTGTGAGCTTTGTAGTACAGTGTCTCGTCTCATGGTAAAGTGCCTCAGTGAGTGACAAAGCATCAGAAAGGAGTTTGGAATGCTCAAATGGAAGCTTACAAAGAATACGACATTCTTCACAAGCAGCCGAAAGACGACCAAGAAAAAACACTTTTTAATTAACACATTTAAATACTTTTTTGCGAAGCATTGTGTTTGCCTGAGCATAGCTATAATAATTGGTGGTCTCACAAAAACATTGACTGTAAATGGGAACCGGACCCCTTCCACCCTGGTGTTCCAAAAAGGAAGTCCAAGAAGCCAAAATCCCTTCATGATATTTTTCAGAATAACTATTGTTCCTCAACCTGTTTTAATCATACTCTTACTATTCCTATTTTTGTTTTTGCAGTGCAAGTTTTACAAGGTATAAAAGGACCAGATATGTTAATATAAGTATGTCTCACAGCAAATTCTCAAATATTTGATTCTCCTGAGCCCACTTTCAAGTGGTAGAAATGATGACTCAGATTCGGACCAATCCCGACTAACTGACTGGCTCCAACACGATGACATCCCTATCCAAAAATGACAACTGAATTGACCTCATTTAATTGGAGCTGGAAGTAAGCCATTTTTCTATTCGGTCCAGTTCTCATTTACAGTCAGTGGCACAAACATACACGCACGCACGTCCAGGCCATCAAGTTTTAATAATTTCTTGTTCTGTCTTTCTTCATTAGCTCCCAGCTCCTCTCAAAAGTGCTTTGACTACTTGATGGAAATGCACATAAAAATCCAGATGAGCGCCGTAGCTTTTCCTCATTCCACCACACACTGTTGCCCTCTGTATTTTCTCTGCACCGTTTAATGATTCATCCATCTCACCTGTTCACCTAAATGTGCTTGTTGAAAACTATCCGAACGTGGTCTCTGCCACAGATTTCATTTCCACACATACAGTACACTGTGAGTTCCTCTGGTAGCTGCGTCTCTTTGGAATGAAGTCTGGCTCTCAGCCACTGAAAGTCTACCGTTTGAGTATCGCACAGTTAGCGCTGCTTCCTACAGCTATATTTATGTACTCTAACTGTATCCCCTTTCATGAAACTTAACCAGAGGGTGATTTGTCTCCATAAGAGAGTGCCATTTACAAGCAGCCATGCTGGGGCGGAACCCCTACCAGAGGACTTGTTAATAGCATACATCCACTTTGCACCAGATATTGTCCAGAACAAGCAAATGTAAGCTAAGAGAGGTGACAAAAATAATCTTCCATGCTGCACCACTGCAGGACAACTGAAAAAAAAAAAAACTTTATTGCAACTCAATTCAAGGACAAAAACTGCCGAAAGTAAGAGTATGGTTTTAGAGGGGATGACTCAAAAGAATATGCCTCAAAATGTACATTTCATTAAGATTTTTTCAACCTTTTTGTGATTAAAAATAATACTTTCAATTCTAGTCCTTTTTAATTTTAATTTTCTAATATTTGTGATCTTCTAAATGCAAGACTCTTCATCTAAACCCCCTGAGTCATGTGTAGGGTAACCGAGTTTCTGGAGGCTGTCCAATTCCTTTTGGGCAAAGGCGGGATACATCCTGGACATGTATCCATTTCATATACACACATATACAGACAACCACACACACAACCAGGGAGCAATAATCAACCTATAAAGCATGTCCGATCTGTGGGAGGAAGCCGGAGTGCCCAATGAGAACCCACACATGCTAACACGACAAAGAAAAGACCCAGCTGGAGCTCAAGCCGGGGTCTTTGAACTTTGAGGCAAAAAGGCAGACCACTAAAACTACCATGCAGCTCCTAAATCGCTAAATAGTGTAATTAGCGGCTTATTTATATTTTATATAAAGTGCTTTTTATTTTCAACACCGCTAATTATAGTAGTACTTTTAAAGAGGTGTCCAATAAGTTGCTCAAAAACATTTTTAACAATAAAAAAACATCGCTGAGTCTCTCGGTTAACGTTTAAGTTTGATGGAGTACTGTGCCAGGGTGATGGAGAGTGCTTTACCTCTCGTCGCTACGACGTCAGTCTATTTTATATACGTCTCTCTGATCCATCAGGTCGCTGAATTAGAATGTTTTGCTGTGAAGGCTGAGTGCAGTGCATGCTGTGCGTCTGCATGGTATCACTCGTTCTTATATCATCCACGAAGAATCTAAATCTGTGATTTTATATGGGATTACCGGCAGTAATTTAGCAAAGAGTTTCGGTACTCATCCCAAATTAAAACTACGTTGGACATGTCTCATTAAGCTTTGTAACAAGCATGGTAACAATGAAAACCACAAGGCTGAATTAACATCTCACAAGCTTGTTCTTGTAGATCTCGTTGTTGTTATGGTGCGGTGCAGATGCTGAAAGAGGCTCGGTGTGGTGTGCTGCAAACTAGCGGTCAGGAAAATTTAGCATAAAACAAAAGTAAGACGCTGAACTACATCTTTGCTTTTAAATAATTAATTAAATATTATGGTTCTTATTATGGTTCTTATTGGCAGCATTTTATAACGATACAAGCGTTGCCAAAGTATCTTGATATTTCTTACTCACTTAAATGTGGGGTTTAGAGTCTTGCCCAAGGACACTTTGACACATGGGGAGGCAAGTCGTGAACCAAACCTGTGATCCACATATCAGAGGCCAACCGCTTGACGTCTGCAAATGCAAAATTTGCAACACAAATGTATGTTTGCTGTTTTCTAATGTTTTATTAAGTATTTCTCTTGAATCTTCAGAACAGTATTTTATTCTTTTGTGTGCATTTAAACATTCATGCATAAGATCTTTTAAGCACTTTAGGCTTTTGCATTAAATAGAGTGTTTATGATGATTTTCTTTACTTTTTTTATGATTTACTATAATATCTACACAATTACCTGAAGACGACTTTGTAGTTTATGAAAATACAGCACGCCTTTTTTTTCAAGGCTCAAAATATACTCACAGAGCTTTTAAAATTCACCAAGGTCAGTGAGGGCAACCAGATATAGACACTACGCATGCTTTTTTACTCTACTTGGATCAATTTGCAGAGTCTTGGCCTGTCTCAGTGTTTGTCCTCCATTCATAAAACAAAAGATTGATTGGAAATGAGATCTCTGGTTATGGGCCGCAATGACAGCAAAAGAAAAATGCAGAATTTACTGTCCGCTTTTACAGCCGGATTCCAGGAATAATTGTGGTGAGACATGACGGTGAGTTAGCAGTTATAAACCTGTCCTCCACATAAATTACCTAATCAGGAGATCCCAGTGGTTGTATAAATTGAGCCACTCATTCCTCTTCAATGGGCTGTGTGTGCATATAAAACTACAACGACCATCATATAGTTCACAGGAATGGGGGGCGGCCATTGCGGTTTACAGAGTTAGGGGGGAAATGGATGACTTTCTGCATGCTCAATCAACTGTGAAATGTCCATTTAATCATCCCCAGAACCCCCCTGGTTTATTTGTGCTGCGGCACAGATTTACATTTGCAAACGTACCCCATATTAATCATTACTTCATCACGCCCTCCAACTGACAAAAAGCATAAACTACCTCAGTGTACTGCCCTGTCATTTAATATGTATGTTACTCTCCAGCAGCTTGTTTTTGTGTATTTGCCTCACTTGTGTATATGTGAGTGGAGTGGCGTGACGGTAAAACCTGCCTGTTTGATTCACTCACCACTCAACGTGCCCGGCTGAATTATTGAATTTTAGTGGCTTGATTGTATTTTT
>BSAI01000096.1:8225992-8307482 GCA_036245035.1 Adrianichthys oophorus | reverse complement strand
GATGGATGTTATTTCCAGGATACAACATCAAACGGAGAGGGAAAAATGCCAGTTTCTGCAAAAGGTAGAAAGAATTCGACATTTTGATGAAATGTGGTGTTTTAATCAAGAAGTCCCAGATAATGTCGTGGTTGTATGCTATTTTTTTTGCAACAAAAATAAATAAAAAAGCATCACTGACATCACTGTCTGACTTTGATTAACTGTACTGCAGCAACCGCTTGGGAGGGATTCTCTACCTGCTGTCCTAATGAAATTCAGGAGGCTCCACCATCAACAATGAATCCTTCATAAAAGAATGAAGCATGAGTTTATGACCCAGGATGAGAAGCATGTTACGTTTGCCACTTTAAACAAGATGAATGGGTCAATCGCCCATTTACATTCTCATACATTTTTATGACTCCACCTTGAAGTGAATTTGATCTATTAGTAACAAGATAAATGATGGGCATAAAGCTTTGGCAGATCTGACTTTAAACAATCTTTCATTTCATGCCATTCTTATACTTTTACGTGACATACTGTCTGTCTGCACAACCTTCATCTTGCCAAAAGAGTAATAAGGACTACATGGTGATTTTTCTTATTAACTTTTAATCAAATACTTTAAATCTCACTCCGACTATTTTCTTATCTATTGTAAAAGTTGTTCTCAGAGGTCTTTTAATGATATTTATGCAGTTTTTAGCCAAAATCAAAAAGCTTGTGTCGTTTTTTAAGAAATTTTAACAGCGTGGCAGGAGTTCATCAGAAATCTGCCTCTGGGTTGTGGGCGAGACTGTTGGCGCGGAAGTAACCCTACGTTGATATCCCAGCATTCCTTTGTTTACACTCTCTCCCACTAGCTTACAACCCCTCAAGCAAACATTAGCGTGGCATTAAAAAAAAAAAAAAAAAACTTCGAGCAATATCAGAGCTGTGCTGTACAGTTTTGAACCAGATGGCAGATCAGCCTAGTAAAATGAAGACGTTAATGGATCTATTTGTCTGGAAGCAGATGCATCAGAATTGGAGCGGAGCTGGGAGACTTTGGTTTGCCTATGGCAGTCACTACCAAAAATAAAATTTTCATTGACATGGGTCTTTAAAATAGTTCTTCTGATAATAATACTTTACTGATCAGTTAATAAACAATTTTTTTAGCTTAACAAAAGCACATATGCTTATACATACAAATGTCAACCTCAAAAAAGCACAAAAGAATGTCACCTGTAGGTTACTGCCTCTATCAACCAAAGGTTTGCTCCTGAAAATGCTGGGAAATGATCTTGCTTCAAGATTTACTTTCTGTCAAAAAGTGGGTCTATAACAGGTATATTCTGTTCTACACCTAAATTATGGTTAGCTTTTTTTGATGTCATGGTTGTACCTGGTTGAATATAATCCTAATTTCTATTTCTAGTGAAAAAACTTGTAGTCAGAATGCCTTGAATGGACCTGAGGCCATTGTACTATAGTTCTTTAAACAGCCATGGTCCAATAAGTAGTGAGTGAGAGTGCTGCTGCATAGACAGAATAATAATTCACTCAGTCAGGGTAAATGACAATTTTATTTATCACCTCCACTCTGGCTGAGAAATATTACTGTAGCACTTTCCTCTGTTGCAACTTCTAATTGACCCAATGTCAGTTAAACTGACTGGCGAGTGGGTTTGCCACTAAAACATTGACATCATCCGCTGGTAGTGATTTATTGATTGATAACATGAGCCAACCGTAACAGAGCACGCAGTGCATTTTGGCATGCACACATGCGCTAGCTTTTTTCAAGTAATTCTTAAGTCATCTGTTGTAAAAGAGGCATTAAGAGTGGACAGGAAGTGGGAAGCATAGATGGTCTTTGTGTGGGTGCATACAATCAGGTCTGTAATTTACACCCTAATAGACGAGGCCATTGCTGCCACAGGCATCACAGTTTTTAAGGAAGAATAGAAGAGAATGAGAGAGCTCTATCAGGGCAAAAGGAGCTCCTGTCTGCAGTGGCGGTCCAGGACAAAGCTGAGAGCTCCCAGACACCCTGTATGATTAATGACTTACGGCCACTCTGTGTGGAAGCCTGGTAATTAGCTACAGGCTGATTAAAGACAAGTAAACTTCTGCTGATAACCCGATTCTGTTTCTCCCCAGCGCCGACACTGGCATGTGGAAGCTCTTACTGCCAGGGTTGCAAGAAACAGACCAACATTGAGTATGATGAATGTAGTCTCCAAAAGGTGAATACAGGCTCTAATTTAAAACTATTTAGCGTGTGACATATTGGCATTGTGCTCTCTCTGTTCCCTCCATTCATGTTCGTGGTTTGCCATGGCGTCCAAGTTTCAGGGTGCTGTTGTTTTGAATCAGCGTCTGACATATTCTTGAATAAAGTTTTGTGTTACCCCCCCACACACACACGTTTATTTCCCCCCTGGCTTCCCTGCTAAAAGATTTTCCTCCAAACATTTGCATTTCCTATATTAGCATAGAAGCAAAGTGGCAGCCTGCCATGAGAGTTCATGAGCTACCAGATTTTACAGTTCTGGCCGTTCAGACACAGTGCAGACGCTTGAAGCTAGGCCAAAGACATACAGCCTCCCATAAGACAGAATGCAGTCACTGGTACACAAAGAATCATAAGAACCTTCAAGAGCTAATTCATAAACTGTTCAAAGTCTTAACTCTTTCAAAAGTTTAATCAAGCCTCTTAGGCTGACAGAGGTATATACCATAGACCTGCGCGAAAGTAGCCAGATTATCATTTTATCAATACATTGACAGATCAAAGAATGTTTAGTAGCTTAAAAACAGGTTGTGGGAAAGCCAAAGACGTTAGTGTCATTCAAAAGGAGTTTTATTGAAATTAAAGTAGCATATGTGGTTGAGAACGCCAAGATAACAGCTTTTCAAAATCAGAGATGAATGAAGTTTTCACTACTTGAAACCTTAAAGATGTCGCTGGTAATCTAAGCTCTCAATTACAGATGCTCACATATTTTCATAAAATTGTTTCCAGTGGTATTTTTTATTATGATTATGCCATTTTTGACAAAATCAATAAACTTGTGTTGTTTTCCACTGTGCATAGTTTGTGCAAAGGGGCAGTAGTTCATCAGAAATTTCTCCAATGGAAGCACTTCCTGGTGCTGACTTGGATTGTGGTCATACTCGTATTCGGACCCTGGATTTTCAGGTAACAAACTTCTCCGCCATGGGCTGGACCTTTGCAGTTAAGACTTATTCATTATTCATACCTGCTTCATCCTGAGTTGGGTCATGGGGATCTCTGAAGCCTGCAGCTATCATTGGGTAGTCCCTGGACAGGTCAGCCCTTGCAAGGTAGATAGTAAAATACCACATTAATAATGCTCCTCGCTGTGTATGTTCGACTTTGATGAAACTGGGTCATTAACATTACAAACATCAGGTTTTTAGTAGTGATCTTTGGGTAATCACGCAGCAGAATTGTGTGGGCCCAGCTGTGCATGCACACTCACACACGTGGGATGGTCTCATTTAAGAAAAGGACAGTGCCACGGGGCAAGCATAACTGTGTCGTGAGATGAAATGCTCGGCCACCCAGCCCTCCATTTTTATCACCTCTCTCATAATTAGGTTGGTTAACGTACTGCTGTGTGTTCAGTCATACTGACTAAAAGCTTAATTACATTACTATTGAGCGCCTGTCCCGGCTTGCCTCAGGTGGCATTTGTAAGTCCAGAGTTATGGCCCTAACCTATAGAAGGAAATTAGCTGTGGATACAAGTTTGTTCTTGTTCTCCCACCCAGTGTGAAAATATTTAGCAGGTAAGCTGAGCGACAATGGATGAGGATGCTCAATGTTCTGCATAGAGTACCTGTTTCAGAGATGAAAAATGTGGGAGGAGCAGAAAGAGGTGCAGCGTGTGTTCGTTTTACTGGCAGTCCATTAGGGCTGATAGACATTTCACTTACCAAAGTCAAATGTAACAGTCTAGCTTTCATTAATACGGGTATAGGTCCGTGGAATCAAACCCACCATCTGGTTAAGACGACAGCATAATCTACAACCCATGATTAGGTCTAAGGAGTGGAATTTTACTTTAATCTTTCTCAGGGCTTGAAATTTCCATCCGCACTGTGCAGCACATTTTTCTTCAAGACAAATGTGCTGTTTTTCATGTTCCAAAATTAGATCAGAAAAAAACTATTAATCATGTCATGGCCTGGGAAAGGAAACACAGATTTTCCTTTCTTCCTTCTCTCCCTCTGCACCTATGTTCCTCCCCTTTCCTCACCTCCTTCTTTTACTCCCATGTATGCTCCCTCCTTACCTTCTCCCCTCTGCCTCTGCCCTCTATCTCTTCTTTTTGCTGTTTAGTTCCTGTATTCTGGACAGTGTTCCTACAGCCCATCTCCTCTTCTTGTCTACATGTAATAGAGTTGTTTTTCCCTCATTCCTTTGGCCTGATTGTGTAAGACATGGTATGTAGGCTCTACTATTAATAAGAAATAGTGACGAGTCTTCAATTAGCATAGGCTTCTCTGTACTCCTCCACCCATTCCCGCTGCAGTGAACAACAGATGGCAGCCTGTTTGTATGTGACACAACTACAAAATCTAAACTGAGAAGAGTGCAAGTCACCAGGACTGCAAATTAGTGAGGCCACACAACTGTCAGGTGTTGGCCTCCACTGACAGTTGTAGCCCATTACGGGAACATTGATGTTTTCACAGTGTGACAAAAAGGATTCCTTTTTTCCCCCTCCGCACACAGGACCTGTCTGTCAGCCAGCTCTCAAGTCATAACAAATCACTGGCACTCAGCTGAGGCTGAGCATTGGGAGCGTCAGGGGAAGATAAATGACCTGCAGGCCTTTGAAGTGCTTTGGCAGTTAAGATGGCTCGGCAGCGCTGACAGAAAAATATACACAACAGCGTAACCAATAATGAGAACATTAAACATTCCTGCCTCCTGACAGGCTGACAGGAAAGCCCAGCCTGGCATCAATCATCTTCCGAGGCATAACCTTGACAATAAGTCTCCTCTCTGCCTCCAGCTCTCACCTTGCGCTCTCTAGACTCCAATACCCATATTGCACTGGCTGCCAGGCTCAAGGCAGATACGATGGCGGGGGGAAGATGACAGCAGGAAGGCAGAAAGGAATGAGGGCCACAATCAACACATGACAAGACAGATTCCCTGGCTGACAGCAAATGTGGGCCAAAACATCCAAACATGTCAGGGCAGCACATTTGGGTTTATGTGTCACATACACTCATTCACCTTTTAGTGACAACTTATGTCTGTGTATTGTAGCTGTACCATTTCAAAATTGCACACATGTTGATACAGACTGTGCACTATTATGAACTATGGAGCAACAAAAAGTTTAGCTTCATTGTCACTCAGGTTTGAATGGTATACATCCTTACTGTACATTTCAACCAATTTCACAGCTGTAAAAAGAAAGCACATTCAATAAGCAGAAGTTATGTATTTTCTTTGAGATCAAATTTGATGCCAAAATGACACAAAAAAGTAAAGGTGAGCCCAAACAAGATACCATTTGACACTACTATCCTGAGTGTATCTAAAAGCTAAGTGATGTAAGCCAAGTTTAGGGAAGCTTGACTTGGCTACATAATGTTGGGCAATGTCACTATAGCCTAGAAAAACAAAACAAAAACAAAAACAAATGGTAGCTTCTTAAACAAAACAGAAAAAAAATAAACTGCCCAATTAATGCTAAATTAGTTAAAGACCCACTCCTGTGAAAATTGTGTTTTTGGTGTTCTTGTTGCAGTTTTCTCATTATGGAGAACGTATATTAGGAAAATCAAGATTTTTATTACAGTTTTGATTACTTTTTTATTCAAATCATTGTAAATCAGGAGCAGATGAAAAATTTTGTTTTAAAAAAGCTTGTAGGCTCCCTGCTCCACTCCATTCCGATGCATCCTCTTGCAAACAAATAGATCCATACATCTTTGTTTTCCTTGTCCGAGCTGGCACCTGCCTCAAAACTGTACGGCTGAATAGTTCCATTATTGCTCGCGACTTTTGTTTTAATGTTAGGTTGGGGTTGTGATAGTCTGTAAGTTAGTGGGAGAAAGTGTAAAAAATTGGTTAAAAAGGGATTAAACTAGCTGCTAAAAGCTGAACAACGCTAATCTAAAAGCCAAAAACAGTCTTCAGAAAAAACAGATACAACAAATTTGTTGTGGCTGTATTTAAAACAATCCTAATTTAATGTGAAAAATGCTAAATTGGCCATATGAAGGCAGAACACACTGAATAACACTGAATAATGGTAATCTGCAATCAAAATGATACATGTTTTACTTTTGTTTTAAGAGCTTGTAATTAGTGTTCAACACATCTTTTTGCATTTTGCTTCATATGCTCGCATAAATGTATTTGCAAATGGAATATATTAAAATGAGTACGCTGAGCTCTATCAGAGATGGTCACAGACTAAACATGTATGTTTCTCTTTACAGAAATACCACAAACAGACAAAAAAGTCTTCCAGCTGTAACATTACAGAGCATCTCACTTATGTTTCCCTCATTATATCTCCATGTAAATCAACAGAGACAAGCCTCCTCTTCAACATGTTCATGCCCTCCAGTTTCCACTGCATGTGCTGCTTTGGTTAATCATTTTTTTTCTGCAAAAGAGATGATTTATGTGAAAAAAGAAGACATATTGCATTTGACAAGCACTTTTCCAAGAGGGTATGCTAGGGATGTGAGTTGCTTAGTATAGGAAACCTTTCAAGAGTATTTTTTTTCTTACTTCTATTGGAAGAGCAATGAATATCTCTGCAACGAGACCTTCTCATGGTTACAAAGCTTACCTGCAACTGAGCTGGATAATTAGCAAGTCCTGAAGATGATGTATGACTTTCATTACCCTTTGGGACAGGGCAAACTAAATGAGGACACAGCTAATTGCCGTGCAAAGCAGTCTAGCATGGGGAGAAATGCAGACCTTGCCTCTCCTTCTCTTTTTGCTCTGTCTTCTCTACTTGAAAAGGGAGGATTTGGGGCTCTGATTTTCCTTTCCACCCCACCTCGCTGGCCTCAGGAGTTTACTGACTCTCCATAAATCAGGGTCTGCTTAAAGGTGAAACTGCACTGAGTCATCAACATGCAGTCGGCTAAGCGACAGCATCCATCCAGACAATATTACACTTTCAACAGAGTCATTTTTCTGCTCTGCTTTTCCTTCTTCTTGCACATTAACTTTTTCCTCACAATGCACATGTCCTGTGCCACATCTTGAAACTCTTTGAGATGCAAAGTTTTCCCAAAACACATGTTGGCACAACTTTCCTTTCTGCTAGGCAATGAAGAAAGGAAAGGCCACAAGCTGAAAGCGTTTTCAGAAGGGTTCCCCTCAGGAGTAACAATTTGGAAGCTCTGAAATGATGGGGTTAAGTATGTTTGGATCCATTACAAGACAAGGCCCCCAATCTCTTTCTGACATGTCAAAAGCAAACCACTTATTCATTACAGAATTCTCTGAGAGTTCTGTAGTGATTGACAGGGCAAAGTTCTGACCTCAGGTTGGCAGCTTATTATATTACTGTAAGTTCAGAAAAATATTAACTATTTTAATCACTCCCTTGGAAAGTGTGATGACTAAATTGTGTTTATATACGTGTTTCTCTCCACGATCACATACAACTGTAAAATAATACAGCTGAATTCCCAATGAAGATGTTATTTTTGGACTTTAAATGGTGAAAAAATGTGAAATTGCTTTTGAAAAGCAGTTCATTATGACCTCACAGAACTCATAACTAAAAAGCCCATACAAATATTTATTTTGCTTTGATGGAATCCAGCTACATAGATTTTTTTTTGGCTGAAATCATTCTACAATCAGAGTCATGGAAACCTAGGGTTGGGCACAGATTAGGTTTTAAACCCAATGAAAACTTAAGGGTGACAAAACATAATCTGACAACCCTTAGCTAAAAGTGCCGGTAGTACACTTTTTTTTTTTTTTTTTTTTTTTAAGATATTTGAGTTTAAGTTTAGCAAGTATACCACAGATCATCCATGCGTAGTGTGGGAACCGTTTACTCACTCACTTACTAAGATTTCATGGCTAAAAAGTTAGCTTCCATACATCATAAAAACAAAATGCTGATTGATCCTAGTGTTGAATGGGGTGGCCGTGGTTCGATTCCTGCATACACAGACCACATACAGACACCCAAAAGATAAAAGACAATATTTGAAAAAAAATTTTGTTTGTTTACAATGCTCCTTAGCATTGGGTTGTGACTTTTTGAGCTCTGTGTTTTAGCAGTGAAGATCAACAATTAGAGGACAACTTTAAAGTTCTGCAGCAGTGGTTAAAGGTGCCAGTAGCAGGTTATGATGTTGGTAATATTTTAGGTCAGAAAAATGCTACACAGGAAAAATTGGACAAGATTAAAAGAAAAAAAAACATTTGAAATTTCAACAGATAACCCTCGACCTAAAATCAAATGTATTACCCCACCCAGTGTACACACCATCTATTGCAGTCCTGTTCCTTCGCTAATGAGTACATATATTAAGTTTCAGATACCCATATACAGTAGGTACGGAAAGTATTCAGACCCCCTTCATTTTTTTCACTCTGTGTTATATTGCAGACTTTTACTAAAATCATTTAAGTTCATTTTTTCCTCATTAATTATACACAGCACCCCATATTGCCAAAGAAACCCAGAATCTTTTACATTTTTGCAGATTTATTAAAAAAGAAAAACTGAAATGTCACATGGTCCTAAGTATTCTTGCCCATTTATGCCTATTTATGCCAATACTTTAACTTAGCTTTAGTTAATATTCTTCTTTATTAGGGGCTTATACAGTAACAGCTTTTCAATGGTATTAGTACCCCATGTCTTCAAGTGTACCATCATTCCAACATACCTCAATAAATGCAGAAGTATGTCTAGTACAAATCTTCACTTTATTTTCTGCTTTACTCTCATTGAAAGTAATTTTCTTCACTTTACATCCTAATGGGGGTCAATTGGCATGGAACAGTCATTGCCCTTTACAACAGTAATGCCAAAGATTAATAAAATGCTATGGAGCCGCTCTACCATTAACCTATTTTTTTTCCAGTGATACACTTAATTTATTTCAGTTCAGTCAGCATTGTGGAGCTTATTAATTTTCTCCCTGCGCAATAAGCAAAGTCTTCTTGAAGCTTTTTTTTTCTTCCTGCTAATGAAGAGATTGTTTCCTCTGCCATGTGTCAGCTTGCAGAGCGTCACTAACCTCCGACAAACACAGAAAGGCTTTTTAGCTGTCAAGAAGGGTTTTATTTGTTCCAGTCAGTCGCGTCGATCTGAGACTTGAAAGGTACAGCTCGGTTTAGATCCAGATAAATCTAACACGGTCCAATGATGTGAGGTTGTGCCCTTTTACTAAGATAACCACAAAAGGTAAAGCTGCATTTGCTGTAATTTTTACCCAGATCCTTAAAAAAAAAAAAGGGTTTGGAGTAAAAAGTTAATTAATCCTAGGAGCCCATCTATTTTAGGCTCCATGACATTTAAGGCTTCATCAAATGAATAAAAATACCTGATTTGCTTTGTTACTTTGCAGGTCTACACAGCAAAAAGAAAACAAAAAAAAGCAGCACAAACATGTTTTTTTTCTCTTTCCTTTATTAATTTATTTTTCATCTCATCTTTTGATTCAAACTTTGCCTCCTCGTCTTTGCTCTGACAAATCACTTTGTCAGTCCTCATTAGATCTAGATTTTCCCTCATACTGACAGCAGGTGAACTCCACTGTTGGTTGAAATCCTAGTTTCCTCTGTGGAACTGTTCGCTGAACACAGCAGGAAAGGAGGGGGGTGTGGGGGGAGGCCACAGTGTTGCCTCTTGTTTATCTCAAGGTGAGAATTGTTTTTGTTCTCACAATTCTCACAACATCTCTCCCTCCTTGGCCTGCTGCTCAGAGGTGCACATCCAGTGTGAAGAGGAGATGCTCAGACATCTCGGTCTTTCCCTTGATTTTTTCTGTTTTTTTTTTAATGAGTGGGATTTTATTTGTCAGCGAGCTTTTAATATTGTATCACTATATCAGTTTGTCAAAGAATCACCACACAATGGATCTTATAATGGGCTGGCTTCTATGGAAGTTTTTTTTTAAAAGTCTAAATTCAAAGTAATATGCAATTCTCAACTGAAAATTCAATTTGCAATTTGATCATGCAATTTGCAATTGGCAATTCAGTATGTCACTCAGGCTTGCAATATAAAATACATTTTGCAAGTCAGCATTCATAATTAACAATTACAATTCAATATGACAATTTAAAAAAGAAATATAAAAAAAACCCAAATCATTTGCATTTTAAATTGTCATGGGGTTTTGATGCCATATTTCAAATGACAATGCATGTAGCAATTCACATTTCAATATGCAATTTGACCATTCATTTTAACGATGTATTTTGCAATTTACTAAACAACATTTAAAAATTACATTTCAATAAATGGTTTGTTTTAAACTCATTTTAAAGTAACTCAAAATCTATAGCATTTTAATTTTCCATGATGTTTTTGTGTCAAAATTCAAATGAAAATGCAGAACAGCGCCGCCTGGTGTAATGCATTTTCATTTTCATTGCATGGCACTTTATCCGTGTCAAAATTTTAATTGAAATGCAAACTGTTGTCCACCACATCCCTAAATTTGCTAAACCCCGCCTCCATTTCCTTCTGGAGATCTTAAAGACAGCTACATCCTAACATAAACCTACCATGTCTCCATCTAGCTGGTATTTTCCAAAATTGATTATCAAGTCATCTAATTTTGAAGCAATTTTTTACTGGGACAGGTTGATTCGATTCGGCAGAATCAGCTGGTTTACGTTGATTACATAAGCATTTCACTACTGTAAAGTGTTGCATATCAGCTTTTTTGCTGCTTCATAATCCACTGGAATTACATTAATTGCGTCAACAGTTGAAGATGTACAGCATTCGAAAGAACGTAAACACTGGAGCTAAATCTCCGGTAAATGGTTAAAAAGTGTTCATAAAGTAAAACTTTGGTGAAGTGGCAGATAACATGATGCCCTTTACAGAAAAAAAAGTTTAAAAAACTAAGATTTTAACTGAATCTGAACAATATGGTGATTAATTATAAACCCTGATGTTGATTGAGGCCTGTGGCAGTAAGAAAAGAAAGCTTCCTTCTGCTCAGATGTGTGTATAATGTTTAGTTGCAAATCCTGATCAGTTGTTAATATTTCGTTCCCATCTGACCACACTTTAAACAGTCTAAGACCTATTTAAACATTTTCCTCTCAACATTTCCATTACAAAGTGTTTCTTAGCAGAAGTAAAAGAAACATATTGTTGCTGGCAAAAAGTAAAAAATGAATTACATTTAGGAAGCACTTGAATCCAACTAGTGCTGTTATGTAATAAAGCAAAACTGAAATAGTATCTGTATTTTGTTCAAACTTTGTTTATATTTTTCATAAACTCTGGGTCTGTAGCACAAATAAAACGGATGGAAGTTTGAATGAAACCTGACAAGGCCCAATACATCACACTAAATCATGAATCGATAACAAATGTGTTCTAAACTATGAATAATGACCAGGTAGTCATAACCTAACACTAGCACAACTCAGCAGGCCATTCATTACATGACAACACAAAATAAACACACAGTTCTTTCAAAGCACCAATATATTTTTCCTGGAAAATAAATAAAAGAAGTCCATCTGCTCTGGATAATTTTTAATTTCCCTTTTTGTCCTGTCTGCATTAGATATTCTTAAGAGACAGGCTGAAAATTCTTTCATTTACCGTCTCCCATATGCAGCTAATTACCTCTCTCTGCACTGGGTCTCTCTCTAGTACAGTGCAAAACACCCTCAATCTGTACGTTCAACAAACTTTGTTTGTGTTTTATTGTATGTGTGAGTCATTCAGGTTGTGCTCAGGTGGATTTAGCTCTGGGGTTTGGTTAGATGCTTTCTGGCTCTGGCCCTGAAACACCTGCAGGTCATCTCCTCTCTCTTTCCAGACTGATCTATTAGCTGGCTAAATGACTGAGCAGATGTTCGCCGACCAACAAGGGAGTCCATTTCTGCTCTCATAGCTACTTTAGAAATGATGTCAGGAGAATTTTACTCACAGTCGTGGCTTGCAACAAATTTGAGTCAATTTGTCTCCAAACCTAATCAAACAAACAATCCCCCCATGTGTCATCAGTGCTAACCGTATTTAAAACGACTCCTCGTTTTTCCACAGAGCGGGTCAGATTTGCACCTGAAAGTAGATTATTTTGATTATTTAGACTCCACTGGGAGCCAAACAGCTGCGTTTTATTTTAAACATAGTTATGTTACCAGGATGTAATCATTTCTCACATTGTAATTTTGAATTTACAACCTAACAAAGTGGTCTTAAAGCACTTTCAGTACATTTTTGGCTGTTTTGCTCATGGTAGCAAACTTATTATTATTAAAATAATTATAATCATTTTTTATTTTACTGGCAAAAGGTAATTCTCAGACAAAAGAAAAGAAGAAAAATACAATTTATTTCCATTCTCCTTTAGTTTTTTTTTTCTTTTTTCTACTGCTCAGGTTACATTTTTCCCTTTGATTAACTCCACCAGATTCAGGCTATCACTGAATCACACCAGGATTTACTTGCAAAGAAATCATTTCAGACAGACAAGAATTTGCTTCATAACCCACTCCAAATAAAATCCCTTTTCTTTTTTTTAACATTGTAGCATCTTTTTCATGAATGATATGTAGCGTAAAATTGCATTTCGGAGTGTTTCTTCTTCAAATTTTTGTGAATCAGGAGCAGATGAAAAAATGCAGTTTGAAAAAAGCCTGTAGTTGCTATGTAAAATCTACAATCTGCTGGCCACAAACCCACTGCTCCTCTCCATTCTGATACATCGACCTGTAGACAAATAGGTTCATGTACGTCTTCGTTTTCCTCATCCGAGCTGGCATCTGGCTGAAAGCTAAACGGCTGGATAGCTCCAATATTGCTTATGGGGGTGTGAGGAGCTGTAAGCTAGAGAGTGTAAACAAAGGGATAACGGGAAATGAAGGTATGCTCGCTCAGCGCCTACAAGTCCTGCACACCACTCAGAGGAAAATTTCTTCTGCCGCTCGGCAAAAACTTCCAGAAAAACTACAGCTTTTTTTGTTTGTTTTTAGTTTGGCTCAAAAAAGCATAATCATGAAGACCACTGCTAACGCTTTTACAATTGATCAAGCGATGATTGGGGTGGGACTTTAAAATCTTTTAAAGTAATTGAACTATCTTAGGAAATGGACTCAAAAATCCTTTAAGAAGATACCCTTGGTGCTTAAAACTAACCGAGAAGTTAAGTTCCTCAATCAACACAGATGATAACAGCATTCATTTTGGTCCATCAGCTTGACCATTGCAACCTTTGAATCCCCAAATATGTGAACCATGATCAGCCTGGCTGTTGGGTGATTGAATGTTCACACAGTCATTTCCTTCACACTTCTGCCTCATTCTCAATTGACCCTCAGGTCATCTGAGCTCAAAATAGGCGAGAGTATCTCTTTTAACACTCATGTTGTGACAGGTTGGACAACAGGATGTGGCAGCTAATGAATGCCTTTGCCACAAAGTGTCTTCATTAACCTACCGGACGATGCACAGACCAGAAACAGTAGAGCCAGAAGAGATCGCAGAGATCACATTGGGCTTTCTGGCCTCTGAGAATGTATTTCTACGATTGCTTTCTCATTGAAACTGCTGCTAAGGGTTGTTTCAATCAGTTGAAGAACTGTGAATTTGGACTTTATTTGGGGAATAGGACATGTGGTTTTAGGTAAGCAGTTCAACTAGAAAAGCTTGACTGTAAAGACTGAATGACATCTTTGGTAAATGTGTGTTTTCCAATGCTAGCCAATACCCATCTGACATCAGTGCAGCACTGCAAATGTGGGCTTTAGCCTTTTATCACCAGAGCTTTGGCCCTAGTGTTGACATTCTTTTGACTACCGTAACTCTTCAACCGCTTACGCAATACACATAAATTCCAGCAGACTCTGAGATAGAGAAAATACGGTAGCAAAGTGCTTATCAACGCAAACAAGCTGATTCCGTAACGGAAAAAAACGGCTTTGCTTTGTTATGCAACACTTTATGTTAGCAATGTGTTGGATATCGGTGCAAAGACGACAAAAGATGTTTTTCTCCGTGTCAGAATCAGCTGTTTCACGTTGATCATATAAACAGTTGAGGCGTAACGGTATGTCAAAGAGCGTGTTATTTAGGTGTCACCGGCAACATCTCCGGTGTTAAAGGCCACGCAAGGCGTGTTTTTACTGGCATTCTTAAAATTGTTACTCATGGGAATGCTGCTCTAAGCCGAAGACTGGATACACTGATGTGGGTACTGTGAAGAGGCGTCGTCAAACCTACACATGCCTCTAAAGTCAGAATAATGCAAAGCATGCATCTTTATGACTGTTTTTATGCAGGACACATTTTACTGCGTCTTAAAAAAATACAGTCATAAGATTGTGCAAAGACCAGGTTCTGTTATTACCATAAAATCAGTAAAAAAAAATAAAAGAAAAAAGCTGTAGAAAAAATGTGTTCAGGGTTTTTTTTGTTGTTGTTTTTTCGCTCTCACGCTGAATCATGAAGAATTCCAAATGGTGTTACAACATCCTTGCTTACTGTATCTAATTAACACGCCTTAAAGATTTTATGAGATCAGCAGTTTAGAGTTTGTTAGGGGAAGGCTGAGAGCGGTATATGTAAAACTAAAAGATTACAATAAAGAAGTTCCCTGCACTTTGGAGAATTTACTGGCACAGCAAGAGAATAAAAAATCCCTAAAGGGTACACGTCCGACCATGGGCTTGACACTTTAACGGCCATGTGAAACTCAAGAAAGGCCAAGCTGGTTTACTTTCAAGCTGTTTATAAACTGAACCAACATGTTCCAGCACACTGAAATCACAGATTCACAGCTGACTTTAATAATTTGTTGAGTGAAAAATAACAGTGTTTATTTGAGGCGGTGATTCCCATCCCTGATCCTTAGGTACTCCTGCCTTACGTGTTTTACCTTTGACTTTGTAGGAGTTTTGACAGTTCTGAACAGAGAAAATGGAGCTTGAAATGGGACAAGTATTCATTCATTCATTTTCCAATCCGCTTTATCCCTTTCGGGGTCACGGGGTTGCCGGAGCCTAACCCGGCTACTCATGGGCGAAGGCAGGGTACACCCCTGGACTGGTCGCCAGTCTGTCGCAGGGGCCACAATCACACCCATGCACACTCACATTCACACCTAGGGACAATTTAGAGTGACCAATTAACCTATGAAGCATGTTTTTGGACGGTGGGAGGAAGCCGGAGTACCTGGAGAAAACCCACGCATGCACGGGGAGAACATGCAAACTCCACACAGAAAGGTCCCCCAGCCAGGACTTGAACCGGGAACCTTCTTGCTGTGAGGCAGGAGCGCTAACCACTGCGCCACCGTGCGCACTCAAAAACACTTTGAAAAGGTGGTACTTGAATACACATGGTAAAGTCAGAATTATTAATAAAAACAATTCCTAACTAATGCTGAAATATTACCTTATAATGTATCATTACTGTCAATATTTATTATAATTAGATTGATCTAATAAAAAAATTACCCTTAATACTGCTGTCATGAATTTAAAAAAAATTACTGAAAGACTTTTGAAAACAGACAGTAAACCAGACAGGATTTTTTTGGCAAAAGAATGAAAAATTATTAAATTTCGCAACCAACTTCCATTGATTATTTGAAACCCAAAACAGTGGTAGAAACTTGTGTAGCTGCGAGTGAATGCTAGAGTTTTCAATGCGGAAACCTAAATTGTGCATTTACTGGCGTTTACATAGACTTTTCATTGGAAGTGTTCATAAGGGCGGTGTAAACATAGCTTAAGACTGTATTTACAAAGAAGATCATTTTGCAAGTTGATCAGGTTCCAGACATAAGACTATAACAGTTCATTTTTCAGTCACAATCTCTCTTCAGTTTCACATGCAGTCACATGTTGAAAAAGAAGATAAAAGAATACCGATCAATTTTTTCATCATTCTGTCCTTGATGTACATCACTGATGTTTAATTACTGCTCTTAGCCAAGTTTCCCAAATTGTTTTATAATCTAAAGTATCAGTTAAAATAGCACTTAGTAAGCACCAGTTGACGTGAGATTGAGAGATAGCAGAGAGGCATGGTCTTTCCTCAGGGCTCCAGTTTCAGAGCTGCATGATTGAGGCTGCCAACCTGACAGGCCCACCTGCCCAGTGGCCACAGCCAGCTGGCCTAGACAATGATTAACTGCAAGCATAAATTCACTCAGCAGGCTCTCAGACACATTTGTGCATTCACTCACACGTAAGGGTGTTACATGATGCTGAAAGCTGTTGCAGAGCAGGGGCCCAGACCAGGGCAGGAATGACATCTATACATGTTTGGAAGGACTACACTCCACAGTTATAATTTTTCAAAAAAAACAAAAAAAAAACTGGGTTTTCTCTTGTCAATAGAGACATGATTCCTGAGATCAATGAAGCCGAGTTATGCACTGTGGTGTGTGGGGGCTTACACCCAAACCTGCATCCCATATCTGCTTTGAGCTTTCACCCCCTGCTTCCTCCATAAAAAGAAAGTGACATCATAAAGGGTAAACTAGGCTTGATATTAGACTCGCTAGCTGTAATCCCTCAGAGCTTTTTGATACCTTTGATTTTCATTTTTCAAGGGCAGGGTAGAATTAATCTTTTGGTGGGGTATAAAATCCAGCTCTGGGAAAGGGCTAAAGATTTTTTTTCTTCAAAAGTGAGCTCTCCTTAGTTTTTTTTTTTTTTTTCTCATTTGGAGGAGCAAGGTCTCAGACCAGCAAATATTTATGTAACCAAAGGCACTCTACCACTAAGCTTGGTGTCCTTGGAAAGGCTTTTATTTGCGACCAGCCAGCAAGCAACATAATAATTTCAAGGACAGCAAAGCAGCTCTTTTTCATCAAACTAAAGCAGAACGTGGTCGTTTTACATTCCATAATATTCTGGAACATTTTTCAAACTTTTCTAGGACAGAATGCTGATTTATATAACATTAAGGCTTTTTAGGATTTTTAGCTACATTGCTCTCCTCAAGAAACTTTTCCCTGTTTTCCAATATCTGCATGTCAGCCTCTTGGGAGCCTCTAGTTTATGGTGGTCTTTTGTTTGATTGCAACACGTTTTTATTCTACAATTGCCCAAAAAAACTAAACAACAAAATAAATTTTAAAAAAAATTACATTAAATATCTACGAGTAGTTGTTGTGTTATTCAGAGTTAAGGTTGGCCAAACTCAAACTGCCGTCTAGCTGCTCCACAATAGGTTTCTGCACCAGATCAGTCTATGTGGTTTAGATATTCATTAAAGGACCTATATCATGCTAACTATTTCCATATATATGATAATATCTTTGGCACATTTTTTTTTTTTTTATGAAATATGACTCGTTTTCAAAGGTTACATTTTTCTACCCGGAAGTACAACGACTCGATATCTGAGGCACCGCCTTTCACTCCTTGTGGGCGCCGGCCATTTCATGGGGTCAACGTAGAGCTGGCCTCGGCAACGAGCCGTTGTTGCTTCTGCAGATTAGGTGCAAGAGGAACCACTTGTTTTCAGAGTTGATGCTAAAATCAAAGCATTTTGCCGATCACTGCTAGCGGAACAGAGAAAGTGTGTGTTAGCTTGGGGGCGGTGCTGGAAGCGCCTGGAAGGGGCTGTTCCCTCACAGTCATATGTATGAATGTGGACCCATTTGTTTTGTGGATGGGGAGAGGCTGGTGCTTAGAGCGCAGAGTTTTAGAAGAATAATCAGAAATGTGTGAATTGAACAAAATACTGCTTTGGGGTTGTTTTTTTGAGTTGAATTAACATTCTAATACACTTAAAAGCTAAAAAAAAGTTGATTTTGCATGCTTTAATGCATTCCTATTCTATCACTTGGAACCTCAAATATATAAAGGCTCTGTTCAATTTAGACTATTTGTAATGCTCAACAACTGAACAGAAGTGGGTGTCAACAGTATCGCCAGCATTTCTTGATGTCTTTAAAAGACAGATTGTATTGATCAGTTTCCAAAGATCTCTTGAACTTTAATTTTGTATCTCATCTCATTCATCTCGACTCAACATTTTCATGCAGTGCACCTTCATTATGGGAAGTTGACAAACCTGTAATAAATAGTATTCCAGTCCCATCACGGTCCTGCTGATATATACTGTATGAAGGAAATAAATCTTTGGGCTAGTGTGTGCAGCTATGACTGTTATCCCATTATTCCCCATCTAATGATCTACTAGAACCACTATGGGTGATGTAAAGCCATACATCAAAGTGGTAATAAAACAAAGCGCTTCACAAGTCTTTTAATTTCAAAGTGCAAACCTGCATTTGGAAAGAGGAAGCTGTGGCCCCACACATATTCTCACCCTTTATTTTAAGGCAGCCATTTATTAGTTTTGTACGTATCGATATGGAAACTCAGCATGAAAAGAATAGTTAGTATTCAGGGAAGGGCACTTGGACAAATAGGCTGTTTTTTATCCCCTACACCACAGGCCACACTATTGCTCCTACTCCAATTAATTTCTACACCCCATTCATATTACTCTTCGGTGTAAGTGCAACGTTTTCTAATTGTATTCATCACCGAATGCCTCACTTAAGTTCCCTTAGTATATTTATTATCACCCTAACTGGGTCTAAATTATTAAACCCTAATGATGTGGGCTCTGAAAATATGTTGTCCTTTATTTTCACCATAGAGAATCAATGTTATACATTAGCAGTATAAATTAAGTAATACTTTACCTAGGCATGTTGCCGCCTTCAGTTTTCCTTTTTACCAAAACATATAGTCACAGTTCCAATAGCTTGAGGGTGCCTCTGGGGAGGGGATGATATAGTTCATTTTAATGAAACAGCTAGGAGCTGCTAATGGTTTAACTGATACATTTGTGCAGGAGCAGCAGAGGAAAAAAAAAAAAAGAAGATGTGAGAGATCTGGCAAAAACATAATAAGATAATTCACACTCCTGTGGGGATATGATGTCATTGAAATCAGAGTGTATGGTCAGGCTGCCGGGATGTCTCAAGTATTAGCGAAGTCTGCGCCTTCTGGTTTGATATATGTGGGTTAGTTATAGAAATGGGGAATATGTGGTTAAGTCCATCACTAGAAGAATAATTACAGAAGCTCCAGTAGATTCTCTGCTAGTTTGTAATAAAATTGGCTGTAAATCAACTTTAGATCACTTTATGGAGAGAAGCATAATAGTCTGACATAACTTTTCTTAATTTTTTTCAGAGTGCTAAAAGAATTCTCATAAATTCAATAAAGTCAAAAAATGTAATGTTTTCTCTCACTGTAATTATTTGAAAGTGACAAACTTCAAAGTTCTACTCCAATGAAAAGGGTGTTTTCAGCGTGTTCTTATAGCATTTTTCTCATGATGGAGGACAAATATAAAGACAATTAAGCTTAAAGCTGCATTTCTGAGTATTTTTGCATTCAAATCGTGGTGAATTAGGAACCGACAAAAAAAAAAAAAGAAAAGCTTGTAGTAGTTACGTTAATCTGCAGTCAGCAGGTCAGAAGCTTCCTGCTTCGCTCCATTCTGATACATCCACTTGTAGTCAAATGGATCCATGTAGATCTGTGATTTCCTCATCTGAGCTGGCATTTGGCTCCAAACTGTACTAGATAGCACCAATATTTCTCGCCATCTTTGTAGCACCGCTAATGTTAGTTTGGGGATGTGAGGGGCTATAAGTTAGTGGGTTATGCACTTCCGTCATTCCTTTGTATACAAACAAAGGAATGACGGGAAATGAAGGAAGGCTTACTTCTGTGCCGACAGTCCTGCCAACAACTCGGAGGAAAACTTCTGATGAACTACTGCCCCTCTGCAGAAACTATGTCCTAGAAAATGACACAGGCTTTTTGATTTTGGCTAAAAATAGCATAAAGAAAAAAAAAAAAACACTGGGAACGCTATTACAATAGATCAAAAGAATATTAGAGTGGGGCCTTAAGAAAAATAGAGTCTTTTTGACCCATTTTTATTGTTATCATTTCAACTAATCTGAATGGATTTCTCAAATACATTTCCTGCGCAAGGGAAGTAGCTTCCAGATTAATGGAGATTAGGTGGCATTGTCTTGTTACAAGAGCATCATCTATAACACCTTCCCTCAGAGTGACTTCAATCCCCTTAAGAAGCTAAATGCTACTGTGAGAGGGCATTTAGAGGTAAAACATGTAGGGCTGGTACAAAAGTAAAGCCTGTGACTGATGGCACGAAGGTTGAGGAAATACAGAAGAGGGTGCACCAGATGGAGGTAGCCTTGATTTTTGCCAAGCAGAGAAAGGACTAAGCTGCTCCTGCCTTCTGTGTCCAACAACCAGGATAAATCCCCACTGATCGCTAATTGTGTGATTCTTCTTGTCTACATCAACTTCACCCGGACAGCTTATTTCAGCTTGTTATCGGGAAAACATTTATCCACTTGAAATTATTACTGTGCTGGGGCCTCTGGTGAAACACAAACAGTAGTGAATCTTTTAGAGTTATGGTGAGGCCTCTCCTCATTAGATGGCCAATCGACTGGCGGAGCGGAGGACCCAATCCTGGCTCTTTATTGAGTGTTGAGGAGACACAGACTGACATTTACATCTCTTGCTTCTTCATGACTGGCTAGAGAGAAAATGGCTGCCATAGATCCTGGCTCTGAGGAGCGGCACGGAAGGTCAGGGAGTGATACGCATCTTCATCTTTAAGCCATGCTTCACGGACAAGATTGCACATTTGCTTCGCAAAGGAAGATGGGAGGGAGGCAGAGAACGGAATACAGCAGGTGCTTGGAAAGAGACACATTATTCTTCTTTTAATAAGTTCATCACTTTTTTTTTGTTGTTGCACAAACTCTGCTCTTCCTGGGTGACAGGATTCCTAAACAACAAATTCAAATGATGTAAACAAGCCACGGCGACCGATCTCACAAGAAAAACAAAGGAAAGTGTATCGAACGCCCAAGCCGCAAATGTCCCACACTTCTGAGGTGCTCTTTTTATTCAGTGGCAATTACAATCCACACCTGGCAACACAGAAGATATCCCAGTGCCTAACAATGTCGCAGAGGAACTCTGTTCCAAACTACCTTCCCAAATTGGCTCTGTAGCTTCCACCCAATTAGGACTGAAATATGGTAACTGCATCAGCCATTAAAGAGCTGTAGAGACTGTGTGGGGAGAACTCTTGAAGGTTAGAAGTAGGTATGCTTCAGCAGTGATATGCTGGGCGGACTTGTGCTTACACAGCAGAAAAGAGCACCATGACAAAGGGACAGCCGAAAGAAGAAAGCAGCAGAGGAGGGCTGGAAAGTAAACACAACACGCTTGATGTTCCGCTGATAGACAAAGAAGGGAGGAACAAACAGAAGAATGGAATTTCACAAGTCGAAATAATTCATGCACCATAAACCTTCATGTTCTTTATTATCACAATGTAGCGAAACTTGCCGTAAATACCGACACAATCTGCAAATACAAGGATCCGTAATATTTATAACGGGTTTACTAAAATTGTATCAGAACTGTAATGTACTCAGGTGTTCTAAGAGATTTTTTTTCCTATGGGTATAAACAACCAAAGATATAAGATAATTATTGATCATGAAAACGAATTGCAAATCTTATTTATTTGCTCATCAATGCATCTTTTATCCAACCTGCAAAGAAGAACAAACTACTATTCCATTTTTCTTTTTCCTGTTTGGCTGGCTGTGGCCTACATGTGCTCCAGACTCCACAGTAACTAATGTTCTCTATGCCAGCAAAGGATCCTGATTTGATATAAGCATTCCAACCTGTCTGCCATGAGATATGGCATCTGTCATTCCTCGCTACGATTGATTACCCATTGCCCTTAAATGCAGAGCTCGCAATGCATGCCAAGGACACTCGCCTGCCTGGTCAAGTAATGACAATCATCTCTTAGGAATAATGGCCCAAACGCTGCTTTTGAAAAGATACCGGACTGCATCCAATAATGAATTCCCGGTCGATGACACCTTGATAGATTCCTATATTTTAGGTGGGACACTGTGGCTACAGTTTAATTGACAAGGAATGAATTCAGCAGGTTGGGAAGGAAATGCAGAGACAATATAGTAGTAGGGAGGAAGTACGAGGGGGACTAAATTCTGTGTGATCAGCAAGGTTTCAAACAATCATTGGGGAAGTGAGGTCTCACCATATCTATAAGTCATCATGTTTTATAGGCCATTAGGATCTCTGGAGAAGGATTCCGTGGAGACGGTGGCTTTTTGTTGAAATTAAAATGTCAAAGAAGAAGAAATAGAACAAAACAGGGAATCTGCAATTAATTACCTGGCCATAAAAATTCAATAATCGAGAAGCAATGCTGTTTAATGCACGGTTATACTCTTGATCATGGCAAACTGGAATTGGATGCATTCATACCCTCAGAATGTGTCTCTAATCTAAAAGTGGGTTTGAAAAAGGGATCAGAGGATGCATATACTGAAGTTTTCTATCCCATAAGGTTTAATATAAACAAACCTTTTAAGGAACTCAAATTCATTTATAGAAATCAAAACATGAATGACAAATGCATGCAACACAGATTTTGCAGAAACTACTACTGTCCTGTAGGAACCTAACCCCCGTAAAACCTAAGTGTTAAAACTTTAAGATAAAGTATGTTTTTTGAGCAAACTGTGAGTCTTTTTTTTTTTAATAAATGAATTTAAAATTCCTGTGACTAATTTCCAGAAAAATGATGAAAGTGATCCTTACTCTGTTGATCAGACCATAAGTTAAAATCCTTGAATTAAAAATAACAAAAAGACAAACAAACAAACAAAACAACAGTCCACCCTATAATTCAGTTCGCCTTTATGGTGAATTCTGGTTGTATTTACCAACCTTAAATTGATCTTTTGTGGTAAACAGCTCTCAAAAATCTATCCAAATGTTTTAGTAAACTACAAAGCCAAACTGCTTGATGGATAGCTGGAGGATTATGGGTAGGCTCCCGTAGTCAGGAGCCTGGAGGAGTGGTGTAAAAGGGCCACATGTTGCTCTGGAACCTTAGACTGCAGGCCCCTGGACTTTGTCTTAACTCTGCATTATTTTCTGCACTATTACTGTTTTGGCTAAATAAGATCTATTTTACAAAAAACAAGCAAAAAAAAAAAAAAAAAAGACTTCCTTGCATTTCTGACCTAATGGGAGAGCACTGGGACTTTATCTTATGCTATAATTTTAGTAAATGGCTTAACCATGCAAAAACCACAAAAAAGTAGGAAAAGAAGTATAAATATTTACTTGTATGCATGATAAATACCTGTACATGTTTAAATACTTTAAAATATTTTATTATATGTCTATATTTCATTCATTATCTCTTTTTTTATATTGCAATTCAATAATATAAAGTTAGATTTTGGTGGCCAAAGCATACTTCCATATCTGACTCTGGAATATTATATGTCATGACTATAAACAAAAGTTTTAATATAGTGTAAGACCACAGACTTCAATCTGCAAATCTTTCAGATTTTATAGTGACAAGTGCAAACCTTTGTTTTATGTAAATATAAAATTATATAATTTTCTAATTTTTTGTTTCTTTTTCGAAACCTAGTAATGCATTGAGGAAAAAGATGAGGGTGATTCAACTCTGTTTCTACTTTAAGGGGTGGCCTGAAGGAGATGAGGAGTGGGTTTTAATTTAAGCAATGCAGCGGTGCTATATTTCATCCTCTGCTGTTGTCCCATATTATCTTGGTAAACATCCCAGGTACTAATATGATATATCTTCCAGCAGGCAGCGCTTCATCCTGCTCTCTGCATGATTGATGAATGATGAAGGGATAAAACAGTGACAATGATTTATGATGCCCTGGCGCACAGAATATGTATGATTATCAGGTTTATGGTGGAATCCGCTCCATTTGAATGATAGGTACAAGTAGAGAAATGAGCTTAATGACTCAATTTCTTTCAAAAATTCAACGAAGGATGTGTTGTTTTGCTTTTTTTTTTAAGGATTTATTTTGGGCTACAACAGAAATGTATTTTAAAATATAAATCAAGAAATTCAAATCATGCATTGAATTTAACAGAACAGTTCAATATCATACATATAGATTTGGAGGGGTCAGTGATGTCAAAAAATGAGACAACTTTTCTGTGACAAAACAAAGATACTTTGTATATCAGCAGACAGTGTTAAAATGCACCCAGTTTGTATTCAATCCCACTTTATCTGCCTCTAAAAAGGTGCATCAGTGACTGTCAAAGTGAGAAGCTGTAGTCTATCTTTGGCTGCACAGCAGCTCTGTCTAAAGTCTGATTTACTTTAACACCCAATGGCATTTCGGAGTGCCTCAAACAGTCTGCCCCCAAATGATCAATAGGACGTCTTCATAAATTCCAAATCCTATGCACTTTATTGATCCCTTCAGAGCACATGCTGCTTCTCTGCATATGTAATTGTCTTAGTCTACACACGTGCTCAAGTAACACCCATATTTTATCCACTGGAGGAATTATCATATTCCCACTCCTTTGTCTTTGCATTTTGAGAATTACTGCTTGTCAGTGTGACTTAAATGACACTCCTGAGAGAGCTTCAATTTCTATTCACCTCAATTTATATTTACACTGGGTCATAAATAACACTAATGCGCGTTGGCAGTTTGGTCAGAGCGATTGTTTATTTGTTTTCTAGTGATCTTACTCGACAGCCCTGCTAATGACACCCACATGTTTAGACAGAGGATTTTTGTGTCTCTTTGAAAATATTTGAGAACTTGTCTTTTGCACTCCCTGTATTCAGTTACATGGAGTCAGTTTTATTTTCATAATAATACTTACCAGTTGCTTTAACTGTTACATTTAGATGGAACTATTTCTTTATGCTTGATCATATGTGGCGGATTAATTTCTTCATTTATAAAGTACTCTTCCTCATAGAAATGTAAAAAAAGAACGCAACATCAAGATACAGCATAGGCAGGAGTTAATAGAACTTTCTAAAAACCTCTGCAAGATGCCGGCCCAAAAATTATGTTAGAATATAATGGATATGCTCCGATAGTGGAAGAATACTGCACGTAATATTAATGGAGAGAAAGAACAGATTTAAAGAAGAGGAAGGAACAGGGGCAGACCACAGAGAAAGAGGAAACTAATTGAAATCAGTGAAGAGGCCTCTTGAAACAAATTATATATATATATAACACTTTTAAGCACTTAATAGAAACTTTTCACACTTGGTTCGCTCAAAGTGAACCAGAGTTTGTTTACTTCTCAATAGTCTGAGTCTAATTTTCAGTCTGAATACAAACAAGCGGACCCTTGTCTCGGACCAGGAACAGCTCTTGGATCCATCTTTTGAGGTGGTCTCGGTTTCCAATCGGACTGAGCTTCAGTTCCCTCTGGGTTTTTCTCGGTCTGAATAGGCTCCATGCTAGGAGCAGAACAACTGGACCAAACGGTCACTGTAGCCAGGCATTACGGGACAAAAACAGAGCAGGAAGGAAGCAACCGATGAACCAAGGACAGACGTGGAGCAACAATGAGACCCAGCAACTCACTAAAATGTGGTTAAATGAATGCAGACTCATCAAAACAACATTTAACGTGATACACATTGCTTCTCACAGTGTTTTCCTACAATAAATACGATGAAATCAAAAACTTTGTCAAGGATCCCTTTCGGGGCAAAGCATAAACCACTTTTAAGCTTTTAGCTGCTAATTACAAGTATCTTGTTCATGTGACAGTAGTGCTTGTCCAAGAAGGGCTTTTTTGACCGAATAACAATGAGAGGATCTGTGATTTTATGCTCATAATTTAATCAGGAGCTCATGTGGTCTCAGGAAAGCTTGACGGCCCAGGCCTTCCAGTGCTTGTTAATGCAATTGTCATGGTCGGATGTTGCTTACACAAATCAGTCTGAATGGTCGGTGACAGATAGCAGAGCTCATAGATAGTTTGGAAAAAAAAAAAAAAAAACGGAAATACAGATCAGTTCTGCACATGGGTCAAGGCATGACTTACCATGTGGTTATCGTTTCTGCTAACAAATAAAGTCTGGAAGTATTAAAGTGAAAGTAACAATGTCGATTTTACAAAAAATTATTGGACGCCATGAGAAGCTGTTATTCCAAGGCTCAAAAATGTAAACAGCTGAGATAAATGTTATCTCTTTTTAAAATTTATCAAACAGCAGCAAAAGTTAGTAATTATAGTCAAACATTTATACAAGGAAAAAATATGAGGTGTTGACATTTTGATGGAAGCCATTTCCAAAATGGAGGCTCCTGAGGATTAAACAATGCCCTCTCCCGGCACTAACAGCCCCTCCCTCCCTTTGCTGCTTGTGTTTCACCTCTCTTTTTCACTGCTGACATATGGGTAATGTGTGACGGGGAGCTCCGGTAAAACCTTGCATACATGCCAAAATACATTTTACAAGTACAGCTCTAATCAGCCTGAAGCCAGAGGCTCATAAATTGGCTCAGTGTGTCTGGAGCTAGTGAGCAAACACAGCTTACACGCACTGCTGAGGGTTGGATATACTGCAGGCCTGGATCCTTGAGCACAACCAACTGTGAGTGCTACTCTGATTGTTTGAGGGTCAGTTCATTCCGGAAAGACTCTTATTCTGAAAAAATAACAATAATTAAGGAAATTGTTTTATCAGTTGTTTGCAAAACGCTGTGGATTTTAAGTCGCATCACGGGGTTTTAGAATAATGCTGAAATTCTTTAACTCATGTGGGAAATCTTAAAGTTCATACTGCCCTCTGCAACACGCATTCAAGCAGCTACCAATGAAAAATCAATGTAAACAAGCTCGTTTTGGTCTTCTGCGTTCAAACTCTCTCGTTCACGGATAGCTATGCATTTTTAAGACAGTTTTCGTGCTCTATGTACAAAACGTGCAGTCATTGAACACGCATTGAAAGTCAAACTGGGTTGAACTTTGACTATACAGGGCCTCTGGTTTGGTAGTGATGCATGTAGCATCCCCTTTTACAGGGAGCACACTTGTTCAACTGTACATGGTAGACATGCTCTGGTATTGGGTCGCAACAGTTCACTGTGAAATCCATGGGCTATAAGCACTAAACACGCATTCTTGAACATGACTCACATACCAGTGTGAATGTAGCTTCAAGTGTGTTTTATGCCTGTTTTTATTTATTCCCCCTTTCCATTCTTAAAATTGCTACAAAAAAGGGAGCATAATCTACTGCAGTCCCTCAAATCTGTGCAAAAAATATGTGTTCACTGTCTGGTTTACAGTCAGTGTGTAAGGTTAGAAGGGGCTCTTTTAGTATCAGTTATTTTAGTTGTGCAGCACAAACGCCAGCTTATGAATGTACAGTATGTCTTTGGTTTTTATTGCCCATTGCAAATTTAAAGTTTAAAGTGCCAAACACCTTTCTAAAAAAAATGTTACAATTTGGACAAAAGGAAAGTATGCATTACAGTTAGGAGTTTCTTTTGGTGTTTTTAAATCTTAGAAGTGATTTTAGCTCTCCTTTTTAAATAGGATAATGAGATTGCTAACTTATGACACCATTTTACAAAAACATACTTAAAACCTTGCATATCCAGGTCATTTTAAAAGTTCAGTTTCTACTCCGTTTTTCATTTTAAAACAGGAGGAAACATTTCTGAGGAAAGAAAACGGTTGCTAATGAGGTAACGAAGCATGCAACTGGATCCCTAGAGGTGCTCAGACAAGGATCTGAAGTTAAATAGAAACAGCTTATGTTAGAAGCAGCATTTATTTATTAATGTGTTGACATGTTTCATACATTTTTTGTGTAATTTACCTTTATAAATTTTAGTTGCAGGGAAATTCTAGTTGAAATGATACAAAAAATTTTTTGAAAATTTGTTTTAGAAGTGCCATTTGATGGCTGCAAAGTTTATGGCTTAAATTAAGAAGTTTGAAAAAAGTCTTATTTTCACACATCAAGAGTAAGAAGGAGCAAATTCACATTTATAAGTCCCAGAAAACTGAAAGAGGAGGGTAAATGGATTGCTTTCTGTCGAAGGATATCTGTACCTAAACGGCCTGCAGTTTATTACACAAAGTAGGTTTTGGTACTAAGAATGTAAAAAAACAACTTTTTATGGCATGTCTCTAAGAATCCTCACCTTTTACATTTTCACGTTTTTGCAAAACTGTCAAATATAACCCGTGCAGAGAAGAGCTTTTAACTGCTTTTAGAACACAGACTGTATCAATGAAAGTCCAGATTTGTTGCATTTTGTGCAAATTTGACTTTCTACATTAACACAACACACAGAAAGACACTACATTCTGCTTGGGAAGCCAATAAGCTGTGGCTTTGGCAGTGTTCTATCTTATTAACAGGACGTCTGTTGCACTTGACATTTATCATGGCTTCGGGGCCGTGAACTTCATGGAAACGCCATTGAAGCATTCAATGCCAAAGGCTTAGGTTCTCTTGTCTGTGCATCATCACAAGTCTTTTCACGCCAAGATAAAGATAAAGATAAAGCACTTCCACTGGATGCCAAGTGCAGGATTTGTCCAGGACAATGGAGCGAGAAGGAAACAGGAATGAAATAACCATGAAGAAGGGAAAACAGAGAAGTCGATGAGGTTCAGGGAGAAAGGTTCTTACATCAAAGGAATACCCAGAGGTCACTGCAGCCTGATTTTTCCCTCGTTAATTGTTCGGTGTCCTTACACAAGTATCACTAACCATTATCGTGGAGTGTTTGAAAAAAAATAAAGCTCACTAAATCTCAGGAGGGTCTAAAAACAATATCACATCAAAATCGAAGTCCCACCGACTTGTCTTCTGACTGAATAAGAGAAATCTGTCCTTCTCCCGTTGAACATGTAGCCCCACAGTGCTGTAGCTCTACCCCTTTGCTTACCACAATACATTTACCCTTGGAACAAAACCCTTAACGGGTCAGAATGCAAGAATAGAGACAGCACTTAGTAACTTCTACACTAGAATTGAAACTTTACCTCAGGTGCTCATATTGTATTCATAACATAAAAGTGGCAACAAACATTAACTGACAGGGATGTACTTGTGTTGTGGGAAGAAAAAAATATAAAGCAAATAAAAATAATATATAATATGACTACTTGCTGACTTGGCTGGTATCATTTTATTCAGCACAACCTCACCTATGTGGGGCAAATTTTATGTTGTCATTTTCCATAACGTAAACACACACTAGAAATAAAATTATACAAAAACTGAACATTTAGTTTGGAAAAAGGTGATTAATTTGCTGTGGAAACCCCAAAAATGTTCAACAAACTATTTTTTTGCATTATAGAATTACATTTTTAGGCGTAATTTCATAAAAACAACAAGACAAAGTGTTTTAACAAACTAATTTACATGTTCTTGGATGAAAATACAAGACAAAATTCCAGGCGAAATTCACAGATTTCTTTGAGCCACAAAGATTATGCATGTGCCTCTATGATGAGAACATAGAGGCACAGGCCTCACACCTTTATGCTGTGACCTTTCTTATGCTGTCTTAAAAGCAGTGTATGCCTGTGTGGCTTCAGCTTCAAGGCAACCCAAAACATTTGAGTTTGTCTCCTGGGTGCATGGCAGTCCATCTGACATTTTTCCTGGATTTGTGTTTTTTTGCTGATTTTTTATTTCATTATTAATATTATTATTGTTGTTTTCATAAATATTCCTTGTAATGTCAGTGGAAAAGAATAAAAGAAAGTAGAAGGAGTAGGCTATAGTTTGATCCAGCTGGATTTCATGTGTTCTCGGCTGGAATCTGCTCACATGTGGAGGTGTGTCTGGCTGCTCCTCTGTATTCAAGTTTCTGCAATTTCAGACACCGCTGTTGCTAGTTGTTCTGGGAAATTTATGTCGTCCCCCATCCCAAAATATAATAATGATCGGATTCCTCATTATTGGATTTGTCATAGCAGACAGCTCTGTTCTGTCCCCCATAGCAGGTTCGACATTTCGCACCCAGCTTCCTCCAATAGGTGGTGAACAGAAAAGAGGAAGAAGAAGCCCCTCCCTGCTTGTCCAGTGTGAAAACCATGGGCTGAATGTGCATTTAGCACATTTTTAGACACTCGTCACATACCCCGTGTGTCCATAGCTTAAGAGAGCTAAAAAATTTGGCAAAAATTCAATGGCAGTCGTCTACATTGACGGTTTTCAATTTGCTCCATTAGTTGTAAAGTCAAGGAAAGAAAAAAATGAGAAAACTGAACAGCTTAATTTCTTGTGAAGGAGTTTGACAGTAGTCAAGTAATAAGGCAGCGAACAATAAATCAGCTGCAGATGAACATGTAAAAGTTGAAAGGATTGAAGCATCTGAAGGACAAAGGGATGAAAGTTTGAGACACAAATGTTCGACCCAAGAGAAGACTGAGATCATAATCTTTACCTTTTTGTAAACTATACAGAAATCTTCTTAAAGTCCATTTCTGTTTATATAGCGACACTTATGATGTTGACAGCAATCACCTTCCCACATCACGGTTACCGTAAAGGTCAGCATAAGTGTGAGGTGTGTGTGAAGTTGATTCTTTTGCCACAGTCTGATGAGGCCTCAGGCAGTCTGACTGATCAGGCCTGAACAGCATCAAAGGGTCATTATTTCAATTAGAGAGGCTTCTTTACTGACGGTCTCTGAGGACAGAGCTGTATCTAGGTAGACAAGGCAGAGAACAGGTTTGACTTACTGCGCTCTGTGGAATGATTTTGTTTTTCTTGTCTTGTGGTGAAAGCAATTACGGCATATCCTGGGTGAATTCATTAATTACAAAGCTGACTGTGTACAAAAAGGTAAATGAATTAATTACATTCCCTGCATATTTGTTAAGTAGTCAACAGGATGGGTGTTATGAGCAAAGCCAGGTCTCTGTGTGGTGCCCAAAGACTGCGCACGAGGAGGTCTGAATATATTTACTCGTGTCTCAGTTGGTATTTTGTATTTTGTGTAGCTTCCTCGCTTGGTATGAAGAACTTACTTCAATTGCAAAAGCTGCAGACTTACTCTCATAGATGGGGCATCCCAGGCATGCTTGGGGTGCTTAGGCAGCAGTCACAAGGCTGCCAACTTGCCAACTTTTTTGTTGCCATTTAGCAACTTTTTGACAAGCAAACATTTTCCAGCAAATGTTGTTGGTGTTGCTGGAGACTTTGGCCAATCTAAAGTGGGTTTTAGTCTCACTCATCTTGAGTAACAGATGTGTGTGTGGTGGTGGTGGGTGGATGTTGCAATATGCTCCTCCCACATCATTACATGGACTATTACAGCTCAAAACTTGACCAGTAATTGTTCATGTTGCATAGAGTAGTTTTCTTGATGCGTCATATCAGAACTTTTGAAGAAAATAACTCAGTTTTTGTAAATATTAACTTTAATGCCTACATGAAAAACAAAGATTTGAAGTTCACTTCATACTGAACTTAATAGCAAACACCAATTAGGCAACCAATTCATCCCAAATTCAAAAGAAGTCATGCATTTTTGCCATGCAGTGGTGACTGGAGTGTTTAACTAACAAAAACTGGTCATGATGGCCTACCACAAGGTAAAAATAATAGGTTCTGAGAATTTTTGTAATTAAGGCCCATAGTTTGACGCAAAAAAAAAGAAAAAAATTACATGTTTAACAAAAATGTTGTAGTTTTCTACAGTAGATAACTTCAGGCTTAGTAAACGTTTTATTCATATTTACATAACCAAACAGAACGAAAAAATGTTAATTAACTTTACATGCACCTCATGTGATGGAATCTATATGCTGACAAACTAACACTGAATTGGACCTCCTTTAAAAAGACTGAATGTTAACAAACAGCAACAAGCAATGATTTTGAAATTACTTGAAAAGGTAATAACCACCTCATTCCTGAAAACGTAGTTTTTGATGATAAATTTGCCTGATAGAGAAACATCAATAGCACTAAAATGATCCATCATTTGATCTGGATCTTTATCAAACGGATGTGGTTTCAAGATGTCATAGACCCCTGCGTTGAAAAGCGTATTTTTAAGGGTAGCTGTGCTTTAAAAAAAAAGTAGAAAAAGAATTTCTTTTTTCCACTTGGCTGAATTCTTGCTGAAGAAGCAGGGCTGGACTCAAGATAAATTGAGCTGTAACTGAGGTTTTGTCACTGCACAAAGAAGCTGTTTATAGTGCAGAGGCCTCTGATAAACCATTTTTCTGGCCAAACAAGGTAAATGAAGCACAATTGGAAGCCCATTACAAAATTGAAAAACGGGTGCCTTTTGTTTTAACTGTGTTAGAATTGAACTAAGGGCGCCTCTCCTACTCTGTAAACCTGCATTAAACTGCAGGACTCAATAATTATAATGTTCAGGATCCTTCTGAGGGGCGAAGAAAATCAATGGACTAAGGACAAAGAACCTATAGCTATCACTTAATTCTCTTATCACTGTGATTTAGGGGAAGAGGAGGATGTTAAATAACTGTAAATCTTTAGCAATGACTTTGAGGGTGCTTTATGGCACTTCTTACAGCGTCTCTCAGACAGAATGTCCATACCTTCTGCAGACCACACAATTTATAGCTTTATTACCCTTTGTCTTAAAGAGCAGGGAGACATAGCAGGGAGGAAGGAGATAACAGTCCTGCACAGGGGCAGCTGGGTGAAAAAAGTCAGATGCCATCATCGACGGAGACGTATCTCTGACAGGTTCACAGCTGTGATGTTGGGGGGGGCTGAAGAGAAGAAAGAGTGGAAACCGCTCCCCACCTTTCTTAACGGCCCACATATGCATTGTTAACATAGATATATCACCAAACTACAGCTCATGAAAATGCTCGAAGAAGAAAAACTCAATTTGGAACTTATCCTCTGATGATAAGATTAATATGGCTGCTTGGTTGCTTCTGCCGCCTCCCCAGAGGTCACAGGGAGGGCTGAGAAAAGGGAGGGCTGAGGCATGAGGGGGCAAGCAGAAGGGGAGATTTTCTCCACAGAGTCATGAGTTCCTTTGGTCTGGGCAGATGCTTCCTCATATTTTCTTGGAGCACTGACAAGTGGCTTATTGTTTCCCTTGATAAGGGTACAGTGTTCTTGGTAATGGGAATTAGAGGGAGGCGTAAGGCACTGAGACGCAGGGTGTGACTGAATCAAAAGATAATGGGAGATCTCTCGTGGATGCAAAAGGCTGGAATATTATCAGCTGTGTTTAAAGGAGCAAGGCCTTTTATTTGTCTTCAAGCTACACTCATGGGTAGAGTAAAAGCTCAAAATAACAGTTACACTCTGCTTGAACTTTGTGAAGGGAGTTTAACAGTGTCACCAGACAAATGCCCTGGACGGTTTGCTCTAAACTTTGTCAACACATGATGACTGAAGACTTTAGTGGCTTCATAAATAACACATTTAAAATAAATACAGCAAAAAGCTTTCATTTTTTTTTATTGATTTCATTCTTAAATAAGAAGAATTCAACTTTTTGCTGCTAAAATCATCCACAATCTCAAGTTGGTCAAAGATTTAAAAAGTTACATTCTTTTTTCCATTTAATATATAAAGTTAAACCCAATTTCTCATGTTATTAGAATATATACATAACATAAAATGTTTTCATGTCTGTAACAGTGCATCGTAAAAATCCAAATTATATTTTAAATGTGATAAAGCAAAATTCTTCAATTTCTTCATGGTCAACTCCAATGAAAATGGCATTTTTGGTGTTTTTAACATGTTTTTGTAGCATTTTCTGATGATAGAGGACAAATATAAAGAAAAGAAAACTTAAGTATTTCTTTATTGAAATTGTTGTGAATCAGGAGCACACAAAAATTTGCGGATTGAAAAAGATTGTATTTGTTGCTTAGAAAATATGCTAAGCCGGCCACAGGATCCCTGCTCCGCTCCATTCGGATGCATTTACTTGTAGACGACTAGATCCACATACATCTTCCTTTTCCGCGTCCTAGCCGCTCTACAGAAACTATGTCTAGAAAAAAGATAGCTTTGTGTTTTTAATTTTGGGTAAAAGCGGCATAATCATAAATTTAAAAAAAAAGGGAACACTTTCAGCATAGGTCAAAAGGTGATTGGAGTGGGACTTTAAAATATGACTTTGTCTTAATTTCAAATTGCATTCACTTCTCCCCAATGGTGGGCTAAAGAGATCCAATTTTCAATCCAGAAATCCAATTTTCTTGGTCACTGTACTTGACTCAGGCCAGATGAACTAGCCTTCATCTCAGATTAGCCTCCAGTCTACGTAGTTGACCACCACATGGGTTGATGTAAACAAAAATCTTGGGCTTCACTTGTCATTCAATTCAACTCTTTTGGAAAATTTGCTCTTGTAACTCATGCTCCAAAGGTTTAGCTCCTTCTTTTAGGCATCTGTGTCAAAACTATACTTCTGAAATGTTCTTCTTGTGAGTTAGGTGCATTCCAGCGAGGTTCTTGTATTCCTAGTCACTCTTTACAGCCTGGTAGATGATGGATGTATGCCATGATGGGGGAAAATAGCAGCCCTGAGGATAAGTATTGGAATATTTGGTGCTTCATGTAGGATTATTTCAGTTTTATCACTGTCATTGACGCTTTAAATATGTTTTTTTGTTGAGCAATAAATTACAAAAATCGTAATGGTCTATGAAGCACACCTATCACAATCCCAAATCCCACTTACTGTTCCTCAATCAATGCCAAAGTCAAAGGATTTACTGCAAGCAACATCCAGCCGTTGCTCTGACATGAAATAAGAAGTACCCACAAGATCACACTGAAAAACACACAGGGAGTCCAAAAAAACCCATGGTCTTCTCAGGTGATGAACCCAAACGTCTAATGGCTCACACTTCAAAACAAAAACAAGACTTGGAAGATATTGCAAAGAATATAGATTTTCTGTACTTTGTATTCCATGTTCCAGTGTTGGGAGTTTTCCATGAAAAAAGAAACTTTCGAAAGTTTTCACCTGCAAAAAAATGCAGATCCAAGAAGGAGAGGGAGGAAGAAGTGGAATCCATCCCCTTGGAGAATGATTTGTGGTGTATTAAGTATATTGAATCCTTAACCATCCAACATGGTCAGTGATCAGAGCAGCAGAGAGGGTGTTCTCCTTCTGACAGCTCCCGTCCTCCCTTGGGCCCTGGAATACATTAACCACTAGGGTCCACAGGGGCACTGGGAATAATTACTCATTCCTGCCATGTGACATCCTCTATAAATTAAACTCCCCCTATAAGTTTTAAAGGCAAATGCATATTGTGGCCATCACTTGAAGGCAGGCCTGTCCGTGCTCGTGCATAATTTCTTGTAAGAATTTGTTACCACAACTTGGTAACTGGACCCAGCAGCTGACTACAGATGAGTGAGCAATGTGCCAATGAAGTTGGAGGGAATGGAGCAAGAGTGCGGAGGAAAATGCATTAAAGGCTTTGTGCATGTGCCTTCATCATTAATAAATCCTACTCCATTAAGCTTTAATCTAATTATAAATCACGCCTTCATCTGCCATGAATCATCTCCACGCTACAAACGCTAACTTGGGGGAAAGAATTCAGACACATTATTGAGACTTTAATATTTTTATTTCTTTGAGAAAAGTAAAGGAAAGTTATTGGTCAAACACAAAATGATTGTGTAAGCCCCTGTAATTAATGGTTTTAAAGAAAACGTAATTACCATTTAATAATTGACAAATTAAGCCTGGGGAGCTTTACATTTTTGGCGACCGACATGATCCATGAAAATTGGTTTTTCCAACAGTTGTGTGTCTTAAAGAGGTAACTTCTGTCTCGGAGAGGACACACATAAAACCTAAGCAAATATCCTCAGCAGCCAGCTGCAACAGGGTGTCAACAAATCATCAGAACATCTGGCAGATAAATCCAAAAAAATAGACTTGCTGATAATTTTTTTTTTTTTAATAACTGCATTTCCACTAAGCGAGTACTGCAGTGACAGCCCAAAGTTAAGTTGCACTGAGGAATATCACACCTCCAGTCGAAAACTAATTATGTGTCAAGCTAAGCCTAAAGTGAAATTGTTGTCAATTTGTTAGCGCGTTTATTTAGAAATGTGTTAAAAAAATCAAATGCTTTATTATTATTTATTTTTTGCTTTTAACCCTGACAGTGGTAAACAACAGTCAGAGGAGAGCAACATTTGCACAGACGTGTGCCAGGTTTCACAGTTAAAAGGAAAACCCCTCATATTTGTACTGTGTCCAATTACAATCTTGACAGTCCCTGTCTTTTTGCACTCCCCTGAGATAATGTTCTGTCATAAAAGAAAAAGACCACCATCTTCAAGTTTGGGGAAACTTTATATTTTTGTCTGAGGTCTTTTTTTTTAGCACATGCATTTAGCACAGGCAGCAGCAACCATGATTAATAAGTCAGATTTGTAACGTGATTTGTCAAATTCCTTACCAAGGCCTTTGAGTCAAAAGCAGCAAAGATCATAAGACACATTAACCAGCGCTCTGTGACCACGTGAAAGCACATCTGAGTTTTCAGCTGCTGCCATTTATTTTCATAATGACAGTAAATGCAGTTGAAAGCACTGGGTTCTGTGAATGGCGTTAAGATATCTCCTTTCAGTTTTGATTAGGTGACTTGAAGAAGATGAAGAGAAATCTGCTAGATGAGAGTAAGTGTGTCAGGAGATAATGGCTATAAAGGTGCAACGCGGCAAAGAGGCGCTGGTTCAAACTGCAGCTGATGAAACAAAGCGACGACCTGAGAAATCCAGGTGTGTGCACGTTTTACTTGTGTGTCTGTAAAGTGTTTGTTTAAGCCCTACTCACGGATGAATACAGTGGATGCTTGTTTTAGAGCATAAATGCGCACATGCATGTGCATATCTGCCTGGAAAAGATCTTAGCTTCTTTGTGTTTCCTGTCAGGATTTCAGTCTTGGTGACAGCATTTCACATTAATGTGACAGGTCTCGGAAAATAAAGCTAAGAGGGTTAAGTACCTGCACCGAATACTTTGTCTTAGCCTGTTTAGCCAAATTGAGGTCACAAATAGATGTCTGTCTCATTGCACCAATAACCTGCTTTTTACCTCATGAACGTTCTTTCAAGTATTCCCTTTTTTATTCATCATCGGGTTGAAGTTTACTTTCAGAATTATAGAAACTCATGCGAGGGACCGTGTTGATCACCTGGAGATTCAAAATTTGAGCTTTGAAAGTGCTAAAATCTCAAAATATCTTTTAAAACTTTAAAAATGTTCTCTTCACCCTGACCAAAACAAAACACGATGACAGGTGCCAGTTTACGATATTGCTCTCTTTATCTCTGTCTCTCCTCAATTTCCCCCGACAGAGAGAAGAAAGACAGACAGAGAGGAGGGGAGAATAGAGGGGAAGCAGGAGCGCAGGGGACCTGAAGTGTGTTTAGGAGGAAGATGGCTGTCAGTAGCTGTCAATCGTTGGCTTTTTGATGCAATCGTCTAGGCACAGGCCTGTCTGTCTCACAGTGCAACAGCTATCAAAGACTCACTCACAGCAGAGACAGGCGCTGAGATGGAAACACGAAGACATCCTCACATTCTCCCATTTACACCTGCGATAGAAACTTTGTGAAATCTGGGTCTAAGAAATATGACAGATCCCATCATCCTCACCTGGCCTTGAAACAACAAACAAGTTGAATTGTTGATGTCGTGATAAATGGTTAGAAAAGTAGTTTGACTCAGATTGAATTATTATTTACTGCATGGAGAAATCAGAATTTTTGATATGAGGCTCCAAAAAACTTGTCACGTAATTCTGTATCACCAAAATATAAAGTTTCAAAAGTACTTATGTAAAATGATCCAAATTAAGTAAATATTAACTATTTTATACCACAGTCTGAATACTCGATTCTGATTGGCTGCAGAGTGTCCATTAAAAAGTAGTCATGGACAGCATTAAGAAAATATGTTTTCATATTCAATGTTTTTAATTTATTTATTCAAAGTCTTTAAGTTTGTTAGTTTATATCATATTATCATACCAAATCATAGTTCGTAGGAACACTGATTGTTTTTTATGTTTTCTTTTCTTTTTCCCAACAAACTGCCATTACTTGAACAGCATTTGTCATGGAATCATGATTTTTTTTTCAGCAAAATGTAGGAAAAGGGCTCTGGATTTGAAAAATGTGGCCCTCAAACCTGTGGGGGAAACACATTTGCCCCTAAAGCCCCAAGTCTGACACAAAGTTCACTCAGTTACCCCATTTTCCCACCTATAATAAATCCCTGGGGCTGCACGGTGGTGCAGTGGTTGGCGTTCCTGCCTCACAGCAAGAAGGTTCCCGGTTCAAGTCCTGGCTGGAGGACCTTTCTGTGTGGAGTTTGCATGTTCTCCCCGTGCATGTGTGGGTTTTCTCCGGGTACTCCGGCTTCCTCCCACCGTCCAAAAACATGCTTCATAGGTTAATTGGTTACTCTAAATTGTCCCTAGGTGTGAATGTGAGTGTGCATGGGTGTGTGATTGTGGCCCCTGCGACGGACTGGCGACCAGTCCAGGGGTGTACCCTGCCTTCGCCCATGAGTAGCCAGGTTAGGCTCCGGCAACCCAGTGACCCCGAAAGGGATAAAGCGGATTGGAAAATAAATGAATGAATAAATCGCTGGTTTTAACACCAAATGTTTTTAACTTGCGGCTGTGAGAACATACTTGAACTTACAGGCATAAACCTTTCACACGTTGTAGCTGAAAGGTTAGTGAGTCGTACAAGATCTTAATTTTTTTTTATTAGTGAAAGAGTTTTTAAGAAATTAACATTTGTTTGGAAGTAGCACACATCGAAGCAGTGCCATTGGATAACATGGTATTTTAAGCTCAGAAAAAAAAAAATCTTACTTTTTGTGACCAAATTTAAATAAAAACTTTAATTGAGACTAATAAAATTTATTTGTGAGCTTTTCAAAACTGTAAGAATTCTTTTGATCTGAATTATTGTTTAGACAGCGTCAATTTGATCGGCACAAAGACTCTGCAGTGTATGGTGATGTAGAAGACATGCAGCTGCACTCACGCAGCAGACCTGGACTTTGAACCATGGCGATGGCACTCTGTCGCAGAGTGGTGGTGGGAGGACCCAAAACTCAGGAGGCCAGGCTTCTGACAGAAACAAGACATTTAAAAAATAAACTGAAACATGCCAAAACCATGGAGAACCATAAAGGAGGCAAAGCAGATGACTTGACAATGCTGAACAGAAAACCAGACACTTATATACACTGAGGTAGATTAACTAAATGAAGACAGCTGTGGATGATTAACCTAAACCTAGTGAGTCTGACAGAACGTGACAAAAGCATCACAAAACCTGAGCACAGAATCCTCACATTCACATACACACTGATACATGATTTAAGTAATTCCAGGGGACCTTTCAATGACACATGCATGTTTTTATTCATTGTTTGTTGTAAACCCATAACAGATCCACTTCATTACACATGTTCAGAATACATTCAGTTTGTATCAGTATTTTAAGTAGACAAGCCTTTATGTTAGCATCATGCTAGCTTTATGAGCTATGTTTATGGGTAAACCTTTGGGCTATCTTTTATAGTAAATTTCAAAGATGTTTTATTAGTGTTATGCTAGCTCATTTGGCATCTACTGAGGTTTTATAGGCTCATTTGGAATTTTTTAATGCAATTTTTTAGGTTTTTAAGGAATTCTTCAAATTCTTTGTGCACTTTTAAAACCTGTACAATACTGGTACCAAAAGTTCAGGACATTCATACTTGTACTTTTGGTTTTCATACCTATTATGCATTTTTTAATTTGACTAAATTTTTGTGATTTTTCCAAAAAAATCTTCAAATTCTTTGTGAACTTTCTAAATATTACACAAGTTTAGTATTAAAGCATTCAACATGTTCAGGACATTCATGTTTATACTTTTGGCATTCATACATTTTACGATTTTTTAAAATGTACACAATGTATGCGATTTCTTAAGAAATTCTTCAAATTCAATTTCTGCAACTTCAAGTTCTTTAGCAACTTTAGCATTATGTAAATAGCTTCAGCATTTTTGGCAAAGCCCTTCAACAATTACAGTAAATTTCTTTAGCAAACAGCTTCAGCATCTTCAGCGATCACACTCAGCAAACAGAGCACTGGTATTTTCACAGGTAATACAACTTTTCTAGTTGTATTTTAGTTTTGAGATAAATGCTTGAAACTGGTTTAATAGAAACAAGGTTAATGTGTAACTGGTGAGAAAGGATAAATATAAATTGTTAAATGTTCAAGAACTGTGTGGTTATTTATGAGAAAGTGAGAAGCTTGTTTGGTCCTTGAAATATTGGGTTAGTTTAATTATAAAGTGTTCTAAGCAATCAGTCAAATGAAACGGGGTGGAAATATTAATTTTTTATTAAACAAGTGTTTGACCCCTGTAAAGTAAGAACTTTGGGATAATGCCCCCACTATAAAGATAGCCTAGCAAGGGGGTGTTACAGTGGGCATGCAGTGTTCCATTTCATTTTATTTTAAATAGTTCCTTGCCTGTCTTTCTATCTTGCTTACCTTATTGCTTGATGTAGAATAAATATTCATTTTTAATAAGGAATAGTTTCCTTCTTGGTACAAATTTAATGATCAAAGTTAGTGATCAAAAATAAATGGACAACATAGACAACGTCTCTGTGTTGGAAGCAGAAATGCATTGTTCCTTAACACTATAGTGAGATTTAACTATGGGTATGTGCATTTATGTAGGCATTTTTTTCCATCAACTGATACACTTAAATCATTTCATTAAATTTATTATTGAGGAAAATGTCCAGATAATGTGCAGATTAAGTGGATTGTTCCCACTCACTTCAATCCAGAACTTAAGTCATTCCTCTGGATTGTTCAGAAAACCAGAAATACTCAATAATAAAGCTTTTATGTTATTGTGATGAGATTTTTTATGTTCATATACATCAATTTTCTCATTCCCCAAGCTCTTTAGACAAGTACATTCTCAACAAAAAACAGCAAAGTCATATATTTGCATTTGTTAAAATAGTGATCGATCTTGAAGTGATCTGTCTCAAAAGGAGCTCTTTGGGACTTTTCAAAGAGAATGTGTCACTGTATGGCCAGTTGTGATAAAAACCAATCTGCTCTGCTGTCCTTGGTGAACCCGCTTGCTTTTCATTTAGCCTCAGACAGAGCACTTAAACGTCTTGCATCACTGCGTTGGTCCAAGACAACATCTGGATGACTGTATTCAGCTGTCTGGATCATAAATGGACGGAATCTGGAAGAGGAGGTGGCTGCTTTTGGCAGATGCGCAGAAAGTCAGAGTTTCGGAATTATGGCAGGAAACCTGCTCATCATGCACACACCTCAGTCTCTTGTTCAAGTTACTGCCTTGGGGAAGTCCTGTCAGTACTTAACCATTTGGCCTTGAACCTGTGCTAAACTATTGAATTCATCATGCATAAAGCATCAAAGTTGTGTGCACCCCTAAAAAAAACAAAAAAAACTGTGCCTCCCTGTTTATTGGCACTCTTTGCTTCATAAACCATTTTCATTCCCATCGCAAGATGAGACAAACATACTCCTCAGTCCTACTGGTGGCGTTTAATACAGAATATAAACCATAAAACACAATAATAAACATGAGCGGAGCAAATAAATCAGATTTATAATAACCTGTGGTGGGATTTATGTAAGCAAAGATAGAGTCTTTGTGCAAATTGATGGTATAAGCTCTATCAAAGCACCGGTGAGACAGTAATGTAGCCTTATAAACACAGCAGCAACACTCCAAAGTAGCTTCATCTTTCCTTTTTGGCTGGCCTAAGTGTTTAAGTAATATATTGCTTTCATAAGTGTGCAACTTAGTGGTGCTTTTTTTTCAAGGGGAATGTGTATCCATCCTTTGGGTAGCATGATTAAGAATAAAATACAAAGACTGTTACTGTGGAATAAATTCAAACTGCAAGTTGAGCAGCAGAGAGGCAAATGCGACAAAGGCAGAGAACTCTAGAGGAATCCATCAGCGGCACACAGAGTCCCCATGGCACCCTGGCTAATGTATCACCTCTGGATTGTAGTAATATCCATCTGATGGATGTTTTCAGAGTAGAGAGGGACATGTGCACCCCAGACAAGAGGCTCAATTGCTGGGTGTAGCTCTAAGAGATGGGACTCCAGCTCCAGGAGGTCCATTATACTTTTTCTCCCCTCCTCTCCTGAGTCCTGAATCCCATTCCTCCTTCAACTCCATTCATTTTGCCCTCTTCCCCTGTTCTTCAGCTATTTGTGTGCATGCATGCCTGCTCGCATGTGTTAGTCACAGGTCTCCACTGAGAAGCCGACAGCCATCCTGGGGCGATGCCTGGGTTCCTCCAGTCAACTTTACTGCCTTCATCTGGCCTGATGAATGGCTAGCTGCCTTATCAGTCCCTCTGCCTGCAATCTCAAGTGGTTCCCTGGAGCTTCAGAGTGCCTGCGGCTTTGGTCACTTTCTCCAGCAAGTAGGCTTGTGGCCCGCACAACACACTGAAAAAGGCAGGAATCAGAGGTGCACAACAATGCTGGATAATAGATACCACTATTTCATGGATGCACAGTTAATGGATGGCATGAATGCAGATGAAAACAGCCCTTAGATGCAGCCAAAACTCTGCAAAGCAGAGAACACAAGCACGTGCGCACTTCAACTAGCAAATCCATCATCTTTATTTCTTCCCTGGTGAGCTCATGTTTTTATTGTGGCTGCACAGTACTCAAAAAAAAAAAAATTTTTTTTTCCCCTCTTTTTTTTCTTGTGGAAATACAAAAGAAATCACACCTCTCCCTTCCTCCCTGGCTCATGCCAAAATAATCAATGCTTTCCAAAGTGGGACTGTGGTGCGACATGCGTGGAGGTAAGGCAGAAGGATGCAGACATAGCTCCAGGGCTCTGGTTGTAGATAATAAGTGAGGAGAAGTCCTTGGGTATGTTTTACAGCTATCAAAACTCATCATATTTGACATGCATTCTGGTGTTTACACAGTCTCTTCCGTATAAAATCCTCTGCAGCTAAAGAAGGGAACAGGGTGCAGGGAGCAATTCACAGCACAACAACACACACGCACCAGCGCTTCAGAAAAGAGGAGCCGGTTGTTGCCTTTGCTTTTTCTTTCTCCCTACCTCTTTTCTCCGCGTCCCATCTCTTATCCATGGCACAATTGGCGGCGTTAGCACCTGTCAGCTGACTGACTTCTTGTTCCCGGTGGCTTATGAAAAAATCATAGCTGCTGGGCTTCAGAGGCTGCTTTCCCATCAATATGAATTCACCATGGTCTTCATGCAACATTAGGCCAGGTCCTGTTTTCATACAGCAAGGCACATGCTCCTTTGCCTGTTATACACCGGAGGAAATGAAAAGAGTAAATAGTCCTTTTAGAATGTTGCATTCAATCACAAGTGGAACCAAGTTGCCTATGAAAGAACCAGTATGCTTGGCTCTCAAAAGCACATTTGCTTTCTATCCCCAGATATAACAACACAGTGCTCTATGGCTCTCATTTGTGTCCTGTTCTCCGAGGAATAAAACGGTGCAGTTCTCACAGAAAGGCCTGCTATGATTGCTTCCCATTCTTATCTTCTAAACAAGCACGAACAGACACGCAATTTATGAACTTTTGGTTGCAGAACTAAAGTAACACTGTGAGGATTTCTGCATCGCACTGCTTAATGAGACATTGGGAACGGTTTCTTCTCTTCCTTTTCCGTACAAAACAACATTTTACTTATAAAAAACACATCAAAAATTACATTTGTTTTAAAATATGTGCTAAATTTTTTCCCATTATTTTTCAGTTAATTTCATGTTTATATGGTGCCAGCTGAAACAATTAAAAGTAAAGTTTTGTCATTTCCCATGTGTGCAAATACCGGTGTAAGCCCAATGAGATGGCTACGGTTGTGATATTGGGCTACATAAATATAATTGAATTCAAATGAATTGTGATATATCAAAATAGAGCAAACCAGAAGGGCAGATTCTCATGCTGTGTCAAAAACCAAGAGGGACCTTACTGCATGAAGATGGCACCTGACATCACAGCAGAAATCATACAACTTACATTAACCGTATCCCAAAAGCGTTCAGAATTGTAAGAAAAGCTGTTATTAAAGCTTAAAATGGGAATACCTGTGATTGTTAGGGTTCCTAGTTAAAATAAAGCTTTTTCAAGCCATGTGGGGGGCTTCCGGTCCCAGTCAAGAACTTCTGGTTCTGGCCATTGATGTCTGCAGTCAGGTCCTCTTACAAAAGCCTGGCCTCATTTTCAAAATAAAAGATAAAAAAAAAAACAGAGACTGAAGTCCAGTTTACTGAAATAAGTTATGTTTTTTTATATATAAAAACAATAGATAATTAAAAAAATAAAAATATGATGATGTGAATTTCTGAATATTACAAAAATCAATTTCCTCTTAAGTTGTTCTTATTTCTGCTTTGTTGTGTCTTCATTTACTGTCTTCTTGTCATACTGGAACTGCAGTGAGGATGGAAACACTGTGGAGAACAGGTTCAGAATTTGTTAAATGATCCAAAGTAACATTTATGTTTATGTTTTTGTTTACTGCTGAAGTTAATCACGAAGTTGACATAAAAACTTTAGTGCAAAACTGTTTGAAGTGACAAATATCTATTCTGTCTTTCAAAGTCATTGTCTTTTCAAATTATAATATTTCATGTATTTCAAACTTTTATTGTGTTTCACATCTTTTTAAGGAACTAAAACTCACCAAAACCAAAAAGAAGCTTTTTTAAAATGTCCTTTTAAAGCAACTGTGCAGCAGCTTGAAGGGCCAGATCACTTAGTAAATCTGGCAAAACTCTGTTAAATCGAAAATCTGCTGCACATCAGTGTGTAAGAAGAAAAGCGATGTGACGTTTGCTCGCAGACATCGGTTTAGTTTTGAAAGTCCTAAATACGCTTCTACTTTAAACTACAACAGCTCATTTGTTGATTTCAGGCAGTTAATAGAACGCAGCTTTCATTCACAACTGCTTGGCCAGACCTGCTGCAAACCCTCTGCTTTCTTTCACTTCTTCATCTCCCTTAGCCTTTTAATCATGCCGAAAGTCAATTATCTACACCACTTCTCCCTGACATCATCGCGCTAATACAAGCTGCTCTTGACCTTATGTTTGTGTGTCTCCAGCAGATGAGAGCGCCTGCTTGTCCCTGATTGGATTAACTTCAGATGTGGTGTGTGTCCGGATCTATTACACGAGCTTTGTTGTGATTTCAAACCCCAGGCCCAAACCCCTACCGCCGTGGCCCTCTTCCTCAGTCACAGTCCCGCCCCTGTCCTCCTTTACACCTCCCCGAAGGCCTGATCTCCCTACGCGCCATCCCCCAGCGCCCCACACACGCAGAATTGTTGTGTGCAGACTCACACATGCACATATGCCTTGGCTCCTGCCTCCAAAAAGTCATATCCCATGTGTCTGCAGCGCCATGATGGACGGAGCCCGAGGAAAGCCTGAATACTTCTTTGCTAAGTTTTCCCTATCAGGGAGGGGGTCATCTCAGACAGAACTCATAATCAACTCAATTAAGTGAGTCTGATTGCCATGGCAAATTGGTCGGGGTTATAGCATTATCATTAGCACCTCAAGTGCAGTCACAATGGGACACGGCAGTCAGCTGAGAATGAGCCTAATTTGAGGGGACGATGTAGTGACTCCAGACAGCAACCGAGGCAAGAACTGACATTCCTTTTGTGTACAGAAGTAGAAACAAATATGACTGTTGGCCTCCAACATGATAGGTGGAAAATAATGGGCAGTTTATGGATTTTGCTATGCAAAGCTCCAAAAAATAAAGACTGGCAACTGCTGTGAGATGCTGCAGGAGAAGCTCTACTCTACACAGAATGAAGCTTAGAGAAGTAGTGGCTTTAAACCCGGGGTTCACCCTGTAATTGTTTCAGAGGATGTGACATTTGTCTCTTTTTGTGCCTTGCTCAAGGTGTCAACACCTTTCATATACCCAAGATTTTTGGTTTTTTTCTCTGCGGCTCACACGCCCCAGAGCAGCCTGTTTGATCTCCTTGAGAACTGTCAACTGATCGTGTGACTCCATGGAAATTGAATCCTGTATTTATTTACACTGCGGGTTAACACAATAGATGCCTCTATGATTTGAAAGTCAAACAATCACACCTGCCATTCCCTTTCCTTTCTTTTTCCAGATCAACGGCTTTGTTCTGTTTGGTCTGGATGAACAAAAACGGAGGTATGAGGGGATTGGTTTATTCCAAACATTCCAGCTCTGAAGAACAATGCAGCTCAACAGAGAAGCATTCATTCATTCATTCATTCATTCATTTTCCAATCCGCTTTATCCCTTTCGGGGTCACGGGGTTGCCGGAGCCTAACCCGGCTACTCATGGGCAAAGCCAGGGTACACCCCTGGACTGGTCGCCAGTCTGTCGCAGGGGCCACAATCACACACCCATGCACACTCACATCCACACCTAGGGACAATTTAGGGTAACCAATTAAGCATGTTTTTGGACGGTGGGAGGAAGCCGGAGTACCCAGAGAAAACCCACGCATGCACGGGGAGAACATGCAAACTCCTCACAGAAAGGTCCCCCAGCCAGGACTTGAACCGGGAACCTTCTTGCTGTGAGGCAGGAACGCTAACCACTGCGCCACCGTGTAGCCCTAACAGAGAAGCAATAAATTCAAATTTTATTGACAAAAAAAATAGATTTCGGGAGCTTTTTTTTTTTTTTCCCAATCCACCTGAATGCCCTAGATAAACAAACACTCCTTATTTTTGAAGACTGCTTGCACAAATGCACAGTGGCCCAATTCCAGCAAAATCAGTGTCACTGCACGTCTAATCGTTCACGTGGCTTTGTGTGTGTGTGAGCTCTAAACAGACTTGTCATGTTGAGAGATGCTGCCGTCAGAGGACAAATCTGAGGATGTCAATTGAATGCTGAGAGCTGTCTGTCAGCTGTCTTGACGTGGGTCTCTCCACTGTGATTAACATCACTTAATATTCATGTGTGCTGAGATGTTGCCAGGCTGACTCGTACTGCTGGAGTGCAGAAGACGCCAAGATGAATATGCGGGCGATGTAACATCCATGCAGCGTTACAAGCATGTCAATATGTCACACTGGGATATAGTGTCTGATGGTGTCACAGGTCGATTCAACAAACAGAAAGGGATATTTCTCCCCAGACAGAGGATTGAAGGCCTCAGTGTCTTAAAAGCAAGCCTGTATTCTGAAAAGTTTGTGGATTTGTTTTCAAACACTGCTAACTGCTGGCCTTGAGGAGGTACTACACATGGCAAAATAGGTTTAGATGTGCCCTAAGGCCTAAAACCTGGATTTAAAAAAAATCTTTAGTATCAGAAAATAAAACACAGAGAATAGTTTGAACCTACCTCTACATTTGTGCATGCTTTGCAATATTCACAAGCATCGTCAAGAGTCGTCTTTCCCGTGCATGAAATGCATCAAAACAGGAACCTCTTGAATTATTTTGTTTCATATTAGCAGTTGTTCGTGTCACTTTTGTTTTCTTGCTTCTCTTGCACATTGTTGTGTTTTTTCTTTCCCACTCTAACTTTGAGAGAGTATCACTGTGGCACCATGACAGTCACGGCCAGGAGGGGGAACAGGGGTGCGCTCGCCGCAGATGGCAGCACACATTTTTTTCATTTCTTAAACAGACACAAAAAGCAGCCGAGGGACCAGGGCCTGTCTGTAGAATGTGCTGGGGAAGAGTAGGTACTTGGCACAAGGAGCACAAACAATTAGCGTCACATAAGCAGAGGGCCTAAAGCAGCTGGAGACAGAGGGGGAGATGGTGGAGGAGAAACAGTGTCTCATTTTTACCAGAAGGACTTAAACAGAGCTGTGTGCACGTTTAAACAAATCCTTTTCTTTTCTTGTCACAGCTCGAATTTTCTTTTTTTTTCTTAAGAGAGTTTGTGTCATGCCTCATTTCAGTGATGTGCTCGTGTCAATGGCGTGTTGTTGTTTGTAGCACTGCATTCTTAATTAGGGAATAGAAAGAGGAAGCTGCGTGTCCTCAGAGAGGCGTTGCATCCCAGAATTCATTTTTGAACATTCCTGGCTCCAGTCAGATGACTGCGCTCCCATTTTAAAGTCGCAGAGGAGGATGATCTGAAAGTGTGGTTTGTGAGAGCACCCTGTGAGACCTCCACCGTGATACGTGGCTCATGAAACTTTCAATACTTGACACATACAGGGAGCTGAAAGAAAACAAAGAACAGACTATTTTCGTTGAATACTGTTAGAGATTTTATGATTTTTATTATTCTGTTTTCTTCAGTTCCTGTAAGATAAGCTTAAGTCTTGAGGTATATTAATCAAGAACTGCTGTGTGTTTGTGTGTGTGTTTTAAAAACAAGACTCTTTGTGCTCACTGTGTCTCCCCAGCTCCTGGAGGAGGTTTGCTACTGCATGCCAACAGACAGTTGTAGAGTGTGTGAACCACCTTGACCTTGTGTTGAATGAATGCAGCAGCAGAGGAAAAACGGACAGAGATTGTTCAGAGATCGCTAAGAACAGCACTTTGTTTGTATCTCTCCCGCTGCAGCTGGTAAAAGACAACTTTCTCTCTTCATTTGTGTGAGCCCTGGTTCTTATGGATTTTTATTAGTTCAAAGACTGTGTTTTAAACCCAACAGACCCTTATCTCAGGAAGGGGCACGGTTTACCCCTCCTTTTTCTCTCATTATACTGTTGAGCCCTACTGCTTCAGCCAGCTCCCGTCTTCCCCTCCCATAGTGGCTGAATCAGCATGTAACTAGGGTGTTCCCTTTTAATAAATAAGCAGGGGGAGACTGAGGTCCCCAGAGTGTTAAGAGGAGCTTGTAACTGAGCGATCTCTGACACTCTCCCTGCAGGTGAAAACCATACTCAACTCTCTTGTGTTTCTTTGCAGATTTACTAATGTTTGGGTTTTGAACAGGGGCTGCACGGTGGTGCAGTGGTTAGCGCTCCTGCCTCACAGCAAGAAGGTTCCCGGTTCAAGTCCTGGCTGGGGGACCTTTCTGTGTGGAGTTTGCATGTTCTCCCCGTGCATGCGTGGGTTTTCTCCGGGTACTCCGGCTTCCTCCCACCGTCCAAAAACATGCTTAATTGGTTACCCTAAATTGTCCCTAGGTGTGAATCTGAGTGTGTATGGGTGTGTGATTGTGGCCCCTGCGACAGACTGGCGACCAGTCCAGGGGTGTACCCTGCCTTCGCCCATGAGTAGCCGGGTTAGGCTCCGGCAACCCCGTGACCCCGAAAGGGATAAAGCGGATTGGAAAATGAATGAATGAATGAATGAATGAATGGGTTTTGAACCTAACAAATACCAAACATTCCATGATTCAAATTAGTCCTAAAAAGTGGCTGTTCTCCTTCCTCTGTTGGTCATTTCTTGATTTCATGTGGAATCCTTCAACACTGTTCCTTTGCTTTGTTTCATGCTAAATGGAACAAAAGAAAAACACAATTATATGGTTCAAAAACAATAATGAAGGTGAAAGGCAGAAAGAGTTCATTTTAAAACTACATTTCAGGTTAACGCAGGAGTTTTATCAGGTGGATTTAAATGTTATAGAACCTGCAAAAATAAAATCGGTGTGTTTAACATTGTTTTTCAATTCAAATTTGAATTAGATTTTTTGATTTATTTTTTACTATTTGAAATAAAGGAGAAAAACTATAAGCCAGTACTTTGCAACTTTAAAACTAGAGATCATTCAACTTATTCATCTTATTGAACAGTGTTATGTGTGTCATTGTACAGCAATGAATCTTTACAAAAGGGACGTCTCAAGTCCATAACAGCTCAATGTGACCATCATTTGAAATTTATTTCCAGCATCCCTTTACCCCATTCACATCATCCTCCTTGAAGAATTAGCCACTCCCTCTTTTTTGGACTCAAATTTTCCATTGAACATTATGAACAGGAAATGACATAAATTTCGACATACATGTCCAATATGGCAAAGGACATACAAAAGGCATAAAAAAGGAACTCTGAGTTTGATAGATTATACTTTCTTTTAAACAATGCTAATATAAATAAATATTATAAATAAAAAATAGATATTGCTTTGTGTTTTTTTACCTTTTGATGGGGTGCCTCATCTGTAAGAAAGATGCATTTGTGGGATGAGCTGAAGGTTTTGTCAATAAATTTTTAAAAAAATTCTACCAAACACACATTTTTGTAAGTTTTGTGTAACTTTTAAAGAAAAATGTTCATTTAGATTTACAAATAAGGGGAAAAAAACAATTTAAAACACATTTATACACGCTGTAATGTTGCTTGTTTTGTGATCTAAGTCAAGAAAGATCAAGGAATGAAAGACAAAAGAGGCAACAAGTTTCACATATAATAACAGACAACGTCATTTATGAAATCTACCTGACTAAAGTAATGCGTTGTAAAGAGCAGACCTTTAAAAGCAGATGTTTGGTAAGTACATTTCCAATATTTGTTCACCTCTGAGATGTCCACACCTTGCTGTCATGCTGTCAACTACTTTTTGTTGAATCCTCACTTCTATTTACTTGAATAAACACACTAAAAACTGCAAGGTTAAAAATAATCCAAGTTGGGTTGCCTTTAACCTAACTCGTGGGCTAGAAGGGGACTTTGTTTTCTATTAAGATAAATAAATAAAAACTCAGGAAACAATCATAAATTGGATGAAAATGAAACCACTATGCTCATTAGTGTTGTTCTAAAAAATAACCCCCCAACATGAAATAAGAAATTACCCAAGGGTTTTAAAAGTTACATTTTTATTATTAAAAACGTTTTTAAGAAGGTACAAAACATAATGTCTCACTAACGAGAACTAATATAGGGAATAGATTAAACAGCCAAGAAATACTCTTAAGTACAAGTAATTAAAGGGTGTTTATTGTACTGTGAGATTTTTGTAAATGTCCACCCTGCCTGTTCAGAAGGGACATGAACGCTGTCCTCTTCCCCTGAAGCGTGAACTGATTGATAATTGATGAATCAGAGTTTCTGTCAACATGTTTGACTTAACATGGCCGGGCAGGCACCTGCCAAATTAGACCTCTGTGCTGAAGGCACCGGCAGGTAATTTAAGTTAGATGAAAGCCGGCTGATCAGCTTGTGCTTGAGGGTAAACACTGAAGCTGGTTGGGTCTTTGAAGTCATGGCCTCCAACATCAGTGAGAGCGGCTTAATTTCACAAAGAACCTGCTCAGAATCTCATTTGTTTGGTCACTGCATTGCTGTGCATACTTAAAAAAATGCAGTAAAAATTTAACTTGATATCCCTGGCCTAGCATCACTGTGACTTGCTTTAAAACGAAAACAATAGTATATTTAGTCACTAGAGGGCAGCAGAGTGCCAGAAAATCTGTTTAAAAGAAAGAGCATTGCTAGCAAGTTCTCCAATGTTCTTTAATAAAACATTTAAATCCCCAAACATATGTAAGTAACTGCATTTGAAGGGATAAATAATGAACTGTACTGTTGTAATACACTAATGTTTATTATAATAACTAAAAAAATGATTAAATGTAACACAACACGATTTTCAAAAATGTTTTACTTTTGCACTTTTATTGAAACTATATTGTTCAACTTTGATTGTGTTTTTTCAATGGAGCAGCAAACTGTATGTAAAGTACATTGCAACATGGGTGCTTTAAATGTGCACAAAGTGAAGGTTAGCTTTACATGATATTGTTTATAAGACTGTGATAGCAACAGACTTTTATTGTAAAACTAAACATCAATGTAATCAGAATTCATTCTGTGCAGGAATGTTACAACTTACTATAGAAAATTGATTTATTTATTTATTTTAACACATGGGGTACATTAAAAAACAACTACTTTGAGATCAACAAACATTTTTAGACTTTTCCTCTGTTATTCAAACATTTTTTTCCACATACAGTAAAGATGCCAAGCCTTTTTCCAAGGTTGTAGTCAGCTTTAGAGGGTGGATTGTTCTTATTTTAACAGAAATGACTGCAGCGAGTGTACACACATCAGAAAAGACACCCCAGAAGACTACGTTTTTTAAGAAGTGACAATGAATGATCAGTTTTAAACTGTGCAGCCGATACCTGTCTCATGTCTCCAGAACCTGCAGGTTTTCCCAAATTAAAGCCATAAGCACTTAAACATCCTCTCTACAAGATTTTTAAAATGTGAAAAATGTTCTTCAAGTAAGCAAAACAATCAACCAAATGGATGAGAAAAATGCTCTTTCCAAGAATTCTTATTTTAAGATAAAAAATTCTAGTCACTAAGACACATGTTTTCAAAATAAAATGTTGCTAGTAAAACTCTTTATTGATAAGATTATTTTTCTTGCAAGACAGAAAGTAAGACATTTTTTTCTTGAAAAAAAAAAGGTATTTCTGCAATAAATACACATACTGACATGGTCTATCTCCAATAGAGACAAAGGGTGCAGGCATCTCCTGCTGCTGTGTTTTAGAAAAGCACAATATCTTGTTTCTTATACTTCTAACAGGTCATACTGGCAATGTTGTTTTTGTGAAATTGATGCAGCCAATGTTAGAGCAGCAGAGGAAATGTGTGCTGCAAACAACAAATATGCATCTTAAAATGTTCTCATTGGGTCTCCACAAAATCTCCCTGAACATTTTACATGGGGTTTGCTCAGGAAACTATTTTAAATCAAAGTCCTATAGGCCAAGCACTGCTAAAATCTTTGAAACAATTTCTTCTCAAGTATCTCAAATATTTTTCATTCTATTTATACAACATCACATTTTCTATAGACTGGTGTGGAAAACAGTAAATGTTTTAGCAACTTTAAAAAGTTCAGGTTATTTTATTTTTTTCTTTACTCTCTTTTTTAAGAATGGAGGACTATGTGTTCATCATAGAATGTATTTCATTTTTTTTTATCTGGGAAATGTTGCCGATCATGCATGATTTTTTTCTAGGTACAGAGAATAAAAGCAGAAAAGAAATTATTTTCTTAAATCTCAGAGTAAAGTTGGGTAAATGTATGAAGGAGACGACACTGTTCAACATTTACTGCCTTTTACATTGGATCTGTCACAGATTTAAAACTTGACACACTACATAGACTAAGTCCTCAATATTACTATTAATTTGCTGATTTTTTTTATTGAAAAAAAAAACCAATTAATTTATAGATTTGTTTTGCCCTTTTGCACAACACAGTTTTGCAGCCTCTTTGACTTGGAATTTTGATTGTGGCGTTTTACACTTCAATTTGTTACTTGTTTGAATTTCTATCTTTTCTAAGCATTGCAAATAATATTTAAAATGTAATTTACCCAAGTCAGTGATACATTATCCTTTTTTTCAGCTTTGAGTCTGCTTTTGACTCTTTGATGACACTGTGGCTGAAATCTCGTGAAGACACTTTCAGTGATCAGTCCGACCTTCAGTTTGTTGATTAAGTTATTGAGCTTGTCAGTTATTGTCTTGATGGTAAAGTCGTCTCAGCTCTGCTCTTGCTTTGGTGGCTGGTGGTGAAGCCTGGTGTAAATTTTTTGCTGTATAGTTAATTAGTTTTAAAAATGTTCTGACATTTTATCAAATATTGTGAGATCTGTAGCATTGTGTAGGCTGTTAGACTTTTTTTCCAAAGGTTTTGGACTTTCTTTATCTTTCAAAAGTCACCCTGAAGAACCAATGTCTTTCTTCTTCCTTTGGGTTTAATTGGCGAGTGACAGGCACCAACATCTAGAGTGCATTTCGGCCACCTACTGGTATAGAGTGAGGAGCAAGAGCCTAAACAATTATATATTTATTTGTAATGCTATTTTTATGTATGTATTTATTTATTTGTTTATCTATTTATTTACATTGTCATTGTTCCTTCTCAGACTTTTCTAATCACATTTGTTTCCTTCAAAAATGAAAAGAAAAAAAAAAAATTATATCTACACTCATTCCTCAATATTTAATTTAGTTACCTCTGATTTTTTTTCCATCCTTAAAAGTTGCTTCTTAAGTATTTGTCTGGGATCAGAGGGATTCTTGCATTTTAATTGTTCATGTTTTATTTTCTCAAGTTTTCCATCAATATGTTTTCCGATATTAATAATATTGTAAATTAGTCGAGTCTGACAAATCTGAGCCTCAATAATACCCAGGAGTTTATTCTGTTATGATCCCCCATTTTCCCATCAACTTATATGTGTATCCCATGATCCCACCTCCCTTTTTTCCTCTTTGTACTTTTTTTACCTCTTTTTTGCTTCCAGTTGCCTACACATCAATATTAGGCTTTTTGTCAGCTATTTTCTATTTTGGTTCACCATGTCATTTGTCTTAAAGACCCACTTCGATGAAAACTGGGTTTTTGGTGTTTCCAAAGTGTTCTTGTTGTATTTTTCTGATGATGGAGGACATGAAGAAAATTAAGCTTAAAAATGCCTTTCTTTGTGTTTTTTGTTTAATGGTTTCTTAAATGCAGATGGCAGATGAAAAGTGCCGTCTGAAATAGAGCTTTTTTATGATGTAGAAGAAAGACTGGGTAGAACACAAGCTCCCTGCTCCCCTCCACAACGAGGAAGGGAAAAGGGGGCGGGGTTGCTACACATCCACAACTGCTGCCACTCTGTCCTAGAAAACGATGTTTAGCTAAAAACAGCCTAATTATAATTAAGACATCACTGGGAACACTTTTGAAAGTTGCTCAAAAGATAATTGAAGTGGGTCTATTATTCCTAGATGTGCCAGAATCCACATAAAGTAACAATAATCCCAATCAGGAATCCTTTAGTTATTTAAGCACGAAAGTTAAACTGTTGTTTGGAGGTTTACAAATGATGCTCAATAATTCTTTATCTGTACCTGCCCGCTGTAATTTCCTTTCCAGTCTTTTAAAAATTGGTATGGACCCTTCATCAAAGGGAACCAGATGGAATTAAAATTCACTAAAACATCATTTTTCTTAACATGGCTGCAGAGGTACCTGCCAAATGAAACTTCTGAAGGCCCGAGCAGGTGATACATGTTAGATAACAGCTGGTTGGTCCTCTTAAGCTCCAGGGTTGAAAGCTGAAGCTCATTGACTCTTTGACGTTGTAGCTCTGATTTAACATGAATATTTCAAGTACATGTTAATCTTTAAAAAGGGGGGGAAAACTCCTAAGCATCACATTTGATTTTCTACTTTTTTCCTTGCTAACATTTTATGATATGATAATTATTCTGTCATTAAATTAAAGTGTTAAACTAAAGTTTCTGACTTCAGGTCACTAGAGGGCAGCAGAAACTTCAACACATGTTTCACTGGAGGAAAGCAAGCAAAGAACAGTAATTCACAATGAAACATTTTAACTTACTTAAACAGTAAAAATGTATCTTTATGTCTCTATAGCAGAATTTGAAATATATATAATTAATTATTTCTACAATCATGTAATGCTAAGAAGTTAAAATTCGTTGATTTTCACCTTTATGTTTGTGAAAATTTTACTTTTGCCATCTTTATTCTTTTTTTTTTTAACTACCATCCTACACTTAAACTACACTTCCAAAAGTATGGTACATATGTGACCATATGTTTTTCTTGCTTGTGCAACATCAAAAGTTTATTTTTTGTTGTTTTGCTTTTTTTCTTTAAAAAACCCATTGATTGCATCCTCTGCCAGAGCTGCAGAAGACATTTGTGCAGCAAACAGCAGTTTGTGTCTCCACAAACTGCTGCTGTCTGGACAGTTTAAATGGGTTTGCTCAGGAAACTGTGTCAAAGTAAAAGGCAAAGCTAAGCAATAAAATCAGGCCCTTCCCAAACCTTCATGTACAGCTATGAAAACTCTCTAACTTTACATTAATGCAACATTACATTTAAAGAAAATAAGATATCAAGCAGCTAAAAAGATGTTTGGTCAATACTTTCTTAAAAGCCGCTAAGCATTATTTTAGAAGATTCAAATTTATATAGCAGGATATGGTAGAACTTGTGACTTTGTGTTATTTGGTGCAGAAAAATACAACCATGACCGGTGGGAAAAAGAGGCATCAATGCAATCAACAATGTAAGTAAACCTGCTTTTGAGTATTTAAAGTTTGAAGGTTAAATGAAAAAAAAAAAAAGTATGCTTGCAGTTTTTGAAGGTGCTATGGAGCTGAAGAGCTATGAATCCTGATCCTAATGACCTTGCAACTCAGTAACCAGAGGATTCATCTGAGCATGCTCACATTTGATGATGGATTGATTGTTGCCATTAAACACTCAAAGCTTTCATTTTTAATGTGTTTGTTGGTTGTGATACCACTTTAACAAAGTTGCCAAACCTTCCAAACTAACTCATGTTATAGAATGTCAGTTTACTCATTTTTGATTTAAGAAAAAGACACATTTTTTTCTATGCAGATGTTTGGCCTGCATTGTGGCTTGTTTGTTAGTGCTCTCCTCTCACAGCAATAAAACTGTGGTTCAAATCCCAGCTAGGGCTTTTGTGTGGAGTTTCTACATTCTTCTCGTGCATGGGTGGGTTTTCTCCAGGAACTCCGGCTTCCTTCCACAGTCCAAAAACATGCATTATAGGTTAACCGATGACTTTAAATTGTCCCTGTAGTGTGAGTGTCTGGCTCTACAGCAGTCTAGCCATTTGTTTATGATGTACCCCCACCACTGGCCTACGGTGGCAGTGTTGGCTCCAGCAACCCTACTACCCCAAAAGGGATTTAGTGAATTCTGAAGATGAAGGTTGAGCTGCAAAGACAAAGTATACAAATGAAAGCAATGTGTATCACTAACTGCAGGTTTTAAAAAATACAGCTATCTAATGCTAATCAAGTCAAAACTTAGTCAGAGTTGAATTCTGCTGTGCTGCACTTTTGAAGAACTAAAATGTCTTTTTAAAAGAATTGTAACAAAACATATGGCATACATGGCCAAAAAAGTTTACGTGGATTTTAATCATGTTTTAATTAGAGAGCAACTCTTGGTTAAATTGTGAACAGAATCTCATCTACATGAAATTTCAAAATTCCAATCAGTTCATTTTTTAAAACAATTTACACTGTTTAAGATGCTCCACACAAAACAGAAATGCATGTTCCTAAAAGACCACACCGTTTGTCAGCAACAGTGTGAATGAGTTACCATTGAATTTCTGAAACATAGAAATTTTGGTGTGATTATTAAGAAGGTGACTGTGGAGAGGAAAAGTCCCTCTACATCATAGGTGTTGAACTCCAGGCCTCATGGGCTGATGTCCTTCAAGTTTTCCAGCTGACCTGCCTTTGAAGCTTCTTGGTAAAACACACCTTATCCAGGTAAACAGCTGGAGAAAAAGGCAGGGTTTCTGAAAAACCAGTATGAGGTAAGCCCTTAAGGCCTGGAATCGACACCCCAGCAACATGAACGTTTGGAGGAAAGAAAACTCCAAATAAGGAAAAAAAACTGTGGAACATATAGATTATGGAACACAAGGGTTGAATCAGAATCTGTAACAACAGGAGACTAGAAAGAAGACAAACACTAAACAGAGCAACATCTCTGAAAACATCTCTAAAGGACTGCTGGAAATCTTATCAGGCTACTGTTAATAGAGCAAGTCAAGAGTATCTGTCGAACATCATTGTTTCTAATCAGCACAACCCACAAGTACTGTTTAAAACTATGGACTCTGTCCTTAATGCTCCACAGGTGCAAACTTTAGAAGCTTCCTCTGTTTTGTGTGACAATTTTCTGAATTTCTTTATTGACAAGGTTATAAACATAAGGGCTGCCATTACTTTTCCCTCCGCTGACCCCTGTTTTCTGCTCGGCCACTTTTGAGACATTTGAGCTGGCGTCATTATCATTTTTAGAAAAGTTAGTTAAACAAAGTAAGACGTCTGGTTCTTTGTTAGATCCCATCCCTCCTAAGCTATTCAAAGAGGTCTTTCCTGCTGTAGCTCAGACTGTTCTCGCCATTATCAACAGCAGTCTGGCCACTGGTGTTGTCCCAGCCACTTTTAAACATGCACTTGTTCAACCCCTGCTTAAAAAACCCAGTATAGACAGTTCTGTGTTAGCTAATTTTAGACCCATTACCAAGATGCCTTTCATATCAAAAGTTTTAGAGAAAGTGGTCTACTTACAGCTGGAGGAATTTTTGAGCTCTCATAAAATCTATGAAGTCTTCCAGTCTGGTTTTAGAGCCCAGCACAGGACAGAGTCGGCTTTACTGAGGGTGACCAATGACATCCTTTTGGCAACTGATGCAGGAGATCATGTAGTTCTGGTTCTGCTGGATCTATCTGCAGCATTCAACACAGTTGACCACAGTATTTTAATATCTAGGCTCCAGAACTTGGTGGGGATTCAAGGTACTGCACTAGATTGGTTTAGATTGTACTTAGCAGGACAGACTATGTGTGTTAGTATTGATGGCTTTAAATCTAGAACAGCTCAGGTGTCTTTTGGAGTTCCACAAGGTTCAGTTCTAGGGCCACTTCTATTTTCCTTATATCTGCTTCCACTGGGGTCCATTCTAAGAAGGCATGGTGTTTCTTTTCACTTATATGCTGATGACAGCCAGATCTATCTGCAGCTGAAAAGGAAGAATAGTTTCTCTACTAACCTGCTTGTATCATGTTTGCATGACATTAAGGATTGGTTGGCCATGAGTTTCCTGAGTTTTAATGAAAACAAAACTGAAATACTAGTGTTTGGACCAAATGATCTTGGAGGACCGTCCCCAGTTGATCTGGGTTTTTTGACAGGGTTTTTAAAGTCAACTATTTCTAACTTGGGTTTTAAATTGGACAGTCATTTTAAACTTGATCACCAGATCAGATCAGTGGTGAAGTTGAGCTTCTATAATCTTCGGCAACTTTCAAAGGTGAAACCATTTTTATGACCTGCACCTTTTGAGACAGTAATCCACGCATTCATAACTTCTCGGCTGGGTTACTGCAACTCTCTGTACCTTGGACTAAGCCAGATATCTCTCTCACGTCTCCAAGGTGTTCAAAATGCAGCTGCGCATCTCCTGGTTGGAGGACGTAAGCTTGACCACATTACACCGATTTTAGCATCGCTCCGCTGGCTGCCTGTGCATTTTAGGGTTAACTTTAAGATTCTTTTATTTGTTTTTAAGTCTTTACATGGTCTTGCCCCACTGTACCTCTCCAAACTGCTTTCTCCTTATTCGCCGGCCCGGTGCCTCAGATCAGCTGATCAGCTCCTTCTGGAGACACCGAGGTCCAGGCGGAAGCTCAGGGGGGACAGAGCCTTTGCCATTAAGCTCTGGAATTCTTTGCATCATCACTGTCCACTTTTAAAACTCGTTTAAAGACTCACTTTTATGCCCTTGCTTTTAACACAACATGAGACTCCAGCTGTTTTTTACTGATATTTTATTGCTCTTATTATTTTATTTGTTTTTATTGTCTTTTTATCTTGTGTGTGTACAGCACTTTGTTTTAGCTTCCTGCTGGTTGAAAGTGCTATATAAATAAAGTTGAGTTGAGTTGAAAAGAATAAACAAAAAAAGCCTTTGTCAAATCTCACAAGACCTTTTGAGATTAGTCAAGCAATTAGTTGAAGTATTTTGACAAACTTCAATTTAATTGATTCAATGTGTCACATTTTGTAAGTGCAATTATGTCCATTTATAATTCAGAATACATTTAATAGCATTCATTTTCCTGTGGACGTGGATGTATATGTCTTTGTATAGATATATAATCATTTTGATTTGATTGTTGAATTATTTAAACTTCTTTAGGCAAGCTTAATTCTTTATAGCCTGATGTGTCATAATGTACAGTATGCATGGGAGTTCATGTGTCGCGTTATGATTAAAGAGTAATTGAATTATTCACAAGTGTATGTTGATATATATGTATCTTCCAATCAATGTCATGACTAAGTATCCTAAGTTTGATCTATCTCGGTTCTGTTCTTTGTTTTGTTTACTTTTGCTTTTGATTGCTTGAAATGAACCATTTCCACATACAAATATTATTTCTGGAACATAATTCAGATCAAACTTTCTTATTCGGACATTTTGATGATGGACTAGGGTTGAAAAAGTCTTCATCATCCGCCCACGTGGTTGCCGTCTGCGCAAAAAAACGTGTTGTAGAATCTCATTAACACATCAGCTGATGCCATGCTTTTTTCAGCACCACGGACAGCTCTGTTCTGCACCGCAGGCAGATGGCGGCGATTATAAATGTCCACATGGAGCCCCTCATCAGCACCTCACACCGAAAACAAACGCTGCAGCATGGATAAGAGGTCCCAGGTCCCGCGCGTTTCCGCTGTAAACGCGCACGCACGACAAAAACCGAGACCCTCGGAGGTAAATCCGAGAGATCCGAGCACCGCCCTTCGATCCGTGGAGATGAATTCGAGGTCTGCTCCAGTATATGGAAAGTTTGATGAGAAAGAACACATGCTCGGCTTGAACGACCGTCTGGCGAGGTTTATAGAGAAGGTGCATCAGCTGGAGCGTCACAACCACCTTCTGGAAAGGGAAATTGGAGAGATCAGAGGGAAAGCAAAGCCCGCATCCTGCTTTGAGGAGCAGTATGGACCGGAGCTCAGGAGGCTGAGGCAGCTGGTTCAGGACATCACCCAGCAGAACAACCAGATTGAGATCGAGCACCAGAATTTAGAGGAAGAGCTTTCCAGCATGAGAAGGCAACACGAGAAAGAGACGCTGGGCAGGTTAGACGCAGAGAGCAGCATCTCTGCCCTGAAGAAGGAGATCAGTGACGCATATCAGGCTAAACTACAGCTGGACAAGAAAGCGCAATCTCTGGTGGACGAGATCCACTTCCTGAAGAATGACCACGAGGTCGAGGTGTCGGAGATGCTGGAGCACATCCAGCGGGACGCGCAGGTGAACGCGCAGGAGTTTGGCCACCCGGGCGTTACTGCGGCGCTGCGGGACATCAGGGCACAGCTGGAAGGTCACGCCATGCCCGACGTGCAGCAGATGGGGGAGAACTTCCGATCGCAGTTTGCTAAATTAACGGAGGCCGCCGAGGCCAAGAGGGACGCTCTGAAAGCCACCCAGCAGGAGATTCAGGAGTACAAGAAGCGCCTGCAGGCCAAAAGCGTGGAGCTGGACTGCGCCAAAGGAACCAGGGAGGCGCTGGAGAAGCAACTTCATGATGTTGAGGATCGCCACAAGGAGGAACTTCTGCACTATCAAGTGAGTCTTGTTGTATTTGAGTAGAGCTATCACTCTCTATTACTAATCTGTTTGATTTCTTGACCTAGAATACAATCAAGGAGCTTGAAAACGAGCTTATAAGCTGCAAATTTGACATGTCCGGTTACCTGAGGGAATACCAGGACCTCCTTAATGTGAAAATGGCTTTGGATGTGGAGATACTGTCCTACAGGTATCACACACATGACACTTTTTGTTGCTAAATAAATATACTCTGTTTTAACCAAGCACCATTTACGCCATGGGTATCCAAACTATTTGTAAACAGGGCCAGTTTTAGTGAGGTGAAAATGTGGAGGGCCATCATTCCACCTAATATTCTTTGAACAGTTTTAATAACGTTAAAACTCTGTTGGCATATTAGGCAGACATGGTTTCATATTTCACAAAAAAAAAAGATGACACGCTTTCATGGAAGCGGTGGCCCTCACTGTTACATTTTCTTTTTTATTTCCACTTAACATTTTAGAAATGAGCTAGAAATTGTCACAGAAAAGTTGCACAACGGTGTTGCCGCAACTTTAAAATGGCTTATTGCTAAAGTTAGCCATCACAATCAAGATATCAGACAAACAATGCTTAGAGAATGCTGGGAGCCACACATTTTTGATTTTATGACAGGTGGTAATTTGAACTTGGTTCACTTTGGGCAACAGGCCATACTTTGGACCTGCCTGATTTAAGCATTAAAGTATCACCTTGGTGTGACTATGGATCAATGAATCAATTTATCAAACCAGATCCATCTGTCTGAGGCAAGTTTTTAATCAAATCGAGCTAAACCATTAAAAAAAAAAAAATCATTTCAGAATTTTTTTTTTTTGTTCTTTAGGAAACTTCTCTGTGTCGAGGAGGCCCGCCTGTCCTCAGTCTCCGACACTCCCATCTCCTTTCCGTACATCTACCACCAGTCCCCTGTTTACAACCTCCCCTGCTTCAGCCGACCGGGAGGCAGACGAGCAGAACCTCAGTACAAATTTGTGGAGGAGATCATAACAGAAACCACCAGGGAAATCGAGATGACAGAATTTGAGGACACTGGGTCGGAGGAAGCGGAAGTGGGAAAAAAAGATGAGTGTTTTAAAAGTGAGAAAGGGAGCAGTGAGGAAGAAAACGATCATAAAGACGGTGGAGAAAGAGAGAGAAACCAGGTGTCTGATAGTCTACAGAAACAAGTAGCGTCAACTGAAGATGATGGAGGTGAAGGTGGGGAGGCAGACAGACCTGGTGAGATGCAGAACGGTGAAAAAAAAACAAAAATGAAGGAAGAGTCAAATGGTAATGAAGCCACGAAAGATGGAGCAGATCTTCAAAAGATTAAAGCTTCTTCAAATGAGATTTCCAATGAGGAAAATATCCAAAAAATAAATGAAAAACTTGTAGAAGAGATAATTGTGATAGATCAAAAAGTTGTCAGTGTGAAAATGAATCATTTAAAGTCAGAAGTTCCTCTGGAGGCTGAATCTCTGAGGAAATCAGATGATGAAAAAGCATCTGTTGAGGAAAAAGGCTCTGTTTCGGTTCAAGACAATACAGCTGATCAAACTCAAGAGCTTGATGGGGGTGTTGAAGTGAAGCAACAAGAGATTGAGCAGTTAGCCACTAAATTAGCTCACAAAACTATAGTGGAACCAAAGATCACTCCGGAGGCAGCAGGATTGTCTGAACAGACCAGGGGAAGTTCAGGAAGAGCGTCCGAGTATGAACTAAAGGAGAAAGATGATACAGATTATTAAAAAAAAAAATCAGCAAACCCGACATGATCAATGGTCACAAAGAAAAAAAGGCAACAAATGTTCAGGATTTGAAAGACGAGAATGATTCATCCCTTAAATCTGTAAAGAAAGAGGTGATTGATGTGGAAAGGGATGAAACCAATGCAACCCGGACAGTCCTGCTGAAAGAAAAGACCGCAGTGACCGCCAAAATAAAAGCACCGGACAGCAGCAAAATTCAGCAACAAACATTAGCATAGAAAAAAAAGACGCTTGAAGTAAAGCTGAGATAGTTGCAAGTCAGGAAACCTTAAGGTGCAAACATGTAGCACAAACTGTGACTAACACAGAAAAAAAAAGAACTTTTTCTCACATTTCAAGTTTGTTTTTGAACTTTGATTGTAGCCTTTTAGACCGTTTCTTTTGATTTAGATTTTTGTTCACCACAATAGTGAACAAACTGAATGAAAATGTGCAATTTGAGAACATGTGTTTTCTGCTTTATGTGCTTGCAAATAAATCCAGTATCAAAATATTTTTTGTCATTTTGAGTTAATTGTTGTAGGGTGTATTGTTTTTAATAATCATATAAATCCCTAAAAAATACTTATTTGAAAAAAAAAAACAACTTACATTTGAACAGCTCCAGTTTGTCACATGGAACATTTTTTATGCTAAGTTATAAACTATAGTTGCATGATTTAACTACTGAGTAAAATGATTTTTGGGAGGAATAAGATGCTCAATTCAGTGAAATATCATCAATAAAAGACTTTAGTAAACAACTTAAGAAAACATTAAGTTTAGGAGAATAAAAGTGATGGATTTGCTTAATAGAAAATATCCTTTCATGGAATTTATTTTGATTCGATTTTGCCACAAAGAAAGTTGTTAATTTTTGTGCATTAAAATTACAGCACAGGACACAAGGCTGCAAGACGCTTAACTTTGTTTAACTTCTGCAAGCTTATGTTTCAACTATTTTTTAATCATTTCTATAAGGTGATGAAGCTAAAAGTCTAATTTTTCACAAACCTGTTCACATTTTCCTTAGTGCTAGGGGAATTGATCCCACGACATCCCAGCCTCAAGGCACACACTCCTCCACCTGACCGTTTAATAACGTAAAAAGCTCAAAAATATTTTTTTTTCTACTTTTCAACAGGTAATGGTTAGGTAGAGCAGCATTTCTCCACCACGGTCCTTCTGTAACCTTGCATGTTCTCCCTTTTGGGTACTTTAGGACCTGGGATGTAAAAACTGAACTAAGAGTTTAAAAACTAAAAATGGTCCTAAAAAAATCTTGCCACATTGATATGAATTAACCAAGCATTTGTGGAGTTCAAAGACTTTATTGAAAATGTTTACATACTCATAAGGACCTCCAAGGCTTCCTGTGGGCCGTCTGCACCCAGAACAGGGACGCAGCTTGAGAGTGCACATACGCAGCTTTAAGTTACACCTTCTATAGAGAAGAGTTTGGCATCATCATCATAATTACATCACTCCCCACCCCAAACCATTTGCTGTTACCAAATGAAAGAAAACAGTAAGTCTGCTTGGTCTGTGCAGATTTCTCCCAAACTTTTTAAAACCAACCCAAAAACTGCATTGAATAAGGATCACATGTGCAGAACATAAAACCCCCAACCGTCGACACTTCATTTTTGTCGGCGCCTGCACGAGCAGGGAGGATGCAGCAATATTTAAATAGAAGCCAAAAGAAAAGGTCTAGTGTAGTTCAGAAGCTTTGGAATTGACCACTGTCAGATGACGAGGAATATCAGACATTATGGATGTAAAAATCTGAGAAAGTATGACAACTCTGGACAACAAAAGTCCACAAACTAATGCTGTCACATGATAGAGGGTTTAAAAAACATAATGGAGTGCCTGGAATTATCACAACTAAGCCGCACCTTGTTGGTTACAAACATGATTTCATTATTACGGCAGTGTTTCATTGGAAACAAGTGATTTATAAATAATAAACCAACTGACTTTTGCAACTACAAAGTAAAAAAAAAAGCCAGCAAAAGCTGAATGTAAAATCACCAGCCTGAAGTGGTGCCGTAGCCTTTGAAACAATCTCTCCAGATATCTTCTTGCCGGATTGAGTTGGACATACATTTAAAGCCAGATTCTTATGATATTCCCTAGTCCCTTGCAGTATGAGAAAACCTTAGGCTTCCAATTCCAAACCCAGACCCAGTTTGTGGCCGCCTGCGTTGATGTTCTTGCCGTCGACCAGGCCGGCCAGGGTGAGTTTGACACCTGCACACACAAGAAGGTCAAAACTGAAGTTAAGCAAATGTGTTACAAATAAAATACTTTTTTGGACTAAATTGCTGTGCATGAAGGCGTCTTACCTGGTCTGAGAGTTTGAGTGTAACCAACACCAACAAGGCTATTGTTGTTGACTTTAGCCTATAAAGGGGAAAACAGAAGTTAGTCAGGTTTTACTTTCAGTTCTTTAGCCTTTTTATTTATCTGCCTCTCCGCTTACACTGATGGAAGCATCTTTGTCCAGCTGGTATTTGGCTCCGATGCCAAAGCGGGTGCTGTTGCTGCCAGCGGTCCAAGCCAGACTCACCGCCGTTTCCAGCTTGTCGCTCACCTTCTGGTAAATCGAGCCACCAAACTCAGACCCATCATTGCTGGAAAAACCATAACATGTGAGGACTTCATGATCCTGATAGGATATTGCCAAATAAAAGTGGTTTAAAGACAAACTCTGATGAAAATCATGTTTTTGGTGTTTTTCCAATATGATCTTGTGGCATTTTCTCCTGATTGCAAACAAATATTAACCTTAAAATTGATTTTTTTTTAAATTATATAGTATTACTTTATTCGAATCGTTGTGAATTGGGAGTAGATGAAAAAAATGCAGATGGAAAAGAGGCTATTTGTGATGTAGAATATACTCTAGGTTAAAAACAGCAAAATCCCTACTAAAAAAAACACTGTGAGCGCTTTTAAAACAGATGAAAAGATGATCGAAATAAGACATTCAGTTCTGTTATCAGCTCAGACATTTCATGATTTGAACAGTTGGACAATAAAGCAATAAGGAGGGTTCTTTTTTCCACACAATACAACCAAATACACAAAGATAAGCAAATTTCAGTTTTACAAAATGAAAAATTCTATTTTGTGACAACAAAATGCAACAATCCAAATCTTTTTAAAGAAATTCCACATATCTACTCACACGTTTGTATGTAGCTGAAAGTCTCCTGTCTTGTAGCCAATGGCAAAGTTGTTTCGGATCATTTTAGATTTGGCCGTGTCGAAGCTCATCTGGTAACCGGCGAGCCAACCTTCGTAGCCAACGACGCCATTTCCATGGATGGTAGGCCCAGCAAAGTCGAAGTCAACGTCGCAGCCCAAGTTGACGTACTCGCGCTTGTAGGCAGCCTTCACCTTCCCACTTTTCTTGCTGTCAATGAGAAAATTTTGTGAAAAAAAATCAGTAAATTCACACTCAAGTCAAATTTTTAAAGTCATTATGCAAATTCTAAGAAGCATTCACACTCAAGCAATTCAGGCATAACCTTAGCATTTTTGATCCAGAAAAATCATTAAAACTTTTTTTTTTTTAAATTAAGATTTGATTTTTATTGTCTTTCACACATATACAACTTTTTCCCTTTTTTATTGCGGGAACAATGTTTTAAAAATAACCCCAGATAGGTGAAATCTGCGAAGAAGGCTTATAGATATTTTTAAAACCCTTCACTAGACCCTTTATCAGACAGACAAACATTTTCCTACTTTTCTCTTGTTTAACACTCAAACCTTCGTAGAAAAATAAGTCTAGTTTATTGAATTAAGGCAAAGATCTGCTTGCAATCAAAGATTTCTATAACTCTCAGCTCATTCTGTGCAGAAGGCTCGGCACAGAAGATTTTAATCGATACTGGTCTAGAGCCAATCAGGATGCAGAACACAGTGCACTGAATTATAAAAAAAAAAAAAAAAAAAAACATGCAAAATTGCGATGAAAAACAATTTCCAAAACTGCAAAAGATTAACTCTGATATAAGGCACACTGTATTGCTTATTTATTCCTCTCTCTTTATTATTATTAATTTGGAATTCATTCAAGCATGTCATGCCTTTTGTTGCGCCTTTTACTGTCATTCGGTATTTTTTTAATTTTGGTGCCTTAGCATTTTCACCTCTACCATATAATACTTTGTAGTTCATTTCAAATATTTTAAATAATTTAATTACTAAAAGTTTGTGTTTAACATTGAGAATTAATTTAACATGAATCAGTAACTTCAAGACATTTTTTACCCTTTAAATTTCCTTTAGTGGTAAATTTGCATCCTCAGTGATGTGCTCCAACTGTCATCATTCACACATGCTTTCTAGAAGAAGAACACTCCAACTTAATTTTTTGTTTTGTACATTTGAATGAAAATATATTGCTTGACCCTTCAATATAACAAAGCTAAAATACTGCAATATAATGTAATAATTAAATCTGAGCAAAGTATGTTACTTCAGGAGGCAAACACGTGGAATAGTTGAAGGAAAACAGAGCTGATGTTTCTCTGTGTTGTACAGTCAGGACACAAAAGAGTAAAAGCTGAAAACAACAGTAAAGTGTTACTAAACCCTGGTTCCATACTGGGACCCCGGTCACATGGCTGGCAACGACACAGGTCATAAGCATGTGCAACAAAGATCAAGTTTCCAGAATTACTCATGCAGAGAGGCCACAGCCTGTCCTGCCTCCAAACACACAAAACTAATTTTAACCACCATCTTACCCAGTGTTTGGTGAGAAGGTTGTGTCAAAAGTCAGCTTCAGTCCCTTTGCAATCTACAAGGAGAAACAAAAGTTTGACACAAAATACTGCATTGAACCAAACGTGTGTGTGGTTTTTGGTATTGCACCCACGATTAATAATGTTCTGGCGATTTATTACCTGATCTTCAATTGTGATTTCGGTTCCCAATGTGTTGTCAGTGTTCCACTTCTCGGTGAAGGTCAGACCGTATTCAGCCCTCTTGTATTTGGTTTCCAGGGTACCAGAAACCTTGCTGGTATCAGTGTTGGAGGAGCCAGATGTTTTGAATTCCTGCATGAGACAATTTTAGAAAAATAGTAATCAGAATAAAAACTTAACATAAGTTTTTTTATAGCACCTGCGTACACAAATAAATCTGCTATATGCCAAGAAAAGGAAGAAATAACACATTAACAGAATGTATGGTTCTGTTGATACCACTATAGAAAGATTTTGACAGCCAAAAAGTTATGAAGCATTAAAATGTTCTTCAGGACTATCTAGTGACTAATGTGTTTTTTAACAACACCTTATCTTAAAAAAATTAAATTTTAAAAATCTAAAAATTAAAAAATCATACCACTCCACTAGCTGACTTTGTCTTCACGTCAAGCTTCACCACACCAAATCCTGTGGGGAGGACACACGCAATTCTTGATTTATGTGAAATCAAGTGAAACAATTTCAAAAAATAAATTCAACAAGCCGCCAGGAAGCTTGGAATTGCAATAACTTGATTGAATAGTCAGAAACAATACCATAGCCTTTGTCGAAGATGTCCTTGGCAGACTTGCCCAGGTCAGCGTATGCAGGGGGCACGGCCATCGCGACTGTAGACAAAACACATGTCAACTTGGGCGTCTTTTCTAACAGTATTTCAATGACACCAAAAACAACAAAAAAGGTCACAAAACAGAACTGTAAGTAATGCATCGATACTCCTATAATAGTTAAAAGTCCTCTCAGCAAACACAAACAAGAAAACAATTGCCAAATAATCTGGATTATGTGACTGGTACATATTTTGTCATTTAAGGTGGACTTTTTTGGACCAATTTAGGTGTAATGCAAACAATAAGAACATATAGTTAATCTTAATTTTTAAGATCATTTCAATAAGTTTGTTCGCAAGAAAACATCATGACACACCAGCTGATGTGTTACTACAAAAAATAAAACTAATACATTAGGAGTAACAACGCACACTTTCTTCACACATACACACGCCAGAACTTAATATATTTTCCACACCTTTATCAATAATTCAGGTAAATTAGGGAATTACTGGTAGAAGAAAATTCTAGTTTCATTTGCAATATATTACCAGCAGTAAAAGCAGTTTCGTGCTAATGCTGTAACTGTTTGGTTCACAAAGTCTGACAGTCGACTGACAAGGTTGTAGAGAAGGAGAGAAGCAATTTTGGTTAAGCCTAGTCCTTATCAAATATTATTACACATGATCTGAGGGACAGACAAGCCCTGTGACACCGAGCTGCCAGTTCTTGTTCACCATATCTAAGCGGAAACGTGCTATTCGACTTAGCTTGAGGGCCAACACTGCTAGCATGCGGCATGCCGGTAAGTGAAACGCCTCCGCAAAAAGTCACAACTAACTGCAGGAAAGACTCCGATCAGCTTTATACTGACAAAAACGAACCCTTACCGGTTGGAGGAAGAGTTCCTAAAAGCTTAAATGGTTTATTGGAGGTCTATGTCACGCCACACTGTCAGGGCAGGCGTCACCGGCTGGAGGGCGAGCTGAAGGAGACTGTTCTGCAACCAAACCTTTACCTTTCAGCTCCCCGCTCAGGACCAGAGACTGTCCACTAAAGTGCCTTGATAAAAATATCACTTAAAAAAAGAAAGAAAGTGAAAGGCCATTGTCATATCCAAACCAGAGAACGTACATATAATAATAATAATAATAATAATAAGTCTTGGGGAATGCAAATAAAATACTTTGAGAACATACATAGCATGTTTATTTATAGCGTGATGATATAATCTAATAGTAAATTGTTTAGAAAGGTTTTCAATGATAAAATAAGTACCAAAGACAGAAAAAAGCTATTTTAAACTGATATTTAATTATTTAACTGTTTGCTATGATATATTAAGCATTTGCTATGAGTATTAACTATATAAAACAATGTCAATCTAAAGAGGTTCTAATCGAAACACACACACACTTTATATATATATATATATATATACATTTTATTTGTGTATTTTTTTTCTTAAAAAGTGAAGTTTTTAAGTTGAACAAACTTTACTTGTATTTGGTTTTCAGAAAAATTAAGATGTAGGAACTACCATCCTCCAGAAGGGGACATCAAAACCAATGTCAGAATGTGAACTGGTTAAGAGATGAAACAGTCGAAGAAGAAGTAATCCACTCCAGAACAGGTGGTGGCGCTAATGTACCATTTTGTTGTTTGCCAACCGCCATACAAATACACTACAAAAGGAGTAAGAAGAAGAAGAACGAAGAAGTTAGCTTTGCTCTAACAAGCTAATCATTTAATCTAGATCATTTTTTCCCCCTGTAAATTTCCCAGTGAATGTATCGTAATTATATTTTGAAGACAATTGGCAAACGAAAACAAGTAAGCCTTGATTAATTTAAAAGCTAAAAATTTGAGAGAAAACGTTACTTTTCAGGATTTTTGTCATCGCTCTCTTTAGTCTCAATTGTTTTGTTTTTGTTCTTTTTGAAGCCACATTGTTTGGTATTCCACGATATTTGTACGTTCGTTAATTTATGGCCTGACATTGGTAGACCTTTTATGACTTCTCAGGTTGCTCTGAGCTCTTTGGGTTTACTCATAGTGTCAATTTATTTAATTAATCGTCGATTTTTCTCTTGCGTCCAGAGTTTAGCCAAAGGCTTGTAGTCGTTAAACTGTAAACACGTGGAACTAGAATCGTCACAGGAATACCAAGATGTTTGAAAGTAATATTATTGCCTTGACTTTTAGCATGGTTACCTACGACTTTCTTTTTAATCTACCGAGTTAAATTTCATCTTAACTTTTATTGATACCTGACGGCAATAAAGCAAAAAACACGTACGAGTCATCTGTGATGCAAAACAAAGGACACACCTCAGTCTAATATGTGTAACAGCATGTAATTTGCTTTTTTTTTTTTTAAATTTTATTATCAAAATGTTGGTCCCCCAGTTTCTTTCACCCTCTAGGGATGGATTTGAGTCCTCTTTAAGTTTTTTTCTTCTTCGTGGGTTACTTTGCATGGCGCCTACTTTCCCCCTACCTTTTATGTTCCAAAGTTGTTCAAGTTCGGGTTCACATAATAACGTTTTCTTTAATTCAAATAATGCAGTTTATTTGATCATTCTGTTTACTCCACTTTTAATGGTTTCCACTAAATTTGTATTCTTTGCTGTTAGGACACTCTAAATTAGGTTATACGTCATGGATTAATATTATTTTAACTTCCTACTGAATTTGATTCTGTTATTAATTATGATGTTTTATAGAATCTTGTGTAAAGTCACCTAATAGTTTCATGTCTTTTTTTGTATGGAGAGAAATGAGTATCAACCCCATTTGTGCGCGTGTAATTCTTGACTTGTAACTCATACAAAACATTTTGTGCATAGGAACAAACTTGACAACATTCTAAAAAATACAGTTGACACTTGCACAACTTAAAATTACAACAGCTTGAAACAAACTACACGCACAAAAAAAGTCTAAAAAAAGCATTTTAAAAACACTTGTCTGAAACTAAAAAAATATTTTCCAGAACTGATTGTTTCCTCTCTGCAGCCCCTCCCCTGACAGCGCCTCAGACATGGGGATCTTTCCCAAGCGCTGGTCACCAGTCGTGGGGATAGCAGGTGCCGCTGGACCATTCTAAACAGACGCAGATCGAAGCAGGCCGGTGGGTTGATCAACCCTCCCTGCTCTGTGGGTTCGCTTTCACCACGAAGAACCTTCGCTGGGAGACTAGACCAGACTTTTTGTATTAATTATCAGGCATATCTGTTTAAGAAAGTGGGAAAATGTCAACTTTCACCAGATATTTTTCACAATCTAAGTTTAAAGCAGCTGATAAGAAAACTGATAACCCAGCATTCTAGCAGCATTTAAACACTCTCCTTATGCACAAATCTTGGAAACGTGCAGAATCTCACATCAGATTTGTGTGTAAATGCGGTTTTGTGTGTGCATTACAAGCAATTGCTGTGTAATTTTCAAAGATGTGTGCATTTCAAGTTGTTTTAAGTTGTGCAAGTGTCAAATGTATTTTGTATTTTTTTTTTATTTTGTAAAGTTTGTTCTTATGCACAAATTCAAAGTTACGCACAAATCAAATATTACTCACGCACAAATCTGGGTGATACTTATTTCTCTCCATATTTTTGCATGTTCTTACATTTGTCAGTTGCTATGGAACTGGAGGAGTTCAAGCCAAGCATGCTGGAGCTGAGGAGCTCCGCAGACATTATAGAAAATGATAATGGTGAGTCTATACTACAGATGCAACCAATATATGTTGTTTATTTATTTATTTATTTTTATAATTGAACATTTGAATAAAAGATAAGATGCGACATGAACTAGCATCTTTGTCTTTTTCCTTATTCTGTGTTTGTCAGTTACCATGGAAGTGGATGATATCAAGTCAAACATCCAGGACTTGAAAAACACAGAAGACGGTATAGAAAATCAGACTGGTGAGTCCATAACTCTACTGCGATACAATTTAAAAGTAATACTTTTGTGTATTTTTATGCAGTAACAATGTAGATTGATTCCATGTCAGCATTTTATGTTTGATTTTGTACAGCAGAAGCAGGTCTCTGATGCTTTGCATTTGTTTCAAACCACTACAGCATTTTCTATTTTGTTTTGCTTTTTTCAGGGAGTGTGCCAGAATCCTCATATGAGCTTCCATCTTCTCAATATTTCACTCCCAGCCAGGCAGAATATTTTCAGAATGGCACTAACTGTCTGCCTTTGCAGAAAGAAGCTGTTGTAGTTTTAACCAGACTTCCTGAACACATTATCAATGCTCTGCAGTCACCAACGGCTCAGGAGGTGTACAGTGAAACAGAGTCGTGGGGAGATGTTGAATCTGATACTCTGTGGGAACCAGGGGAGGATTCAGATGATTCCGATATCCCACACTCATACAACAACCGAAAAGCCACCAAGATGAAAAAGAGTAGCACATCAGAAAAGCCCATACAGGCGCCGAGCAGTAACAGCACAAGTACAGGTGAGATTAATAACAGCACAGTAAGAAAAATGTCATGGAATATGTTCTGAAGTCTAAATAAGAGAACCAAACTTTAATAGTGTACACAAAGTTTTAATGAGCAATAGTCAGAATAAAAAGAGAATACACATTGATCATACGTGCAGAGAGTCTCTAGGAGACTTCTGCTGCTGAATACATGACAGCCTTTTTAAAGAAGTGAGTTACTCTTTTCACTTGAGTCATTTTTCACTCCCTTTTCACTTTAGCTGCGTGTAAATTTCACACCTGCATCTAGTGCGATGACTCAGTTTTATGCTTCTTTAAAAGAACTGGTTCAAACAGGATGTACTTCTGCATTTGCAAAGGTCAGCTCTCGGTCGTTTAGTACAGCTGTGCAGATTTAGCAACTTCAACAGGAAACGTGTCTGCAGAAACACAGTCACACGTTGAATCTTCAATAAAGGTATAGCAGAACACATAATCAATGAAAATTAATCAAATTTAATATAATAAAATGAGTATAATATAAAACTCCCATTACAAAAATGAGACCCACTTTGAAGAAATTTTTGTTTTTATCCTGTTCTTGTGGCATTTTTCTGATGATGGGGGGCATATATTAAGAAAATTAGGCAAATCAATTAGAATCTCAATCAGACAAAAAAGTGCAGTTTGAAAAAAAAAAAAGCTTATTTGCTATGTAGAAAATATACTGAGCAGGTCACAAGCTCACTGTAAACTAAGGAGAGTGTGTAAACAGAAAGCCATCAGCAACAAGGAGGGGAAGGGGGGCGGGGTTGCTCCAAGGGTTCTACCCGCAACTCAGAGGCAATTCTCTAATGAACTTCTGCTGCTTTGCAGAAACTATGCTTTTTTATTTTGGCTAAAAATGGCATAACTAAAAGACCACTGGCAACAGTTTTACAATAGGTTAACAAATGATTAGAGTGGGACTCTAAATGCATTTTATAAATTCAGCAGTTGTTAAATAACTGACATTTCTTAAGGTCCAGGCTTGGGTTTATAAATTTACACCTATAGGGAAAATTAGCGGGAAGTCATTCATAATAGTGCAAGAATATTTTTTTGTCTACATTTAGAGGACAGTATTTGCATTTAAAGTTGCTAAAATCAATGTGTGAAATTCTGCAAGGTAAAAATTTAGCAACATGTATCAGGTTTATGCAATATATTTTTTCAGTGCTATTATCCATCAGTGTTTGTATTAAATATTAGAAAAGCGTTGACCTTAGCCTCAAACCAGAATTAATAAATCTAAGAAGCTTTGAGAGCTTGGGTTTGACTCAAGTAGTTCTTTTCTGGTTATGAAGGAAGTTATGGTTTATTTTGGTTCAGTATAGATCCAAATGTCTTTTAACAGAGTTGCTTTTAACTAAAAATAGAAAGTCATTCCCCAAAGCAATATTTAAACCAATAATTTGATTTTTTTTTGTGCTGTGAGTGTAATCATTCCAAATATGACAAATACTACCACTGTTCCTTTAAGTGTTAAGATTGTTTAACATACAGGAACACTTCTTTTCTTCAGTTCATGGCAACATATTTTGTCAATGAGAACAGGATTATAACTCTATTCATGCTGGGAATGAACACAATTTGTTGTACAGTAGTACAGTATTTTTCCTACTAGCTTGGTTGGCAAAACTATAAAGAAGTCAGAGCTGTTGGTTTTAATAAGCTTCTTTGTTGCTTTTATTTTGGAGAGCGAAACCAAAATTAATTAGGTAAGAAAATATCCTAAAAAAAGAAACAGCCCAGTGATTCTTGATTCATACTTTACCTGTAAAAGTTGCAGAATTGAAGTGTATTTTTGACTCACAGCTTTTCATATTGAATGATGTCTGCTCACAGTTCCACGTCTTCCGGTTTTTTCTGTGTTTGACAGAGGCTGTGAAAGTGGAAGAGACAGAAGCTGTGAAAGTGGAAGAGACAGAGGCTGTGAAAGTGGAGGCGCCCAGGCCAAGCGTGCAGGAGCCCCAGAGCTCCAAGGATAGCATAGAAAACAATAATGGTAAGTTCATAAACAAAACAGCTAACATTTGAAATGAGTCACAGCTTGTAGACTGCAGAGGTTGATCTGGACAAACATCACACTGATGCTGCAATTAGAAAATCGAACATTCAATTTTATCCAGATTTAAAAGCACTTATGACCTTAAATACTTTTTCTTTTTTAATTTTACAGCATAAATAATATTTTTAAAAAACAGCTAATTCTGCATTTTACTGTCATATTTTCTTTTAAAATTAAGTTAAGCTTTATTTGAGCTTTTTTAAAGTTGTATTTTTTTTGGTTCAGTACAGTTCAGTACAATTTTATAGCTTTTTTAAAATGAAACATGGGTCATTTTTGGCATTTATATTTATAAAAAATCAAATCAAATATTTTGTAATATCTTTATTCTAAAAAAAACTTTAGTTAGATTTTAAAAAACAAATTGCAAGAACACAATAACTCGAAATAAACATCCAATGAGTTTATACTGTTACAACAGGGTGACAGGAATTTTTGTAAATGTCTTCAAGTCTTAAAAAAATTAAATTCATGATTATTAAGGTTGTTGTTTTTTTATTTTTTTTATTTTAAGTTTCTGCAGCAGCAAAAGCAGGCTGTTCTGTCATATCAACCTACATGGGACCCTACAAAGAGGAAACAAAAAATGTCCGCCCTGATTTGCCAGAGAAAGAGGTCCTTCCAGGCATGATGGTGATTGCCAGGAGGAGGGCCATGGAGTGGAAGCGGGGTAAATTAGCAGAGATAAATACGAAAGGTATGAACAAAGAGGAAAAAAAGTTTAGAGGAAAAAAAAAATCTGGCATAACAAATATCGAATCTTAGAACTTCAATATGTTTTTGAAGATTTATTTATTTTTTTTTATAAGTTTTAGACTTCTTCAGATTTTAGATTTCCCTCATATATAGATCTATTCAAAAATTAAGTGAAAAAAATTGGCCTGACGTTAAAACTCAAGTTTTTCTTGTAGGCCTTACAATTTTTTACTTGGCAGTTTTTTTTTTTTCTTTTAATAACAAGAAAACCTGGTACTTGGGTGTTGCCATCTTCTAACCTTTTCACACTTTGGCAAGGTTAGAAGAAAAGACAACCTACGACCTCTTAGCTTGACACCGCTCACCATTTACTACTTTTTTAAAACCCTTTATTTAAAAGTAGCTTGTTACGAGTGTTACTGACAATAATTAGCTGTAATTTTAACTTTTTTATGTGTGTGTCATTGCAGAAGATGGACGGTTAAAATACAAAGTCATTTTTGAAGAGAAAGGCAAGAGTCTTGTATCGGGACATCACATAGCCTTCGACTCCACGGCCAGGCTGGTGGAGCTGTACATCGGCGCTCGTGTTGTGGTTCAGTCCCTGGAGGATGAGCTTTCCTACCTGCCTGGAGTTCTGGGCGAACTCCCTAGCAGAAAGAACCGCCTAAGGTTTGACTATGAAACTTCATCAACAGTTTTATAAAGTTATTTGTACCTCTATTTGGTGTTAAAAGGAAAGAAAGAAATCAAAAATTGAATCTGAGAAGATATTCTTTCATGGAACTTTATTTTGCAGGTTCCTGGTTTTTATAGACGATCACACACCAGTTTATGTTGGTTTACCTTTACTTCATCTAGTGTGCAGACCGTGTAAGTTTGCCCTTTTCTTTGGTTCACTAATACTTTTTTTTTACAGATTAAACAATACTTCAACAGCAGTTTGTGAATATGAGCATATGCTATAAGGATCTGGATACAGTCTCAAATTTATGAATTTATGAACAAAGAATAACATGGCTATTTATGTAAAAATAACACGATTTTAAACTTAAAGCATATGCAGCAGAAAAAAGAATCAGTGGTGTAAATAAGTAAATAAATTAGTATAAAAAAATCAAAATATATGCCGATTATTTTTGTCAGAAAAGTCATTTAATTAAATCGGTATAAAAAAATCAAAAATATGTACAGGTTATTTTCATTAGAAGATCCTTTGTCATGAATCACACTTCAGGGAAAGTGAGTTGATTAGAGCCTTTGACTGGTATTCCTTCTTCTGCTGCATGATTAACAGCCGTCCTTCTGGTTTAAACACAGTTTATAAAATTCTCCTTGTTGTTATGACAACAGGCTTTGTTTGTCAGGTCCATTGACCTTCAGCTGATATCACAGCAAGTAAGATGAGCTTGAGTTCTCTCTAGGGCAGAAATCGTTGCTGAAAATTTGGTTAAAAGTTGACCTAAGAGACAGCGGTAGATCCCAGGTGCCATATTTTCTTGAAATCATATTTGACTTTGTTCATATTGAACTTTGTTCAAAAGCTTTATTTACATTAAGAGTAAAAACAAAACAATAAAAATACACGTAACAGTGCTGCATGCAAAGAGCCTGGGGAGCTCTGCAGCTGAGTAGGAAACAGACATATTTATAGTTAGGCACAAACCACTTTGCATGACAGCAGCTAAAATGCACGCAGGATTCACAACAGTATCTTGAACATCCAGTTGGAGCTGCTCACATTTTCTGTTAGTCTGGATGAGCAGAATGTGTTTGTGCAGACTGTAGAATTTTATCTCTGTTGCTGGGTGCAGCCAAGCAGATTCTAACAGCAGACACATAAATCAGAATGAGAAAGAACGTTCTCTAAGCAAGAGTATGATTGCCCAAGCATTGTCACACAATAATATGTTGTATAAAAGTATATAAGAACTTAAAGAGTACATATGAAATTCCATTACATATTATTACACTAAAGGTTTCCTGTAAAATGTAGTAGGGTGTATTCATTTATGCTGAGCACTATTCAAGCAACTTTTGATGACAGGTAAACATGATCTGAAGTGAAAACAAAAAAAAAAAACGAATCTAGTTTCAATGAAAAAATGTAGTATAAGTGTACTGCTCATATTACTTTCAGAATGGTTTAAAATGCATTTACGTACATCTTTTCTTTTGTAGAAGTGTCTGAAAAATACAGTTTTCAAGTTAAAGTGTTGGAAATCTTTCTGTTTCACTAGGCTGAACACATTAGATTCAAGCTGTCCTAAAATGAGTGAATGAATTAAAGAATGTCAATCTTTTTGTTAAATCAAAAATTGGCCTGAGAACTTTGACTGACTCCCTCAAAAGCAACAGTGTGAACAAATCATTTAAAAATCTGACACGTTTTGTTGTATTCCCAAAACTCCAGGGTTTGATTTGATAGATTATATCTCCATTTTATCACTTTTAAATCACCTTTTACATAAATCTACAGCCAAACTTGACCTACATTTTATTTAATTTTTATTTTTTTTAATTTAGTGACAGTATTTTTTCATTATTTTGTTTTATTTTAGTTAATTCCTGTCTGGCTTAATTAATGTTATTTTCTTTTAGAATAAACTTTAAAAACAAGCCCCAAAGAAATAAGTAAAAAAAATTCTCAAAATTTGAAAGAAAAAGAAAAAAAGCAAAAGTACATCTACCGGTGGGTTGTCTCTGTGTATGTTCAGGCCAAAATCAGAATTGCATCTGAATTAACAGAAGCTAAAATAATCTGGGCAATATGCTTAGCTTTTTTAATAAAAAAAAAAACAAGGTTTTTGTTTGGTTGCGTTGTGGCCACATGATGCATTTCCATTATGTATGGAACACATGTACATTTATGCAGAATACAGACGAGTGATCTTTCTACTTTTTCTTCCTCAGTGGAGAATTCTTTGGATGACATTCCAAGCGGCATTCACAAGTATTTCCTAACCCAGTATTTAAAGAGATGGCCATACCCACATTTAACACGTTACAGAGTGGGGCAAACCATCACTGTGGATGTGAACGGAGTCCCAGAGAAATGTGAGGTCCAGAGCGTCGACTGCAGCCTGATTTTGGTCGTTTATCAGGTCAGTATATTCTATTTTTGTACGCACTCACTTCAGCAAGTAAACCAATTTCATGCAACTCTTATGTGTTTTTTAATCGTTTTAGTTTTTGTTAGTTTGAAATGTCAGAAATGGTTTGAGTACTACAGTTCCTCTAAAAAGATTATTATCAAGATTAAATAAATGCATCGAAATATTTTATGTGGTTCTCCTTTTATGAAAGAAAATATACATCAGATAAAATTATTGAAAGAGTGCTTTGACATTTTAGGTTCCAATTTTTTTTAAACAAGGTTTATTTATTTGTTTGTTTATTTATCTGTTTGTCTATTGTTACTTTTTTGTAATTTGTGAACTCCGCCCCTGGGCTAACACACACACCCGCTTTCTGCGCGGCGCTAACGATGATCAGCAAAAAGGTTTCATTTTATATGCACATTACGCACATCCATCTTTGCAAAAGTTTGGATGTTTGTTTTTGTGGATGAAATGCAGACACGCTACCGAGGTCGGCATCATGAAATGGGCGACGCCCAAATGGAGCGAAAGGCATTGCCTCAGAGATTTAGGCGTCCTACTTCTGGGTAGGAAAATGAGCTTGCGATAGTAACTCAAATTTCATTTAAAAAATTGTTCTCCAGTATGGTACGGTAATATTTTGTTTACTCTGAAAGGCGTAAGATAAAGATCATTTTGGTCCTATGAATACATAGCAATTATGTATTTACTTATTGAATTTTGATCTGTGATCGATTGTTCTTTTCTCTTTGTTTTGCAGCATAATCAGACGAGAGAGTGGATTCACAGAGGCTCCATACGATTGGAACACATATTCAAGTTGTTGAAAATGGATGAACAGTCAAAGCTGGCCCCTGAAGTGATTCCACGGACCGGTAGCTAAATAAAGGCCTCACCGAGTGAAGACATCAACTGAAATTGAATTGCTTCCCTACCCCTACGACTTCTCCGTATCCCGACATATCTCCCTCCAACCGGAGAGATAAGGAATATTAGTATCTTCAAATTCGATGTGACTACCACTTGAAATCATCAATAGTCGCCAGTCATCTATGTTGGCACGTAGCTGCCAGAGATCAGCTAATACACAATAACATCAGTTCTATAACTTTCAAAAATCATGCAAATGCATGCGTTTCTCCTCCACGCCACAAGCACCATGCTGTTCACCCTACCATAGCTAGCCCTAAGTCACTGCAGCTCTTTCTTAAAAAAAAACACTTTGAACACCACTACAGCTTGAAATCCCCCTACAATTGGAGCAATTGGGAGGACCAAGAGGGGTAGGGAAGCAATTTGGGCTCGGCCTAGAGAGAAAAAAAAAAATCAAGCATGGCTCTTCCAACTTGCTTTGTGAATTGATTTTTCAAGCCTCTTGTTTGAGGCAAAATCTCTATTAAAACATTAAAATTTTGTATCCAAATCCACACTTGTTTATACACTTGTAAAACTGTATTGTAGACTTCCAGCGTTGTCCATATGAACTTAACTTATTGCCTAAATGAAAAGGCTTTGATTAGGCCTAACTGGGTCCTTTCTCATGGAGTTTGCATGTTTTCCTCGTGCATGCGCACGCTTTCTCCATGCTCTTTACTGGTTACTCCAAATAGTCAATTGGCTTTGAGTGTGTCTGTGTGGTTCTGCGATGGACTGGTGACCTGTGCAAGGTGTATCCCGCTTTTGAGCTGAGGTACCTGGGATAAGCTCAAGCAACCCTCGACACCCTGACAGGGCTAAGCAGGAGTGGAAGATGGATGGATGGAAAACAATTCATTTCTACTGTTACCTACAATATTGTGTTTTTAAATTAGTTCTCAGTCCTTTGAATGAAACACATTTCTACTACTCATATTCTTGATTTTATTAAATTTTTTTCTGTTTAAGCTGAAATAAAAGAAGTTTCTCAATATGTATTAGCTTTATTTCCTTTATATGATTTATATAGTTGTATATCTTATTGTGTAATACAGGTGTAAATTAAAATCAGCATGTACAATCAAGCGTCTATGATTCAAATGGTAAATGGCATGTACTTGTAGCGTTCTGCTACCTTTCTTAGAAGGCCCCAAAGTGCTTCACAGTCACATTCCCTTTCACTCATGCACATACGTATTCACACACTGATGGCGGCTCCGCTGCCAGCCTATAACCACTAAGAGTAATATGGGGTTGGGTGCCTTGCCCAAGGGCATTTGAACACATGGGCGAGCAGGGTGAGAACCAAACCTGCAATCTTCCCATCAGAGGTCGACTGCTCTACCTCTGCAGAGTCTGCACAACAATTGCACCAAAACACATCATTTTTAATCCACAATTCAAATCTAATTTTTTCAGCTTTTTTCCTGTGATGCTGATGCTCCAGAAGACCATTCCAAAGAAAGAACACAACCTGCAATCTGGCATCGGTGGAGTCTGCCCTGACTCACTGTGCTCAAAAAGCAATCATCTCCATGCTACTTGCTTGCAAATGAAAGTTTCGCCGTGGGAGAAATGTCCACATTTGCTGCTTAATGTAATGTAAAAGAAAAGCCCTAAAG
>BSAI01000096.1:8098901-8225982 GCA_036245035.1 Adrianichthys oophorus | reverse complement strand
TTTTGCTTCCCTCTGAAAAAGAAGAAATTACAACAATTAAAAATGAGTAGCCGGAGCCTAACCCGGCTACCCATGGGCGAAGGCAGGGCCGGTCCAGGGCACACCCCTGGACCGGTCGCCAGTCCGTCGCAGGGGCCACAATCACACACCCATGCACACTCAGGGACAATTTACAGTGACCAATTAACCTATGAAGCATGTTTTTGGACGGTGGGAGGAAGCCGGAGTACCCGGAGAAAACCCACGCATGCACGGGGAGAACATGCAAACTCCACACAGAAAGGTCCCCCAGCCAGGACTTGAACCGGGAACCTTCTTGCTGTGAGGCAGGAGCGCTAACCACTGCGCCACCGTGCAGCCCAGTGGAATATCTAAAGTGACAAATTTACTCAATTTAAAATTCATGATTATAACAGTGATAAAGGCCAAAAAGTGCATTTTGAATAAGAAACACATTTAGAAAACTCTCCACATTGTTATCTTAATTTGTGTTTATTCTAACAAAGTCTTAGTTAAAGAAAAATATATGTTTTCCCCTTTTGCCCCAAAATGGCAATAATATATAAAAAAAACACTGAAATTAGCATGTGTGAATAGGCAAAATGCTGGTTTATTTTTTAAACTTCTTTATTTTTAGTAAATTAAATCTAAAGATTTGTTATCAACAATGTACATTTTTGAACAAAAAAACTGATCTTGAAAAAAAGAAGTTTTAAAAAAAAAAAAAATTTAGTAAATAATTAGTAATCACAGCTGAAGTCTACTTGTCTGTGTAGATTCATATATTAACATACATCTTGATAGATTAACCAGAACTTGTCAACTTCCTGTAGTTTTTTTTTTTTGTATTTGCAACTTCCTTCTTAAAAAAACAGAAAAACAGCCTAAAGGTATATGCAACATTTGATGGACACTTGTCCTAGTGGCTTGCCATTGGTTTCAAAGGTGGTTTTCCACAGCTTCATTGAGTTTCCTATGAAGGCTCTTAGAGTCCTGTTGATGTTGTTCAGCTCCAAGCATTAAGTGATCCACGTGTGTGGCATTGAGTCATAAGCTTTCTTCTAATCAATCCAGGCTGTGCACAGGTTGGTGTGTCGTGACCTCCTCTGGAATCTCTACCATTGCCATGTATCATGTCAGGGCCCAGTGCTGTCCAGTTTTTCATACCTGAAGCTCTTTCTTGGATGTCTGTCACTGTGATGGTTACTGGATTCTGTTCAGGGAGGTTGCTGTGCTCTTTTCTCAGAGAGACCAGCCATTGAGCATTGCTATTATATGTTGTATCTTTCTCCCATTTACTTTTCCAGTACTGTTCAGTTTCCAGCCTTGGTGCTCTGCTGTTTTGACCTTGCCACTGAACGTACACTTTCGCAGGTTGAATTGCGTACAGCCTGTTTATCTGTCTAGTTTCGTTGTCTCCTGTGTACCTCTTTAGGCGGCTGCTCAAGGCCAGGAGCCTTTGTTTGGCAGTTTCCATTGCTTTGGGTATGGCATCTGGTTGTATTTCTTAGGCACTTGCTTTTTCATTGCACCTTTGTCATCTGACTCACTTCCCTCTGAGTTGTCTTGATCAGCCTCTAACCGTTGCTTCCATGGTGGGCATTGTTTTCACAAGTTCAAGCCAAGCATCTTCACTGCTGCTGAAGTGTAAACCAGTTCGTTGGTTTCTGTGATTGTTGTGGTAGGAATGACCCTCAATGCTTCATGCAAAGTTTTCAGGAGACTTTTAGGTGGTACTTCACTCAAGTGTTGTAGTTGGTGTTTGGGTTACCTGGTGTTCATTCTAGACATGATCTTGTCTTTCAGGTCAGTTGCCTCGCACAGCGTAACGGTGGCCATTAGGGCTGTGTTCCCAAGCTCTGGTTGGGAGTGTGGTACAGCCTCCGCTCTGACCTGATATTGTGGCTTTTCTGTGGTGTTACAATTGTGCTGTATTTAGTCAATCTCAAGTTGTGATAGCAGTTGCCGTTTGTGGATCTTCTTGTGGATCAGTTAGCCTTGATTGTGGGTTTCGAAGCATCCATTCACTCCACTTTCTGTGCGTGTAACCTCTCTGAGTAGGATTATTTGAGTAGTAGCATTCCAACAGAACATTTGGTCCATTTCCTGCGCTTAACGAATTGAGCTATCGATATCTCTATATCTCTAGATCAATAGATCAATCGATCGATAGATTGATAGATGTGTATATAAAAGAACAAGCAGAAAGGGCAGGGGATTTCAGTTTTGTTCAATAAACTATTTCAGTGTAAGGAGCTATCTTTTTGGAAGCTTTCCATGTTTTGAATATGTGGTCCTCCAGCTGAAGGCCTCTTTTAAAACCAAATTTATAAATATCTAACCCCCCCCTACTGTGAAGATTTTAACCACATGTTCAGTGAACTGCTGTCTGTGATCTGTGTTGATTTTGACTGTATAATTACTGTTGGAGATTTTAGCATCCATGTTGACAACTCTCAGGGACTAAAGACCTGAATAAAGGTGTACTCACACCGAATGCGATTTGCGCATGGAGAATTCGCTACTTGCTGCGTGGCCAAAAATGTGTTCCCTAAGCTCGCTGCCCTGGCCGCATGTGGAGCTACCAGCTAATGTTTTTAGCCTTGTTGCCACATGGAGCGACATCTGTTTGTCTAATTTACAATTCATGGGTACTGACATAACATAACATATAACATATTTTCTTTTTTTATTATTATTATTAGTAGTAGTAGTTGTTGATGTAGTATAATAATAATAATAATAATAATAATAATAATAATGATAGTAATAATAATAATACATTTGTTTTTTGTACATTTGTTCTTGTTTTTGTTTTCAATAAAGTTGGGAAAAAACTCGTCAATGTCGACTGTTGATGACGTTTCTGTAGAGGCAAAATTTTTTTATATAAAGCGACGAAGCCGTGTTTGTTTCCGGTGTTACACCGGTCCATATCGTACAGCGACAGACAGTACCTCCGCTTTAACTTTAAGATTTTATGGTTAAAGTTTTACTTGACCATGAACTAAAGTGACACATTTAGTGGACGTATGCGCATTTTGTCTTTAGGCTACTTTCCTCCATGGAGTACGGAAAGGAGAGGGTGGTGGCTTTGGTGGACATGGACTGCTTCTACGTCCAGGTGGAGCAGAGGCTGAATCCAGCTCTGCGGAACACCCCCTGTGTGGTGGCGCAGTATAAAACCTGGAAGGGTGGCGGGTGAGTTTCTGACACAGAGAACGAGGTTTTTGAATAACATCTTGAATGCATTCAATCGTAAAAACAGGAAGTTATGCAAATCCCTGCCTCTATGTTTAGTCCCGTCTGCTCATTTAACGGTGGTAGTAAATGTTTTAAATGTCGCATTTTCTGATCAACTACAGGCCGCATAAGTAGTAATGATGAAATTTTTACATCATGGTTATGACGTTTTGTACGAATACAAAAAGTCTCGTCGGTACTTTACTGCCACACCAAGGCCGGATCTAGCCATGGGTGGCAATGCCCCCTGAATGCCCCAAACGACATGGGCCTGCAAAAATAATACCAATTGCATAAAATAATAATTAAAAACCTTAAGGATGGATAGACAATTATTAAAATATTGTTCTTGTTAGTATTATAGCTGTCAGCTATGAGGCCAGGGCCCATGGTGTGACCAGGAACATGTGGGTGGATGATGCAAGAAAACTGTGTTCGGATCTGCAAGTGGCACGAGTACGTGAGTCTCACGGGAAAGCCGACCTAACCCAGTAAGTGCAGATGAAGGCAGTCACCCTCCAACTTAATGAGGGAATGTTACAGTTAAAAACAACTGCTTTTGCAGTTACAGGGATGCCAGCGTGGAGGTGATCGAGGTTATGTCTCGCTTTGCTGTGATTGAGCGAGCCAGCATCGATGAGGCCTACATGGATTTGACGGCTGCTGTCCAGAAGCGACTGAAGAACATGGATGAGGAACAGATCAACCCTTGCCTCCTTAAGTCCACTTACATTCAGGGGTATCCTCAGAGCGGATTCAAACCATCATCTGCAGATGCAGCTTCAGAAAACTCGGTTGTCGATAAAGGTAATATATGACCTAACTTTATAGGACCTTTTATACCATCTCTTGAAGTTTTTTAGACTAGGAATAGTGAAAGGATAATGTCTGATTGTATTTGTTCATTATTCCCTGCAGAGGAGCTAAGATCCAAAGGTCTTCAGCAGTGGATGGATTCATTACCTATGCCTTCATCAGGGGAGCAGAATTGTGCAGAACTGCAGTTAACCATGGGAGCGCTCATAGTTGAGGAGATGAGGGCTGCAGTGGAGAAACAGACTGGTTTCCGTTGCTCCGCAGGAATATCTCACAACAAGGTAGATCCAAATCTTTTATGGCTTTTTTTGCAACATCACACATCTTTTCAGGAGCAACAGTTTCCGGTTTGCTTTTTTTTTTAGGTTTTGGCTAAGCTCGCATGTGGTCTAAACAAACCTAACAGACAAACTGTTTTGCCATTGGAATCTGTGACTGAACTTTTCAGTTCTTTACCCATTGGCAAGATGTGAGTTTAAAGCTTCAGTCTAATGTAACACCAACTAACTGCACACAAAAAAAGCTAATTGTGCTGTTTTTCTTGTGCAGTCGGAACCTGGGGGGTAAGATGGGTGCTTCAATAATGGAAACTCTAAAAGTACAGAACATGGGGGATCTCACTCGCTTCTCTCAGCCCCAACTGGTGCAGCACTTTGGAGAAAAAACAGGGTAACAAAGCCACAAACTGTTGTAATATGTTTGTTCAAAATCCAATTTAAAAGAAAAAATGTTTTTTTTTTTTTTAGATTTATGCTCAATTTTTCTTAAGCATCCTATTGTTTGCCAACCTGTCCGTTTGTTAGATGCTCCATCTTTATAGATATTTTTTACTTCAACTGGTTAAACCATAAGAGTTGGAAGACACCACAGATGGGGAAAAAAACCTTTTTAATAGAGCCTAAAATTCCAGGAAGATGGAGACCAAAAGGACCATCATTACAAAAATTAAATGCTGAGAGAGGAACACACTGCTTCAGATATAACAGATACAAATGCCTGTTATTCAAAATTTTAAATAGGTGACCAAAACCTCTGACTTTGGTACATCTTTTAGATGAAAACGCTAAAGAATAAAACAATATTTAAAATATAAAGAGTTTTTCTTCTTGGTGACACCGACTGTACCTGTTTTGCAGCCAGTGGCTCTTTGACCTGTGTCGAGGGATCGAGTCTGAAGCTGTTAAACCCAGGCAGCTTCCCAAGTCTATTGGTTGCAGTAAAAACTTCCCTGGAAAGACATCTCTAGCCACTAAAGAACAGGTAAAGAAGACAATTTTTTAACAGCATCTACTACAGTTTCTAGATATTGTCTGGAATTTTTCCCACTCAATTCAGCAATTAATTGTGTTTGTAGGTACAATATTGGCTTCATCAACTTGCTTTGGAACTGGAAGAGAGGCTGAACAAAGACAAAGAAATGGTGAGATTTTTGTTTTTTTTTTTTTTAGATTAAAAAAAATAATATTTCTGGTTACATTTTAGTTTCAAAACTGTGTTTTTCTTTTATTTTCATAGAATGGTCGAGTTGCTAAGTTGTTGACAGTTGGTGTGCGTCAGCTCGGTGATAAGAGGCCGAGCAGCTTCTCTCGATGCTGCGCTTTAGTGCGCCACGAGGCAGCCAAACTATCAAGTGACAGCTTTGCCATTATCAAGAGCCTCAACACAGCAGGAAACCACCAGGCTGCATGGTAATTTGGGGGAAGTAATGCAGCGGGATGATAAAACTACAGGTTGATTTTATAGTGAGTGATCTGGACCTCCTGTTTGATGTCTCCAGGACTCCACCTCTCACCCTGCTGCACCTCTCTGCTAGCAAGTTCAGCGACACGCCACCATCCGGGGGGATTGCTGGCTTTCTCTCAGCTGACATCACTTCAAGTCTGAGTGTCTCCGACACTTCCCAAGTCGTAACTCAGCCGGCCTCTGAGCTGAAACATGACTCTGCATGTAAACAACGCGGTAGCATTCAGGCCTTCTTTCAAAAGGCAGGAGTGAAACAGAAAGGAGTTAAAACAGATGTAGAGGTGGAGGATGGAATAGGCTCTGAAGAAGTTCCTCCACTCTCTGTTAATAGTACAACATGTGCTGATGATAGTCAGCTGCAGACAGCTGCCGGCTCCTCTGCAGCTTCCTCAGCGAGTTCACCTCAGTCTAAACTCAGCACGGGCATCTGTTCTTTTTTTCAGAAAAAAACTGTGGAAAAAAGCAAACACGAATCCCAGAATAATCCTGGATTCTCTGAAAAAAATGAAAGTAAAGGAGCTGAGACTGTTATACCAGATCCACGATCAAAGCGTAGCTCAGAGCTCACACCCCACCGTCCTCCACATGCAGAAGATACCGATTCAGAATCAATGTGTAACCCTGCAAGCATGGCTGCAGAGGATCTATTAAAGTGTGACCGTTGCGGTCAGGAAGTCCTGGTCTGGAAAATGCCAGAACACAACGACTACCACTTTGCTCTGGACCTCCAGAATTCCATCTCTTCATCTACAGGTTCAGTTGCCCCAGGTTCATCCTCCTCCTCATCCACCACTGGCTCTCCAGGCTCTCTCAGAGGCTTTGTCCAGAACTTTCAGGGCAAAACAAAAAGCAGAGGTCAGTTTGGGCCTGCAGCAAAAAGACAGCGCTCCCAGGGAGGAAGTAAGGGTACTCTAGATTCTTTTTTCACAAAGAACTGATATTTTTAGTAGGTTACATCTACACTATTAAGTTCAGATGAGAAAACCAATATAAAGGAAAACAATGTTATATTCTTCAAAAGCCATATGAGAAGAATTTTTTAAATCTGACATTTGGTGTCAAAAAAGATTTTTTTTCTTTTTTTTTTTTATTACAAAGCAAACTGTTGTAACCATATACACATTTAGCAATGGAGCAAATATGAAAAATACTTTTTATGGTTTAGGGATTTATTTGTACATTGTGTTGCAGTAAACTCATGCCAGCAGATAGCAGTAGTTCTAATAAATGCAAGCGTTTATGCTAGGAATCTATTTTTTCCATTCCCAATTCATGTTTATTTTTAAATTCAAAAACAGTTTATTGATCAATTTTGGTTGTAAAAAAGAGAAAATCCTGTTTATTAACCAAATACTTGACAGTTAATAATAGAAGACAAATTTCTACTTGTTAATAAAAAATTTGTATAATTTGTTAAAGCTCAAATATTAAACTTTAAGTGACATTGCTTCTCAATTATCTTTTCTTGCGTCTTCAGATGTAGGGCAGTCTTGTCAGGAAAGGAGACGCCAGTGTATCACAAAAGTGGAAAACCATACATGGCATATATCAAACACTGGAGTAATAAAAAGTCAAGAAAGTAACATGTTTTAATTATGTACATCACAACACACAAATTGTATCTGTACATAAATATTGCATTTCACCCAAATAAAAATATATTTTAAATTCAAAACCACCTCAAATCTTATTTCAAAGAGTAAATTTAAGCTATTTGAGCTAGAGAACAGGTAAAAAAAAAAAAAGGGAATCGGTCATAAAAGCAGAAACAACAACAAATCTTTAAAATTCAACTTTGGTGCATCGAACAAATTCACCCAAACTTTTTTTTAAACTATGACATAATCCGGGTGAAGTGTCTCCTTAAATCTTCCTGTGTTTGCATATAAACAGGGCAGAATATTGACTGAGTGGAGAAATGGAGGTCATCTGCATAAAAAATGTGTGGAATATTTCGTGTCACAAAAGTTAGGCCAAAATTGAAGATGAACAACAAGACAGAATAGAGTATTCAAGGTCAAATGTCAACATTTGAAACCTATACATGGTTATAGCACCGATTTAAATACATCTCAATGATCAACTCTACCTAGGCACTGAACCCCTTCATAGGTTGTGCCCTCAGTAACTGGATAAAATATTTCCACAACATCTGAAAGCAGCAAACTCCGTAAAGGACATCTTCGTGGCAGTGGTTATGTGAAGGTGGAATGCTATCTAATCAAACATCTACACTGACCTGAGAAACTAAAGCACTTTAATTCACCAGTAAGGCTGCTCAAACCCAACTGTGCAATTTATGGAGGCATCATAAGTGAATAAAAAAGGGAAAACACAATCTGAACTGTCCTGGCTGACTCACAAGTCCCTTTACACTCTTAACAGAATCACAGCTCAAAGCAAAAGTTTTCAGTGCGACTGGCAGGCTGAGTTTGACCTCAGCAAACTCCTCCCACAGCCTACGTTGCGGAGCATTTGTTAAGATAAAATAGCCTGAAAGGTTTTAATTTGCTGACACAGCTAATGTGGGTCACTATTAAAGCCGTCCCACACTGATGGCACCACAAAAAACTATTAAGGCAGCTGAAACTTGTCAAATATGCAACAAGTACATTCAAAATGCCCAAGAACAGTTCAGTCCTAACATGTGAATGGATTCTGAATGCTGTTAGGAGTGCATATATGTGAAACTGCACTTTATTTCTGAGCATTTTTACCAAAGCTTCTTCTCAAAGTTTCTTTGGCAGTAGTAGAATTTTGATAACTCGGACGGCAGTAAAGAGGAGTTCTGTTGGAGGACTTCAAGGTTTGAAGCTTTGCATTGGTTTTTGAGGCGTTTTCTTTTTACAAGTCTAAAACAAAAGCTAACACTTTAAAACCCAATGTACAGAAGGCAGATTAAATTCCAGCAAGTATTTAAAAGATTGGAAAAGACACTAATGAGGCACTGATATTTCTTTGGAAGAAGATTAAATAAAGTCCAATGGAAAGAATTTCCTGTGCAAAGACAGAGCAGACTGGCTGCTAGCAGAGTCCTTCTCACATGCCTCATTTGTGGTTATTTTAAGCTATGGCTGACAAAAAAACAAACAAAAAATATATATTTAGGCCTCCCGACCCTTTAAATGAGAAGCTGGGAAATGAGTAATGGGCTGCAGCTTTGTGATGTGACCAATGCCCTTGGTCGCCCCCTCCCTGAAGAGCACCTTGGCTCCCACCTTCAGATATTCCGGGTGTTTGATGAACTTAAAGAGGACGACTGCTTTCTCGCCTGTTCTCAGCTTCTCCTGTTAAATAAAGGAGCAATAGAAGAACATTCCATCAAAAAAAAGGTTTTTGAACAAGTAAAACAGTGTTTCAATCAAATTTCCCTGCAGACTTTTGTTGTTCAAATAATTTTTCATGCAAGAAAACATTTGATAAACATTTAAAAACACTTTAGCCCTTTTTAAATAACCGATTCGGAGACATGACGGGCACACAAATGTGCAAATGAATCAGTTTGCGGCAAAATATTAAACATTTTTAAAAGTCGATACAAAATTTTACTTTAAAAATTAACAAAATAGATGAAAACCTAAATTGATTTACAAAATATCTTGAAGAGAAGAATAAAGATATCTAACTTCTTTTTCTCAAAAATAATTCATTTTGTAAGTTTCTTTTTTTTTTAAATCCACTGAGTAGAGCTGTGATGTAACGTTTCTACGTCAAATGTAAAGCAGCTCTCTCAATAATGACCAAAAATAAACGTGGCAGAACAATCTCAAAGCTCGGGTTACTGTCTAGGATCTATTTTTAGAGTAGGTCAGTGAAAAGACTAACCTTGTCGTACAAAGCCTCCACTGTGGCGGTCTGTCTCACGTTGCCAATGTGCACAGTAACCTGGAAGCCCTTGTGGAAAGTCTTAGCGTGGAAGAGTAGCACGATCTCAGCCTCAAACATCCAGCAGATGGTAGGATCCATCTCTGGACTCACCAACACCATGCCCTATTAGATGGAAAACACAGAAAAACTAACTGAGTCACCGTGTGCTCTTACTAAAAAAAAAAAAAAAAAAAATTCAAAAGATCAAGAGTCTGACCTTTCGGAGCAACGATCGATTAAAGTTTCCCAGAGCGAGAGTGGCAGCCTGGCCTGCCCTGAGCACCCTGCATGCCGAGCGGTTCCTTTGGATGCTCCCAACAATCAACTTGTGGAACTGACCCAACTCTGTGGGTCCTACAACAAGATGATCTCCCTCTTGGCAAATACCACTGCAAAATGACAAAGATCACCGAATCAGGAGGATTTCGCCGGAAAAAAATAAAACCGTTTCATTCTACTGACCTATACAGAGTACCTCCCACCACAGTCCCCACCTCTGGAACCGTGTAAATCTCATCCACCTGGAACAAAGAAAAATCACTCAATTGTTTTATAACACTAAACAAAAAACAAGGTGTTCAATCAATTTAGTCTAACCTGGAACTCAGTCAACTGCTGCATAAGCTCCTCCTGTTCCTTACTGTTGCTCAGAGGAGGAATAATGTTGAAGAAGACCTTAAGCAGGTCTAAATTCTCGCCACTAACACTGGACAGCATAAAGATTGGTGTGATACTGTGGAAAACAGCACAAGGAATCTGTTCAGTCTCAAAAATCAGGGAGCAAATGTAAGAACAAGGTTCATTCTTGTATGTATTTGAGTGAAAGCATCCTACTTTGGAGACAGAGCAAACTGCTGAGCAGCAGTGACAGCGTCGTCTGTACTGTTTACAACCATGGGCACTTTGTTGCAGCCCGGCTGTTTCAAGACACGCTCCAGCTGCCGCACCGTGCGCTCCACAGTAGCCCGTGTGCAGAGGTCCACTTTACTGATGACAATAAAAATGGGGACCTTCAGGGCCATGGCCAGACCAAGGTGCTCTCGGGTTGTACCAGCTGCATGAGGGGTTATAAAGAGGGGAGGAAGACCGCAGAAGTTACAATATGTTTAATAGATTTCAGTGTTTCCAAAAAAAAAAAAGACTTTTCTAAGTGACAGCAATTCTCTGAGTGCACATTGTTTAGGTTGCATTCCTAAAACTTACATCTGACATCAAAACAATACTGGAAACCAGTTTGAACACATTTGTGACACAAGTTAAAACTTTAAGGCATCTGTTCAATAAGATATGAACTTAACCCTTATATAGTGTATTATAGTTTCACGCTTCAAAACGGGTCAATTTTGACCCAAACACAATATCCGTCTAAGTAAGCTCAGTAGCTAGTAAACGGAAAAATCTATATTTATTCCCCTTTTTTAAAACGCAAAACTGATCAATCGCAATTACGTAAAAAAAAAAATTAATAATAAAAAAAAATCAAAGTGCTGAGTTTTCCATGAGGCTTACTTACACTGGAGCTTTTGGACTTACATAAGGTACCTAAGATGCTCACTACGCATTTCTTCATATCATTTACTCTGTTTCATAATTTAAGTTGGAACTCTTAGGTTACAGACAGCATGTTCCATCCTGTCTGTGTTGAACAGAGAATCATTTTCACTCTACCTTATTTTCTCCTGCTTGGTCTACTTAAGAGCAGACATAAAAAGCCATGCCTGAGTATAGCAGTTACAGAAATTAAGAAACAATTGCAAACTGGATAAAGAAGATAAAACAATGAGCTTTAAAAGTCTGAGCAACAGATAATGAGCCCAGGCCATAGCAACAAATCATCATTTTATGCAATGCTTTTAAAAGGCCTTAGGCTTTATGAAAATTTGTTATCTGCATTAACTTATGGTTCCCATGAAACCACACCTAAAAGAATTCACAGACAAAGCTCAGCAAAGAACCAGAGGGAACTGGGGTTTGTGATGTCAACTTGAATCTGTTCACACATAACACAAACACTTTCCGCTAAGGTCCACGTAAATATCTAAAAAGAAATGTCTAAATAAAACCAGTTTGCAACCATTGCTTTTTGAAAATACCTAACTCTTCAGAGAAAAGGTTTGACTTTGACAAATATTTTGTGCAAAAGAAATCAAGTTGTCCTGTGCAAATAAAACTGGAATGCAAATTCAAAAAGACTGATTTATTTCACTAACAAAATTCTCTGTAACCTTTCTACGGTTAAAAAAGGCTAAAACGTGTTTTATATTTTTAAAAATGAAAGTGAACACAGTCAATATAAACAAAGATAACCAACTACCTTGCAGTTCCCTGCAACAGCTCAGGTATCAGAGTATGATTTCTAAATATAAGCTTATTTTAATCTCAGTGGCTCTGAAGACTAAAGGTCTGACTTTGGGATCAATAAAATAATATAACTGAATTATAATTCAATGAATAAAGGATGATTTTTGGGCTATACTTTAATGACTGTGGTGTGTATCTTTGCAGGATTTGGAATTGAATCAGAGCTACCTCGTCTGTGTAAATTATCTCTGCTATGAAAGGATAATGTTGGAGATATTTTGGGATTCGTAGTGCCGGGCAGAGTTGAGGACCTGGAACTGATTGGATGTGGTTGGAAGGCTGGTGTGTTATGTAAGCTCAGATTTCACATGCGTGCTATATTCCTGGCTACAGCTGGTTAAAAACACTTTCTGTGTGGAGGTGTGATTTTTGGCTCCAATGTTAGACTGTTCCTGTGAGGTTGTCCTAACAGCTTTAGATAGAAACATTTTAAACTCGGCTGATGAAGATATTCAGGTCAAACATGCACATTAAAATAGATACGGTGAGAATAAGGTCAAAGGTAGTTAGTACTAACCAATGCCTGTATTTGCGCTGACGACTAGCATGGCGAAGTCTGGACAGTAGCTGGTGAGGCCAAAGATGGTGGTTTTCAAATACTTGTGATGACCTGCCAGGTCAATGAAGGTGATCATTTTAGAGGAACTCTCACAAATTTCTTCTGCCGTCCGAGACTCACTGTAATTTACCACCTAGTACAACATCAAGATGATTGATCAATAAGGTGACTGGCTACAGGAATCTGACAGAAAAGAGACTAACTCTACAACAATTTGTTATGTTATTCATAGAAGTATTTCAGTTTAATCTGTGACGGCGGATGTCTCACCTCTCCTTTGCTGGTGAAACCAAGAATTTCAAAGCTGATGCTGGAGGTGCGTCCTGTCTGAATCTCATGTAAATGTCTGAAGAGGTTGAGTCTCGCTCTTCCCCGTCCATTGTCCAGCTCCCCCTGTGTCAAAACGCCCAAGAGAGTGGACTTGCCCGAGTCCACATTACCTAGCACTGCAACACGTAGGTCTAAAAACTGCATGACAAAATAAAAAAAAAGACTTAGAATTTTAGCAGATTTGGAAAAGTTAATAATAAAAAAAAACTTCAGTCAAGCTCACCTGCTGGTTATCTGGCACCTTGCGAATGAGAACTTCAGCAATATTACGAGGTACGTCAGAGTCGTAATCCACCTCCCTCTGTCTAAGAATTGTGATGTCAGCTCCAATTCTATTATACAAAGATTTCAAGGTTGTAAATAATATACTGGTCAATACGAACAGAGAAAATCTAAAAGTTCTAAATAGAACGGACTTACTTTTCTGCAAGCAGGTGGAGGGTTTTCAGAGAAGCTCTCATGTCTTCCTCCGACAGCCCCACAAGCATGCCATTGTCCTCCACACCTATTTGATAGACGGCTTCGCCTCGACCCTCCTGCAGTCGCCACTTCATCTGTGTTGCCAAGTGCTCAAAGCGATATTGTGTTGGGTTTATGAGCTTAAGCTAGAAAAGCCAAAGACTTGATAAATCATCTTTAGCTTTAAATAAAAACAGTACAAAAAAAAGTCTGGCGTGTAAAAAAAAAAAGTCACATTTTTTAAAATCATTATCTCAAACACAAACATTACTGACTGACGGCAATCACTAAAGAATAGAAACCACATTTACTCCATGGACTGGCTGATGCACACGAGTCATTTCAAAACTACAGGATGATCCAACAAGTGCTCTTTAAACGCAACAAGAATGTAAGCTGAGAATGTGTAAGTGATGGCTTCACAGCTGGTTTGCTTACCTTGTATTCTATATTTCCCTCTTCAGCCTAAGAGCAGCAAAAACAGTCAAAAGGGAAACAACAGCATTTAGACTGCAGAGAAGTGCAACAAAAGGCTGGGCAGTTGTTTGACAAAAAAAGGACAGTGGGGATGAACGGCTAACAAGGTGAATGGACAACTAGTCCAAACTCATAACGACTAGTTTAACACACAACAGTCTTGAGTTTATAGAAGAAGAAGAAAATAAAAATAAACATTCTAATGATACACAAGCATATCACCGTATAGAATGTTTTCAATGTACCGGTATATCAAAAGACAAACTCAAGCCCTAGAGTAAGGTAATAAAAATGGTGGATTACTTTTTAAAATAAATCTAATTAAGGCATTTTGCTTCAGCTCCAATGGAAATACACAGCGTTTTAGGAGGCTCACATAAATAATCAAGTATATGCTATAAATCACGTATTACAAACAATTATTTAAGGAGGTTAAATGTTGCGAAGAAACTATTTATTGGTTAGGAAACAGTGGGTAAATGTCCAGGCTCGTAATGTTGACTCTCTGTAGCTTGACCGGTGGTATTCCCGCCCCTTATTTACAAACACAGCTGTCCCTCTTTTGCTAGCTAGCAAAGTTAGCTGCCAAGTAGGGCAATACCATTTTTATTCTTTAATTAGGAAACGGAAAACTTTTGACCTTCTTGGTTACAAAAGTTTAGGTTCTGCCATATACCGAAATAAATGAAAACGTAGCCTTAATGCAGTACATGTACTTTATGTTCCTTTTTTTCCAACGACTTTACGTGTCCGACTATACGTGTCACTGCAGAGAAAAGCTAACACCAGCAACAGGAAATGCTATCTTCAAGATTTTCATAAAAGATGAAGCAAACAAGAAGTTAATTGTAATTGAAGTATAGATTATAAACTTTTTAAACACACTATTAAATTATAAACTTTATTTGATTCTTACCTCTGGCGGAAGATACGGGGTGTTATTGCTTGGTTTGAAACTGCGGGAAAACCGGGCTTTTGCTCTCTTGCTTTTTGTCGAAGACTTTTTTGAAATAGTTCCATGACTATTTCCTGGTTTGTTGTTACTTGAAGCTCCTTGAGACCCAGAACCAGTTCCATTTCCTGAACCAAAAAGTTCCGAAACGCGCGAATCCATTTGGCTTTTTTAGTAACCGGCGCTTGCAGACAAGCCTCCCGCTACTAGTGCAAATTCGATTATAGAAATGTTCAAATGTCGCCCAGAACAGACATTCAAATTGCCGTTAGGTAATAAATTACCCTTTTAGTGGAGCTTTATGTCCATACGGAGTTAAAAGAAGAGACTAAATCCCTTCCAAAAACTCTACAAACAAAGCAACATCACCTTTGGAGACTATAGCTTTGAGTTTACGCTATGCCTACGTCATAGTCAAAAATCGGGAGATGCGCTTGATTTGGTTAACTACAAAGCGCGGATGAATGTGTTTCTCTCCTCCTTCTATTATTCTGTTAGCCGAGAGTTTAAACTCCGCCCAGTTAGCAGGCAAGGTTATATTACAACACAACATTTGGAAAAACGGAACTGGTTTGCAGGGCTTTGCATCAGACTCAAAAAGGGGTGGGTGTTTATTTACAAAAAAAAACCCATATTGAATAGAAGAAAATGTTTTATCAAATTCGACTATTTATTGAAATACAAAAGCATGAGTACGAATCATGGAGAAAAGACCATATGCAACTGTTCAAACGTGGAAAATTGTCTCAAGCTTTCAAAAGCACAGAATTTTATTCAAAAGCAATGTCATTTATTTTTATTTGTAATAGACACCAAAAACATAATAACATATACATCTTCATTAGATACAAACAAAAAAGAATAAAGTTTGTCTGAATTTGTTTAAGATGGGTTAAACACACACAAATAAATCTTAGAATTTCAAAGGTCTCAATGAGGAAAATAAACAAGAGAACAAAAATGTAAATAAGTAAAAAAAAAAAAAAAAAAAAAAAGATAATGATTCCATGTGAATCAAATGGTTGTGCTAAGACATATATAAAGTGGTTGTCAGTGTTGTTTTAAAACAAAATATATGATATATAGAAATGAGAATGAAAGTACCAACAACACCAACTAAAATCAGTTCTTATAGGGGAAATAAATACGATCTATTTGTGCCAAATTTGCTAGATTTTTTTTTTATTCTTAACTGTAAGTCAGTTATCCATTATATATAAATATATACAAGAAAACCTATGATTTAATGCCACACACGTGGATCAGTGAATGCTTGGAGCTGAACAACATCAACAGGACTTTAAGAGCCTCATAGGAAACTCAGTGAAGCTGTGGAAAACCACCCTTAAACCAATGGCAAGCAAATTGCACAAGTTTCAATCAAATGTAACATATACCATGTCCACTACTGTTCTGCATAGGTCTGAACCCCCTCAGCCATATAATCAACTAGACTAGTGATTATTTTTGTGATTTAAGGGAGCATTTTTACAAAAAAGAAAAAAAAAAAGTTACTCTAAAAATCTATTCATTTCAAGTTTGGGAGATCCATCCAGCTGTTTCCTTGCCAGAGCCAGTTCCAGCTTTCACTGACTAAAGGTAGATTACCATAATAAATGTTCCAGCTACAGACATACCAAGCTTAAAACATTTGCTACTTGTTTTTATGATCAAGTAAGAAGCAAAGCAACTGAAAAAATGGACAAAAATACCATCTAACTGCAACTGAAATGTTTGGGTGTCAGCACCAAGCTGACAGCTGCAAAAAAGGAAGTAAATAGTATAGCTGTAAATAATTTTCTTAAGAAACTGACACAAGAGTGTTTTAAAATACACAGCAACAACAAAAACAATGTATTTTTTAAAAGCACTTAAAAAGAGTGTCTAAGAGCTGCACATCCTTTAAAACTGAGTCAGTTTGTCAAAAACATTGGCCTCAAACATCAGAAATATGCTTGTAATCAGTTTATAGACATCCAAAATTATTCTTATTTCATACAAACTCATACTTTTAATGTGAGAGATATCTGCAAAACTTTTTGTCATATGTTCTTGGTCTGCTTGCTGCCCTCAAAAAGCCTTTCTCTGAGTTTTTTTTTTCTGAGTTTCTTATGAACAGAGATCACTTGTTACTGCAGAGAGGGCGTTTCAAGTTTCCTGTAGGAGTGAAATAGTTCCACAGTCTGACATTTCTTACTCTACCCCCTGATTGGTTAGAGAAAAATCTGATGTGGGGGCTTTGCCCAGTCTGTCCAGACTGACGGTTGTTTTCGAGGCATTACACCTTTTTTAAGCAGTTTTGAGTTCTTTTTGTGATCAACATGAATCATTCCCTGGGGATTCTTCTTTGTGTGGGACTTTTGCACCAAACTGCATGGACTGTCTTCATGGATAAATTAGCAGACAGGAAGATCTGTGGTGATGCCGAATGTTCATGTAAGTCAGAGCATTAAAACCATGATGGATTATGTTAAAACATAAGACATAAGGTTATTTATGCATTATTTATCTTTTATTGCAGACGTTCTTAGCATGGCTACAGCTTTGGATGACTTTATAGCTCCTGACTGCAGGTTCATCAACATCAAGAAGGGCCAGATGGTCTATGTGTATTCTAAACTCATTCCAGCAGAGGGCAGTGGGGTCTTCTGGTCTGGAAGTGTATGTTCATTCATTTTGTTTATTAAAACTGCTTGTTACAAAGTTTTTCCATGTTCTTCTTGTATTTTCACAGTGTAATGAAACTCTTTTTCTCTTATATCCTGATATATTCAACCATAAATAGGCATTGCATTGTGTCAGGCTTAATGAAAGAGGCAAGGACATGGTAAAGCGTTATCCATCATTATTTTCATTTGCAGGTATACAGTGAGCGCTATGTGGACCAAATGGGCAGAATCGGATATTTCCCTGCAACGATGGTTAAGGAGAGAAACAAATTTTCTGATAACACAATGTCTATGCAAACAACTGTGAGTATAGCTTTTGATTTACTTATTTAACAAGAAATTGTGCACAGTCTAATTAAATTTAAGATTTACTTCTCTTTTTTATTTAGGAAATTGACTTCTACTGTGAATAAGGCAATGCAGACCAAGTGACAAGTCTTTGTTTGATTAAAAATTACTTTATTTTATTAGAGTGACTCAAGTATATGCATCATTGTACCCTGCAGTTTAGGTTCTCACTTGCTGTGAATCACTTTAAAACAACACTAGAGGATGTCTGCTGCTTCCTTTACCTGTTGGAAGTGTGATGTTAGGCTGATAATTGCACCAAGTTGTCATGTTAAATGTCCAAAGCAAATTACAAAAGCTTCTAACGTCTGATAGAGACAGCGAGGAGCAGGAGCTGACTGCATGAGGATAAAGCATAATCACTGGCTCACAGGCAGACGGCTACACATTATGACTGAGATAATTAGTGGCAACCAAGACCAGGTACAATAACAGCAGAAACGCACAAATAAATTGACTTTCCAAATGAAAGGCAAAAGATTTGACATTGGTAATTGTAAAAAACATCCATGAGGAACAAATGAAAAATGAAAGTAGGATATTTACTTCTTAAAGATATGTGGGATGGCAAATGACCAGAAATATGAAGAGAACCCAGATGTAACAAAGAGTAGAAACAAAGGGATCAGCTACAATGCAAAGTTTCCATGATTCTTTGAATAAATAATGTTTTGGGTCTTTTAAACAGATGATGCAACAAAACTCTTCACCCCAGGTAAAATGTTATATTATTGTGGATAAAGAACCCGAGGGAAGATTGAAAAATCTTCTAAAGGCATCAGTTTACAGATGAGACATCCTTTTATTATGTCCAAAAATGAGACTTTATTTCCATCATTTACGCTTTCAAATGAACAGAAAACTTTATAGTTTAGTTTATTATATTTTGTCTGTCTTATAAGTATCAATCCAAGCAAAATCTATTCATTTAATCCCCCACCCCACAACTCCATCTGACGATTAAACTGTCAGTCACTTCAGTCTCTTTGTAAACCATGATTAAAGTCTGTTTGTGATTAGTTTTGCATCATCAGTTCCTTTTTGTGTAACAGCACTAACCCAGATACGGTGGTGAATGTGGCACCTCAGTAAAATCTTCAGTGGATTATGAAAGACATTTCTTTTTGACAACAGAAGACTCAGTCGTTTTCCTCACAGCTGCCATTTCATGTCTCTTCAAAAGTCCTCAGATGGGAGCTGAATTCATTGATTTTTCAGGCCTCGGCAAATACATCATTTTCATTTGCTTAGATACTCTTTTGACCAGGGGCTCTCCTAGAGGGGTACGCTTAGGAGACACAGTTGTCATGCATTGGATCAATCCCCCCCTTGATTTCTTCCAGCTAAAATCAATTCCAGGCTCAGATGTTCTGCTGTGAAATGCCACTCAACAGAAATATACTTAGTGGTAAAATCTGTTTACTAAAAAAAGAGATTTAGGTGGAAATAAAAGAAAAATTAAGTCAGACGATGTGCAAACTGCAATGAAACTGGGGAATCATTATATGGTAAGAATTCAGTGGTTGTGACTAATAGTTATCCCAAAATATGTGCAAAGGTCAGCATATTTTTAACTGAATCTGACAGCAAAATGAAAAAAACCTAAACTGCAGTAAGTTGAGTCAATCTTCAAAACAGACAGCTGTAGCTTTAGGGTGTTACCATGGTGACAGGCAGGGATAATGTGACAGCGATGATTGATGTCTGTCCGTGCTTGTGTGTAAAGGCCTCACGTGCACTTCCTGTGCACAAGCTTAAGGGTGCATCCACAACAGTCAAACTACAGATTTTCTTCTATCTTTCTTTTTAATTATTATTTTTTTGATTGTGTGTCACACTTACGTCCACGCAGCAAGCAGTAGAGTCTCCTTTAAGGAAAAAAAAAGCTGCAAGTCTGGTTTGCATATAAATGCAGCATATTTGAACTTGGAAAACATCTGCAATTTTTTTTCTCTAGTGTGACAATTCTGTGTTTGATGACCAGCAAATGTAATTCATAAACATTCACAGGGAGGGGAGGTTGTACTTACACACACAGAAGCTCAAAGAAATTAGAGTAATTCTTAAAATTACATTTTAAACAGAAAAAGACTGGATCTGCAATAAATAAATAAAACAAACCATGAATCCCCAGAAAACAAAAGACTATATATTTTTGGTTAAACCAGCTCAATTGTACTCATGAACAACAACAAAAAAATTTCAATTTTGTTCTCTTAAAAAGGAAAAAAATACAAATGAATATGAAAATAACTAGAATTTGGCGTGAATACCTGTTTATAACAAAACTAACAAATTAAAATCAGTTGTGTCTTCCAAGTGTCCTCTCAAATCTAATTCTAGAATGCCAGAAAATGCCAAATCACTGCTTGTTTGCACAAATCAGTCAATCAGTCAGTGTGAATCAATCACTCTCACAGCCTAAGGATAAACTGCAGCCTTGTCCCTTGATTAATTTCCTTAATACTTCAGAATGCATTTGTCAGTGTCAAGAAAGTCTCTGTCTTTTAGCTGGCCATGTGTAAGTGGCTGACACATTTTGAGTGTATGTGACAATGGAGGGATTCAGAGGGACTCACTTCACTTAGAGGGAAAGTGCAACTTCAACGCCATTCTTCTGGCCAGGATTTATTTTAGAGCAGGGGCTCCTCTCTGTGTTTGTGTTATATCTCTGACTAATATGAGCGTGCAAAGCTGGTGTAATCCCTCATCCCCTCTGACTGTCACACAACCCACAGAAAGAAACAACTGATTTAATGTCAATATGATGTTCAACAGCTCACGACTCGAACCTTTCTCCAGAGTTTACATGTGGACACAACATAAATGTAACTTAAAGTGCTTTTTTATGTTAAACATTAAAAGTCCCACAATGATCATCTTTTGATCTATTTAAGAAGTGTTCCCAGTAGTCTTAAAAGTTTATACCTATTCCAAAAAAACAAAAAAGTCATTTTCTAGAAGATTGTTTCTCCAGAGTTCATTAGAAATTCTCCACTGAGTTGTGCCCAGAACTGTTGTTTACACTGTGTCCTGCTTGCTTACAGCCCCTCACAACCCTAAGCTAACATTAGTGATGCAACAAAAATGGCGAGAAATATTGGAGCTATCCAGCAGTACAGTTTTGAGCCAGATGGCAGCTCAGACGAGAAAAACAAAGATGGATCAAGCTATCTACAAGTGGATGCATTGGAATGGAGCAGAGCAGGTCGACTGTTGCACTACATCCCAGCTACACTGATTCACAGTGGTTTGAAAAAAAAAAAAAAAAACAAGAAATACTCTGAAATGCAATTTTAAGCTTAGTGCTCTTATCGTATTTCCTCCTATCTGGAGAAAAATGCCAGAAGAACAGGTTAAAAACATCACTTTCAATCGGGTGGGTCTTTAAGCCACACATAACATCAAAACAGCACAATTTTTTATGCATGAAGAGGATTGTGGATGTTTTTGAATGGACACTTGGTTGAACAGTTTTCAATTAGTTCTTCTAGAGTGAGAGTTCATTTATTTGTTGTAAAAGGAGAGAAAATTAGTTTCTCAATGGCCTTGAACAATGAGATAACAAACTCTACAGCACTGTGTTAAATTAAAAGGTTCTGATTTTAAGTTGGTGAGTGTGTGTGGTTATGTGTCTCTGTGTGGTCCTGCGACAAACTGATGAAGCATCCAGGGTTTTTTCCTGCTTTCACCCAACAGTAGAAGGGGTAGACTCCACCAACCCTGTGACCCCAGCATGGAGGAAGCAGGTTTGAAAAAAAAAAAAAGGAATGGATGATTTAAAATAGCTACTTATTCTTTTTTGCACATGTTTGAGCATATTCTTCCACATTATAGAATAGAGTTTATTGTCGTTGTGATAAGTTACATGCACAAGTAAATTCCAGATAATAATTGACAAAGGGAACTAACATGCATCTCATTGATTAAAAGCTTGGTATGAACCTCAGTTGAATCTATTCACATATTTGGTGATCAGTCGCTCAATACTTAAACGATCAAATCTTTTGTTATGTTTTATAATATTAATAATAATGAAAAAACAAAAGAGGATCAATTAAAATTTGAATTCAAACACTTGAGAAACACTTTACAAAAAATCTTTTTCACTTAAAAAAATTTAAATTGACACCAAAAAACATTTTCTCAATCAGTCTCTTTCAGAAATAGGACTATTAGATGTTGTATGTAAATGTCAGTTCATTTAAATTCCCCTTCTCACTCATAGACAAACTATTCAGGGAGAACAGCAAATACATACATACAAACATATACATACATATACACACACACACACAGATATATATAAGTCTAGATTATAAGAGAGAGAGAGAGAGAGAGAGAGAGAGAGAGAGAGAGAGAGAGAGAGAGAGAGAGAGAGAGAGAGAGAGAGAGAGAGAGAGAGAGAGAGAGAGAGAGAGAGAGAGAGAGAGAGAGAGAGAGAGAGAGGATAAGAAATGAATAAGAAATAAGAAATAGATAGAAGTGGGAAGTCTTTCAACATAAACTTTTGATAAGAATAGAGCTATTGTCATGACAACCAATTATGAAAGCAGAAAGCTCAAGAGGTTTCTAAGTTATAAAATAAAATTATTATTTTAATAAAATTGGTGCAGTGTTCATAAATGAGTGTAGATTTTATGTTTGGACTATTTGCAGGGGCATATTTATTAATTATTATTAAAATATCATTTATTATCATTACTGCTATCATCACTACTACTGCTACCACAACTACTACTATTGTTAGCGTTATTTTTGTCAAATTTGGAAGTAAACAGTGCATTTTAAAAAATAATTAAACAATTTTGCATCTTAAATATTTAAACACATTTCTGCATAGGCCACAGTAGTGGCTCCTCTTAAATTACCAACTAACTTAATTTAAAGAGCAATTTTAAGGATCAATAACTTTGTCCGTTTGTCCACACTTGTAACATAAAATGTCCAATTGAAACTTTTTCTGTTGCACACTGAAATTATTAATACAATTATGTGAGTTTATTTCAAGAAAATTATGCAGCATCTACAGAACTTTCCTCTGAAAGCAAATAAACGGATGTATACGTTATTATCAAACAGAGATGCACTAAAACACTGAGACTGACTGAAAAATGTCATCTGCTTTTTCTATTTTGCAGCCAACTAAGACTTTTTTTCCTTTCATTTTTGAGTTTTTAAGTGATCGTTGCCATTATATTTTCAAGTAGAAGTTGTAAAAGTGAACATGACATTTTATGAACAAATGATATAATTCTAACATCTTTGACTGAAACATCGCCTTTGCATGGCTCAACTGTGGACTGCCAAAATGAATACATAAATAAATAAATAAATAAACAAATAAATAAACGTGTATTTGAAAAAAAAAAAAGATGTATTTGCCAAATCAAATACTTTGTTTACAGTCGTTGCTTCCAAGCATGAACAGGTACGCCGGGTGTCCTGGAGAGTCTACAGCTGTTTAAAGACAAACCAGGTTTGTTAAGTCTAAAGGCCCCTTTATTGATTGCTCTGGGTATGCTTGCAAAACGCCCTGGTAGAATAACCAATGAGTTGCTTATTCAGGATCTCTAAATGCATTCCAGCTTGTACTTTTATTGACCCTCCTGGAGCAGTCGGTGCTGCATTTACTGCTCACAGCCTGGTTTTATAATGACATGATGAATGTGTGAAGGTGGTTTCACAGGAGGAAATGCACATCGTAAACTGGACAGATGACTTGATTGTAGATATATTACTTATGTTTTGCAAAATTGTGAGGAAGAAATATTTCATATTTCTCTATTTGTGTCTAGCTGAACAAAATAATAATAAAAAAGAAGATTTATTGAATGAATTGACCATGAGGGGCTACGGTGGTGAACTGATGTACCAGAAATGAGGATGAAAAGGCTTAGCACTTGGATGCTGTCAACAAAGTGCAAAGAAAGTGTGGCCATTACTGATCCCACACCACATCCAACCATTCTGTTTCTCACATCCGTGCTAAGAAGCTGAGGTGAGGTGTCGAACAACACATTTTCCATAACAGTCAGCTGCAGCTTTTGTGTACTGCGCTTGCATGTTTGAGGCTTCTTTACACAGTCAAGATACACATTTTAGATACGGGAAGTCAATTTGTCCTGGCTATTAGTTTGACTAATTAAAGGTTAATAAAAGAACTTGAAATACTCAAAAGTAACTTGTCCATCAGTAATTTCTTCCAACAAAGACATGTTTACTTTCTGCTCTGTATGAATGAAGGAAAAAAATGTCCATTGTTTGCTCACTTAATGGATTATGAAAGTCCATAGGACTATACTGGAAAGAGGCTTGAAAACCTCCAAGATACCAATGCCATTAGCCTTAATGTCCTTTTAAAACGGAAAGAGCAGAGTCCACTCACACAAACGCACACACAGACTGATGCGTATGGTACTGACGTGATAAATCCTCTTTGTTATCATATTCCACCGAGGTCATTAGGTCTGCCCTGTCGACAAAAACAAATAATAATTGAGTTTCTATGGAAAACAGATACTTTTTAGAAGCTAAAAAGTCGACATTGAATATTTGTTCTGTATGATAGTCTGTCTGATAGTCGAACCTCAGATACAAGAACAGTGTGGTTTCTGTCCTGGTCGTGGAACAGCAGACCAGCTCTGCACCCTGTCCAGGGTTCTGGCGGGTTCGTGAGAGTTCTCTCATCCTGTCCATATGTGCTTTGTGAATTTGGAGAAGGAGAAGGCGTGCAACCGCGTCCTCCGTGGTGTCCTGTGGAGGGTGCACAGCGGTTCCTGACTGAAAAGGTAGGAATTTGTTTATATCTAGATTGTCAGATGTCACCCCTGACTGGAGGTCATAATTACACATCAGATTAAAAAGACATGAAAAAGTTGTTCACAAAGACTGATTGGAAGAAACTATCTTTAGGTAATTTTTCTAGCGTTCTCCATCAACATCAACTGTGCATACATCTGTTTCAGGAGTTTAATCCTGACATTTTGATAGCACTCAGCTTGATGTAGATAATTAACAAAAGTCACGACATCATGTTAATACGTGAAGTCATGCTGAGCACAATAAACTATTATTGCTAGGAGAAAAGCTCATGCACAAACTCATATTTGTTTAGTTTTTGAAGACTGAAGTGGGAAGTCTTTCAACATAAACTTTTGATCAACTTTACAGCTGTTATTTTAAGACTTTTTGGTTTAATTGCAGTGATCTGGCCTGAATTGGGTTATAATAATGTGGAATGTTTGGAATATATCAAACAATCTTGACCCTAATTGTTTTAAGTTGATAGTTTATTCTATTTGTGTTGTGCCTTGAGACAACCAATTAGTTTATAGAAATAGGTGTGACATACATATATATATATATATAAATAAAACAAAAAGCAAAGCAAAAAAACCCTAAAACAAATTAATATATTAATACAAAAAATGGCCTTCTTTGCCCCCCTCACCCCCGTTTTCTCGTGATAACGACATCTACTATCACATTATTACCAGAAAGCAAGTTTTTTTCTATTGTGACAATGAGCTAGTTGATGGGAACAAAATAATACAAAGAACGAACGAAGAACGAATTAAAAGTAAATTTTTTTGTTTTTCTTCAGACAAAATCTTTAGAGAAAATGTCGAACACCAGAGGAACTCAATCAGTATTTAATTGATGATGTTAATCGTGGTTTAACTCAGATGGAGATTGTGCTGATGTTGTTGGTCAATAACAACGTCAGTCATCGTCATTTGAGGAGAAGGTTGGCCTGGCTACTGTTGTGCAGGAAGCTGCGGTTCAGTGATCCTGCGGTTGTTGTCAATTTCATCAGTGGTTATATGAGGGCACCAGCCCATTTATATAGTTACAGAATGATGCTTTGACTGTTTTTTCCATGTTTGCAAACAGATATATGGTGGTCACCAATGAAAATCCAATTTTCTGTGTTCTCATGCTAATGAGAAATCTTGTGGTCTTGTTATGAGGAAAAAAAAACGTGTTTTCTTGTGATAACAAGATATTAGATGTTGTTATCATGAAAAAACTGGCCAAAAAGAAGTAAGTTAGGCTTTTGGTGGCTTCCCGGAACACATTTTTGATGTTTTTGGACAGAAATGGTATATTTTATAGTTAAAAGAGATGGGGATATTACACAAAATGCTGCCAGTATGTGCTTTGAAAAACTGAGAAATTCAATATTTTTTTTGCAACCCAGTGACTCTGTGCCACAACTCTAAAATATAATTTTGTTAATTAATTCCCCAGGAAAAAGATGCCAAAGTTGCACCAGCACAGAAGAAGTATTACATTTTCAGTCAAATTTTGAAAGGAGCCAGTTCCTTTAAAGTCACATGGAGTCTGCTGATTAAGCAAACCCAAATGAATATTTACTCCATTCTTTCTCAACCATGACTCATCATTAAGGCTAATTTACATGCCCTTTATTCCCTCCAAGGTGATGCATTCATTAGGAAGATCTGAATACTTGCCTCAAAGGAAGTACCCTGGCTGATACACAGAGGGAAATAATTATTGTGATTATGCATAATCTGTGCTCTCACTGTTGTTTTTATTCCTCAATTAAGCTAAATTTATATTTAGGATATTCCCTGAATATAAAAAGCAGGTGACAGTTCTTGCTACATCTACACGTTTCCTAGAAAAAGCAGTTGGAGCGCCATGCTGCAGCAGGGAACAGCTGTATTGCTTTTGCTGGTTATGAAGCACTTTATTCCTTCATAATATCCTAGTTGGCAGAAACCCACTGTGTAGTTCAATTTCTGTGGAGATGTGGGCAGAGACGGTAAACTACCTGATCTCCTGTGATTTCTTGAAAGAAAAGAAAAAGAACAATTAGTCTTTCTTGCTGTTTAACAAACATTAAGATGAGTTACGTTTAACCACAGTGGACGATAAACGCTACTGTATGAGAGACTTATAATATATTAAAATAAAGTGTCCATTCGGAAGGAAACACATTTATTGAAGACCCACTCCAAAGAAAATCGTATTTTTGGTGTTTAACATGTTCTTGTGGCCTTTTTCTCATGATAGAGGACATATATAAACAAAATTAAGATGACAGTATATTATTCAAGTTGTTGTGAATCAGGAGCAGGTGAAAAAAAATGCAGTTTGAAAAATGGGCGAATCACAAACTCCTCTTCATTCTGATGCATCCCCTTGTAGACGACTAGACCCATGTACTTTTTATGTTTTCCCAGTCCGAGCAGGCATCTGGCTCAAATCTGTACTGCTGGACTGCTCCGACTTTGCTCGCCATTTTTGTAGCGCCAGTAATATTAGATTGGGATTGTGAGTAGCTACAAAGGGATGATGAGAAGTGTTGGAAGGCTTACGCTGGGCCAAATATCAGAGATGAATTTATGAATGAACAACTGCAGAAACTATGTCCTAGAAAAACAACAAAGGTTGTTTTTTTTTAAATGATTTTGGCTTAAAACAACATAATCATAATTAAAAGACCACTGGGAACACTTTACAATAGATCAAAATATGATCGAAGTGGGACTTCCATGGCATGAAAAATTTGAAGAAAAAAAATGTTCTATTATTAGTCTGTATACGATTTTTATTGTCCTTTAATGATTGTAGACTTTTTAGTGACACTTTTTAATTAATCAGTTATCTTCCCTTATTAAATTGAAGAAGTAATTGCATTGAAAAACACATTACATTTGCTCTGTACGTGACAAATTAAATCTTTATTGATACCAGATAACTATTGTGAAATTGACAAATAAGTATCATCTTTCATGCATTGTTTGTACTTTAAAAAAAAAAAAAACGTGCACATTAAGCTCAGAAACTTCTGACCTTATAGAATGCAACAGAAACTTTTATCATAAATATAGGCCTAACATTTTGATAAAAACATATCTTAAAGTTATAAGGCCTGCAAGACCCTGTATGACACTTTATCACAAAGTAATAAAACTTTTCTGTGGTACAGCATGAGAGAGACTGCAAATACAAAAAAAAAAAAGATTGCATGCAGATTTTAAAGCCATCTCCAGCTGTGGTTTCAGTCTATCATATACAGTGATGCATCGGTGTGGTTACAGAAAACTTACAAAAATGTTTTCTAAAAGAACCTTCCTGTCCCAACAACCCGATTCATTCAATATTTCAAGTCAACATTTAATCGTTTACTAAAGCAATTTTTTACAAACCAGGTTGGAGAAACCCCAAATGGCTACAACAAGCTCTAACCAGGTCATTATATCACATGTTTGCTTGTGTACACAAAACCACAAGTGAAGCTGAGGCCAGATTCATAATAATGTGTTGCACATTATATATTAGCTCCCACAGTTTACAAAGACTGCTGTTACTGTATGTGTAGATTTCTTATAGAGCTGGAGGAAGAGAAACAGACTGAACAAAGATGAAAAAAAGCCTGACATCAGTGTCATGTTGCTCTGCTCAGCAACTTGTGAAGACAACAATAAATGTTTACTTCAGAACTGCTGCTGAACTTAAGATGGGGTAAGAAAGGATAGCTTTGCCTTGGCTATTCTCTGTAAAGCAGAGTATGCGGTGCAATTCCTCCATTTGCAGATTCTTACTGGCAACTCCCCCCTTTTTGAGCAGAGTGTTCATTTGTACAGCCAGATTGGTCCAGAGAAGTGACATCACTTTTACATTATAAACTATTCATGAACTCTGCATCAAAAATGTTGTTAAAAGAAAGGGTATCATGCTTTTTTAGGGTATCCAGAAATAAACAACAATCTTCATATTATCATTTGCTGTAGCTTGTAGCAGTGATGGAGGTGCTACAAGCTTCCTGCTTGGCTCCAATCTGATGCATCCACTTGCAGACAAATAGATCCATGTGCGTCTTTGTTTCCCTTGTCTGAGCTGGTATCTGGCACAAAACTGTACAGCAGGATAGATCCAATATTGCTCACCATTTTCATTGCATTGATAACGTTAGGTCGGGGGTTGCGAGAGGCTGTAAAGGGATGATAGGAAATGAAGGAAGGCTTACTCTGTTCCAAGTCACAGCCACAACTCAGAGGCAAATTTCTGATGAACTCCAGCCGCTCTGCAGAAACTATGTCCTAGAAAATAATGTTGATTTTTTTTTACAAAAAATGGCAAAACCACCTGATTTGTGTCAGGTGACGTCTCACCCTTTTATATTCATGCTTTTTACCAAGTGGTAAATGTGGAGCATGATGCACCTTCACATTTGCCACAAAAATACAGCTTGGGCTCTCCCAGAGAAAATACTTTAATTTAGAGTGTTAATATAAAATTGATGTTACAAAGTAATTTGTATTTAGTTCTTGAGAATTTATTTTTATGAAATCAATTAACTTATTCTCACTTTTATTCTTATTCTCTCTGAAATGAACAAGAAGACACAGTTAAGATATCTTTCAACGGTTTAACTTTTATTAGGAAGATGCAAAAACAGGAATGCGTTATGGATAAGTGTCAATGACATCTGAAGCCTCCAAAAATGTGTTATTTCTCATTACTGATCTCACACTCAAGTTGGAGATACTTCTGCTTCAGTAGGATGTTTCTGCTTTATTGCAACAACTTATAAACATGTATGTTCACAGGAAATTTAAAATTTCCATAAGGAGGCTACATTGTTTTGTTTTAAAGAAAAATAAAATTATTGTTTAAGAAATGTTTACTAGTAACAACTTCACACATTTACAGATACTTATAAATATAATGGGTTGTTTATTTAACCAAACTTGTGCTATTAAGCAATAAACATTTCAATATTTGTTATAAAGACAGTGCATGACAAGAAAAGTTGCATTTCCTGCAATAATGCCATTGTGAAAGCTGTTTGCTAAATGTTGTCGCTCAAGATGCTGAAGCAATTTTTTAAATTGCTGAGTAATGTCCTTAACATGCTGAATGTTTTAATAACAATATTGCATAGGCTTTAAAAGTACACAAAACCTTTGAAGAATTACGGGAAATAATTCGTAAAAATTGCGTACATTCTTAAAATGCGTAAAATGTATAAAAACTAAAAGTACAAGCATAAATGTCCTGAACAAACGTTTTGATAACAATATTGCATAGGTTTTAAAAGTGCACCAAAAAAAATGTGAAAATTTTGTGGAAAAAAAAAAAAAAAAAAAAAAAAGTGTAAAAAGTGCACAAAATGTTAAAATGCATAAATAATATGAATATCAAAAGCACGAGCACAAATGTCCTGGGCGTGCTGAACATTTTGATACCAAGATTGCACAAGTTTCAAAAGTGCAAATTTTTTGAAGAATTTTGAAAAAAATCCTATTCATTTTCAATAATGCAAAAAAACCCCCAAAATGGCATACATTTAGTAAAGTCTTAAAAACTTAAAACTTACAGAAAACCAAAAGTACAAGCAGTAATGTCCTGAACGAGCTGAACATTTTGATTGCAAGATTGCTGAAATTGCTGAAAAATGAAATATAAAGGAGTTTTTAACGTGGCAAAAACCTTAAGACTGAAGATTTGTTCATGAACTGCAATAAGTAAACTGATGTTCATTTTAGATTTTATTGTGGCAGTGATGATAGATGCAGCTTTTTTTTTGCAGTGCATGCACTGAGAAATATGTATGGTATACATTTTTAAATGGCATTTGGTATTTTAATGCATCTTGATTTTCTTGTGTGTTTTTGTCAAACTAAAAACTGGAATAATAGGTTATTGTAAAATTGCCAGGGACCAGATGAAGAAACTTGGCTCATGGCAGAAACTCAAAGGTCTTAACACAAACACATGAACATAAGCAAACTTTGAAACAGGAGAAAAGCAAAAACATGACAGATGACCAAAAAATGGAAAGGACAGACTGAAAACCAGACCCTTAAATAGACTGAGGACAATAAACTGAAATGGAATCAGCTGTGGATAATTGATCACCTGAATCTGGTGTGACACTCAGAGGGAAACCTAATCACATAAAAACACCACTGAAATCAAACTGAGCAAATAGAAGAGCATAATCCTCACAAGAATGTTTAAGTGAAATTACATTAGTAATAGTTTTTGTTAAGAAAAAACAGGGATTTGATTTAATTCATGCACAACTTCTATGTGGCCTGCCTGGTCTTTCCCAGTCTGAGCATTTACTAACAGATGACAGAATGTCTCCTTGGACAAAAAGATGTTATTTAAAGGAGATACAAATTTGAATAATTTACAAAGAAATACAACAGATTTGAATTTTGACATTCAAAGCTAGAAGCACTAAATTCACATTATGGAAAACTATTTTGTAGGGAAAAAAATCCTAAAAGCACAATAATGTATGTCTCCAGGGTGTCTCCTTGGACTTCTTTAATTTCAACATTGAAAGCACAAAAGTACTCAGAATAAAGGATCAATGTCTTTTTTTCTGTCTCGTCTAAAGGTTAGAAGCAAGGCTGCAAAAGCTGTGTCATGTTTTTGTTATCAGTATGATTCATTCTGTGCGCGCACACACGTGAGTCCATTTTTCTGTTTTTTTTTTTTTATTATCTGCTGTTGTAGCTGCCGGTCTAATCTCTCTTGCTCTCTGTGAAGCACTGACAAGCAGCCTACATTCACTGCAGCCACAGGCAAATATGAAAAATTAAAGATCAGTGTTTCTCTGCTCCTCCTCTAACAGGCCTGCAGACACATCTGTGCATTCAAATGGCTGCCTTTGGTCGCTGGAATCTGAATCCAAAGCAATGTGTTTTTGAACACTGAATGAAGTTTTCCCTGATGAGACAATGTTTTTGACATGTATGAACAGTAACCTTTTTGCTCTGTTTAGCCGGCTAAATTCTAGTAACAGTGTTGTTACTTCTAGCCATTGACTACATATAGACCCTTTCCCAATAAATAATTTTGAATTTAATGGAAAAGAGTTTTCATTTCTATAATTCTATTAAAAAAATCAAATGTTCTTAGAATATAGATTCAGGATCCTCTGTTTAACTGATTTCAAGTATTTAATTGTTTGTTTTGACATAAATTGGGTTTTCATCTCATAAAACTCACAATAACCAGATTTAAGAAAATGTACATAATATTGAGAAATCCCCATTTATTTCTCAGTTTTTGCAGAGAGATAAAGACAGAACTTATGATCTTATCAATTGAACTAAACTGAAGTATCAAAATGGTATATCCATCTTCAACAGTTGGTTGGGATTTCCTTTGCTAAAATAACTGCCGTACTGTGCCTGTCCCCCCTTAATTTCCTCTTAATAATACCCCATAAACTTTTAGTGGGTTTAGGTTTGGCGAGTTGGCAGACCGGTCAAGCACTGAGATAGGCATCAAACCAGATTTTGGTGCTTCTGACAGTGTGGGCAAGGGCCAGGTCCTGATGGAAGAAGAAATCTGCATCTCCTTCCTCAGCACAAAGAATGGTGAAGTCCTCTGAAACATTCTGGAAGACTGTTGCAGTGATTCTGAATTGAAGAAAGCAGAGTTTACCAACACCGGTGCCGGACATTGCACCACAAATCCTCACTGTGTGGGGATTTCACACTGGACCTCAAGTAGCTTGTGTTCTGCTCTTCACTAGTCTTCCTCCAAACCCGTGGACCTTGATTGCCATTTTTTTACATGGAAGAATGGAAATGAATACACTTTTCCATTATATTCTTTATAAATATATTTTTTGTAAAGGGTCTGTATTTGTAACTGTAAAAATGCATGACAAGTTTGTGAATACAGTCATATTTAGCACAAACAACCTTTGATTTGGTGTTACGTCATTTTTTTTGTTCACTCTTGTGTAACTGAATCTTGCAATACTCTGAAAAACAAACATGCTAAAATGCTCAAGTGGCATTCTCAACATGTCAAAGCAAACAACTGGTGTCTCTGGAAACTACATGGAGGGATGTGTTTGTTTTACCATTACTTCACACAGCAGGAGAGCTTTAAAGTCCCCCTCTGATCATCTTTTGATCTATTTCAAGAGCGTTCCCAGTGGTCTTTTAAAGACTATTTAAAGCCAAAATCAACAAACCTGTAGTTTTCTAGGACATAGTTTCTGCAGAGCAGCAGCAGGGAGCTTGTGTGTGTTTTCTACATACATGCATACATGCATGATCATACATGCATACATGCATGATCTTTCTCAAATCGATCATTTCTGTCTGCTCCTTTTTCACAACTATTTGTATAAAGAAATACTCAGAAAACATGTTAAAAACAGTTTCATCAGAGTGGGTCTTTAAAGATTCAATATCTGCATTTTCCACAGAAATATAACCAAAAGAAAAACTAAATGCATATTTTACCAAAATGCACAATGTAGAAGATGTTCTACACAATAAACCAACTGTTTAAGTGTTGATGAGTTGCAGGAAAGTGTGATGTAGTGATGAAAAAGGGAAGGAGACTGCTTCGCCTGAGCTAAACAAATAATCTTGGGGCTGCAGAGTGGCAGCAGTGTGGGAGGAGGTCTGCAGGGAGCCTGGAAACAGTGATTAGTAAAGTGCATCCATTTATAGAAAATGTGCCTTCATTATTTTTCCAAGACATTGGTGAAAACTGATCCCCGCGCTGCTGGGCTCTTCTGTTAACACATATTTCAGATTTGAGCAAACATTGCATTGCAGCATAACCTTAGGGCCACAGCTTAATGTCTTTTTGAAGAGGCTTCCAGATATCAAAATTGAATGTTTTCATATGTTACCGCAACTAATAAACATGTAATCTTGGGAAATGTTTCTTCCATTCTTTTAATTTAATATATTTCTTTGCAAATTTGATTTAATATGTTTAAAGCAATGGAGATAAGCAACACAAGTTGTTGTTAGTTTGTGATTTATGTGCTGACACATCCCTTAAGTAAACCATGCAAATATTTCAAAATAAAGAAGATGTAAGATTAATCAGCTTTTTAATTAGTTACTATGAAGTTATGCTTTAATGGAATTGTGTACAGCTTAAAACGTTATTCCCCCAGCAATTTTATTTCCAATTAAATACTTTTTGACATTTAAAGACCCACTCCAATCATCTTTTGATCTACTTTTAAAAGCATTCCCTGTGGTCTTTTAAATGATTATGCCAATTTTAGCTTCTGCAGAGTAGATATGGTTCATCAGAAATAGGCCTCCGAGTTGTGGATGGGATTTTTCATCGAGCAATCCCCTCCCTGTTTCTGAGAGCTATCTGTCTACATGCTCTTCTACACGCTGTTATTGAAACTGCTTTTTTTCTCCTGCTCCTGATGCACTATGATTTGAAGGAATAAATACTCAGAAATGCAATTTTAAGCTTCCTGTTCTAACATATATGTCCTCCATTATCAGAAAAATGCCACTAAAACATGCTAAAGTCCGACTCCAATCCCCTTTTGATCGACTGTAAAAGCGTTCCCAGTGGTCTTTTAATTATAGTGATGCTGTTTTTACGCCAAAAAAACAATGTCATTTTCTAGGACACAGTTTCTGCATAGTAGCAGTAGTTCAGCAGAATTTTGCCTCTGACTTGCTGGCAGGACTGTTGGCGTGGAGCAAGCGTGCACTCATTTCCCATCATCCCTTTATTTACAGTCTCTTCCGCTATAGCTTTGAACTCCTCACGCCCCCAACCTAACAGTGCAACAAAAATGGAGAGGAACATTGGAACTATCCAGCTGTTCAGCTTTGCGCCAGATGCCAGCTCGGACGAGGAAAACAACGACCTATTTGTTTGCAAGTGGATGTATCAAAATGGAGCGGAGCAAGAGGCTTGTCAGCTATAGTGAGCAGCATTGAATCTAAATTCCATTGAAGCACAAGTTCAACATTATAAGTCATAAATAGAAACAAATAAGCGGAAAACTGATAGTAGTACTATCAGAGGGAGAACACAAATATATCTTAGAAAATGCTACAAATGGCTTTTAATGACACCACATTTTTAGGATCAATTCATTTCTTCTTTACCAGGAGGAATTCTCCAAGGTGATGAGCAACTGACACTGAAGGAAAGAAAAGCACTGGTTTGCATCCGCCCGAGCCCATTGGTACAACGTCACGTGCAAGACGCCCGAGCGAAGGGGGCAGATAAATTACAGATGAGAGGAGCAGGAGGAGAAGAGACAGAAAGCTGAGGATGCAGGTTAGATCCAAAGCGCACAGCCAGCCCCACTCCCAGCACTCGACAGGAAGAGCATCTGCACCTCGGTAAAACTAAACTTCCACTGGTCTCATCAGCTGACGAAAAAAGAGATGCGTTAATCCGACCCTTCACATCCTCCTTGTCTTCCTCCTCCTCCTCCTCCTCCCACCTTCAGCGAGGAGCATCCGGCGCACTGATTTCACTCCGACGGGCGGGCAGACAAGAGGACAGACGCAAGCCAGGCACGATGCGCGGATCTCCCCGTCATGGGACAGCTGTGGGGGTTCTAGTGCTTTTGAACGCGCTGCTGTTTGCGTCGGAGGCTGCAGAAGGAGTCTTGACGGAACATCTTTTGGTCCAGTTGCACGAGGACGCACAGGACGAGGCGCACCAACTTGCAGCACAACATGGGTTCCAGAGTGCAAGGAAGGTAGGAGGCTTGGTTACATCGCAGACGCAGTAGGGAAGGCTCAACTTGTCACTTGGGTGAAGCAGTCAAGGTGAACGGATTTGTGAATGCACAGCAGAGGTTCACACACACAGAAAAACAGCATTTCTCATTTTATTTTCATTTTTCATTCTTTGGAGGGCAGGAGCCTTCAAGTATTTGGCAACACCAGTTCATTATATGGAAAAAAAAGATATGGCGGATTTACAATTGGTTTCACTTGGTTGCACTTTCTCCATATTTGGTGACGTCATTCCAACTATAACGCAGGCCCTGGTCACTGGTTAACTCAGGTCTAATGGGTGAATTTCATTAGCCTTGCCTTTAGGGTATTTTTCTCCTTTATCATCAGTGCCCTTCAACTCAGGAAACACCTTGGGGAAATTTCTTTAAAAAATAAATAAATGAAATAAAGGTGTTTGCAAAAAAAAAAAAAACATCAGGGAATCCAATTTATTAAAATTGAAGGAATTATTAAAACCAAAATATTGCATTTTATGTTTTATCCCTATGTCTTTACCACACAAAGTACACAATGTATTCACTTATGGCTTCCCTTGAAGATAACCTGAGATGGTACGTCTTATTAAACAGCTTGACAAATCCAGAGCATCCCACACAGCACATCACGGGGCATAACTAGCTGTTTATGGCAGACCAATGGAAATAATTCCCTGACAGTGTGTGTTCCTTGTCACATGTCAAAATAACTGTGAGTGAAATTGGCTGGAGCCTTAGTCAGTGAGGCAGAACAGTGAACAGTGCAGCTCTGAATGATGATTTCCTTTTTGGCGTTGTTATTTTACATTCACTAAACGATTCAATGCTTTGTTTCATATTTTTTTTCTCAATTTGTATGTTGTTCAGGATGCAATATCTGTTGTGCAACATCACCAGTTCTTTGATCTTGGTTCATTTCTGGCATCTACTGCCTTCTATATTATGCAATGGGCGACAAATGCCTCCGAATGAGATGCACACCATTAAACAATGTTGTTTTTAATCGTTTTATTTTTTATTGCTTAATTAACTAGATTGGGACACCAGACAGGGAAACACATGCAAATGTCAACAAGAATAGATCTCGGATTAGCAATTGTTACCAGTCTTTCTTTTTATCACATTCACGGTCTTTGCGTGCAACGGATGAACAGAAAAGCTGAGAAAAATCGTTATGATATTCATCTTTCTATAATACTGCCACATTAAATCTGACAGGCACATCTGAAAGCATTTATTTTGAGGATTGACCTGCACCCTTGCTGTTACCCAAGCATAAGGACGTCTTTAATCTGTTCACAGTGCTAGAGGGAATGCTTCGGATGATGTATCTCATTTCCCTGCCAGTGTGATTTATCTTAGTTGAGTCCAGCACGGTTCCCCCAGTGCCTTAAAAATAAACCTTTTGTGAATGCTGGGGAATCAGTTCTCTTGTTTTCCCCTGAAGCTGACCTTCATTTATGGTTCATTGTATTTTGATTGATGTCCTACAATTGCTGCTTCTGTGTTACACTGCATTTGTCTCTTCAATCCTGATGCATTTTTTTTCCTCACTATTGCAGCTCCCCTTTGGAGACGGACTCTTTCACTTCTATCCTCAGGACACTTCAAAGAGGCGAAGCAAACGCAGCACCCGTATCAAACAATGGCTCCAAAATAACAGAAGGGTAAGCACGAATGCTGAGATGTCTGCGAGTGCCTACAGCTGTAGGACTTCCCACTCAGTTTGCGTGACAGTGGTTATTTTGAGACCTGCATGTATGCAAAGGAAACTGGTTTGATGCTTCTATAGTTGGTTAAAGTCGAGATACAAAAATAAGAAAGGACATGACAAAACACTTGCAAAAGAGATGCTAAAGGGCAACGCAAAACCAACTTTTTTCATGCACTTCTGCTTAAATCATTGTCAAGTTTCTGGAGCCTGAGCAGAGGCAAAATCAGTCCTCTGTATTGCACTGTGTGTATAATTACATCAGCTACAGCATTATCTGTCAACCAGAAAACACGGTCACAGCATCACTATAGTAGATGTGCAGAGATAATGTGAAATGTTGCATAGGTTTTGGCTTCTTTTCTTTTAAGACAAGATCAACAGTCGTCATGTTGTCAGGACAGCTCAATGACCTGCACAATATCTAAAATTCAATTTTGAGTCTAACATTTCTAGTTTCTGTAGTTTTTTGTTTCTTTTTTTCAGTACTTTTTTGGTTTTTGATCAAACATTCTAATCCATTTATTTTTCCTTTTGAGTGCTTAACATTTTGTTCAACTAAATTGTATTTTTGGCAGTGGAAATATAATCAAAACAAAGACTGTTAATTGGGGAAAAAAGTATCAATTAGCTGTTAAAAATAGAATAATCTACCAAGATAGATGACTTTTACTTTGCTTGATTGTTTTCTTAGTTATTTTTTTTTACTAATTTTAAAGCAAAACAGCAAACAAAGTCCATACAATTTATACCATATAAAGTTCATCTCACCTGTTTCAGTTAAAACATTACATTCCTCTTTTATATTTGAGACTTTTCAGTTTTTATCTACACACTGTGCTACAGAGCATCATTTTATGTAACCTACAAAAGCAGTTATTGCCACTAGTTTCCAAAAATGTTGAGTTATGACTAAAGGCAGAAATTGCATTAGGAAAAAAAACTGTTTTGTTGTTCAAGTAGCTACTGAATGAGCACATTTGTGTTCAAACCTGCACAAAAAGCAGGTGAATGAAGCTGTTTGTTCCAAACCCTCTTTTGTCTTTTGCAAACTGGAGGTCCTTTTTTACAGACAATCGCCCCCGTACACCCCACCCTACCGCCCCCTCTAATTGTGGTTTCGAGAGGTGCTAATGAAAATAAATGCAAGCCATTCCACAGAGCTAATACAGCTAATGGCAGTGGGTCAACACTGACATGGACAAATTGTTGTTCCAGATACTGGGTTTAATGTTTCACATGCTCACATATGACTGCAGACATAGATTTTTGCATGTGTGGGCAATATTAATATTTAGCTATTTTTTTGTCATCAAATTTTTTGGGTGTAATTTAATCCCATTCTGCCGAATGGAAGTATAAATATTTTTGCCATAATGGGTTGATGGAAGGCGTGAGTATTGGAGGGCAAGTGAATGAAAAATTAAAAAAATCAGAAGTAAACGTATACACAAAAATATTTACTAAAACTTTCCTGTAGCGTATGGAGGACCACAAAGGGATGGCTTCTACACTATTTGGACAGGGGTCAAGCACAGTGGCTCAGCAGTCCATTTTCTAAAAATGGACTCTAACCACTGGTTCCCAAAGGGGTCTAGACACTCTTGGCAGGAAGTCAATGATGGACTTTGTGTCATCTGACCTTCAGAAGTGTTTCTGACACTTGAGTGAAATAAATGGTGGAGCTTTCTACTGATTACCATCTGGTGAGTTGGATTCCTTGGTGGAGGTGAATCCAACTCTGTTGATTTTAAATAGACTCATCTGCTTAAGATGAAGGTCAGAAGGTCTTTAAAGTTTCACTCCAACTATATTTTTTTCTATTGTAAAATCGTCCCCAAGTGGTCTTTTAATTATGACTCAGCTAAAATCAAACGGCCTGTGTTGCATTTAAGACATATTTTCAGCAGAGCTGCAGGAGCTCATTAGAAATTCCCCTTTGGATTGTGGACGGGACTGTTGGCGCCAAAGTTAGCTTCGCTAATTTCCCAGTATGCTTTGCTCCACTCTCTCCCACTAGCACCTCACAAACCCAAACTAGCATTAGCGTAGCAAAAAACGTGGGAAATATCAGAGCTATCCAGCTGCAGGTGGCAGCTCAGACGAGGAAAATAAAGAGGAGCTATTTGTCTTCAAGTGGAAGATTTAGAATTGAAACGGAGAAGGAAGACATTGGCCCCCCCATGGCAGTGACTGTGTCATCAACCCTAGCATTTTCAAACATCTGTTTTTTTATCTGCTCCTGATCCAACACGATGTGAATAAAGAAATACTAAGAAAACACAGTTTACATTTTAAAATTATTTTACATGTATTCCATTACGAGAGAAATGCTACTAGAACATGTTAAAAACAAAAAAAAACACAATTTTCATTGAAGTGGGTCTTCAACTCCCTAATTCAAGAAAGCTGTACCGAGGTGTCAAGGCAAACTGTAGACATCAGAGGCATTGACAGTCCAAGCAGCATTTAGCACAGGCACTTGACAAGGCAAAAATGTGTTTGAGAGGAGTTCAGGGTGACTATCGAGAAGGACCATGGTGAACCATTTGGCGGCTCAAGAGAGGGAAGCAGTTTCCTGCCAGTATCTATAGAGCAAGTGGTGAGTATTAACCTCGACAGAGAAGAAGGGACTCTTACCGACACGCCTTCTGCCAAGAGACTAGGAATCCAGGTGTGAGCCTCTCTGGCACCCAAGATGAAGTCACAAAGTCAGTCAAAAAACCCCTGGGTGGCAGGACACTTCGTAACTGTAGTCTTTGCAAGTTGTGGGGTTGTCTAGGCTGACACATTCTGTGGAATATTACATGATGGACAGGTAAATGGCAGATAACGGTTGTGGTTCCCCATTTCAGAAAGGGAAACAAGAGGGTGTGATGTGATAATTTATCTAATAAATGAAACTAGTTTAGAAAGAACAGTGACATTTTCATCTCAGATGAGTAACAGTGGATAAGGGAAAAAATGAATACCTCAAAAACAGCTGTGACAGTTACAAATGATGTGATCATCATCATCATCGAGAAAGGGAAGTTAAGCAACTAAATTATTACAGCCCTAACAAAATGTGACAAAATACTAGGCACATAGAATCAAGCCTTTATAATGACCAGATTTTGTACAAATAACACAAAAATACCCAAAAATAATAATTTTAGGAAATTGCTTTGCTGCTGAGAAGTGCAAAGTCACAAGAATCTTTAAATAATTTCCCCAGAAATGTTTTTGATATTACTCATCAATTTCTAACTTCTCAGAACACAAATGGCTCATCTGCGAATCAGTCAACTCAGTAACTCTGATTTTTCCGTCCTAACAGAAGCTAGAGATAAACAGTCTTCTGCACACAATTTCTGATAAATCATGATGATCTTTTAAATATTGGAAGTATAGTTTGACAACTCAAAATTGAAGTACTGATATTTCTCAGTGCCATCTGAAATAACCATACAAATGTATTTCGTGTAATGTTTCTGTGGTAGAACCATCCAAACATTGCACCAATATGAGAATTACTCCAAGATTTTTATTTTTGGAAGGAAAAAACAGATGAAGGGCAAAATTTATGGTCAAATGTTATAAATGTTTTGTTACAAATGTACCTTCCTATAATTATTATTAACATTTTTCTTAAATATTCTTTGGCTCCTGTTTAAAGTACACCTTCTGTCGTCCTTGAGCTTCTTCCATCTTTACGCTCTTCTGAACCAGTCCTGTCCTCTTTTCTTATCTTCAGCCAAGATGTCTGACCAAGCACACATCCATGCCTTTATCCAATCATCCATCTGACCATCCATCCGCTCCTACTCTTCATTTTTTAACCAGACAAAAAAAAAATTTGAAAGCTACTCGAGGCATACAAGGAAATAGGAGAGAAAAAAGGTGGAAAGTGGAAAATTCAATTGTTGGCTGTGAACAAACGGTTTTCATCTGACCCCTGAAAGACAAGCACGTGAGAGGCAGGAGGGAAATGAAGGCTAAAAGAGGGGAAGGCAGTGCAGCGCTTTGATTTAAGATGAAATGAGGCATTGTGAGCAGGCATTCGGTGAAGCTAAACAGTGACAGTGGTTTATGGGCATTGTAAGATTTAGTGAGTGGGCAGTGTGACACACCATCTCAAAGGAAATACATGCTCTTTTGCCAACTGATAGAACAAATTGAAAGATGAGGAGAAGGAAAAAAAATCTGAAGTAATACTAAATGTTCTAAATGCAATCATATTTTTATAGGGTTGGAAAACACTGCGAAAATGCTAAATTTATCTAATTTTAATTCAAAATTTGACTCACTTGAATGTTCAACATGATTCAATTAAATATTATTGTTTTATTTCCATCCAACACTGAATTTACTTGTTTATGAAAAGCATAACTAGTAATTAGAACTGAATAAAATAGATTTTTTTTGTAATATTAGGAATTATTACATTAAAAACTAACCAAAACAGTTTTTTGCTAAAAACATTTCCTTTCCTTTTTAAGCAAAAATTGCTTCAAATAATAATAATATAATAATAATATAATAATAATAATAATAATCTCAGTCCTACTAAGTGAACGACAATCTAATTTCAGGGATTTCCTGGCAGTTTTCATCACCACAGCAGTGCTGTAGATCAACACTGGCATACTGATCTACAGTGTCAGTGTGAGCTGCATTTGATTGCTTAAAGTACGGTAGAAGTGACATCTAAATGAATAGGCTTTGGCTGTATTTGAAGGACACCTTAAGTGCTGCTCTGCTTGTTTTGGAAGAGGTAAACACACCAAGCAAAGCCTGTTCTCTGAGACACATTACAGTGAGTTTGGTGGAGGTAAATGTAAAGGGAGCACTTAGACAGAGACCCGTTTCTTTTTCAGTATATGGCTTTGAACTGTGAAAAGACATTTTGTCTCATTGATAGCATTTAATAGACAATGGATTTATAAGAGTTTCTCTGAACGAGGCATTCATGGTACAGACTCGTTAGCAGTGTCAATGATTGATTTTTTACAGTACGTTTACCTGTAAAAATAAACAGGTCAATCTGCAAAAGGTGTGAAAAGGACCTAAACCTTCAAATAAATTGCAAATCCTTGACATCAAGAAAAGGGTTATATATTTTATTTTGCAAGTTCACCTTGGGCTTGCAATTCTCCTCACACTGAGAATTGCAAGCCCATTACAGTGTAATGGATTAAGTGGCTTCTTTTTCCCTTTCCCACTCTTAACCTCTTCATATTTTCAAAACTATGCAAAGGCGTTTGTTTCACAAAAAGCACAAAAGCCACATAGGAAATTGGATAGAATTTGACGCCAGAACAGCTGAATTGGCCAGCTACTTTATTCTCATCTTGTCATTTCCATTGCAAAGAAAAGAAAAAAAAAACAGAAAAATGAAACAATAATAGTTTTCAATGTTTCTAGCTCATAAAGTCAGCCTCTTTGTAATAATATCCTAAATTGTATAAAATATGTCAATTGAAATAATTTATTCCCTCTCTTTCTGAGGGCTGCATTGTTATTGTGGCATAATTCAATGAGTGCAAAGCACAGCTGTTCATTTACCTGTTTTATTTTTTTCTTCCCTTGTGAGTCAGAGAAACTGTTTATGAATTAAAAATGCTGAGGGCTTTTAAGGAAGTGGAAAACAAAGCTGTGGCTTTGTGGCAGGCGAGGTTAGAAGAAGTTGCGGCTTTGATCACTTCTAGAGGAAAAAAACATGGTTGCTTTAAAGTCCCGCTCCGATCATCTTTTGATCTTTTATAAAAGTGTTCCCAGTGGCCTTTCAATTATGATTATGACGTTTTTAGCCAAAACCAATAAACCTGTGTCGTTTTCTAGGACCTAGTTTCTGCAGAGCCACAGCAGTTCATAGGAAATGTGCCTCTAAGTTGTGGGCTGGACTGTTGTCATGTAGTAAGCCCGTTCCCTACTGCCCGCCATCCTGCTAGCTTACAACCCCTCACAAGCCAAACCTAACCTTACACAAGCAATAATGAAACTACCCAGCTGTACAAATTTGAGCCAGATGCCAACTTGGATGAGGAAAACAAAGACACACATGGATCTAGTCGTCGTGGATGCATTAGAATGGAGCTTGTAGTAGTTTCTATGTCACACTTACAAGCTTTTTCCAACTGCGTTTTGCGTGTCTTCCTGATTTACAATGATTTAAATAAATAAATACATGGAAATGCTATATATGTGTGTTTTCCATCATTAGAAAAATGTCACAAGTACATATGTTAAAAAAAACAATAAAAACCACAATTTTCATCAAAGTGGATGTTAAATGAAATAAAACTTCTTTTTTCTGTTTTCAGTGCAAACTAACTAATAGCTAATACTGTTCTGTTCTTTCCATTAATTTGCTAGATTTTTCTTTTTGTGCCGTTTTGCTGAATTTCTTGAAGGAAAAAAAGCAGTTTTGGATCTACAGTACGTTCTTTTTGAACTGACATCAACCTGTGATTTGTCTACTTTTTTACCCAGGTAAAGAATGTCATCGAACAAGAAGGTTTCCGTCGTCAGAAGCGAGGCTACCGAAATATTAATGACATAGAAGTCAACATGAGTGACCCTCTATTCACCAAGCAGTGGTATCTGGTGGGTAATCAGTGAGAAAGCTGTCTGCATGCTGCATGACCTTTTGCACCAACCCACATTCTTCCTGCCTGATTGCACAGAAGTCAGGCTCTTTTCCACATTACTTTCAGAATCAACCTTGTTAGTCATTCTTAAACAAGCTTGGCCAATTCCTAGACATCACATCTTTGCTTTCCAAGTCATCCCCTTTCTTGTTTATCTTAAATTGAAAGGAGGCCTTTCAGGAAGTTCATCTGAAGTCATTTCAGGCATCAATTGATTATTTTACTGACATTTTCTTTCATTTTACATAACCTTTATCCTTGCATCCTTACCCATAGTTTCCCCCTCCCACACATGCACATTTTCTTCAGGTTGACTAAGATCTTAATAGGTCTCACCTGGGTGCCATGAGTCATGAGTTTTCTCCATATTGTCTCTGTGATTAGATAAACACCGGCCAGGCCGATGGGACCCCTGGGCTGGATCTTAATGTGGCTGAAGCTTGGCAACTTGGTTACACAGGCAAGGGAGTTACTATTGCAATCATGGATGATGGTGAGTGGAGATTAGTTGTTGCTTTAACTGCCCTTAAGAACTTAAATACATGTGGAAACTGTCCACCTTTTAAATTACTCTACTTAACATAACAAAAGCAAGTTATAACATGTCTTTTGGATGCATGCTAATTCCATCTTGTTAGCAACACTTCAATAAAACACAGTCCAACACAGCTAATGTTTAGTGCATTTACAAAGATGCCCAACCTCATTTGCAACTTGTAAAAAAGCAGTGATACCGCACAAACAAATGTTACCATGACTAAGTGCCCAATTATGTTAGTAACACGTAAATAAAGCATAGTCTGACATCGCTACACAAAACAAAAACACAAAACTTCTTTTGCAATTTGTAATAATAAAACAGATACAGCCAAAACGTTACTATGCTAGTTCCCAAACTTGTTAGTAACACGTAATTAAAACACAATCCGACACAGCTACACATTAGCTACGTTAGAGTATTGACAATAACACCCAACTTTGTTTGCAGCACGTAAAAAAACAGACAGATATCGCTTAAATAGACATCAACTTCGCTAACTCCCAACCTTGTTAGTAACACGTAAAAAAAAAAAAAAAACACTGTTCGACACCGCTGTATGTTAGCCACGTCAGACTATAATAAAACAACATGCACCTCTCATCAACACAACCAGAATTAATCCCTTTTTCAAGGTACTCCAGATTGCAAGGTACACTGACGTTTAATTTTTTTTATTAGGGCTTTTAAGTGTGCTTTAAAGTACGAAAAATATGTGAACCTAAGCAAACTTGGATAATTATTTAAAACATGTTGGCAGGTAGAAAAATAACATGAATATGGTGTCAATTGATGAAGTCAAAGACAAATAGAACGTTCACAGACTCAGTTTACATTTCTTTAAATAAACTCCCCCTTGTTTCTGGCCTTCACTTTAATCCTTCTATGCCTGTTCTTTGAAGAGGGTACAAGTAAACTGATTTTAGTGAACTATAAAGTCTCTGTTACAAATAATTGGTTTGCGTTGTTAAGACTTCTCTTCTTTTAAACAGTATTAATTCAAAAGCAAGAATGAAGTCTGTTTTGGTTTCTTCAACAAAGGAAAGAATTTTGCCTTTCTTTCTGGTAGATCAGTGCTCATATTCACAATTCAATTGCTCTGAAAAAAATAAAGAAATGTTCTGTGCTTGGCTTACACAACTTTCTTTTGGCAGTGTTTTCGTGAGTAGCTAATATAAAATAAATGCTGAAGGATTTCTGGTGGACTGTAACAACGCATTACTCAATTATATGACAGCTGTCGCTTTAGCAGGAAACTGACATTTATTGTGCATTTACTCTCCAGCTGACTTGTATCATGATTAATTTCGGATACCCTTTCCAGGTATTGACTATCTACATCCAGACTTGGCATCAAATTACGTGAGTACTGCAGTGTTATTGATTGTACTAATTTCTTTCATTCCTTCTGAAATACTGTTAATAAGTGAACCAGGGGTTCAGGTGGTAGAGCTCTGGCCATCGTGCAACTTCTCATTGGCAGTGACAGGTGCTCTCTGAGCTGCCTTCATGGCTGCCAAGGCTCCCTGTGTCCCTGGAGGGCGTAGAGACAGGCAGACGGCCAGTCAAGCTGTTTAATGTTAATGCACATATCTTTGCGGCAGTTCGACTGGTTACAATCGAAGATAATGCCAGACGAGTCAAAGCTGCATAATGTGATGCTTTATCTCTTGAATACTGATAAAAAAATTTTAAACAACAAGGGAGTGTTAAACAGAAACACAGGAATAGGAAGGTGTTGTTGGGTTTTCCTGCAGTTCCAACACTACTTGTATGTCATGATGTTATTAAATTGTTTTTTTTTGTTTGTTTTGCATTTTTGAACTTTTTGCATTTCATTGTAATTTGATTGTGATGTGTTAATATATTTTTTATGTTTCTTTATCTGTGGCATCCCACCATATTTGCCTGTCTTTGCATGTGTCACCATTTGTACATGGATGAGCTGTGGCCCAAAAATAACACATAGACTCAGCTGTAGTGATGCAGGAGCATGCTCCACTGGACTGATGGATCACGCTGTGCACAGATCTTAAGTGTGTGCCTGTGTTAGTGTGTGTGATCATGGGGTGTTGCTGCTATTGTGGTGTTTTTCAGGCCTCCTGCTATCAGAAGAAGACTGGCGTCATAAAATCGTACAGAACACAACATGTCTGTTTTCTTTTTTTCTGTGAAAAATCGTACAACAGTTTACTGGTAGATGCAATCATAACATACGCTTTGAGATTGGAGTGTTTCCAAAATGATTATTTAATTTCACGTCCCTTTTTAATTCCAATATTGAAATAGTTATCATACAAATAGAAGCAACATGAACTTTTCATGCATTAATAAATAAAGGATACACTTTTTTATTTCCATTTTGCAGATGGGAGGCTGTTTTTGGTGTGAAGCTTGCATCTGCGTAGGAGTGTGTGGCTGCTTCTTTCATCTGTTATTTCCAAGTTTTAATAATTCAGTTTTTTTTTTTTCTTTTTTCCTGGAGTAATTGTCGTTGTTGAGACTGATTAGTGGATTTGTGCATCTTTTTTATGCAAAGTGTTTTGGTGTATTCTTAGTGTCTGACCACCAATACTATTTGTGTTTTGTTGCCTTGTTATTTAGTCAAATTAGAAATCGTACATAATAAGTCCTAGTGTTGACTAGGTATAGATTAAAAATGTCATTTCTTGAAAAATAGATCTCATTAAGGGCATTAGTAAAAGACAAAAAGACATATTAATATTTGCTCACATACCCTTTTTATTAATAATCCACATACATGGCCAAAGCTCCTTAGTGAGAGTGACAAAAAATTGACTTTAGACTCTATAGTGGTAAACAAATGACGTTGCTTTAAAAAAATCCTTTCTGAATTAAACACAAAAAAAACAGTAATGCAGTGGAAACACTGGAAGAGCTGCCTTTTTTATCTGTCCTTTTAGATTACTTATATGCTGTGCTTTTTTAGAAAATAATTTTATTCATTTTTTTATTGTATTGTTTTGTAGATCTCTATTTCTCCCTTTTTATCTTGCACCTTATTTACCCACTGTCACCCACATTTTAATATGGTGTAACTGTGTTACAAAGAATTCATTATCATCAGATGTTGCATTATTTTAATACAGGAAGTAGTCATTTAAAAAAAAACTGTATATCAACGGATGAGTTTTTCTCAACATAAAATTTAGAAAATTAGCTAAACTTTTGCCACCAAAAGTGTTTTTGGGGGATTATGGAAGCAGCCATTTTTGAAATGACCAAGAAACCCCTGCTACTGTCTCTAGTGGAATGATCACCAACTAAAGGGCAGAAAACATGGTCCAACTTGTATACAATGGGTTTTTAGGGAAACTTTGAATCATGGTAACGAGGTAATGGACACAGAAATGTAAAATTATGATACAAATAGATGTAGCCTTAAGAGTTAATTCTGTTTTGTTATCTTTTAGAACCTCACTGAAATGACACATAACCCTCACTTTAACCCAATTTCTACAAACATGTTAACCCTAGATACTTTTTAAATTGGCATTCCGCTTTATTTGGACAACACATGGCTTTCATGCTTATAAAGTCAGTGAAATAGATAGATGCTGTCCTTTTAAGGTTGCAAATGTTTCACTATGCACAAAGTGGCATCACTATCCAGTTTGGTCACCAGTCTCTGAAGTGCAACTGCCTCTGAGCAGAGTGTACAGCTGAGGGATGCTGGGAAAAGATAAGGTGACAGAAGTTCAGCTAAACAATTCTTCTTAGGTTTTTTTTTCTAAACAGAGAATATAAAGAACACAGAGCTCAGACTGACTTATGAAACAAAAGGCATATACTTTTTGCTCTATTTCATAGAAGTAGAACAAATATTTTCATCTGATGTAAGCGGAAAAAAAATGAATAACTTTTTTTTTCTTTTTTCTCTTTTATCTAAGTGTTGTGATTTATTGTGATCTTATCTAGAAAAATAAACCAAATGCAGATAAATGAAGCAAAGTAACATTTAAGCGTACACAAATTGATGTTTTACCATTCAGTTATCATTCACAGCTAGTTTTTTATTTTAGATTCCCTGTCGCCAGAAGCATTTCTGCTCTCCTCTTACCCCGCTCCATGTTGCAATAATTACATTGTTTCTCCATTGGGTCAAGAAGCTGTTTTTGTTTGCCTTCACATTTTGCTGCTGACTGAGTCATCTCTTCTAAATGCCAGCTTTCAGATAAGTCAGGCAGCAGCAAGAAAGCAGTTTCCAACACAGATCTGATGTCGTCTACAGCTGACGAACATGGCTTCGCTTTCCTTGTAGAGGCTTCATGGAACACATGGTGCTAAGCCTCCAAAACAAAGCAGAAAGTGTAGGGTAAAACCTAGCAGAGCCCAGCAACCTGGATTATTCTTGTTTTTCTTTCAAGCACTTATTTGATTTTAGATAATAATTGATTGTGATTTTTTTCATTCACGATTCTTCGGCTAGGCTGTGTGTTTTGAGCTTGTAGTCCCTGCTGTGTCAACACATTTCCAGGCAGTAAAGATTCAAAATTCCAATGAGAGCCATTGGACAAAAATGCCAAAGCAAATGAGGAAAAGGATGTGATCAAAATCATCAAAAGGGGAAAACAACTGCAACAAAGAAATGCAAATTCAAAGGATATAATGATTTCACACTTTCACAAACGTAATTACTCCCCTTTCTTCATAGCTATAGTCAAATGCAAAAATAACAACCCAAATGGATGTTTCACCATAAATGCATGCTAACAAGACAAAACACAGCCTCAAAAAGTCGCAATCATCTGCAACGTAAGAAAGTTGCAACTATGGAGCTTAAAAAATATGTTTTGCAAATTTGTATGTGAAGTTCCTTTAACTGACTGAAGTTATTAAATTGAAAACAACTCATCAGGTACTAATAATTTTTGTTGTGGATGTTCTCATAAGTGGGTCTAAAAACATGCATGTTTGGAGAGTCAGTGATTCTGACTCTGAACTTGCTTTGAACTTTTACTGCATCAGTCTGTGATGGACAGGTGATACTACTCCTTTGTCCCAGTGAAAGCTGTGATTAACTCTATCCCCCCTGCAGCCAGAAACAGTAACATATTCTCTCTACTGTTCTTTTTTTTTTTTTACCTCTGTGTTGTTATTTTTTTAATGCATCAATTTGGTCCTTTCAGAATGCCGATGCCAGCTATGACTTCAGCAGCAATGACCCATTTCCATTTCCCCGCTACACGGATGACTGGTTCAATAGGTAACGCTAGCCCAGACAACCCCTTGTTTAAATGCACACTGAGTGTTTTTATTTTGTTATGTGTGCTCTCCCTGAAGACCAGTGGCTCTTCTGCATTGATTTTCTCCCAACATAGTTCCATTAAGACACAACAGTGGAGTATAACCAGAGCTGTTGTAAAGTACAAGACAATAGAAAAAAAAGGCATTTTTTTATTCTCCCATGCAGTGGATATAAATATCAAAAAGGACCATCACAAGTCTAGTCTGCTGTTGAGCAAAAGGGTTACATAGCAGTGACCTTCTAAGAGATAAAACCGTATCTGCCATCTCCCAATCACTCTGTGAGGTACTGGGTCCAGGAAAAAAAAAAAATGAGGAAGACACATCTGTTTCTTGTGCAGCTCTCCTCCCTTCATGTGTGCAGACATGGTTGTGGATGTGCCTGCATGTACGATTGAGGAGCTTTGAAATAGCAGCAGTTGCTGACTGCTGGGCAATTCGCACTGGCTAATCAGCCGGTTGTTATAAATAGCTGCCAGTCTGCAGCAAAGCACTCTGGGAAAGAGGGGTGGACTCCACAATGTCCCTGTGGGGGTAGAGGGGATGGGGACAGAGACATATCACACAGAGCCCAAATAAAACTAGGTTTGCACAAATAGGACCATAGGTTTGATTGAGTGGCAATATTGTTTTTTGACTAAATCTATTTGTCAGATGAAACACTGAACGTTCCGTTTTAATTGAAAACTGACTCGTTTTGGTGACAGTCTTAAATTTTTAATGTCTGATGAATTAAAATCCAGTCATGTTGTTTCTAAGTTCCTTTAAATTCATGCGAATCCTGTCGAATCATGCTTTATTTCTTTTTTTTCTATCATCAGTCACGGCACTCGGTGTGCCGGGGAGGTTTCTGCGGCAGCCAACAACAACATCTGCGGTGTGGGAGTCGCTTACAACTCCAAGGTGGCAGGTGTGTGTCATGTTAAGCCTGCGTTTAAGACACGCACAACAATGATGACAAGATATTGAAGTTAAATAACAGCCCTGACAATAGTGTGATTGAAGGCTAAGAGGTTGATGATTAGGATGATTCTCTGAGAGAGGCACTGAAGGATTCCTATGGTTCCGTTGAATCTTTTTTTTTGTTTTTGTTTTTTTTTTTTGTAATTTTGTATTTCCTATCCAGCATAGGAACTGAACATTTTGAATATATTTTAGTGAATGCCACTCAAAGAAAACAGTTTAAATCCAAACAATAGGGTTTTTTGTGTTTATTTATTTATTTTTAAAGAAACATTTAATGTATAAATCCGAGAGCACCTTTTTTCCATTTTTAGTTATGTGCCCTATGTAATAATTCCCTCCTATTGCTAATATTACATTGATACGATTTTAAAGGTAAATCTTCCATTTATAGGGATGTAAAGGATACAGATACCTATAGAAAAATCGATCTTATTAATAGCTGGAGTATTGGTTGGAATATATATATTAGTATTATTATTTTGGTCATTATATAAAATCGATCAACCAGTAAATAATTGTTTTCTTGCAACTTTCTTGTTGTTCTCCCTACTGTTTGCTTTTTAATGCACATATGATGCAAACAAAAAGACGTCCAATCACAAGCTTCTACCAAGTCAGGTCAGTTACAATTGGCTGAAGGTGAACCATAGCGAGGGTCCGAGGGATGTGTGTTGTGTGCACTAAATATGCGATGACCTATTATTTTCACAGCACTTCAAACATTACACACACTTTTTTTAAAACCACAAACAACAAAACAGTCTAAAAGACCCAGGTTTTGAATTTGAAGCCATGTTTTAAACATTTTTGTTTTTGAGGCTTAAAATAAAAAAGTTCCAGTAAAAAATAAAAATAAAAAGACATTTTCACTTATAGTTTTAAATGCCAAATTATTAAAAAATATAAAGATTTGATCTATTTAGGCAAAATAATTGGACTGTATCACATTGCCACAAAGTTAGTTGAACGTTTTACGCATCGGTCTGTGGACCATGTATCGAGATGCGTATCATATCATGTGAGAGGAAAGGATACACAACCCAAATTTATAGCTAAACTTCTGCAATAGAAAACTGATTATCCGATAGTAAGCAGAGTTTTTGCTCTTCCAGGAATCCGGATGCTGGACCAGCCCTTCATGACGGATATCATTGAAGCATCATCCATCAGCCACATGCCACAAACTATTGATATTTACAGTGCTAGTTGGGGCCCAACTGATGATGGAAAGACGGTGGATGGACCCAGAGAGCTGACATTACAGGCGATGGCTGATGGGGTCAACAAGGTGAAGCATCAAAATATCCCAAATACCTGTTGGTATCACTCACAATGTCTCATTATTTTTCCAACTCTGGTTTTTGTATGTTTCAACCAATGTTATGTAGATTTAGTCTTTTGACAATTTTTATGTTTGGCAAAAGTGCAATTTCTGCTTTATTGTAAAAGTTAAGAGAAATATGACTTAATGATTTATAACTCGTCTTTATAGTTACTACTGGTCAAATTTGTGCTCCCTTAACCATCCCCTTTAGAAAAGACTTTCAGCCCACTAATATAAAGTAATGATACCCAGAACTACTCTGAGTTATAGTTTTATTGAATATTATTTTCATCAAACTCCCTTCCGGATAGAAGCAAACCGCTGAAAAAACATGTGGTACTTTTTTGGTTTCATTTTGCTAATTTACCAACTTGGTTATTGATCCCAATGCTTTGTTATTCTATGAACTCCCATGAAACAAAGACACAATGGTTTTTAGGTTTGATCGTGTAAATCCATAAATCAATGCCTGCAGATTTACACTTACAATTTAAGGAAAACTTCCAAACTGGAAAGTCTACAAGCACCTAAACAGAACTTATGAATTAAACACTGTAAATAAAGATACAGCAAAAACAGCAACAACAATGAAATTAAATTTGAATGTGGCTAACTTCAACATGATTAAAATGAACTGAAACCAGAAATCAAATAAAGATTAATTAAACACTGAGGGCTTGAATACACTGAAGTACAATCATTATTATGTGATGATTAGTTTGGAAAATCAAACGTGGCGTGAAGACGAAGATAAGAAATGGAACGGTAAAAACATTAAATTTTTAAACAATAAATGTTTAATTTTAAACATTTTCAAACAGTGAAACCCCGTCAGACCTTACTTTGTGTGACTGCTTATCCATAAACTCAGTGTTCTTAGGAGATCAGCCATTTCTGCTTGAATGATGAGAGGTTCTATGCTGTGAGATTTCCTTACATTCTGTGGGGATTTTGATGATTCAAACTGTCAGTTCAGTATACAAAACAATTCAGAGTATTCCTAATAATTGATGCTACTTGTAACTCCACTAAACTTCACTCTAAGAGCCCTTTTTCATTAATTAACCACATTTCCACAGCTAGTTTTAAGTGCAGTTTAGGGCATTCTAGAGCTAATTACATATCCAGGCCCCTTCAGCGTGGTCAAAAGCTCATCGAAAAGGGTTTCAGGCCTTGAATGTCAAACGAGCATGCACACATGATGTGTAACAGGCGTATAGAGTTACCACGATGACACACACCCTGCCAGTAGCTTGATTAAACATCACATGCCATCTGTGAGCAGGTCGAACACAACACCATCTGAGGCTGGGTTCTTAAAAAGGCAAAAGCTCATTTTAGTATCTGATTAGAGAAACATAACTAATCATGCCTCCACTCTGCAATCTGTCACTTTGATTCTAATCATCACACGTAAAAGCCCCAACTATTCCCTAGTATTGATACCGCATATTTGATGGAACCGAGCATTAGCGCTCTTTGCAAAAGCAAACACCAAAATTATACTGCAGGGAAACTGACAGCCGAAAACACGGAGGTGTGCTCTGAACGTGCATTTCAAACAGTTGGGCAGAAGGAGAGAAGGATGTGCCGTCACTCCTCCACTTGATCCTCTCCTCTGTGGGAAAAGAAAAACCCATCAGTCTTTTGTTGAAACAGGTGCAGCATTTGTTCAAGAGAAGCCTCTCTCTGCGGAGATACATCCAGTTTGTTTCATCTTCTAAACTGCTCTATATCTGGCAATTGTAACATTTAACAATGTGTTTGAGTGTGTTTTTCCACTTTTCCCGCTCAAATCTCTCATACGCTTTTAGACAGAATGCAACAAAATAGACAGAAAATAACACAAAAAGAAATAGGTAGGTCATTTGTTTGTCCTTAATAATATAATAACTCTAAATGATTTTTGTCTCAACAGAAAGCAGTCAAGATTTTGAACATCTCATTTTGTGCTAACATCATAATTATTTGTATTCAAGTCATTTGTTCCTGGATTGTTTGCCTGCTTCTGTTGAGACTTTTGTTCATCAGAAGCTTAAGTAATTGCTTCGCTTCACTTCGATGGTGGCCACACTTATACCAGATCTTGTTTGGCTGCTTGCGATTAAGCAGCTTGCATCTTGGAAGAGCATCAAAGTGGCTGCAAGAAACTATTCCAGGAACAATTAGAAAAAAAAACACCTTTGGTAACAGGAGAGGACAGCAGACTGTGCCTGGCTTTTTAAAAATGTCCAAAAGAACCAACATTTTTAAACAAAAGAAAATTAAAAGGTTGAATAGCATACTGACAAGTCAGATTTTTTTTCCCTGGTTTCCAGCTTTCATTTTAGAATTAGAATTTCCATTTTTAATGGATCTCTGGGATTATGATACTGTTTTAGGGGCGAGGAGGGAAAGGCAGCATCTACGTCTGGGCTTCAGGGGATGGTGGTAGCTATGACGACTGCAACTGCGATGGTTATGCCTCCAGCATGTGGACCATCTCCATCAACTCTGCCATCAATGACGGGCGCACCGCTCTATATGATGAGAGCTGCTCTTCCACACTGGCATCCACATTCAGCAACGGGCGCAAGAGGAACCCAGAGGCTGGTGTTGTGAGTTATTTCAAAATATACTATGCACATATATTTGAAACAAAAATGTGTATTTATGTAGCAGGTTTCATGGAGTTTTCTGGCTTCTTTAGTATATATATATATATATATATATATATATACACACTGTGCTCAGTATAAATGAGTACACCCTACTTCATTTTTCAGGAAACCTTTTGTGTCCTTTCAGAATCAACATTTTCTATGAGATATATACTACAAAATACTCCCACAAATGTGGCCCATTGATTGCAAACAAGATTTGTTCACAGTTCACTCAAGCCCATGTTGCAAAAATGAGTACACCCCAAATATAGTCTTAGGAGAAAAACCAAACTTAAGACTACAACATTCTAATGAACATGCATTTAACCACAGGTGAGTCTAATGATTCATTTAAGATGTGTCCAACACAAAGATGACTATGAAAGAGCATTACTTAACAAAGAAAAACCCCTCTCATTTCATTATGTCAGAAATGGCTCCTCATGGAAGAGAAATGTCACAAAATCTGAGAAAAGAAATAATTTCTTTACACAAAAAAGTGAGGGCTACAAGATCATCAGCAAAGCTTTACATATTAGTTTAAATAATGTAGCAAAAGTAATCTAAAAATTGAAGAAAAATGGAAGTGCAACCATCTTACAGAGACGTCCAGGCCGTCCACGGAAGTTAACATCTCCACAGGAGCGTCTTCTGGTGAGAAGGTGAAAAAATTGCCATGCAAGTTCACTGTAGTAAGCTAGAGCAGTAGAAAGCCAAACTGGAGTGACCATTTCCTGTGACTCCATACGAGGCACACTGCAGAGGAATGGCACGCCTAGAATCTGCTAGGGCCCATGCTGAAAAAAGTGGAAGACTACTGGGACTCTGAACTCTGGAGTGATGAGGCAAAGATCTCTGTTTTTGGAACTAATGGTTTTAAAACTGTAAAAGGTGAGGATTTCAAAGAAAAATGTATGGTGCCTACAGTGAAACATGGTGGTGGCAGTGCCTTTATGTGGGACTGTATGAGTGCTGCTGGGTGTTGGGGAGCTGCATTTTATTGATGGTATCATGAATTCAACAATGTACTGCTCTATACTGAAGGAGAAGATGCTGCCATCACTCCTTGTCCTTTTCCAACACGATAGTGATCTAAAACACACATGGAAAGCTACTGCTGCATTTCTGAAGGAGAACATGGTGAAGGTGATTGAATGAATTCTGAAGCAACAAGTTGAGCATCACTCTACATCCAGCATCTAGGTTGTAAAAGAGGTTATTCTTGAAGAATGGAAAAAGATTGATATTGCAATATGTCACCAACTTGTTCATTCCATGCCTAGAAGACTTGGTGCAGTACTTAAAAATCCTGGTGCTCATACAAAATACTACATGTTGTTGTTTTGATGCAGGGTGTATTAATTTTTGTTTCAACCAATTGGAGTAAAACAGAAGATTTTGTGATCCAAGTTACATTATTCACCTTTATTTCAGGTTTTGGAGTTAAACAAGTGTTCAATAAAACTTATCCTTGTGGAATTTTTTTTCCAAAATACAACACAATATACCAATTGTTCTAATTATTTTTTTTAGAGGCCAAACATATTTTTAAATCTGTTTCTTCAAAATTTCTTAGTGAGGGGACTATACTCAATCACATTGCAATCTATAGGCAGGCGGTTTATGGCAAGGAGACAGGAATTGTGTTGTTAATATGCAAATCACCTTTGGCTGTTGACAAAGCCCATGTTGATCCCACCGGTCTCTCTGTTATCATTTATAATTAAGCACCAGATTAAAGTAACTAATATTTATTCAGCAAATATGCGGTTTCTGAGGTTTAGCCAACATTCTTGTCTATCTTGCTTATCTCTCCCTTTTGTTGAGGAACTTTCTGAATGGAGGATACTACATGTGCACCATCAGAAAATAGTATTTCTGTTTTTCAGATTTAATTGCTTTTAGTTAACTGTCCTTCTCACTGGAAATCTAAACAGATGCTATGTGATGCCATTATTTTCATATCAGATAAGTTAAAACAAATAAAATAAATTCAGCTTTTACTCATACAGATTTTCCTTTTCTTTTTTTCCAACAATTTGTTGCCTTCAGGCGACAACAGACCTGTATGGGAACTGCACACTGCGCCATTCTGGAACATCAGCGGCAGCTCCAGAGGCTGCAGGCGTCTTTGCTTTGGCTCTTGAGGCTAAGTATGCACTCCAAAGCCTTTTCCACAAACCCGCAATGATTGTAATCACCATTTTATAAAGGTTGTCTAAGAAAAACAACATTAATTTTCATTATTCAAGACTACCCTCTTTGAATAAAGTGCCGTTCAGAAGGTATAATTTGTATATGCATTGCCCTTTCTTTGCAAGAACAAGCCTGACCTTCCATGCATGTGCATCTCCATCCTCCTTTGGTGACAAATCTTTTTCAAGACATACATTCTCAGAATAGCATTGTTTACCATGAGCCTGATGAAAAGCACATTTTTCGCAAAATCCAACATTTGTGAGATTTTTTTCAAGGACAAAAATCTCAGTGGGATTGGTTTTGTTTGTATTCCAGTACAAGAAGAAAAAAAATGTTCTCGTTTTTCTATTTTACCTTTTATTTGACAACCTGTGCTTTGAGTTTATTAGCAGTAAACTCACCCACACACAAATAAGCAAATGTGCTGAATTTCTTATCCAGTGCATTAGCCATTTTCTAAACCCGCTGTATCCCTTTCGGGGTCACAGGGTTGCCAGATCCTAACCTGGCTACTTTTGAGTGAAAGCAGGGTTACCCCTTGACAGCCTGTCGCATAGCTCCAGTGGATTATATATACTTTCTTATATTCTAAAAGTCTCAAGAGTTTAGTCTATTTTTCCCCAAAAATCACCCCTCATTTTAAAGGCTGCCATTAATCTATATCAGCTAATGGAACTGGGTGAAAAGTACTGTTTGCTTTGCACACACAGTAATGAGGTTGTTGTGAAGAATGGATGCTCACCCTGTCCAGGGGCAAATAATCCACTAGCCATTTATTAGCCAGAGCCACTTGAACCATGCAGGGCCTGAACAAAGCTGACACTGCTCACACACAAATTAATGGAGGGAGACACAAACAAAGGAAATGATGTCCTCTAGAACACACACTGCGATGTGATGATAAGTGAAAGCCTTTCATTAAAGCAAAAACACTGACTCACAGATCTTTGTTCATGTAAACTACCACTGCAGGCTTTTTATTGTTTGCACAAAAATCTCTTTTCTCTGACAGCCTGCACAAAATAACCTGTTTGAAATCTCCCTCTCGAGTTTTACTTCCTGCTTTTATCTACTGCCTCTTTGCCCATCTCAGCCCCAACCTGACATGGCGAGACATGCAGCACCTGTCTGTCCTGACGTCCAAACGGAACCAGCTCCATGACGAAGTCCACCAGTGGAGGAGGAACGGCGTTGGGCTAGAGTTCAACCACTTGTTTGGGTATGGTGTTCTGGACGCAGGGGGAATGGTGAAAATGGCAAAGGAGTGGAAAACTGTACCTGAACGCTTTCACTGTGTGGCCGGATCCATTCAGGAACCCCAGTGAGTCATATGCATTTCTACCAATATTTTAGTTTGAATCAACTAACATTGCTGCACTTTATATTCCTGAATGGAAAATGAAAAACATCTCTGAGGGCCTTTTTGAAGATTTACCAAAGAAAACTGCTGAATGCAACAAAAGTACTCAGTCCCGGTAAAGCCCAATTCAACAAAACATCTCCAAAGGGAGTTTCTTCCAAACAATGATATTTAAATTAGCTTCTCAGTCAACTGCTCTTGCTAACATAATTCGTTATATATCCATATTTCTTGGTTAATGCAAAATTCCTTCATTTTGAGTTTTACACAGGAAATAATAATTAAAATTATTTATTTTGTTGAGTTATACTACTGCATGTCTTTTCATTGTTATCATAGTAGTTTATACACAAAGTCTCTGTTGACCACCTATAAATGTCCACATTCCCTCAAATCACATTTAGAATTCCTTCTAAAGCTCACATTTTTCCCCAAATCTAAATACAATTTTGACGATCAGCATGTCTGCACCGTTGACTGTATATAGAAAACTGGACCGAGCAAGAGTGACATCATCCATAGAAAATGCATTACTTCTGGCTCCAGATAAAATTAAGTCAATTCCCTTTAAAACTAGAATGATTTGGTACATGTAAAAAAAAAAAATATGAAAAAAATTAGGATTAGCAAGATGTTAAAAAGGGTAGCAGAGTAACAATGATTATTCTAACAAATAAAATTACTGAGTAACAGCTGTTTATTACTCAATAGAAGTCTCTGGGATTTTGGCTTCTTGGAACCAGCAGGTACTTCCTTTTTTGGAATGCGAGCGCGAAGGGGTTGCTCCGTCCAGTTCTTTCATACAGTCAATGCCTGCACTGCAGAAAATCCGCAGTTTATGCCCTCATCCTTCACAGATGCAGCTATGGTGACAATGACTTTTCCCCTTCTTGTATTGAGTCAGAATTTGTCTGTGCATCCTGTCTTCTTCACATTTCATCAATCTGTAGGCTTGCTGTTATTTTTCTAAATATTTCCAGTCTTCATCCTTGTGTTTTATGTCAGATCCGACTTCTCCTTGCCTTTGCTGCTCTCACTGCCCGCTTTGCTTTGCATCAGGTGTTTATCCATCTCATTCTGAGGTTTTAAGATGGATTATAGATGTTTGGGGATTTCCTAGGTCTGACCCTGTCATTTTTGTTTTAATTAAAGTGTTACAGGCTCAGCAGCTTTATTTACCTTGGAAACAATGCTTCAGAGATTTCTTGACCCATATTTCATTTGTTTCATTAACTTTGTGTACAACTCATTGTTTGAAATGAAAAAGCAACATTCTCCTTGTTTCAAATTAGTAAATTTGACACGATGGATACATTTATTTTCATTTAATTGTACTGAAACCTAATTTGGATCAAATGCTTGAGACCTAACTACCTTACAGTCAAAACACATCAATAAATGAAAAAGACAACATAATTTTTCTTAGCATATTACATTGAGAAAACAATTTCAGAGCTGACAAATGTTAGTTTACAGTTTAGTTTTCAGTTTATTAAAGAGCTGGATACCATCAAAATATTTTTTTAACACAAATTGTTAAAATTGCTATTATCTCAACACGTGCTTAAAATTATCTTGTGAATTGATATGCTGATGACATTTGCATGTTTTACTTGTTTCTATAATTTTCAAAATTAAAACAATGATAAAAGTTCTGACTACCCATATAGAGTTCATATTGCATGCAATGGTCTAAAAGACGTAGTCCTCATGAGTGAGTCAAAATACAACGTTTTATAATCAGGTAGTCTTCATCTTGCATGCTGCATGCCACTCTCCATTCCTGAATTTCAGTATGAAAAACGTGCCATCTGCTCTCTGCCATGGCATGGTAAAACCATGAACATTTGGGATTCTGAAGTGGAAATGCTAACAAAATCCTCTTTTTGCTTTCATTTGTGCAATAAACGCCATTGTTGGCTGCCATGGTTTGAATCAGTTCCCTGCTTCTCTTGCTGAACTGCAGGGCTTTTACAGCCTCTGTTTTAGTAGAGCTATAATTACAACAAGCCCACCTCTGATGATAATATATCATTGATGAAAAGCGATAAACACCAGCACAGCCACGCTCCCAAACAGTGCTCGGCACTGATCTGGCTTACTTAGCTAGAGGAAAACTTCTCATTATGAGACGCAGCACGCTGTGCCACACTGTGTGGTGGCGTTTATATCAATCTCTACAGGTCCTGCCCTTCAGAGGCAGCCCGCTCCACACTCCTTCACTGACTGTTTTAATTACTCCTGCATATTAATTCATATGAAAAGGTTACTGCTGCATACAAAACATTTTTGGGGGTCCAAGATCTGCAGATTTCTTGACTCATATTCTTAAGAAAATGTTTACTCCTTTTTACTTAATCACAAAAACTGATAGGGTGCGGAGCATTTGTAATTGAAGTGACTATTATGGGGGGAATTATATTTTAGACATATTCTAACCTTGTAAAGCCCACTACATCAAAGAATTGACAGAAAATTCCTTTGTTTTGGGTGTATTTTAAACTCTGATAAAATGCACAAAAATGTTGCTATATCAAGTATCAATTACGATACGTTGGGTGATTTGATAAGTTTAGCTCACAACAATAGTTTGAGATGCAAAAATAAGGACATGAAAAGTCTGGGCAAAAAAGTACCTTATTTACCTACTGTCTCAAATTTGAGATAAATGATATAACTATATTATAACAAATTAGGCTTATTATCAGCAGATCTAGCATTTTTTAAATAAAATTTAAAACAAAAAGAACAACAATAGATGAGTAATTCTCCCTATAAAGTTCTGAAAATTAGCAAAACTTTTCCTGCCAAAAGTTTTTTTTTTTAGATTTTATGGAGGCAACCATTTTAAAAATGCCCTTTTACTGCTTTTAATGAAATGACAATCCACTTCAGAACAAAAAGACATGCATCGAGTTATTTTTAATGGGCTTTTAAGGACATTTTGGATCACGCTAATAACATAATAAATGCATGTGTCACACATGATACAAATAGATAGGGTTCATCAAAAGATGACATGTTTTGTGTGCAAATTTATTATTTTTGGGCACAAATTTTTCATCTTTATTCACAGTAATAAAAAAAGGCATTTAAAACCTGGCACGTTTAAATTTCATTTGTTCATTTTGTATGTGTGTTGGCCTTGCCATGCCAAGTCCCTAGTGGTTGCTTTGTGAACTGACCTTGCTCCAGTTACTTCTGTTTTCAAACGTGCTTTGGTCTAGAGGTCTTTAGCTCTTTTTTAATTATACCTCTACAGACTTATTAGTTCTGGCTTGTCTCTGATTTCAATCAGTCTGCCGTATATCCTTCTGGTGTTTTTTTTTTTTTTTTTTAATAACTGCTTCTGATAATTTGTCAGGTAAAACTAATGACAGATCCACCGGAAACCATTCTCGTCAGTTTCATCACTCTGTCTCCCCATATTTAGCAAACATTACTTCATTATTCAGATTAAAAGACATTTGTTTCATGCTCTCAGTCTACTAGAGTTTAGTCTAGTATTCATCTGCACATAGAACACAGAGTTGTATGTTTTTGCAGCCTGTTTTGGCCAAACCAGTTCTTGAAGCTTACAAATCATTTGGTTCACAGTGACTCGCCCTCTGAATGTTCTCGTGTGAACATTTATATATTTGTATTTCATCTAAGGTAATGTTATGCATTTAGTAGGTTTTTGAAATAAATGAAAGAGACTGTAATCCATTACCTGTTATATGTTTTAGTTTGACAGCAACTCAAATACAAAAAAAATATGCATTTCCTGACTGCTGACCAATTTACTTTAACTCAAAATATATCCTTTATTTTTTCTCTTCCACTTATAAAGTAATGAGTTCCAGATTTTATAAAGTAATCACTTGTTCAGTGTCCTTTAATATACAGTGCATTATGTAGTGTTCAGTTTTGTCAAATTGAAATTCTAGGGTATAACTTCCTTTCCAAGCTACCATGCAGAGATCTGTTCATTCTGCTTCTTTGTCATTTGTCAGCGGCTCACCACTGAACTTTCTTTGCTGCACTCATTTTATAGTTTCGCTAACTCAGTTGTGTTTCGCACGTCTCTTTCACTCTTTCTTCCAATTTCTTCCACCTGCAATATGGCCTCAGCCTTTAATAACGCTGTTAAGCCTCTGCACATCTTTTGGCCGCAGCTCCTGCCCTGCTGCGTTCTCACTCTGTCTTTTCATCACCCAAAGAGATGGGAGAGCAGCGGGTCCTCTAGACCAAATAATAACAATGCCCAGCCTGGCCTACTTTTTGCTTTCAGTTATGAGTAAATCTATGGCAGGGAATAAAAGACAACCAAGAAAATAACTCTTTTTCACTTGGTGTTATTTTTGTTTAAAAGAATTATCTTATATATATAGAAATATATCTATATAGATATATATCTTTATTACCTTAAATTTGCAGTAAAGTGACAAAAGAACTGAGATTAAATCATATTTTAGTATATAAAATGTCCAAAGTCTTTTACATTTCTTTGTAAGCATCAACATTTTTTTTCATCAAATATACACCTCCTGTTGAATTTTTTGTAGCCTCAAAATTGGGAATTTTTTGCCTGAATCCACTTAAATGTATATTATAATTATCAGACTCCTGGAACACTCCTGGAAGTTTTTTTCAAGATAATGAAAAAGAGTAGGTGGATTAGGTTTTGGCTTTGATTATTCATGATTATTTATTCATTTTGAATGAAGTGTCTAAAGAGCACTATCTTGCACCTAGGTTTTTGCTAAATTCTGTTCTTGCAGTTTAAATAATCCATTATTTTACTTAAAATTATGTTGTTGTTTTTTTGCAGGATTTGAATCTTTTTTCAACTCCTTTATGGAAATTGATTGAAATTCTGGTTAAATAAAACAATGGATGACACATTTTTATTGTAATCTTTATTGGTTTGAATGAGACTTTTGTGTTCTGTCCCGCTAAAAAGTCAGTGCATGACAATATCTGCAGTTTTTTTTAGGTTTTTCAAACAGTTTTTTTTTGTAATACATGTTTCTTTTGTTTAGGATGAAGTCTTTTTTTATAAAAAAAAAAAATGCTGAACAAATACTGCCATCTTCTGGTGGTTATGTGTTGTTTGATTGGATTTCACTCACTTAAATCTTACAAATGATATTTTATCAATAATCTAATGAGTATTTTTGTTTTACTTTCAAGTAAAATCCAATCTGGCAACAAGTTGGTTTTGGCGATCAACACAAAAGCTTGTGAGGGGAAGGACAATTTTGTCCGCTACCTGGAGCACGTTCAGGCCGTGGTGACGGTCAATGCCACTCGCCGAGGAGACCTCAACATCAACATGACCTCTCCTATGGGCACAAAGTCCATACTGTTGAGCCGCAGACCCCGCGATGACGACTCCAAGGTGGGCTTCGACAAGTGGCCCTTCATGACCACCCACACCTGGGGCGAGGACCCTCGTGGGACGTGGGTGTTAGAGGTTGGCTTTCAGGGTGACGAGCCACAGCGAGGGGTCCTGAAAGAGTGGACTGTCATGCTGCATGGAACACAAAGTGCCCCTTATATAGACCAGATTGTGCGTGATTATCAGTCCAAACTTGCCATGTCCAAGAAAGAGGAGCTAGAGGAGGAGCTGGATGAGGCTGTGGAGAGAAGCCTGAAAAGTCTGCTGAGTAAAAACAACTAAAACTGCATCTGCATGTCTCCTCATCTCTCCTTTCTCTCACCACCTTGCTCTGTCTTTCTCTCACTTCTCCTCCTCGGTTCCGGTGTCTTTGTCCCCGTTTCCTTCTTCCTTTCTTTAATGTTTTTGTAATCAAGAATTTCAATTTGCCCATTCAAAGAATGTTACCGGAAATATAAAAGTGTAACTCCCTATAATCTGTAATCCACAGGAATTAAACTGTTCTCTCTAGAGTTTTTACAGTCCTCAGAATTGTAGATAAGCCAAATATATAAGCAGCTATGTCATGTTCTTGCTCTAATGCCCTGCGCCTCTTTTCTGCCAAATGTTGTACAGTTTGTGACTGTAAATTATTTTCTGTACCATTCTACTTAAAGATCGATATCTTGCAAACGGAGTACTTCTTTCTGTTTATATTTTTGTGACATGCACTGTTTATATAAACTAAGAAAATAATGTGTAATTTATTTTGCGCCGTGTGGTCATCAGTTCATATTTCATAATCTCTGGCGTACATTATAATAAATCTGTCCAGCTGTTTTAAAGCATTCGAGTGATTTGGAACACAACACCTAAGACACTGAGCAAATGTACGCCGATCACTTTAAAGGGACCAAATTACAGGAACTTAAGGAGTAAAAGAATTAGAAAAGAGGGATTACTTGGGCTAAAACTTCAATATAAAGTCATTGAATAGGTGGGGCAGCACCATAAAGAATTTAATTTATAGAACTATTTCTCTTTTATTGTTAAATGTCTTAAAATGTGTCCTCATAAGAAGGAAAACATTATCTGCTCATGCTTAAGGATTTTCCACTTCGTAATTTCAAAGCAAATTAGGATTAGTATATCAATGTGAGATTATTGCTTCTGCTCATGAAACATCACATAGCAATAAGTGAATAATTCATTTTTTGAAGGTGGTGTTTTACTGTAAAATGTAGTAACACTTTATAAAAGAGTTTTTTTATTTTTCAAAAATAAAAATTACAAAGTGCTTTCCTAAGTAAAGTATCTAAACATAATGAATATTGATTAACAGAAAAAAAAATTTGGAGTGAAACCAAAATCAGTTTAGAAATAACAATGAAAATTTGTTCTCAAAATAAAGACATATTCTAAAATGTTTGCAACTCAAATTAGACTAAATTCATCACATGAATTCAATAAATATATTTCTTTCTTTCTTATTTTTAAATTCTTACTTTTCTCGACTAACAATAGAATGATAAAAATGCATCCAGAGATCACCTAACTAACCTAACTAATGGGAGGAGGAATACAGAAAAAGAAGATTGTAGATCTGAAATTAAAAATATAAATGAGGCTTTTTGTCATTGGAAAGCAAGAGATAAAATCTGAGTGAATGTAATGCTTTATTGTGTTATTCCTTGTATTGGATAGTTTTATTGGAACTGAAAATAGGTTTTGGTATTTTACCGTTGTCCCCCTGAGGATGCTCAGCCTAAGGCAAATCCCAACTGGGGAAAACTGATGCACAAACAAAAATAGCAGAAGCAAATCAAAGATATGTTTGAAACAATCAGCTGTGACTCACCAGTAAGAGAAAAACGTCAATGGCTTTTCACAAGAGTTGGGACTTTTGGTATCAACAAAGAGGATACCATGATCTATTGAAACAATTTCAACGTAAACTTCTTTTTTTTTGGTTTGAGAGTTTTTAGGAAAAAGTACATAGTAAACTCTCATTTCCCTCCTCTTTTTTTTGTTGTTTTTTTTAATGATGAAACGCAAACACATATATAAAAGAATAGACATTCAATCAAAAAAAAAAAAATTTTTGGCTTAATTGATTAATATTCCTATGATCCAACCAGATCAGTTTTTCTAAAGCATGCTGTTATTTAAATCAACCAATACCATTTAAAAAATATCATTTCAAAATAAAATAAATTGAATATATCCAACGGAAACACTACGTTTTCCAAAGACGTGAACCACACAGTGGGCTGAACTTCATGAAACTAAAATGTCAATAGATTTGCCATTAATTCTTATTTACTTGTTTGTACACGCATTGTATTTATATTTGATTATCTTGCAAGAAATACAAAGAATCTGGAAAACGTCACCTGCACCGTTCGGTACCCAGTCGCACTGCTAATTACAACTATTTAATACCAACTAAAACACAATGAGATGATGTTTGAACGCTTTTATTTTTTAATATTCCAAAGCAAATTAATACACAGCAAAATTGTGCTGGGGGCAGGCAGAGGCATCCAATTAAAACAAATGATCTCAAAGGGGAAAGTTGGAGTTCTAGGAGAGTACAGCAGGTGGCAGAACTTCAAAAATGTGTTGTGTTTTTTCTTTTTGCTTTTTTTTTCTTGTGGCCCTTCAAATTTGTTTTTCTTCTCCCAAGTTTTCAGACAGAAAAGGACTCGCAGCGTGAACGTGCGTATAAAGTGCTCAACAGGGGTAGCCAGCAAAACTTACTCTGGGTGCAAGACCAGAGACGCAGCGATGGAAGAGTGTTGAATGTCAGAGCTAGAGTTGTCTCATGTATCTATACAGAGGTGGCGTTTCAGACACATGGTGCAGCTTTCAACGGTGTGACACCAACACCAGCTTCACCAGGACGTGATGGTGTTTCAGTGTTTCTTCTTGCTGGATTTTTCAATCGTGGTCTCCACGATCGTGGAAGTCTCCTCATAGCCTTTAAATTTGCGGCCTTTTGAAAACTCCACCACCTCCAACTTCTCATAACTCATTGCATCTGGGCTGAAGCCACTGGAGCTGCTGGTGCTGGTGCTGGTACTGGTACTTGAACTGGTGCTGTTACCTCGGGGGGCGGGTTTCGGAGCTGACCCACTTGGGTTGTCGTCTTGATTTTTCTTGGACTTACCGGGAGCTGGGGTGGGATCTTGGGATCGTGGGCCGGAAGGTGGAGGGACAAGGTTTGGATCTTTTGGGTGAGGTTGTCTCTGTCCATTATTGCCTTTCCCTCCATCATCTCCACCCTTTTTATCATCCATTCCCTCACCAGAATCCAGAGGAGCAGTGGGGCTGAGAGGTCTAGGCTTTATGAAAGGTTGAGGAGGTGGAGGAGTAGGAGTGTCGTATCCATACGGATCATATGTGACAAAGATGCGGCCGGCTGATGGTGTGGATGTGTAGAAGCAGGGATGCTGGTAGCTGCCATCACCAGTGACCAAAACATAACGACCTTTGGTGTAGAAGTCAGCAATTGGCTCAGGCCTTTGGTACTTCCGCATTCTGTCTCTGACGATGTTACACAGAGTGTCAAAGGCTTTGCTGATCTGAGCTCCATCTGGGACGTCATGGGGTGACATCCTTGTGTAAAGAGGCTTCTGCTCCTTCGTCTTCACTCTCTCCTCCTGCACTTCCTCAGGTGGAATCGCCCTCATTTCTTCTTTACCAGCCTCTTCATTTCTTCCCTCCTGGCCATTATCTATCACGTCTTTCGGCGACAGTTCTTTCTTCCTTATCACCTTCTTGGCAAGGACCTTCTGCCGAGGCTTGATGTTTGTAATATCTTGAATGGCCTGAGTGATGTCTGAACAAAATATGAATTCAAACTGTAAACTATAACAGAGGTTAGAAAGAGAATACTGTATTTACAGCAATCGAGCATTAGTCACCAGCCTGGGAGGACTGTTTCAAGCTGCTTTCTTAATGCAAAGGCAGATTACTGTGCACAAAAATATGACTTTAAATGCAAATGAGCAGAATGTTCTCATGTTGTTCTTACCCTTCCCCCTGGTAGATGTAGAGGGAGTGTGAGTGTAGCAGTAATTAGTTGTAAACAGGGTGATAGGGGTGCCAATTATTGCTGAATTCAACCTGCAGGAAACAGAGCAGTTAAATGTCACCCGTGCATTAGGAAGCAGTTATCCAAGGAAAGCAAATCTGCTCAAGAGAAGTTGGGTTTTTCTGCAAGAGAATGAAACCTCTGGTGAAAGTGTACATAACAACAGCGCTATTAGTGCAGGAAAGGCAATGTTTTTTTAGAAATGTGTACATTTTTCTGATATCTGAGCTCCACTCATTCATTCTCATACTTAAAAAATAAAGAAACTTTACTCATTCTTTTTTCCCACACTTCAGAATCTATGATGAGTTTAATTTACCTGTTATCTTCATTTTCTATGATCCTCTTGTACCTCTCCAGCTCGTTTTCAAGAGATGTTTGGTACATGGCCAGGTGGCGGCATTCATTGGTGAGCTTCTCCAAGGATCTTTCAGCTTCTTCAATCTCTTTTCTCAGAGCATCAATTTTCTCATTGTAGATTTGTATCTGGTCTTCGTAACTTTCCTGTGTGTTTTTGATAGCGTGGTCCACCAGTGCAGTCTAAAAAAATCAAAATCAAAACACCATGGTTTAATGTGTTCAGGTAAAACTAAAACGGGTCAGTTTTGACTCGAACACAGCATAAAAGGCTACATTTTTACTTTATATATATATATATATATATACAGTTTTTTTTAGTAAAAATTATTTTAACTAAAACTTACAGAAATGTAAATAACCAAAAGAGGTGTATTTTTCTAAGAAAGCTGCATCACCACAATGTTATTGCTGAGTTGTTGCTGCCACCTAGTGATGCATTTTGAACACACCATGTGATACATCACGTCAAAGTTGTTGTAAATCAATTATTCTAAGTTTTAATCATGAGAACCAGTCAAATTTAACAACAGAAACAGAATAGAATTGTCTTTCCCTTTTCAATATTTTTCTTTTGGATTCTATTGTGGGTCTCAAACCCTATCTTCTCATGAAATTAGAATTCATTGATTCACCTAAGATCTTTGTTGTCAGTGTGACCCACCTCATTTTTTAGCCACTGCTTTTGGGCCTGCAGCTGACAGAGGGCGCTCTTGTATTCTTCCAGCTGACTCTGCAGAACTGGCACCTTCCTCTGGGCCAGCAGCTTTTCCTGCTCCTTCACACATTCAGGATTATATTAAAAAAAAAAAAAAAAACATAAAAATGTTGCACAATCATGTCTGGTTTATTCAGTATTTACTGGAGCAAAACATAGACACACATTTTGTTGATCACAATGACTTTCTGGTTCACAAAAAACTAGTCCAAGCAACGAGTGGTATTCATCTTGACTGACATAAATTCAACCATTTACTGGCAGTTGCTGCTTTATTGTATAAAGCACTAAAATAAACATTTTGCATAACTATTGAAGCTTGACAAATGTGAATTAAATTTGCAATGAGTTAATTTCCTTCAGCATAATGTATGTAAATTTGAATGAATGCATTAGTAAAAGTTATTACATTTTTTTGTTTAAAAAGGAACATTAGAGAACAACAGAAACTTGGGGTTGGTTACTTTTTTGACTCCTAGAATGTAGAATTGTTTATCGGAAAAACCCAAATGACATTTTCTGCACGGAATCTTCCCAAACAAATAATTTTGATGAAAAAATTGTAGCTTCTAGGTTACATAAATAAACTACTTGAAGGCTAACACAGAACTTATAGTTTAAATGGAAAAAAAACGGTCAAAGTTTTTGCTCTGGGGCAGACGTTGCACTCACAGAACAGATCTCGAACTGACAACCTGAGAGCATGATGAAGTGACCACAGGGGTTTGTGAACAAAAAAAACCTACCTTTAACTCTGCACATCCTTATGCATTTTTTTGGAAATTTAACACTGAGACTTTTACAAATATTTACCTTTTGGCACAATTGTAAAAAACATCAAAATTAGACAAATAGGAGGACAGCAGGCTGTAAAAGCATTGAGTTCTGCTGCAGAGACTGTCGTTTTAACAAAACTACATGTGGGCATTGTTTTTTTTTTTTTTTTTGACAGTATGAGGCCATTTTTCCCACAAATCTATAATATTCACATTGTTTTCAGGACAAAAGCACTGTAAAGCCCAGGATTTGAACCTCCAGCCTACCAATTTGTAGAACCCTGCTCAATCCAACATCTACCACCTACTGTTACGCTTGTTGGAAAACATGTCCTTCTCAAAGCAAGTTAAAAATCTAGAAAAAAAATGTTTTATCCTTGTTGTAAGTGAAAAATTCTTTTTTTACTTTCACAAACATTTGGTTTTGGTAAGATTTCGCAAAATAAGACAAAATGTACTCTTGAAAATACCTATACACATTCATATTTAAGTGTAATACTCTAATAATTGGAAATATTAGGTCTTTAAAATGACATGTATTATGAAAATAAGTTTTTTATCTGCTCACATCCGCATATGCTTATACTTTCCCCCCGAAGGATCCTCTTTTAAGTGCTGCAACAGTCCAACTATTTTTGTCTCTTGACCAATTATTTAAAATAAGACTACATTTACACATTTTAAAATAAAGCTGTCAACATTACATGTAAAGTAAGAGTACAAATTAATTTCATTAGAGATTTTATTTAAAATAAGATGTTTTTAAGATCAAGTGACGCAATAAGATATTTAAAATGTATTGCCTTAAACTAAGTCATTAAGCTAGCTTTGTCTAATATATGAAATGAAAAAAGATATTTCAACTAGAAACTAGACAAAAATACCAGGTGATATTTTGTGTTTTTGCAGATTTTATGATTTTTGTATCACATCCATGGATTAAATTGTGTAGGAAGCCTCACAGTTTCAAGTGCTGTATAATTTTGCATTCTGTCTGTTGGCCAGTGGAGAGCAACTCCTCTGTTTACAGTTGAGGATCCAACTGTATGAACAACTTAAAGAAATGAAAAAAAAAAAAAAACCAACAAAACTTAAAACCTGACCTTTTGAGCTTGTTTCTCCAACTCTACCTTTCTATATTTTGCAGGAACACAAGTATGACTTCTCATTTCATTGCATTCTGACAAGCATTTTGAAGGACTTTCTTATGTGGAGATGAACTTACAATGCATGGGTTTTCACAGTATTTAAGTTTTATTCAAGTTTACAAATCTTGTGCAACACAGTCAGCGAGTGTCTTAATATTTACTATTTACACATTTCAAATTCTATTGCAGCAGCAGAATTCTGCTAATTCTTAAACTTTCAAGGATTTAGATTGTGGAAACCTAAATTATTCAAGGGGCAGAGTAAAGTGTCAATGAAAAACTATTTTTTAAAAATAAAATATGTATAAATGTCCCCAAGTCTTGCCTTTAAATATTTTGTTTCTTTTTTATTTAAAAAAATGTGACTTAAGAATTGACCCTCAGAGGTCCTCAACCTAACTGGTTACAACCATTTTTATTGATTCGTTTGACTTCCTCTCAGCACATTAGTTGGCAAGTGAGAATTAATAACACTGTTCCACAGAGACTTGGATTAGCCAATCAGGCCATTTCAGCATCAGGAGCAGCTCTGCTTCTTTGAAATGTTTAAGCAAAGAAATCTCCAATCTGCCATGAAAACACCACTGTTGCATGGTATCGCTAAGATAATACGGAGCCGCTTATTTTCACTGAATTTTGCTTCATTAGGTTTTAATTCTGCAGGCCTGGTCAGTTAATTCTGCGCATGCACTCATACATGCAAACCACGAACACACAAAACCAACTGTACAGAGAATCAAATGACCTCGTCGACCCCAGACACTTTGCAGGGCTGGCACACAAAGCAAACACCATCTTGCCCTCAGGAAAGGCTGCATCCACACACACACAAAGACACAAGCAGTGATGCCAGTGACCTCACCTCAGAGATGCCAGCTGACACATTAGGAACGAGGGGATGTGTCTGGTTGATTTGCTGCAAAATGTTCAAGTAGGTCTGGATCTCTGCAAGGTTCTGTTAAAAGGAAGGTAAACAATAGCTATCAGCGTTTTCATCTCTCAGCACTAGCTAGCATCTTCAGGTGCCACATTCAGCTTACAGTATTCACATTTGCATTATCGTAGGTATTGGTAAATATCTAGTGCTAATAAATATTAGCTGATACATTTTAGCATGAATTCTTAATGTTATTGAATTGGAAAGTCTAAACACAGCTATGAAGGTCGAATTTATTATGCTGCGTAAACACAGCTGGATGGTTTAAATCATGATCAAAGCAGCACTAGATGATGATAAAAAGTGACAAATTGTTCAAGCAAGAATGCCTATTGAAGGAACACCTGATGCACGCCGCAATCAAGTCTTTCTGTGCCTCAGCGTTTTTGCAGCTATTGTGTCAGACCTTCGAGCCATTTCTGTTGCACAGAAGGAGATGTCACTTTTAGTCTTTTTTTTTTTTGCTTTCCCTTTCACCTTTATGTCAGTGCCTGGGAAAAAGCAGGCTACTCTTTCAGTGCAGTAGTTCTTTTCACTCAAAGAAAATAGTTCCAAAGAACTATTCCAAAGACCCCAGAAAGATCACAGCATCACCTGCATCTTTGTCCTTAGGTCTTGTAGTTCAAAATAACTTCGGGAGGAGTTTAGGCTCTCTTCTTAAATTAAAAGAACATTTTGAATTATTTAAACTTTGTTTATGAAAAAGCTGTACATCAACCAAGATAAATCTGGTGAAATTCCTTGTAAAGGCTGAAAGTATTTTATGATGCAATTTATTGAGAATAAATTATTTCAGAATTCTTGAACAACTTACTTTAAGAAATGTACATTTTAAAAATGTTATTTTTATATTTGCATTTTAAAATAAAGCAAGTAACAAAAAAAAAATTTTTATATTTTTGTTCCAATAAGAAAATTTTGTTACCATTAACTTTTTTTTTCAGGCCTGCTTTTTCCAACAATTTGTTTCACATTGTTGAAGTTCAGTGTAACACACACAGGTGACAAAAATCTGTTCAGAAGACAAATAATTTCTTTTAAAAAAATTAATAGTTTCTTTAAGGTTAAGTCTGGTATTCATTTGAGTATTTGGATTTATTTTGATACATTAATTTTAAAAATTCATGTTTACATTTGCTTGATATTTCTTTCATACCTTCTTCTGTCTGTCTCTAGTGGAATTGATGTCATCTTGCAGGAACTGAGACTGGATCTGGAATTCCAGGTTTCTCAGCAGGGCATTGTCAGCTTCCTGTGTAAAGAGAAAATAAAGACTTTCTATTTATTTATTTCACTAGTCTAGCTTAAATATGTCAAACAAATCTTGCAGTGTTTTCATTGATGTAGTCATTTATTTGCTTTTGTTTGCGTGATTTCACTTATCCATACAATACCCTGTTCAAATTCTCCAGAGTGCTGCGAAGCTTCTCTTGATAATCGCATTCATTTTTATACCTGGAACAGAAAGGATTCTCATGATCATTCTGTTGAGTTCGATTTATGTTGCAGCAAATCACTGTAAATGTTGTCTAACAGCACTTTTCTTCCAAAAAACACCTGCTGATTTTTAGAAAATGCAGGTTTAATGAGAGCAGGAAGGAAGAGGTCTTTCAAAGGAAAACTGAGCAGCAGTTTTAGAGAAGAAAAACTGCCTACATTGGTCCCAACACAATAACATTCTGGATCAGTATAAAACAACATTCAACAGCTGTGAAGGTTATATTTGTTATAGGTGTGGTATTCACTGCAAAAATACTGAAATATTGGGTTCAAAAGTCCGCATCAATATCCAATTACATATTAACTTTTATTTAATCTAAAATCAATGTGATTAAGTTAAGCAAATAAAGTTTTCACACACTTAATAATTTAAACCAAAAAAAACCAAAACATGACATTATTATTAAAACTAAGCCAACTGTATAAAAAACGATTCTGCCAAAAGAAAATAACAAGAAATTTCTTTCAGTTTGCGGATTTGATGACCTCATTTTGCATGTTCCATATGACTGTAGATTTAAATAATTGTTTTTATACCCAGATATAACACGAGCACAACTCATAATAAAATGTATCGTCTGCTACCTTGTAATTAATGTGTAATTTTTATGGTTTGAATATGTGAAATTTGCTAAACAACTTAAGGTTTCTGCATTTTTGCAATAACAGAAGATATTCAGCTAAACAAAAAAATGAAAATGTCCATTTCCTCCATGTGAAATGCTGCATGGAGGCAATATTTTTTTCTCTTTTTAGAAATGTGGCCGCTGAGAATCCTATATGAAATGCAAGTAAACAGACTTCTGCATTCATCACACAGCATTTTAAAATGTTTCCCCCGCCTCAAGATATTTTGTCACAACAGAATAGTCTGTGGGGACCTCGTATTTATATGAGGTTTTCTCCTGGAAAGGTTTTTTGCATGCAACTGCTCTCCCCAACTAGCGCTTTTCAATGATTCATTGACAGTCTACAATCACAAATAATAAAATAATAATTGGTTTTCTTGTATCAGGAGGGAAAAAAATGCAGTATGATAGCTTTTTCTAAGTGTCTTAAGCATTTTTAAAATGCTAGTATTCAACAATTTATACTAATTAAAAAGGATTTAGCTGCAGTGTAATAGCTTAATTAAAAGCTAACTTTCCTGGTCGTCATTATGTAATATTATTGCACCTTTGCTTTAGTTCTCAAGAGATTTAATGTCAAAGTACATCTCTGAGAGAAAACTTTGACTTTTGATTCCCAGTTAAAGCCCAACATCCATCAGCTGTCTTACTTGCTGGTATATTCATCAAGCATGCGGCAGGACTCTTTCAGCTCTCGCTCCAGTTTGGCTCGGTCAGAGCACAGCTCTCTAATGCGCTGCCTGTTGACTTCAATCTGCTCTGTGAAGGTCTCCTCAAGGCCACTGGCTTCATCCATCCGCTGCAGTGTCTCCAGCTGTTTGCGAAACACGGCGTTGCGCTGCTCCAGGACTCGTGCCCTGTTGATGTAACGGGCGAAGCGGCTATTGAGCTCCTGAAGGTTTTCCCAGCCGTGGATGGCCGAGATGCCCGCAGAGATTTCAGAGTCCTCTCCATCTTCACTGAAGACATCGGAGCGTTCGTACTTTTTCTTGTGCACCTCGTGCTGGTAGGTGGTCTTAAACATGGTCGTGAGCTTCTTTATCCCCCTCTGGGCTGATGGTTCCCGGAGTGCTTGGTCTCCCTCGGCACCTTTAATGTGTGAAAACTTGGTTGCTCACCCTTGGCTGTCTCATGCTGGACTAAACACAGCCCTGACCAAAGCCAAAATAGGAGCCTGGATCTCCCCTGGGCTCTCATTGTGTTTGCCATGAATCTGGGGCCTTCCAGTTTATTGTTGCTTTTGTGTGGCTGGTTTGAAAAGCAGAACGGTTGATGACAACGCAGAAAACAAAAAAAAGGAACAACTGGCTGATCTGCGAATACACCGAGTTGTCATGCACCATTATTTTGGGTCTGAGTCAGCCATTTTGTAGATCCCCATGTGAGGTGGCACACTGGATGTGGGCCCACTGCACAAACGGTGTCTATTGAAAAGGAAAAGGTAGTCCAACTACACTGATATTCAACGAATTATTTAAATCTATGCAATTTTTAAAGTTTAGTGGGTCACACAATGCAACTATTAATTGTTTTTTCTTTTGTAACGTCTTCAAAGTGGAACAAAAGTAAAGGTTGTGGCAACATTGCAATTGACAATATCAGCAAAATAAATGTTTTGACCAAAAAAAAACTCATTTTCACTGAGGTTTGTGCATTCCCCCTCTGCCTTTTTTATTTTTTTCCTTTTATTGTCACCTTTAGGCCACCTGACAGACAGAGTGGGAGTGATGTAAGAATGAAGGCGGGTCTGTTTCCATTTGTTCTCTGCAGGCTGTGTAGAAGGGTTGCTTCAAAAGTCTCCCCTGGTCAAATCTACGCATCTGTCTGTGGAAACTGCTGAAATAACACGTCAAAAGGGCTTAGATCAACCTCTGTCCACGTTTGTCTTCAGAACAGCTCACAGCTCAGGGCAGAAAAGTGGGGCTAAAGCTTTACACCAGAAATTGGGTTACAGAAGATCAATGCCATTAAACTAAAACAATAACGTGCAGGCACTAATGTGTAAATGAAACGATAGATGTGTGTTTTGCTGTCTGTAAGGTAAGAGGGCAGCACAAGTAAAGGGTTTCACTGCATTTCAAACAAATAACTCATCAGTTTTAACCCTGCAGAGCCCACTGTGTCAAGGAATTGACAGATTTTTTAACCTATTTAATAAAAAAAGGCAAAATAATTTTATAATAAGATATAGATAGTATCGATTACTCACAACGATGTTAGTTTAAGATGCAAAAATATTCACGAGTGTTCAGAAAAAAACAAAACAAAAAAAAAAAAACAAAAAACAACCACATTGGATCCAAGCCTTTTTAACATAACTGTGTCATGAAGAATTTATTATCAGCATGTCTTGCATTCTTTCAATACAGCAAGTAGTAATTTAAAAATAAATAACAGATGAGTTATTCTCACCACAAAGTCTTGAAAATTAGCTAATATTTTCTCGCCAAACGTTTTAGTGAGATTTCATACAGGCAGCCATTTTGAAATGACTGTGAATAGGGTCAAACATTAATAGACTTTCATGCAATCTACATTAAGACCTATTTATGTTTAACCTGTATGGACACTGTAAATGTCTTCTCTAATTTTAATGTTGTGGTTTACCTTGTTCATGTGACACTTTTAGCTATGACTAATTTTAAAGCTCTAAAATATTAGTTCTATCTAACAAAACATTGAGAGAAACATAAAAATTAAACTATTCCCCAATGGCAGACGTAAAAAAAAAAACTTCCCATAACTTTTAGTAATTATCTTACCTTTGGGTTTTTTTTAGATGTTATTTTTTTGTTTAATTTTGGAAGGCTCTGTTTCCCTGCCAGTCTTCTCCCTTCCTTTCTTTGAATTTTCTCCCTCCATGTTCATTTCTGTCAGCTTTGATCATTTCTCTTTCATTCTAAATTTATACCACCTGAGCCTTTTTTTCTTCTTCCCAACTCATGAATTTATACCACTTGTTATCCTTTTCTTTATAATAAATCAAGGGTTCTTCTTTGTGTGTAAAAATATTTTATGCTCTCTCTAGGGTTTGCTCTCACTTTCTTTTTTTCCTCAGAATTTCCAGCCACCATATTTCTAAGCGTACCTGACTGCTTGTAAAAAGTAGGCTGCATTGGGATGGCTGTGCACTGTTTTTGTTTCCCGCAGGGTTTTTCTTTCTTTCCAAATGGATTGCCACTCAGATTTGATTGTAATGTTTTTCTTTCAGCGTTTTTGCACACAGAGAACAGCAGGGCTACAGGCAAGCTTAAAAGGACATCTTTACCCCAAAGCCAGCTGAAAAGGATGCTTTAAAATGAGAGATCCCTCGAAGACAGACATCTGAGTTATCTGTTTTTGTCCATTACTCATGCTCAAAAGAGATCTGCAGAATACCGGCCGACTGAGCATTCTGTTTTGATAGATTTGCTTTTGGAATGACACCAAAAACCGAACATTTAGCTCAAACACGGCTTCTGTCCAGCCCAAGATGGCCACTTTCATAGTGTCTTTTCTGCAGCTTCTCTTTCAAACCTACCCTCAATAAACTATCTCCCAATCTGTCTCCTTGCAGGCAGTCTAGATTAAAAGGTCTTGTGTATATTCTCCAGGGATAAGCAAAACGCCTGGATAAGGAACCCCTGACTGCTGCTCTCTTTTTCATCTGCATTCACTGGCTATGAGTGGCAGTAAATCTTAGGAACGGATGAGATCAGAGAGCCTTCCGAAACTGGAAATGAAAGATGCGTGCTTATCCAGCTAGTCAGGTCTCCTGGGCTACAGTGACAAACGCGAGCAAAGCTGAACAAGCAGCAACAATATTTAGGGGGTCGTAAAAATCTTACAGAAACATCCAAAGACTGTTGCATCATCCCTCTTCAAACTGAAGGATGGACTTGTTCAACACAAGCAACTTTTCCTCTGCTTCTGACCAGGAGATGGCTGAAGAAGCTGACAACTTTTCCACTGATCATTATTTTTATTGTAGAAGAGCACTCAGAGAATCAGCCAGCCCCTCACGCTCAATGCAAGAGGACACAAAAAGCTATCCTGCTGCTATTGACAGATGATTGTCAGAGATAATGCAGGGAACAGAAAGGCCAGCTCACTATTACACTGAGAAATTGATCCTAAAAAGTCATCAGTGATCCTGTCTGTGCATTTACCTGCTTTCCAGGATGGTTAACTAAAGAGATGCAATGCTGAAAGCTTTCTACTGCGGCCCTGACAAAAAATAAAAACATATGTATGGAATTATAGGTCAATGGAAAATGTCACACAAGGACATTTTCCCAAATGCTTACGAATTATGTTTGGTAACATTTTGCTTTGCTTAAGTCCACGTATCATCAGAGGTCTGTAGATTTTTTTTTTTTTCTATTTGGAGATTGAGGGTGCTTTTAAATTCAGCTGTTTGTTTTTTTTGGGAGGGCTGCTTTGTTGCACAGGATTAAAAATTTTTAGGAGTTCTATTATTGACCAAACAAGCAAAGTCATATCTTTCTAAAAACTGACATTCTAGTTTTTTTGCAAGTAAACTCTGGTGCGTCTTACAATTATGCAAATTCCATTCAGATTATTCAGGAGACCAGGGCCGTCTGTCCAACCATCTTTGTCCGATTTGTTGCTGACAACCCTTAAAGTCCCCCTCCAACTATGTTTTGATCTATTGTAAAAATGTCTTTTAATTATGCTATTTTAAGCCCAAATCAAAACGCCTGTGTTGTTTTCTGGGAAACAGTTTCTGCAAAGCAGCAGGAGTTCATTAGAAATTCCCCTCTGTGACTATTGGCACCTCCACTTATTTTCCATAAACCCTTTGTTTACACTCTCCCATTCGCTTACAGCCCCTCACAACCCCAAGGTAACATTACTGACGCAAAAAAAGGCGAGCAAAATTGGAGCTATCCAGCCGTACAGTTTTGAGTCAGATGCCACCTCATGTGAGGAAAACAAAGATGTCAGTGTATTTATATGTCGGCAAATGGATGCATTGGAATGGAGTGGAGCAGAGAGACTTTAGCCCCGCCCATCGCAGCATCCACATCGCCGCTACAAGCTTTTTCCAACTCATCTGCTTCTGATTCACCACAATTAGAGTAAAAATTTGTCAGAGACACAATTTTACGCTTAAATGTTTTATAAATCTCCTCCGTCATAAGAAAAATGCTAAAAAATGTTTAAAAAAAAACCCACCAAAAACAGGATTTTCATTGGAGTGGGTATTTAATAGTTGCATTTACACCTAGAACTTGGAGGTGTCGGATCCAGCTAATTAATCATGAATGGATGAGTGAACAAAAATTCAAACTGGTTGGTAGATGGTTGGAACAACTGTTTGGCAGTCTTGAAGTAGACCGAGGAGCAAAAGTAAACCAAAGAAAAAAGATATGCAACAACACTTTTGTTTGGGTTGTTTTTCCAACACAAAACTGGCCAAATTTCCAGAGTGAATCAAAGACTGAAGCTCAGAAAATAATCCTAGAGTTCCAACAGCTGCTCACTTGGGGGTGCTAAATGACCTGAGAATGAAAAGAATGGAGAAGAAAAACCAGCTAGTCCCATTACTCCTCTTCCCATCGTGTGTTCATAAGCCTTGCACCTTCTCACTACCCCTATTTTTTACAACCCCCTGGTGTCATGGGCGGAGCTAGAGGTTTTTTTTCGGGGAGAGGGGCAGAATAACAAATAAAAGGTTAAAAAAAACACACATTTCAAACTGGTTTATCATTGATAAGTTATCCAAAAATAAGAATTTCCTCTTGCCATAGCACGGAAACAGCATGGATTTTGGCTAAGGCCGGGATACACAACACAGGGGCGAAGCAAGTGATCTGCGGGACCCAAGACTTCATTTAAAAATTAAGCTTTTGTTATTTTTGCAATTTTTAAAGAAGCTTGTATTCATTGTTTCTCAATCTTTGTCAGTAAAGATACTAATATTGACTAAAAACTTGAGGGGCACATCTTTTAACCCCCCATAGTTCTGCCTCTGCCTGATGATTTTAAACTTCTTTTTTTTCAAGGTTTAGTCTCATTCAGACTCTCAAATCCCTGTTCTTAAGCAGGCCAGAGTTTAGTTTGAGCTGCATGAGAAGCTCCCCAAATGTCTGAAGCAAATGTATATATTGAGAAAAGAAATCAAAGATGCATGAATTATAAAAAAAAAAAGAAAAGGGAAATAGGCCTCTTGTCTGTAAATGTGGTGTTAAGAAAAAACGTGTTATTGTTAGAATATAATAAAAATAACTAAAAAAAATAAACCAATTTTGCTTATTTTTTTCTTTTCTTTCTTATTTGTTATTGCTTTGTCAGAGAATAATGCCCCCAACTGTTTCAAATTCACCACATTGTTTATTATGGGGTGTTTTGATTTTTCAATTTCAGGGACAACCGCATAAGGTGAGAAATCTTTGGGTGTTTGGTGGAAGCACTAAAAGGTTACTAAGTTACTGAGGACAATGGTACAAACAGGCTTCAGGCATTGGGTGTTGTTGAGCCATATGAGCTGATGCACGTGTAATTCTGTGTGGCAGCTGAAACATGACCTCTGGCTTGGCAAACAGAGGTCGCAGCTTTGCTTTTTGAAAGAAACAGACTCAGGAGAAACATTGCAATTTTTTGTCTGATCATGAAAAATAATCAAGTCTTTGAATTTGAATGGCAGCTTAACGATGAAGAAGTTTTTCCAAACAATCACCACAAGCCTTATGGGCTGAATGTGAAACAGCTGGGTTAAAAAAAACAGCTTTAGCTCTGAGGCATTGGATCTCAGTCAGATAAAGAGTTAATCAGTCTCTCAGGGATGCAAATGTTTGATGTTAGGAATCACAGTTGTGCTTGTGTCTGGGGTTAGAATATGAAACTGACACTATCTGGAGCAGTCTGCAGACTATAGCTGATTTGTTTTAAAGTGGCAGCTAAAGCTGAAGGGGAATTTATCAGTAAATATATATTCAGGTCATAAACTTTGAGTAAAGATTGTTTTTTAAAAAAAAAAAAATATCACAAGTCAGAATCAGGCTGCAGATTTAATGATTTTAATTAATTATGCTTTTTTCTGCTTGTTTCTGCTGCCTCCAAGTGGTCTAGAAGTAGACCTGAATTTTTTTACTTCTTCAAAAAGTAACATAATTTCAGAACATTTTTTTGAAGGATGTAAAACTGCCTCCCACTTAGAAGTCATTACTTTGATCAAAGGCGTCACCCCACGTTTTACGCACCAACCTCTTCAGCAAAGAGAGTGGTGCAGCTTAGAAATGGGTCACCCCAGTTAATTATAAGTTATTTAAAGGCGGTTTGGAGTGACACACAAGGTAATAGAAGGATTTCTTGCTGCACAACCGTAGGGGTCCCTGCTTGGGTATTTGCAGAGTTCTTCACCGCTCTTTCACTCCCCCATAAAGGAGATTTGTGTGGACTTCTAAATGTCCAAAAACTGGTGAACTTTCGGCCATCATCAGAGCCACCTTTCTCCTTCAGCCCCTAAGAGACGCGCGCGCCGTTTCTGTGCCGCGCCCCCTCCAACAGTCCAGGCGCAGGAGAACGCGCGCAACTTTTCCATCCAAAGAGGCGCGAGAGCGATCTGACAGCAGATGCAAACACTGTTCAGGGAGGCTGAAGGAGAGTAGAGCACAGGAACACGGCGTTTTGTCTGACATTTTTTCGTTCATATGTATTGTTTTAAGGCGAGGAAAAGCCACAAAACCTCCTCTCGGACCGCTCACTGGTAAGTAGCTGGAAAATCCATCTCACGCTTCCTTAGAAATTACTGTGTAGCTTCAGTTCCAATTAAACCGCCTTGATGCTATAATATTTGCATTTTGTGTCGTTTTCCTTCACACAAGTGGTCTATTAGTGAGAAAAAAATATAAAACCAAGCACGGATAAAGGAGAAATTATTTTTTTTCTAATGCCCCCCCCATTGACCAGATTGTGCTGCTGTAATATTAAGGACGTTTTACCCCATCTTTCCCCTATTGAGTCTGCTATCATTATTTTTTTTATCTTTTGCATTAAAATGCATCAAATTATTAGCACAGAAATGCTGTTTAACTGATCCCCCTCACCAGCACAGACACACATACCTGTAAGATCTGGTGCAATAGGTCAGCACTGCCGTGAATGCCAATTTTACACAGTATATATAGTTTTAAGGTGAGAAAAATCAAGGTCAATTCAGCAAGAAAAGGCTATGGTACAATTTACATTAAAAAATGAAGAAAATCCTGTAGAAGTCCGATTCATGGTCAAGTTAAAGTCCTTAACTGCATTAGATTTGCTGAAGGTTTGTAAATGTAGCTGAACAAGGCATTTGTTACTACTGACAATCACCCCACTGTCATTTTATTTGTATCTATTTAAGATGTTTCTCCTAAAAATATGACTGATTGTATGGGAAATTCTTTTTTCAGGAAAAGATGTGTCTGTGATGGCAAAGAAGACCCAAACTGCTCACATTTTTGCTCTAAGATCTTGCTTAAAGAAGAGAACATGAAGAAAATGGATTCACGGTCAACACTTAAACCTCTGGGTCAGACTGTCTAATTAAATCCAAGTCTGCGCTGAGAGATGGGCGACATGAACGTCAGCCATGTGACAGGAGCTTCTGCTGAGATGCAGGACAGTCTAACAGACGGCCAGTGGGATCACTACGCTGACGGCTATGACATGGACTATGGCATTCCGCCTGATGAGATCCCAGACACAACACAGGGTCAGGCCTTCTTTGTGGCCACCATTGTCATCGGAGTTGTTCTTGTGTGCATCATGCTCGTTTGTGGGTTGGGAAACTTGATTTTCATTGCCATGCTGACTCGCTACAAAAAGCTCCGCAACCTCACCAACCTTCTCATTGCAAATCTGGCCATCTCAGACTTCATAGTGGCAGTGGTGTGCTGCCCATTTTTGGTGGACTACTATGTGGTCAAGCATCTTTCCTGGGATCACGGACTGGTGATGTGTGCCTCTGTTAACTATCTAAGGACCGTGTCACTCTACGTGTCTACAAACGCTTTGCTTGCCATTGCAGTTGACAGGTGAGTGTTTTTCCATCTAAATTCAGAAAGTCTGTTAACTCTTTTTCTGTCAGTTTGTTTTCAGCATCCCAGTACTGCTTGCTTCAGCATATTTACATCCATACAGCCTCACAACAGGACTTCCTTCCAATGTTGACAAAAAAAGCTCAAAACAAGCAATCTCACAACTTTTTCTAAGGCAGAGTCAACAATACAATAGTGTTTTAGAAAAAAATCAAAGATAATCACAAGTATTTTTTTTTATTTATGAAAGATTTGAAAATGACTTAGTTTGTCATTTGGATTTACATCAGAAAGAAAATGATGCTGTTTCCAAGTAAAATGATGCTGTTTCCAAGTAAAATGAAAAGAATAAATGTGCATTTAAATTACTAACATAAATATAATAAATATGTCAGAAGGGTTTCTACTGAAAAAAAAAATATTATGACAAATATTTAAATGAAGTCTTTCACAGTCGTATTGGAGTAGGGATGGGGATTATGTGGAGTATGGCAGTCTTATGGCTTGTACAAGTTATTTCTGAACTTGGCTGCCCTACTGTGAAGGCTGTCAAACCTTTTTCCCCTCGAGGGTTGCTGTGAGAAAAGTCCATTTTACAGGTGGAATGGGTCTTAAAGCGGTCTTAAAGCATGGTGGTACCACAGCCCGTTGGAGCGAGGTGTGAAAGATTTCCATGAGAACCCACCTGGAATGAATTTCACAAACTGGTAGAAGTGAGGAAAAGCAGTTTTTGTATTGGCTCGATTGAAGTCTTTCCTCAACAAAAACCTCCTCTGGATGTACAGATTGCAGGGCACCAATAGATTGGTACAACTCTATCAGAATGTATTTGGTGCTAGCACTTGAATGCATACTGATGTGATGACAACAGAAAATGCCCACGGAAAATAAGAAGGTCTGCATTTGACAGTCAGGACTTTAGAATTGTACCAATTGCTGCTAGTACAAATGCTCAAGGATACTTTGAAAAACATTTTCTACAGGTGAGCTGCCTCTGTCCAGACTGGATGTATTTATGATTGCTGGTTGTAGTGGACATAGCATGCAACATGGCATATTCAGAGTGGTCCAAAAGTGCTCAATTTCGACAAGTATAAGGTTTCCCGACGGACTAATGCTAGTTTGGAGAAGCTCCGCTGCTGATTCTTTTGCTACGTTCACACCGCCCTCAGCAACACCAAGCAACTACTGTTAATGAAAAGTCTATGTAAATGCATGTGCGCTTTGGGCTTCTGTGTCCAAATCTCTCACATTCAAACATTGCTACACAAGTTTTTAAGTCAGTTTTTGGGCTGTACGTACAAAACGCGGCCACTGAAGGCGCGCTGAAAGCAAAACCAGTTGAACTTTGACCAATTAGGGACTCAGATTTGGTGGTGACGTCCTTTTTAATTCTTGGAAGTGCCAACTATTTGAAAATTTACCTTGGAGGAGAGCGTCCAGCTGGAATTATGACACTATGGTATTTCATATATTGGATCAGAGCGTGGAGCAAGGTTCACAAGACTTTGTGAACCTTGTGTACTGCTTTGACATTTGGCACCTACCTGCTTCCAACTGAAGGCACGTGCTAGTATTGGGAAGTGGCAGTCCAGTTTTAACACCCACATGGTAAAAGCAAGTTTAAGAATGTGCATTTAGCGTGTTCTTGAATGTGCAATACATGTCAGGTGTACGTAGCATTAGCGGCACCTTTTATTTTACAGACAATAATGCAGAATTTACAATAAACAGACTGGATGGTGTGTATGCATGCTCATGCCACCCATACCTCGCTTGACCTTAGCTGATCTCAATGGCTAAGCAGCTCCTGATCGCTGATAACATCAACACATCATGGGCCAAAGCCAAGTCCCTGATTTGTTGATGCAACTCATCTTCTTCGTCAAAGCTGAAATATTTGAACTCGGAAAACACAGCGCCAATAACATGCCTCAATGCCTGAGATACGCTGCTGGCAGACTGTTGCATCACACCACATGCTTAAATCGCCCCAGAGGACATTCGATCATGTATGTACATTGACTTAACATTGAAACTGGACACCCCTGACGTGCGAATTGTGTTTGATGTGAATGCAGCTTTGGACTACCAGGTGCTTTAAGTTACTGCTACCACATGGCGGCACTTTCCAGTCCTCCCATGTGCCAATCCCCAGTTCAGGTTAAAGCAGAGGGTTGGATCAGCACCTCTGCTGTAAAAACCAAAGCCAAATTGCATGTGGTGACACCTGAAAGGTGCAAATCAAATGAAAAATAAATCTTCAAAGATGTCTTTAAATACATTTTTTTAATGTTTGAGTAATACAACTTTCTTTTCAAATGTTTTCCACAAACACTACAATCAAATTGCTGACTTCTAAAATTGTAGAAAATTATGGCTTACAGTGAGGCTGCCAAGTAAACATTTGCTATTCATGCTATTCTTTTTTCTTTTATTTTGAAAGCAGAGTAAATACATTTTCCACGCTTAACTATTTTAGCAGAAAAATATGTTGTAACATCTAAGTTATGCATTGTTTTGGTGCAGCTTTGATCTTAATTTAATATTTTAAAAATATACTATTTGAAAGTGGAATTTCTTATTCATACGGGGTTTTCAGAAAAGTAAAAAATGTTGTTTACTATTAGTCTTTTCTGGCCTTAGATCCTTCACTCCAGCCCTTCTTTCATTGCTGCATTAACCACTCAGGTCAGATGCAAAACACGTTGAGTGGCTATTTCGTGATTCTCATGAAAAGAAATCAAAACATCCTTCTATCTGAAGACAAAAAAAAACTCAAAAATAATTTTATTCAATCAGAAGATCCCTGAAATATGAAAAGTAACATACAATGAATGAAAAATCAGATATCAAAAATTGTTACTGAAAGAATTAGCAAAGCTCACTAATGGCCATGCATTTATTTATGTTTTTTTCTGAGATTAAAAATGTAACTCCTAAAGGAGACAGCTATGTTTTTACCCATAAGATGCTTCTTGTCATTTGTCAACTGTAGGGCTCAGTTTGCATTCTGAAGATATAAATATTCTCTTTTAGCATCAACGTTTATCGGCCTGTTTTTTCTGTTTACCCAGTGAGAAACATTTTCACTAAAATCCTATTTTTGCCACGTTAGATGTCACTTATAAACAAGTGATAATGGTAAACCTTTAAAAAGATTTCTGCAAGTTCCGGTAAGTAACAAGGTATTTTCCTCAGTTATTGGATGAGTTCAAAGGAAACAGAGGTAGGATGAAGAGTCTTCATTAGGATGGCAGTAAGCATCTAAATAATTGATCTTCCAGCTCTATTTATGGGCGATAAATGAAAAAGACAAACAAACAAAAAAAAAATAAGCAAGTAAGAACTTTTTCATTTGAGGGGATTATTTTTCCAGTATTCATTAGTTACTCCTGTCACCCACTTTAGTAAAAATATATATATATATTTTCATTTTCTTTATAGGAGTTGGGTTTTGAAACTACAGCTAATGAAATGACTCTGGCCCCATAACAAATGGCTGTAAATTCTACCTTAGAGGAATGGGATATGGTGCTAATGGGATTTGGCCTAAGTTTATATGTAGAGACAAAACAAAAGGAGTGATAAAGATGGGAAAAGGAAATAAAAATTAGGGGCTAAGAACAAAAAAAAGGCTTGATGTCTTTGTTCTGTGGGAGCACTTAAGAGATAGAAACAAAAACCTCAGGTGAAACCAAACACTGAAGTCTTCAGGCTTTTCAGTGCTTTCAGAGACAAGAGGGCTTTTAGTTTTCACAGAGCACAGCTGCAATCACCAGACATGTTCAGTTTATTATAGTAAGTTCAAAAAGATGTCCGCGAAGACAACTTTACTGCATGCAACAGCGGAAGAAGCTCATGCGTAAATAAAAACAGTAAAAGCCGAATGCGGTTTTAATTTTACAAGCCTACTCATTTTGCACTGAGGTGAAAAGACCTTTGAGTGCTTCATAATCCTAACATGTACTTCTTATCTTTATAAACTGAACTGCTTTAATGCTTCACAGTCACACAATAGTGACCCCTACATTTAGAATTATTAAACCATGATTGTTTCAATTGAGATTCTAAAATGTTCACACTTTTCCATCTCAAAGTTCAACCCTTTTCAAAAAATTAAGTCTAGTCACTGAATGAGAACAAAGATCTGATCGTAATCGAAGATTTATGTAACTGTGGAAAACTGAACGGTTGCTGTACGGTTGGTGTAAAAAACAAAAAACAGTTATGCTAAATAAAAAAAAAATACAATCAGCAAGTGGCGAAAGGTGAATCGCGATATTACAGATGTGAATACTGGAGTTGTTGTTGTCCTTTGACGTTTTCCCAAACTAGATCTGACAGTGGACCCCAGATGATGTAAAATGATTGAGGGAAAAAAGGAAACGGAAATATGAGGTGGACGTGTTGGGATGAATCAATGAATGATGATAACAAACCAGAATAAAGAAGGGGTGGATGAATGGATGAGGAGAGGGTATGGAAGAACTAATGGTTCTGTAGACGCAGCATGATGGTACCCCAGAACCGACTGAACTTTGTTAAATTAAATGCCTCCAATTGTTTCCTCACTGATCTTATCTGAATGAGGACAATTCTTTTTAGTCGTAGTTCTGTTAGTGTCTACGGAAGCCTAACTGACTCAAATTGCTTCTGTGGATTTTTTTTTTTTCAGCAAAGTTTAACATGTTGCCACACAACTCCCACACAGTTTTCTTTAAAAAGTTGTTTTTTTCCCCTTAACTTTTAAAGAAATCTGGCTTCAGAGAAAACCACATCTCCAAACTGAAAGCTTCAGCACTTCTAGAGTATATATATCACAATGTGTTCTGAATAATTTGTATGTATTAAGGACTCAAAAGGGAGTATTAAAAGATATCATCTTTTCAATGTGTAAACGTTATTTGCTCCTCATCACCTTTCTCTCCAGATTTACAGCTTAAATCCAGAGTTATTGATCAATTTGCTTAAATGGGGATTATATGTGTATTCAGTTTGTTTTCTTCCAAAACAGAACTTCTATGTGATATTTTAGTATTTTTAGATGTGGGATACTTTTCCTCCATCTCTACATGACAGGTCTCAGGAGCTTATCTATGCTACAGTGCTGCTGAATAATTTTTAATCATGAATAAGAGATAAACAACAAAAAAAAAAAACTCTACTGCAGACAACCTAGACTGCTAACTTTATCAGCTGCAGGACAGTGCATTCAAAAATGGAACAGATGGCAAGCCAAAACTTAAGTGAAACTGCTCCTCCTCAAGTAAAATCACTTGGAAATTTGCAGAACTTTAAATTCATTGTTCCATTTTTCGATTTAATATATTCACTGTAGAGATCATTCCAACTGTCATTGAGCAGGGCTTCCTGGCAAAATGAAAAACTTAATTAAAAAGGCAAGAATACCCTAAAGGGAAAAAAAAATTAAAAAGGAGGATTAAAATGATAATTGCATATAAAAAAATTCCCACTCTTTCATACATTTCTGAAATCCAGTAACATGAACATGTATTAACACAGAAGTTTGCTTGGATTTAAACTGCATGCAATTTAAGGTTTGAATTTGGGGTTAAATTGAGATATTTGGTGCTAAGCCAGCAAAAGTAATAATTTGAAATTTGGAATAAAGTAAGATCTTACTGAATGCAGCCCAACAAAGAAACTCAAAGTGTTTTTGTCATGGAAGTGGGTAATTATTTCTGTACGTTTTTGTACTCAAATCTATAAAGACAAGCAAGCTAACACACAATTAATATCTGACATTTGAAGTCTGTGTGGAGTTTTATTAAACTGTACTTTATGGTGACCCTGAAGTGCAAATCACATCAAGAAATCACTCGATACATAAAGATAAAAGTAATTTCCAGAAAACAAAATGAAATGTTAAAAAATGAAAAAAGAAACCAGAAAAGGTATAGGTACTATGGGACATCACTGATTGGATGAGGAAGTTTGTCCAACATTTCAATTTAAAGTCATTTGACATGAATCAACACCTTATATCCCATAGTACCTACCTTTTCATGGTTTCTTATTGTGTTTTTTTTTTTTTTTTACATTTCCATTTTTTTCTGGAAATTACTTTTGCTTTCCGAAAAGTTTTTTTAATGTTTTGGTCTCTGCAATTTTGTTTTGTTTTCTAACTGTAATGCAGTTTATTCCCATTTGTTTTTCTCATTGTGATCTTTAAAATGTCAAGGAATTTATTGATGTGCTTTGCACTTCACTGCCACTGTAGTACTTGGTATTACAGAAAAACAATTTTGTGAAGGCAAAAAATTCAATGGAGGTATACATTAAAACATTGTTTTTTATTAAATGGTTTACAGATGTGGCTAAGGCAAATAAGTATTTAGAGGTTTCATTAAATTAGTGTGTTTTATTCCATTCAAAAATGAACAGTTTTCACACTATTATGAACTGTTTAAATGGTGTTTTGTATTTTTGAGGACAGCCACCAAATTAATAGGATTTCTTGAAAATTATAAAATGTATGCACTTAAATGTGCTTTTTAGCTGGAAGTAAAGAAAAAAAAGCTACAAAGCTACTTTCCATACTCTGTCCAGGTATAAAAGCATTGCATTCATGGTGAGCTACCTTGAGTCTGAATTAAATATGCAGCTTAATAAAAGCACCTTTTGCACCATACTGGCTAAAACTCTTTAGATAAGTTGATGAAGTTCTCGCAGATGTGATCCTGCTTGTTTCCATTGATATGAATGCTTTGATGCAACATTATGTCTGTGTCTATCCAGGTACATGGCAATCGTCCATCCTCTGAGACCTCGAATGAAGTACCAAACTGCCTACTGCCTATTAACAGGGGTCTGGATCGTTCCTATTCTGATATCAATTCCATCGGCGTATTTTGCCTGTGAGACCACATACCCTCATGGTGGCACCGACCCAGCCACCCACAAAGTCTTCTGCGCACAAATATGGCCTGTGGACCAGCAGGCCTACTATCGGTCCTACTTCTTGTTTGTGTTTGCTGTTGAGTTTGTTGGGCCCGTGATCGTCATGGCAATTTGTTACACCCACATCTCCAAAGAGCTGTGGTTCAAAAATGTCCCTGGTTTCCAAACGGAGCAGATAAGGAAGAGGCTGCGCTGCCGTCGCAAGACTGTGATGGTTCTGATTGGGATTTTGACAGCCTACATCCTGTGCTGGGCACCGTACTACGGCTACACCATTCTGCGAGATTTCTATCCAACGCTGATCTCTCGGCAAAGGAACTCATTGGTGGCTTTTTACATCATTGAGTGTATTGCCATGAGCAACAGCATGATCAATACCTTCTGTTTTGTTAGTGTCAAGAATAACACAGTGAAGTACCTGAAGAAAATTGTGCTTTTACGTTGGCGGTCAACATATGCTCCCAGTAAGACAGTGGATGAAATGGACTTAAGAACCTTCTCTATGCCTGTTACTGAAGAGATTGAATGCATCCACCTGAGGTGAGACAAACTGAGATTTGGGCAAAAGGTAGCTATACGTGTTTTAGAAAATTTAGATTTCCTCATGAGCAGAATAGTGCATTTCATAAAGCACAAGGTCTAACAGCAGTTCCTTTTGAGGGTCATGTGGCATGTATATAGAAGCACATAAAAAGTGTTTTATGTTAATGTTATGTGTCTTAGACACTGTAATATTGTGCATTGTGATATATGGTTGGAACTGTTGGAACTAAAATAGCCGTTTTGTGATTGTTAATGCATGTTTTGTATACCTGTCTTTATTGTTTTAATGGATTTCTTTGGATAGAAAGTACATTTTGCATGCAAACTTAAAAAAAAAAAAAAGAAACAAAATACACCTTCCTAAAGGTCCTCATAAAAGTTATTGATAAAATATGTTTGATTATTTGAGTATGTTTTTTTGTTGAAAATTGCATTTGTGTTCTCAAAAAGTAATAAAGAATTGCACCAAAAAAAAAAAAAAAAAGTCCTTGTTGGATTTATTAAGTTGGAATTAAAAAGAGCAATTTGTCTGTCATACAATTTTCAACATGTTTCCGGAGTGTTTAAACAGTTTAACTGCGTGCATGTATTAAGAGGGATTTAAAAAAGAAACAAGATTAGTGGGGTTTATTGGTTAGTCACGATGCAAATCACTGCAGAGGAACACAGGCGCCTCAATAAACACTCAACTACATTCAAGTGCTGCTCCTGCAACTGTGACGACAGAAAAATGAAGTCTAGAAACATATGTTAATTTTCTGAGTCTTTATGAAAAATTCAAGTGTATGATTATATTTGTATTTTGTCATGAACGATAAAGCACAGGAAGTGACAAAAGATGAGTAAAAGCAATCTGATGGCAGAGAGAACAGAGGTTTTCAAAAATCCACCTATGCCTTTTGCCTTCATGTGGATGCTAAATTAGGCTAGTTTTGATGTATATTTGCATTAATAGGCATCAAGGGAATATAAACAGGAAAAAAAAAAAGTAGAAAGAGGTCAAATTCACACACAAAAAATTTTTAAAAAAATCAGTGGCGTTGCACCCACAATTACAGTAGACCAGTCTTCATAGCAGCAGCTTAAAACTTGAACAATCAGTGAAACAAAAGCAAACCATGCAAAAAAGTAGAAAAAAATGAATGAGACCAGCAGAAATGGAAAAAATGAACTGAAAACCAGGCTCTTAAATAGACTGAGGATGATTACCCTGAATTAAGATAGCTGTGGATAATTAGCAATTAAAGCAGGTGTGATGACCTCAGGGAGGAAACACAAAACATGATAAAAACCACAAAGACACCAAATAAAATTAATCAGACAACAATCTTCACAAAAACTCATTTTGTCTCCAACATCAATACCCCATGAAATAGTAAATACCCAAGGAGAAATAGTAAGTAAAGAAAGTATTAGTGATGAAAACACAAGTAAAAAAGTATACAACTACAAAAAAGGTCAATTCTTTTTTTAAATTTGCATTTTACTCATGACTTTCATTTTTTCAATTGAAATAGTGTACTTGTTTTTCAATTGTAATTTGAATTCCGTTTTTTTTAGTTATTTAAATATTATTATCATTATAATTTTTATAGAAGTGCATTGTTGCTTAAGCTTTATTTTATGTTTATGGCTTTTAAAGTTTTTTTATCTTTCAAATTGTATACCCAATACTTTTTTTTTTACCTTTTGCCTTTTAGTGGAATGATAATGTGTTTTGATGAGCTTTAAACATTATCTGTAAAATGAAACAGTAGGCTACATTTGATGGGGATATAAAATATCAGAAATAAGGGATTCAGATTTCTTTTGATATTGTTTAATGCTTTTTTATGTAAATGGAAAATGAAATAAACTTTAAACTTTTCTTACCTATATTTTCTCAATCTTTTGAACAAAATGTCAGACATGGAAGAAAAAGAAAATTGTATAAATGGTTTAGTCCCTGGTCAATAAATATGTCTGCCATCTTTTGTGATGAGGCTAATACTTTAAAAAAGATTTGTATAATTAATGTTTGACTTATTGAAATTGTCACTATTGGTTTTTCTCATGGTTTGTTTTTTGCTCTTTGTTTTAATTTCAACCTCCCATGAAGATAATTTAGTATTTTATGTTTTCTACTTGTATTACTGAAAAATGCCAAAAAATAAATCTATTGTTGCCACATAGTTACATTCCAAAAACAAAATACTAATTTGTGGCAACAAAACCATTAAAATTATAAAAACCAAATACTAAATTTGGCCATGATGCACCAAAATGTAAAGCAGCCGGGCTTTGAGTATTCTGCTTGAATGTCTCTCAAATAATGATTCCTTGCAATGCCAGGTTTTTCCGAATGCATTTGTAGCTCATTCATAGCCTAAAATCAAATCAAATCATACTGTCTTGTAGCTTCATATTTTAAATAATTATTTAAATTAAATCCAAATCAGTTTTTTTGTTTGTTTTTAATCGCTCTTAACTTTTGTAAGTATTCACTGGTTAAATTATGTTTTCATCAAATTAAACAATTGTTTATCATCAGCAAACAAACATTTTATTTGAATTTCAATAAATAATTAAAAACACATTAAGTAAGGTATTGATTTCAAATACTTAAGTGGCCCAAGAATAAATCCCTGTGGCACACCACCGATTGTATTTAATGTTTTAAAATATAATTCATTAATTTGCTCAAACTGTATTCTGCTGTTAATGTGACTTAAACACACATGATACACTGCCACATAGCTTAGGTGAATTCTTATGGTTTGACTTTCAAAAAATGTTAGTTCTGGTACATGACATTCTATAGTTTCCTGTTTGGGGTATTCTCTCCATCTTTGTTTTCTCCTGTCGGGCCCAGGCTTTATTCTGATGACTGGTATTTAATCCACTTCTAATCAAGTCATCCATTCATTGATATTGCTCTAATTGATCAATTCTTCTTTCTAAATAATTAATTGCAGTATTTTTTTTAAATCCTCGATTTTTAAAGTGTCATTAACAAAATTTTAAAGCATTGCTTAGTTTATATTTTAGCGATTTCTTCATCCCTTTTTGTTTATCTTCAATCACTTCCCCTTCAGTGCCATACATCAGATTGGATTTATAGCTACCGTATTTTTACAGGCTGTAAACCTTTTAGATGCAGACCTTTGGAGGCCTGGTATCAATCTGGTGGCTAAGCTGCTGCTGACTGGAGGCATGGTCCCAGGCAAATTTGCGAGGATGTCTTCACCACCTCAGAGACGCTCTGCCTGAGTTCAGTCGTGGTTCCAGGTTGACTGTAAACGTTTCCAGCAGTGCATTAGTCAGATCCACATGCAGTCCTGTTGCGGTTCACCTGCTGAGAAAAAGCTGCACTTCAAGCTGAAAGTCATCTCTCCAGCATCTCCCCTGAAAAGATCAATGCAGTACAGCATCTCTGTCAACTTGCTGCTAACGCTCCTCCATCCTACACATCTCTTTCCTGTAACTGTAGCCAAGGACCAGCACTTCTGTCTGCTCATCTATAAGCAGATCAGTATAAGGTGGACATTTATACAGGTTTTTGCTGTTTTTTTAACCAGTTGTTAAAATGTTAAAGTTTTGAGATGTGCAAAGTCTTATATTTTTGCAAAAAGACTCATAAACAAAAAAAATATTTTAAAATATATAAACAAAACAGAAAACTATTTATCATCATTATGCTTCCTTCAATTCAAGCTAAATAGTTAGTATATTACTATAATCTATGGTACTTAAGGTATAAAGTTCAGTAAAAATTTTACACTGACATTATAAATAGAGACTCACATCTTTACAGCAATTAAAGTCTATTTAAAGCCCAGTTCTCGCTGAGAAAGTTATCTTACTTTCACATCCTGGAATTTAAGTCACATTAAGACAGTTAAACATAAATTCACTTGAACAATTTGTTCAGTCTATTTAGTTCATATTTATCTTTTTCTATATCACACAAATGGAGAATAAAGTGCATAAAGCAGGACGTTTTCTTTTCTAGATGGAGTTTGTTGTACTGCAACTTTCCCTAGTGCATTTTAGGAATACTAGACTTTAAAAATTGAACATTTCAGATCCCTACAAAAATAAGCATTTGGACAAAGAATTGATAGAGCTCATTGTGCAACTGTGTTCTTGTGGCATTCTGGTAAAGACTCGTCTATCAATAAATGCTAAGCCCTTCATGGATTCCAAACCAACGTGCTTCTGAGAGATCACCAAGGGAAAAAAACATTAGTTTCAATGAAACTGATGAAAAATGTCAGCATCAAAATGTAATTTCACTGAAAATACACTTTGGAACTTTTACTTTGACATAAAGTGGATAGAAATTACTTGAGGGCTGTGCAAAACTTTTGCTGCAAAGTTGAATGACACTTTATGTTTTTCAAGTTGATAAAAAAGAGATCCTTTCAACTTGCATGTTGCATTGACTGCCTTATTGTTTGAATTGCATTAACAGAACTTGTGTGAAATAGGTTTTTTTAAGTAGAGTCTAGCTGCAAATCGAACAGATTCTCTTTGAAACTCAACTTTGGTTGCAGTTTAAAAGTGTCAGATGGATATTCAACCTGTCAGGGAAGAAGTCTGTGAAGGACCCGAATGCAGAAACCCGGAGGCATGTTGATGGAATCTTCCATCATTTATTGAATGAACTGAAGTTCAAGACCAAACAGATCTCAAAAGAAAAAAAAAATGGTTAAAGTCAGGGAACATCAGTCATGTAGGGTATAGCCCATCAACAAAGTGGATTTTGAATGAGAAGCATCTCCTTCAGAGACCTCCTCAGATAACATGGGTGACTGAGAAACCAGGAAACCTCTGAATACACTTGGAGTTGGCTGCAAAAGTGTTGCTTCTGGTGTTGACTGGGTATAAACCTTTCAGTCATTTTAGTAAATGCAATTGGACCTAAATGCAAGAAATTTTGTGTTATGATGACAGGAGAAAAAAGCAAAAAAACAAAAACAAAAGAAAAAACAGAGATCAGCTCTATTAAATTATTATTTGGGACTCAGGATAATCAATATAAAACAACAATCACAGGATTCAGGCTTCTGAATGCACACTTTGTAAAGCACAATTCCGCTTATAACATGGTCACTTACAAAAGAAATAAAAATTCAATCAATTTTTAGCCCTTTATTCTTGTTATTTTTTAGGTTTAGATTGCTTTTCACAAAAGGTGGACTGTTTGATACTTAATGCGGCCAGTCGTCAAGGCAACCCAATACGTCGCTGGGCCGGTAGACCTCGTCTGCAGCGACAAAGGAAAGCGATATAAGATCGGTTCAATAAAGCATCAGTTCAGAGAGAAAGTTCACCTCTTACCGCTTGTTTTTGTCCACATCATGAAGTTAAAGTTTGTTTTGAAGAAACCTGCACATGTAGAACATTGTGACCGGAACTTCTTCCAGAACACCCAGCAGCCAATCAGAATAGAGTATTCACTCAGACCATTTAAAGTACAGAAACACAATGTTTGTTTCTCATGGCTGTATATCAGCATATTTGTTTTCTTGGAGTAATACTGCAGACATAAAAGTCTTTTGAGTTCTGCTAATCTTACCATTGATGTGTTTAGTGCACACAAATTAAACTTCTGATATAACACTTTTTATATTTAAACATTTTAAAAAACTGTCAAAAAAATGACGGAAGAAAATGTTCTCTCTAGCGAGGAATTGACGTCACCCATAGAAAATGCCTAACCTCTGGCTCACCCTAAAAGACACCCAACCCGTCACCATTGCTTCCTGAAACATGCGTTGTCATTTTGAATCCGGTCAACAGATATTAGTCCAAGTCGGTCTGAGTCACGTTTTTAAGGGAACTACAGTTGCCAATCATTAGTGAGCTTGTTCGAAGTCCACACCCCTTCCACTGAAAGAGGGATCGGGAGAAGCTGTCAATCAACCGTTCAAGGTGGGGCCAGCAGGTGATCTGAGGCAACTGAGGCATCTGATTGGTCAGTTTAAAACTTAATTAACTTGCAATGCAGAAAAAAAATATCATGAAAAAAAATAGGATTAGAAAGAAGGTGTTAAAAAGAAGCAAAAAGGATTATTCTGACAAACAAAATCACTGAGTAATAACTGTCCATTTCTCAATAGAAGTCTATGGGATTTTGAGCTCCTTGGAACCAGATTGAACTTCCTATATGGAACATGAGAGGGGAGGGGTAGAGATGTCCAGAGAATGTATGGTCAATGGTTATATTGTTTCGTTCAGCTTGAGCTCGGGATTCATGCCTTAAATTTTCACAATGTTGTGGAAAAAAAAAATTGCGAGCGACAGGGGAATGTCCCTTTTGCAAGCTCATCACGCTGATGCCTTTGAAAATCTACAACTTCTAATTCCAATGTTTTTTCCCACTTGGCCTCCCATTGATGCTCGAGGAGCAATACATAGAAAACCCGGAGAAGAATTTATATTTATAGCTAAGAGTAGACAAACACTTTTGTTTTTAAATTTAAGATGGTGGTCTCTTCCCGACGTCAAAGGTCAATTAAACTTTGGTTGTAGTGGTAGACTGAACCTTGTGGTTTGTGTTTGAAAATTGGTGAATATAGCTCTAAGAAAAGCTTTCTTTTACCATATTGTGAAAAAATATGAAAATCACCAAATTTCACGTTTTGCCAAAAAATGGCCACCAAACCATAGGTATTGTGGCCATTCCCTAACAAATCCCACAGTCCTTTGGATATCCCAGACACGTTTGTTTACGTTTCATTTGTTAATTTAAAAATCTTTATTTTAATCCACACAAGATATTTTGATGCCATTCTTTTTTTTTTTTTACGGTTTTGCCTCGTGATGTTGCCTTTTTTTTGTATTTGTTTTTTGGTGGGGGTAGGGGTCGTCCACTATGCCCAAAATTAATTTACACCAGGCACTCAGTTTTTGAGTGGAGTGACATTTTTGCTCAAAGGCGCTGTGAGGAAAGAAGAATCCTAAAAACAATTTGGTCTGCAAATCCCTACATTGGTGCAACTTTCTTCTCTGTTTTAACAAGTTTCTCTTAAAATGTTTACGTTTGATTTGCAGTTTTTCTAATTGTTCTTTGCATGTAGTAGTGCTTGCAGCAAGCAATGCAATGTTGACGGTTCTGCTTTTCTTTTCCAGTTGCTCTTTGTTCTTCCACTGCAGGCAGCTGATTTCTCATGCTCACAGTGCGCTCTTTTAGTTTCATTTCACCACTTCAAATATTGCAATTTGCAAAAGGTTTGAACTGGAAGTTTACTGTGCAAGTTTGCTGAATGGCACAACCTTGTAAGCTTTCGATTTTTTTTCTTTTTTTTTTCTGAATTTTTATGTTTTCAATTTAAGCCCATGTGGGCTGAATGTTGCTGTCATCAAAGTTCATCTGCACTTTGTGTACGTCAGTGTCCTGGTTCAGCTATTTGTCATTTACACTGTTTTCCGTGTAAACATGTTTTTTTTTTTCTTTTTTCTGAGTAATCCTCCCTACAGTTCATGCCTGGGAAAATACCTGGAAATTCAAAATATGAGCATATGTTTGGTTGAATTTATATGCATCACTAAGAGTTTTACTGACAACTTGTCCTGAGTGCAGGAAAACATTGACAACATAGAACAGCAATTACTTTCATGGAATGGTTCTTATTCACCCTGATCATATGGATCACAAGTTCCCAGAAAATATTCTCTTTAATGGAAATAAAAAGCTAAACGCACAAACTTTGAGGATTCAAACCCCTGCTTCTCAGCATCGAAGCTAAATTGTCATAAATACTTTGTGTTATTTTTGTCTAATTTAATAGAACAATTTGTTTATAAAGCAAAACAATGTAAAGTACTATTTATGAAACCAAATCTGGATTTTTCTTTCTTGTCCACTTTTTTACATAAAAGGTGTTACTTTTATTGCCTCACAAGGAGCTTAGTCATACCCTCTGCTGTTTAGCTGATGGGCTCCAGTTTAATCTGTTGACATCTTGATGGAAATTGTATGCAAATGTTCTTGTTATTCTGGTAAGTGTTGAAACTGCTGTTAACACATCTATGTTTATTGTTCCCATCAGTCTATTTTGTTGACAACACAGTGGGGACATTTTCTGCCTCCTTTCAAATGTTTTTCATTTGCTCATTCTTCTTATATATAAGGAAATAGAAAACTCTCAGTAGGAGATCCCAGGCATCCATTTTTTTACTTCCTTTAAAGAAATATATTTTTTAGATCTGTCAGTCCTGTTTATACATTGTATATATATTTTCTGTGATGTTTCATATTTTTTATTAGATTGTGTGAGTACAGAACTACAGAGCCCCTACTTCGAGAAAGGTTTTTCTACATTTTTCACAGAAAGCCATAATTTTGCAGTCATTGTTTAACCTTTTTCAGATATTTTTGTATTCTGTGCAAACAATTTGCTTTTTACTGGCACGTTCTTTAGTTTGTGTTCATCTTATAGTGGCCTCCATTTGAAGTTATTGACCCTATGCATACAGGAAATATTTCATTTTGAAGAAATACTTCTTACAAGATACACGTTTTCAGAAAATATTCTGTTTTGTATGATTGAAAATTTAAAAGCTTTTGTGAGGAGTTCTTGCAAAAGGCAATTTTTTTAGTGCGGAAAAAAAGACAAAAATTGTTTTCTTAATGAAGAGAAAAAAATTACAACCAGTTCCGTTTAAACAAAAATAACTCAAAGTTTTTACCCCAAAAAATAAAACTTGTGATTACCTTAAGGTGTACAAATTTCTTTCTTTCAGCTGCACCATTGTACTATAACAACCTTTCTGTTTTTTAAATTTGCTTGTAATAACCTGAAGTCAACAAGTACCAGAGGAACCCATTAAAGAGTGCATTGTAGTTGTGTATTCAAGTTAGAGCTTGGTTTCTTTTCCTGTTCTGGCATTCATGTTTTTTTTTCCCCTATTTGGTTCAAATTCAGTTTGCGTGCCAAAGAAGCAGTAATGGTGTTGAATTCTAAACAAGAGATACAATAATGGGTGATCTCTAACCATCAACATTATTACGGAAATAATAAATGTCTTTTGGCCCTTAAAAAAATGATGCAATAAAACCTCAGAAAAGTGCAGGGTTATGAAAATGTATTTATGTCCTTTAAGACTTTTTCCATATTAAGTATCATCCTATTTTAGAAATACAGAAACATAACTTAAATAAATGAAAACGTAAATAGTAAGTGTTTAGTAATGGAAAAGAACGATTAAATAGTAAATATGTCATGTTTGAGTTTATTTTTTTAGAGAAAATCTATAAACAAGAAAAAAAATACTAATTTGAGTCACAATTTTAAAAAATAGTTGTTTTTTAAAAAAAAGTTGTTTAGCCACATCTTCTATGTACTGGGAAAAAAAAAAAAACCTAATATGGTGTTTATTGTGTGATTTCTGACATGCAAATCATACTAAGAACATTAGACTGAAGCTACGTTCACAACTCCCTCGGAATGGAATATAGCTATAGAACCGGCTACACGCAGGTTCCTGAACTTCTGTCACATGCCTGGTGTGTCCATAGCTTAGCAATCAAACACATTGGTGGCAGTATGATGGTCTGGAGCTGCTTTCTCGCAAAAGGGCTCAAAAAAACCAAAGCTTTAGGGGTGAGCAGCCTTGTCACTGTCTTTTATTAAAAAGAGACTCTGAAAATTGAGACTCTGGGACAAAATTGTGTGTTCATGTTGGAGTAGTGCTGCAGACCTCTCCTGTGTGGGCATTTTCGCCTGACCTGTTAAGTATCCCTACCGCAGTCCTTTTACTGTTAGGTGTGTGAAAACATTTCCTTAAAAGGCTGACAAATTTACAGCTAGCGCAAGCACGCAGATGATAATGATCCTGTCCAGCAAGCTACCTTTGACATTTACAAGGCTCTGCTACTCTTTAGCAGCTTAGTTTCAAGTTTAGCTTGAAAAAAAAAAAGAAATAGCATTTTTTAAGTACGTAGCATGGTAATGTTAAAGTCTTTTCATTTTAATATATAAAATGAAAATAAAATATATTTAATATTTTCATAATGTCTTTTTTTCTTTTTCTACTGTCAGATATTTATTGAAAATTACTTTTTAAAATTTTAGAAATAAAATCTGTCGGTAATAAGAATCCATCTAAAATTGACCTCGCACTAGAAATATGTAGTTTGAAAGTACTATTGGTCACCTTTAAAGTAGACTCCCCTGTGAATAAAAGCAGAAATGCCATTAATCAATCAATATTTGAAAAAAAAAAAAAACAATTTCTGTATTTATTTCCTAATTTTTGGTTCTTCCTAAAACAAGAGGGCTTGATTCCAACATTGGGGGACCGCAGAAAACACAAGAACATCTCAGCTTCTAAAACTTTTACTTTTACTAAAGTTTAACTGCTCTGTCAACCCACTTTTCTCCAGTTCAAGTCACTAATGAGACAGCAGCACAAACCTGCTGACAGATTCCATCAAAACTTCCAGCAAAAACACTCCCACATTGATCTTTTCTTTAACACACTTGGTGGTCTATGTCCAAATGTGACATCCATCAAATTAAATGACTTGAACATTTTAAAGCTCTTCAGTCTGTTCAATTTTTTTTTTTTTAGAGTTAATTGTGTTTTCTTAATTTCACCCTGACCTGTGGTCTTTAAAATTTCAACAAAGTTCACTAACATTTTGAGAAAAAATCAAAATCTTACCAATTTGCCTGCAAAAATTTGCTACAGAATCCACAATCATTTACAGTGCTTTCAGATATTACACATATCCCAGGGGTTTGAATACATTCTGGGAGCTTTGCATTTAACAGTTTTATTCCATATAAAAAGACACTTCATGCAACACCAAAATAGGACACATGTCACCTGGTGGCTTAGAGTTATAGTGATAGACAGGCAGGTTTTTTTTTATGCTGGATTAATTTGTGTGTCAAACGTAACCGATTCTAGAAGGTCATAAAACAAATCCTTTTTATTGTAAGCTCGATGAATCTAGTGTGGAGAAGAAAAAATGAGAACTCCTGTTTTTCTCAGGCTTTACCATGATCAAGTTTTTGTTTGTTTTGCCTTAGCTTAAGTGTCTCTGGCTTTCAGTGTCTCTTAAGCTACTTTCACACCGCCCCTGGCAATATGCGTTTAAGTGACCACTTTCAATGAACACTCCAAGTAAGTACACGTAAATGTGCGTTTCGGGCTTCCACGGTCAAAACTTTCTCATTCATGGGTGGCTATGCACATTTTTAAGACCATTTGTGGGCTCTACGTACAAAACACGCAGACATGGCCTGTGCACTGAAAGCTAAACCAGGTTGAACTTTGACCAATCAGGGACTCAGATTTGGTAGTGACGAAGGGCTTGCGTCTCTTTTATTTCGTAGAGTTGCCTACCATTTGGAAGTTGATCATGGAGCAGAAATTAATAATTGTTTGTGCCCAGACGGAGTAAATATTACAGAGTCTTTCATAGATGGGAGTAGAGCTGCAAAAGAAAAATCCAGGAGCAAGATTTGTGAGATTTTCATTTTAACATCCCGTCGCTGATTTGTAACCTTTTCCAAATATTTAAAAACATACTTTTATATTTCTAAAAAAACACTCACATGGGCTGGATATGCCTTTTAATGCCGAAATGCATTTGATTAGGTTCCTACACATTTTTTCTTCACTGTCACCTATGCTTTCATTCCATCAATAAATAAAATCCATTCCAGGTTGAAGGTTGAGTCTATTAATTTAATCTTGAAAATTTGACATTTATTTTAGCATTTTAAAAATGACTAACCCATCCATTAGTATAGTTTTGTATTGAGGCATGTAAATCATTCTAATGTTATTTCTCAGACGTTTTTAAAAAAATGTCATTTAGCCTTCATGATATAAGAGCGTTATTAATTTTAGCCCTACTTATGGCGTACTAATCAAACTCTAATTAAGAGCTTTTCAGACTGTAGGGTCAAGGAAAGGAATACAAAACAGGGCTGAAGTTTTACGGAAGCTTTCCTGAAATACCATGCATCCATTCTCTCCCAGATGTGGCCAATTAGGACCGACAATTAAGCCAGTGCAGCACGCAAAGATGTCTTCCCCGCTGCAACAAGGCCAGTGGGGATGCAGAGGGAGGAGCAGTTAGCCCACAATTACAGTGATGATGAATTTAAAAAAGAGGGAGACATTCTTACAACCATGTTGAATGATCTATTTTAACTGATTTGAATATTCAAAAAATAAAAAGCATTCAAAGACAAGGCATCTGATTTACATGCCCTGCCGTTCGGAAACTTTTGGAGAGCTCTTGAAGATAGACTTAAACTTTAGGTTAAAAAAAAGAAGGGACTGCAGTAGTCCTTTCATGGAAGATATGTTCATTTCTTTTTCAAAATTCAAAGCCACAAATGCGCAGAATATAGGAATATTTAGATGTAAACACCTATGGAGGAGGTGGGAGACTTTGCAAAATCATTTTAAATGTTAGCTTTGCTAAGCAGGTTGGCATAAAGCAGGAAGCAGAATGCATGTTAATGTGCAAAGTGAAATCGAATGTAGTTTGAAGGAAGGCAGGGTTGATTGGAGTGGATGGTGCTGCCTTCAGGCACAGCTGATTACATTTCTGAATTTTAAACATGGAAAAGGAATCTGCAGTTTTGTTATCTAAGCCAAGGTTATGAACAACTCTAGGTATGAGGTATGAGATAAAGTCAAATTGTGGAATTTTCTTCTTTTTTTTTGGCATAAAAAGTTGCTTAATTCTCAAAAAAGGGAAAATGGTTTGGTCCTTTTGGTCCAGAGTTTGGTCCTTAATGACACAAAAGCATCACACAGTTGCTGCTGATTTGTCGGCTGTACATTCAGGATGCCAATTGCCAGTTCCACCACATCCCAAAGGTGCTCTATTGGGTTGAGATCTGGTGACTGTGGAGGCCATTTGAGCCCAGAAAACTCATTACCATGTTCTAGAAACCAACCTGAGATCATTCTAGCTTTATGACATGGCGCCTAATCCTGCTGGAAGTAGCCATCAGATGGCCCCTCCTAACACAACCCTGACACTACTGACACAACACAGGGAGACCTGACACCAGCCACAGAGAAAAGTAGAGCCAATTCCATCAGCTTGGTATCTTCATCCCTTGAAATTCTTAAAGAAATTGGAGGGTCATTGGAATCAGTTTGACTTTACAGATAAAATCTTCACCTTACAAGCAAGACAATTTTACCTCTGCAGGATCGGGAAGACAAAAGCTACCTTTCAGTTTACACAAACTAATTCCATCTGCAGATACCCCGTCATTTTTCAAAGTGGCTGCTCTAATGCACTCCGAACATGGCCACCAGCCTACAGAATCAAGCCTATGCAGATGATGGCTTTGTGAACTCACTATGATGAAATGAGCCATTCAGCTCCACAGCACAGCTGCTTCACTCCCTTTATTCAAGAAAATGCAAATGACTGACCTCTTTTGGAGCTTGGTGTGCACTAAAATTAAAAAGAAAAAAACTTTCTCCTCTTTAACATTTTCTACAACAGCAGAATTTTTCTTACAGAGCTGAACTTTCTATATAGTGGATTTGCATTTATTTTTGTGAACTTTTGTTATTGGCTTTGGATAGAACATCTGTTAAATGCTTTAAGTTTAAACATATAAAACTCTTGCGTTTGGGTGTTTGACATAAATGTGTTTCAAAAACAATTTGGAAAAGCTCATTATGAGACTCCATCTGGATTCGTCTGGAAGCAGCACTGTAGAGGAAGAGGGACCTAGGATTAAGCTTAAGTCCAAAAAAAATTTATTTTTTGTGTAACTGCGTTTCATAAAATGTAAGCTGCGTTTTCACAATAATACTCGACCTTGTTAGCATCTCAAAAAAGAAACCACGCTGACTGAGTGCCATTAACATCTCAAAACTGCATCAATATCAGCAAGCACAATCAGAAATAAAACATTCTGGATTTTAAGGCTTACTATTGTTTTTGGAAAACAATTAAGGCTTTTATATGCACCCTAAAATGCGGTGGTAAAACTGTGGGGTTTACAGCATTTTTTGAATATTTTTTTTGTATCCTATGTTATGTATTGTGTAAAGCTGCGTCATGTTTTCAGAATTTGTTTTTGTCATTTTTTTGCCATTGTCACACCAGGTTTAAATGTCAAATTATTACTGCTGGTTCTGCTGACTTATACAACTGCCACCGCTCAGTGGGGAGGCATCATCAGAATCTTCAAGATTTCATGCTGATTTCTTTTGAAAATCATTGTGTGGTCATGAACGTAGATGGTGGCAGTTTGGCATGCAGAACGACCCGCTTTTTATGTACCCCGGGCTACCGGCTGGATGGCGGCCAGTTCTATCATTATTATTATTATTGAATGATTTTATTTTAATTAGCTTATTAACTCATTTCTTTTATTACATCTTTGCGTTTAAATGAGTGTCTTCTCACTTCTGGTTGGAATGTTTGTCTTCGGGCTGGGAGGGTGCTTCTGGTTTTATCCTACTGTTTTTGTTTTTATATGTACAACACATTAAAGGTGTATTTTTTATATGAAAAGTGCTTCATAAATAAATAAAATTTGGTACTTGATATGGAAGGCCGCCGTCAAAAGACATTCACACGTCATGCAGTCAGAGCTGTTGCCAACTGGCGATCCGCCCTGTGGCCACCCAACTGGCGATCCGCCCTGTGGCCACCCAACTGTCACCTGATCTCGTTATGGCATCATCCCCGCCTTTCGCTGGACTGCCACCGCGCAACCTTGAAATGTGCCGGCGTCAACTTTTAGAGAAAAATTGTCCGGTCACTGTAAAATTTTGCCTTTTTCTTAAGACCTCCACCTGCCGAATTTGCTGAAAAACTTGCATTTGGGTTGCCGCATGGTGGCATTTTGGGATATGTGATTGTAGTCTTAGGCTACATTTTTAAGTAATGCTCCTGTTTTGTTTTTTTTCAATACTGGATTAGGGTTCATTTAGGCTTTTGCCAACTACTTTTCCTTCTTAAAATCATAATAGATATCATCTGATTTTTAATTTTAGTCATTATCAACCAACAACTCTACATGTCCTTATTTTCCACAGTATGTTGGTTTGATTTAAGTGCATGACAGTATAGTACAGAAAAGTCTGTGATTTGAATCATTTTACATGCTGGTTTTCCTATGTACATGTGCAGTTTCCTTCAAGCGGAGTTGAAGTCAGCTTTAGCTGTAATTGGACAAAAACTGTGATACAAATCAGAGCTGTCATAGCTTGTGGGAGAGATGATGGTCCAGAAGAGGCCAAATGGGGACCTCCAGGTGACACACAGATGACAACTAAACTCAAATATTAAAAGTCACAGCTGATGCCGGAATGCAGAAAACAAAACTCATAAAGGGACTAAAGCTCTAGCTGATTTAAGTGTCAAAAAAACTGGAGCGAAATGGCACGATCATTTTACATTGACTGCCAGGAGCATCAGAAAGTTGGTGGGAATAAATTGGAGTGGGACAACAGTACAGAGGGAGCATATGGGGCAATAAAATGAAAACATGGCATTCTAATGGGAAGTGAAGGAAGATGAGGTCCACAGCAGAAAGTGACACAAAACCAACTGAATTTAGAAGCTTTTACGAGTCGACCAACAACAAACGCGACTTGATTAAAGGGTAAAATATGACAAACAATAAAAACACTTTAAAAAATACATTAGAGCGGCCAAATCCATGAATCATGTATGAGAAGTCGTCAATAAAAAAAATCTGACAAGAAAACACTGCATGCATTTGTCTATAGTAACATTGTTTTCTCTGTTTATTTTTTAAAATAATACATTTAGCTGTGGGATTCTATATAAATCTTGTGTTTTGTATTTTACCGACTGAAAAAGGTACAGTATTAGAACAACCTTGATTTCTTTAATTCTATTTTCTTCTATTTTGATATATTTTTGGAAATGCCTTAAAGCTTTACCCTTCTTCGGGGCAAAATAAAGATCTAGGTGCTGCAACAGTGCATTCTGTTGTGGCCTCGCTCTGAAGCTGATCCTCAAGCATTGCATAATCCACCACTGTTCTCAAGTGACAGAACAAATGCCAGCTTAATCTGTCAGTTTAATTAGGAAACAAGCAACACAGGGTCTTTGGAAGAACAAACGAGTACATTTCGCCTGGAGCCATCATGTTTATCAGACAAATACAAATGATAAACCTTCGCCACGACAGCAATTTATTGCAATATCTTCGTGTTTCACCGCACACACTTGGCCCGCAGCTTTGCAGGTAAGAGACTTGTGTGACAGGAAATCATTAGTTGCTCATGAGTAATGGCTCTAATTTTAGGCTAAGATTGTGCTTTCTTTGGAATTATTTCATTCGATCAAAAATTACCTTCAATTAAGGACGTACGTTTTGACGCCACTTTGACCACTTTAATAAATCTCTTCTCATCTGTGTTGTATCTGTGAGGGTTTGTTTAGTTAATATTTCCCATTCGATACGAGTTTTGTCCTGTTTTAGCTGAAGTCGATTCCAACTGTCACATGACAAAATGTGTAATCATCATTGACAAGTTACCAGTCTATCACAGGGCTACACACACACCAGCAGGACAGACAACCGCATTTGCTCAGACTAATGCACACTGACAAGTTGGAAGAGATTCACAGTGAACCAAAAATGAAAGCCCAAATGAACAATCTTTTGACTAATTTGTATTTGACTGTAGATAAAAAGTTTGTCAGAGACGCTTCAGATTTCTCTCAAATCTGATAGATTTGAACTATTCAAAACAAATAGATAGAAAAAATCTGTCGTTTATTGAATCACAATCTAACTAACTAAATTCTGCAGTTTAAAAAGATCATCTTAAAAACAAACAAAACATTCATAAATGTACAAAACTAAAAAGAAATACTTAAAAACAGTCTGAAGTTAGTCTTGTCTAATACATGCTTTGGGGGGATTTAAAATCAAACTTTTACACGCTTATTTCCAGCTTTCCTTTTTTTCATTTTTCAATTTAGATGGTAGATCAGGCCTATCTAAGAAAAAAAGAAGACATATTGTTTTATGCTACGATCACAAATACAACTGCCATTGCACGATAGGAAGGCAGCGGCAGAATCTTCAAAATTGTATGCCGCCCAATTTTTTTGAAAATGATTGCCGTGGTCATGAATGGAGACAGTGGCAGGCCAGCGGCACAAAACTACTTTTAATACAAAGCAGAAAATGACACTTTTCTGGAATATGAACTGTGTTTCTGAATGCATATTTTGGTTAAGTGTATGCTGCACAAAAAAAAAATAAATAAAAATTGTTACACAAATTTGGCAAAAGATTTTGTTATTTTGTTTCAGTTAAGCAGAACTATTGTGTTACACCGATTAAAATATGACTGAAGTTCACCAGGAGCAATGGGAAGAACCTCCATCCAATCATATCCTTAGTAGAAAATGTGGCTCCAGTCTAACACTGGCAACCTTTCAAAGATTCAAGCAACTCTCGGGCATCACATACAGAGTGTTTGAGGCGGAAACTAAATGACTTTCTCGTCACTCGGTAATACCCTGCCAAGACTATCAATAACAATCTCAGCAGCTCAAGTACTAGCGGGGCATTAAATCTTTGTCAGTTGTGTCTCTCAGTTGCTGCGTGGGTTTGAAGGCTCATTGGCAAACATGAAGACTCTTGTCTGATTTCTTATAGCATGTGGAGAGTCTCAATGGGTTGAGGCTGACGCACTAATGATAGAGGAGCAAACAGGCTGCCTTAATAATGAGAAAAAAAGAAAAAAAAAACAACTCTACATTAGTTTAGCTCCATTTGGCCAAATATTTTAGTTTGAAATTTTAGTCAATAATAAGCTTTCCCAACATATCTGAAACACAAAACAATTTCTAATAGCATCATGATTCAGTTTGAAAGCTGAATAAATAATGCTCAACATGTAATATACTCATTCATTTTCTAAACCTGCTTTGTCCCTTTCGGGGTCACTGGGCTGCTGGAGCCTAACCCCATCTATAAAAAAATCATATTTTCTGGAACATTCTTGATGGATGTAGGGGATATTCCTCTTTTTTTCTTGTAATCAAGGGGATGAATCTCAGTAAAAGGGTTTTTTATTGTTCAGGTCTTTTTTTGATTCTTTACAAATTAGTGGCAAACTTGATCAGGAGTTCTTGAATTTCTTTCGTAATTTCTTTAAGGAGTCTGGCTCCACATGTGTGGACATCTGCTCTGCCACAGCTTCTGTGCCAGTGCCTGAGAGAAATCAAATAAAATTGGGATAAAGATTTCGGAACTGTCCTGCAGACAGCTATTGATCTCCTGTAGATGACTTTTCCAAATCTAAAGTTGTACAGTTTTAAGCCAGATACCAGCTCTGACAAGGAAAACAAAGATGTACATGGGTCTATTTATCTATTCTATAAAGAGATTAAATCAGGAAGCTTGTGTCCCAGCTAGCATCACAAAAACAATCTTTTTCAAACTACAATTTTTGCTTCTGCTCCTGATTCACCACATTATGAATAAAAAAAAACTCATAAGTGCAATTTTAAGGTTAATTTTCTTTAAATATGTCCTCCATCGTCATAAAAAATGCTGTAAGAACATGTTAAAATCACCAAAACAATTTTTTTTTATTTTTTTTTTTATTTTTATTTTTTTTATCAGAGTGGGTCTTAAAGTATGTAAAAAATTGAAAACAACTCCTGAGCTCCTGAGTCTAAAAGTTTTTTAGACTTTTCTCAACTGGCTCATTCGGCAGCAGACCTACAGACCAGCATGGATTATCCTTCAGCGGTTCATAATTGGTCAGAATCCCCCCAACCATAAAGGTCATGTGATAGCCTGCTCCTGGGCTTTACATCACTGTGCCCTTTTTTCGCAGATGAAAGAACTGGAGGACTTTTGAGCACTTCATATACTGTACATCAAAAGCATTATTTAGTTTAGGGATTGGAGCATTCTATATCAAGGCCAGTCAGTAGCTGGGTCATCTCAGTTCCTGAGTGATAAAAAAAAAGGAAGTGTGGTTTCCTTGTGGTCCACCGCAGGCATCACCTGGCTGAACTGTTCATTTTTTCCGATAAAAGTGGCTTTAAAAACAGTTATCACTAAAGCAGTAGGCATGAGATCCAAATGACTCACTGAAACTCTTTGTGGTGAACTTTCAAGAAGAATCAGACATCAAGGACACCTCCAAAAGATTCAAAGACTGCATCAAAGATACACTGGAGCACCGTGGGATTCTCTCAAATACGACCAAACAACATACCTCCAACAGGAGCATTTGATGTGCAAACAGGCTGATTTCAAGGATGCAAGAAAATAGTCCAACCAGCCCAATCTTTGTAAGGTTTAACTGAAATGTTGCTTCAACCGACAACTAAAAATAGCAAATTATGCGTGCATTAAGTGGAAAGTAAACTTATAATTCTTTAAAAATGTAATAGTTTTCCCTACTTATTTGTCATTAAGGTTAAAATGAATTTCTTTTAAAATTGTGCAACAGTGCATTGAAATGGCTTCTGAGTCATCCTCGCCTGCTCGTAAAGAAGCTTTTTTTTTTGCTTGTTTAAGGCTAATTTGTCCGCCTCAGGTGGTGCCTGCTGTCCTTCTCTGTCTTGACAAACCTTGTTTCTTAACTCTGTTGTACCAATCATTTATGTTGACTTGGACAGTTTCAGTACAAATTCAAGGAGCTCTTCCAGAGAGGTGGAGGAGAGCTGAGACTAAAAGGAAAATTAAGTGCCCTGCTTTGCTGGCTTTGAAAATGGCTTGTCCTTCACCCCAGGAATAATATGAAAATGAAAAACACTGGTGATCAGGCCAGACCTGTTTTGTTATAGACCTGTTTGGACGCTGAATCCCACTGATGCTCCTTAAACATTCAAATCTCAGGTATGCAAAAATTACTAAAATGTCACTGTCAGGTCACTGACAGCATTCAAGTTTGTTAAATAATTCTGTTTTTAGGGTGTCGTCACAATTTTGATATGAAATTTGTCTGAATATCTTTAACAACAAACATCCTTAATTTTAATTATAAATTTGGCTATTTTTTAAGGATTCTCTTCTGGAATATATTTTTTATTTTTAAAACAATCAAATATGTATTTTAAGGTGGGCCTAACAGAGTGGAATTAGGTTGCTGCTGTAGGGAAAGTCACTTAATCTCTGTGAGCTAAAATGAAGCTTAAATTATTCTAGAAGAAGGGCGTGCATGTGCACATCAGGGTTTTGCTTGTGCATTCATTAATTCCACTCAATTTGCGCTGAACTCATGGTTCTATTTGACTCATCTGCAGTATTGTCCTATTATAATCATTTTGGTGCACCTTTAATTGATTCACTGTTTTTTTTCTTTCTTTTTATTTGCCTGAATCTTTTGTTTGACTTTAAAACATTTTATGAGTGTGGGGAGTTCAATTTGTAGCATGAAATTACAGAAACAAAACAAAAAAAAAAAGTATACATATTTCTGAATTTGGAGTCTTTTTCTGTACTAGCTATGCTTTAAAGGTTGTTTAAACCTTTTTTTTGGTCAGACTAGCACTTTAACAATATCATCTTATAACACTTTTCCTATCAGAAACTGTCATGAAAATATAAAGCAGTTTAAGGACTGTAAATGGTGCTGGGATAATGTTAAGCCCCTTAGATTATGATACCCTAGTCATTCTTAAATAACTCTGTCTGTCATGCTTGTCATAATTCGGAATTGCACCTTTTCAGTTTAAGAAAAATATCTAATAAAACGTTTCCATTTATTATTCATATCACAGTGTCAGGAGGTGAGGCAAATTATGGTGGTCCTCGAGAATTCCTGCAGCATCTCGAAACACCCGGAGGGCCTTCTCGGAGTTGAAATTGTGTGTCCAGCATTTCTTCTGTTATTTCAAGGTCACCTCAATGCCCTCCTAATATCAAACCAAGATGCTTTAATACCTCACCGATATCTCATTTATCATTTTTATGGGCGCACACTACATTCAGATATTGTCAGTTGAATCTAAAACAGGTCAATCCTGACCTAAAAGCAGAAATGCATTCAAAAAGCTCTTTAGATTTTTGTTACTTTTTCAATTTGTTCTTTTTTACATCAAGCAAGGTCCAAAACACCTTAATGCTGTGGAGCTTCACATGTCAAAGCACCCACCATCAACAAAGTCATCTAAGAAAGTTTGTTCCAATTTAAGTTTTGGAGGAATGAAGATGCTTTTAGACACATACATTAAGAACACGTATTGAATGAAGTAATGGAGGAATTCATATTTCACGCAGAATATAAGAAAAGCCGTCACTGCTTCCTCTAATCCAGTCTCACTAAACATTTTGAATTAGCATTATTATTTAATAAATATATGGATAAAATATAAGTTATTATTTAAAAAAAATCTAAATTGACATGTTTTTGTTTTTTTGCTTAACAGTATCATCCTTACTACCCTCTATATACATTTTATAACAACATAACACTCTTTAACTGTGTTCTGTTTTATTACACAGAATTTTTGCAGTACATGCATCAAACTTTTGTATTTGGGGTAACAAAATACAATTTTGGGCTGCACGGTGGCGCAGTGGTTAGCGCTCCTGCCTCACAGCAAGAAGGTTCCCGGTTCAAGTCCTGGCTGGGGGACCTTTCTGTGTGGAGTTTGCATGTTCTCCCCGTGCATGCGTGGGTTTTCTCCGGGTACTCCGGCTTCCTCCCACCGTCCAAAAACATGCTTCATAGGTTAATTGGTTGCTCTAAATTGTCCCTGGGTGTGAGTGTGTATGGGTGTGTGATTGTGGCCCCTGCGACAGACTGGCGACCAGTCCAGGGATGTACCCTGCCTTCGCCCATGAGTAGCCGGGTTAGGCTCCGGCAACCCCGTGACCCCGAAAGGGATAAAGCGGATTGGAAAATGAATGAATGAAAATACAATTTTGCGTTTTATAGACAACAACAATAGACAGACCTTATGCCACTTATAATTTCTGTTGCACATTATCAATGGTGACAGCTGGACACTGTAATCTGGAAACTTTTTTTGGAAGAAACATGTCAGATTGCAAATATTTTGGTTTGAACAGTTAATGAAAAAGTGGAAACTTATTTTAAAACACATTCAAGGTTCAAGGGAGTCCACCTTCCCACGTTTGTCTTTACTTTCTGGTTTCTATCCGTTAAAACAAACACACAAGTTTTCTGAACTTCTTTGACACTGCACATCAGTGTTTGGTTGATATATGGTGCCCTCCAGTGTTGGAATTATAAAATACATATAATGTGTAAAGGAATATGAGGTAATGTTGATGTTTATATCTACAACCTATAAAATGTTCCAAGATGGTTCTGGAAGCAGTCAATGTAACAGTTATCTAAAATAGTGATACACTGCATATTAGAATTTTAGTTTTCTACAAAGTTGAAATCACTCTCAGGGCTCATGCTAAGTGATATGCACAAAATACACACTCAGAGTGAAAGTCAACAGTAGACTTTACTGATAAATAGATAGACCACAGATCTGCTCACACAGAAAACGCATTGTTGTCAATGTCTCACTCTGCATCACAGGAGTGTTAATGCTTAAAGCCTAACTTCCATGGTCTTTTACTCTATTATAAACGTGTTCCTGGTGGTCTCTTAATGATGATTATGCCGTTTTTAAGCTAAATTTGTCTTTTTTTAGGACTTAGTCACTGCAGAGTGGCAGTAGTTCATTCGAAATTCACCTCTGAGTTTTGGAGTGGGATCGTTGGTGGAGAGTAACCCCACCACTATCCATGGTGTCCGTCATCCATCTGTTTACACTTTTTCTCGCTAGCTTTCAGCCTCTCACACTCCAAACCTAACTTTACTGCCCCACCACCACCAAGTAAATCTAGTGGATCTAGTCATCTACAAGCGGATGCATCAGGATTGAGCGGAGCAGGGAGGTTGTGGCTTGCCGTTGTAGCTTTTACGTCACACCTGCAAGCTTTTTCTATAACAGCATTTTTTTCCTCCTCCCTATTTTTAAAAATTTGAGTAAAGAAACACTCAAATGCAATTTTAAGCTTCATTTTCTGAATATGTGTCCTCTATCATCAGAAAAGTGCCACAAGAACATGTTAGGAACACCAAAAACACAATTTTCATTGGAGTGAGTCTTTAATTGATTAAAAAAAATGTTTTGTGTAACAGAGAAATAAATTAGTAGATGTTGGCTCAAGTGCGACTAATCATTTGCTAGAATAAGATTCATGGATCATCATCTTTCAATTTTCCTGCCTTGACAGTTTGACGTGTGCAGAGAGGTAAAAACAGCTTAAAAAATCCCACAAAAGTGAGTAAATTCAGGTCTGTAACAATCATGGCTGGCAGATATCCCCCTGCTGCTCTGCTGCGCCTGTTATTTTCCACTTTTTGACGCAACTTGTATGCCTTTGATCCACTCCTTTCTCTCTTCAGACGTTGCAGCTTGCAGGAAGTAGTGGGTCTCCTCTGCGGTGATGATCTCAAAGAGATTGCCATCAATGTCGTACTTTTTAGCTGAAACCAGAAAAATTAGATTAAAAAAAACGCCAAAAAAAAAAAAGTTGAACTGAAAATAAGCCGCACTGGTATGACATGCAGCAAGCACTTCTCGGTCACAGTCTGAAAAGTGACACACGCAACCTGCAGCAGCAGCCTTTGACACCCACCATCAGGCACAAACTCCACAGCTGTGACCACAGCACCACAAAGATGGATTGAACCCAGAGGATCATCCCCCTGCCACAATAAAAAAGTAGAGTTGGATTATTTTTCCCCTCTTTTTCCAGCTGGCATTGCTTTGCTCAACTCAGCATATTTACCTTTGAAGGATCATAATAGTGCAAATAAGCAGGGTCATCACGCAAAACAAACTTCCGCACCTTCCAGTTTTTCCTCTTGTGTCCCTATTTTCAAATAAAACTATAATATATTACTCAAGGATAACATTTAAAACATTTACTTTTATACAGGGATTATTGCCTCAAGTGAAGCAAAACAGTAAAGAAATACTCTCACTGTCACTCTTCTTGAGACACACATCTCCAACTGCTTGTTCATGCAAATTTCTAATCAGCCAATCACAGGACAACTCACTGCATTTATACATGTAGACATGGTCAAAGCGATCTGTTGCAGGTCAAACCGAGCATCAGAACTAGGAAGAAAGGGGATTTGAATTACTTTAAACGTGGGATGGTTGTTGGTGCCAGACGGGCAATCTCTAGGGTTTATAGAGAATGGTCAGCAAAAGAGAAAATATCCAGTGAGCGGCAGTTCTGTGGGTGGAAATGCTTTGTTGATGCCAAAAGTCAAATGAGAATGGACATACTGGTTCCAGTTGATAGAAGGACAACAGGAAGTCAAATAACCACTCGTCTGGTCAGAATTGGTTGTCAATAACATGAAAGCATGGATCCATCCTGCTTTGTATCAATGGTTCAGGCTGGTGGTGGAGGTGTAATGGTATGGGGGATTTTTTGGCACACTTTGGGTCCCTGAGTATCATTTGAGTATGTTTACAACACCACAGCCTATCTGAGTATTGTTGCTAACCATATCCACCCCTTTATGACCACAGTGTACTATCTTCTGATGACTACTTCCAGTACGATAAGGCGCCATGTCATAAAGCTGGAATTGTCTCCGACTGGCTTCTTAATAGTGACAATGAGTTCACTGGACTCGCTACAATGCCCTCCACTGTTACCAGATCTCAACAGATTACCTCTGGGATGTGGTGGATTGGCATCATGTATGTGACAAATCTGCAGCAGCTGCATGATGCTATCGTGTCACTATGGACCAAACTCTCTGAGAAGTACCTTGTTGAATCTATGCCATGAAGGTTTTAAGGCAGTTCTGAAGGCAAAATAGAGTTCAACCCGATACTAGCAAGGTGTACCTGAAGTGGTCGGTGAGTGTTTTTCTTTTGAGGATAATGTCTTTTGCTTTTATAAGTTACAGTATCAATTAATCTTAAACATTAGAATGTATGTATTTTACCTGCTTAAGTAAGCAGCCTTGCTTGATGATGTTTCCTCTGAATTCTTCTTTCACAAGCACATCTTCATCACTTGAGTAACCTTCACAGAAGAAGCCACTATCTGCCTATGGGTAAAGTCAAGAATTCTTAGTGGGGTTTTTTTTGCATCCAAATTTTTGTATCTATATTTTTAACGTGCATACAAGCATTTGTTTATGTCGTAACTTACAAAGTAGTAAAGAGCTTTGGTGTCATCTAAAAAGATTGTTTGTTCTCCGCCCTCTGCAGCTTCTTTTGACATGTCGTCTGCAGGCTGGAGATAGCCTTCATTCATCAGCCCCACAGCCAAAACAAGAGCCTCAGGCCTATTTCTCACTTTCTCTTTGGAGATCATCCACTCGATCACTGTTGCACCTGCACAAAAACGGAGAAGTGGTGTGTGTTAGTCAGAACGTTCGATGGCTGAAATCACCCCTGATGACACAATACAAACTGCCATACCAGTGAAGCAGTAGTTGAAGACTCGGTTATTCTGCTCCAGTTTTAGCTCTCTTATTCCATTGTCTTGGTCTTTCATCTGCATGTACAACGCTCTGGAAAAAGGCATTAATGCCTGTAAATTTGTTGTGCATGTTCACATCCAGAAAATCAAGAGTTTACAGATAAATAATGATGTTTTTACGCACGCAAGATTGACTTCGGGCAGACGGATGGAGCGTCTGGTGGATTTTCTGGCAAACCTTTTCCCGCCTTCCAAACAGGTGATAGCTCTCTTGATGTCCTTTACCCAGAATTCTCGTTCCTCCACGTATGAAGCTTGGAAGAAATGGTCCTGCTTCTTTTCTGAGGTGATCTTGAAGACTAGCTAAGCAAACACATTCAGTACAATCAGTAATAACATGCTAAAGGAATCACGTGATTCTAGTTTTTGTTCCTGTTACATTTGTTAGAATGACTCTTTTTCAGGTTTAAACATTTTATTGAGTGTTCTTCACTTCACTTACTGTCTTCTTGGGAAAATCTTGGCAGGGGCTGAGAAGTTTGGCTCCTTTCAGGGGAATCATTCCTTTCGGAGAGCGGTCGGTTTTCTTTTTATAGAATTCCAGCCCATCCTCTGACAACACAACCCACACAGCTGACCAGGAGTTTAAAAGTGTTCCCTGAGGATCCACAAGGCAACAGTCAGCTTTAAGCACTCGCATTGAAAAGTTAGTCAAGTGTGATTGTTGTTGTACAGGGTTTTGTGCTTCAAATTCACAACTTGAGCCTCACTTGCAGTTCTGCTTTCAATTTCCTTTCTTTTTAAAATAGAACTTTCAGAAATGCAAATTAGAACAGAAAATATGTTTTTATTGTTTTGCTTAAACAAAAAATAATTTGACAAGAACATTTTAACAACTCTTATAATTTTGTGTTATTTTGCTCACATGAAAGAAACCCAAAATCAAAAGCAAAATGGTTTCACCTTAGAGAAAATATGGAAATGACTCTAGTCTCCTGAGTAATAACCAGAAATCCACACATTTTCACTTTATGTCATGAAAAAACTTGGGTGGGTTTTTATTTTTCTTTTTTCTTTTCTTTTCATATCATTCATATCTTCTGTGTATTTTGTTTTTTAATCTGCCTAACTTTACATTTTCTTTTGCCTTTCTTTTTATCGTAAAGCCCTTGAGTACCCTGAGGGAGTTGCTGTATAAATACAGTTTCATTCATTAGAAAAAAAAATAATTTCATGTAATTGATATTACAGGGTCCCCTTGTTGTTTTAAAGAAACACTTTCACTTCTGCAGCAAATCAAGCTTCAGAATTTGAACAAAACTGACTTGTTACATGACAGCAAGGACTTGCGTTGGCCATTTTTAACCCATCTTTAAATCTTTCATAAGATAATACAAGCTACAATTTTGTTTCTGCTGTATGTGGCAACCTAAAAGTGACAGATAAATGAAGTGGGTGAGCGCAAATACTGGCTGTCTGCAGCACATGAGAGATTATCACCTTAAAACAGACGTAAACGTGAAACAAATGCATTTAGGAAAAAGAGAATAAAGTTCACATTTTTTTTTTGTCTAGATGCCTCCTCCAGAGAAAGAGGTGAGCAAAAGTTACATCTACAACCATCTCCGTCACATCATCATATGGTCTTCATTACTCATCAGCCCCTGTTTATTATGCCTCATACTGATTCTTATTTGCTAATCACCCATGAGTTGTCAAGTTTGAATACCACATTGTCCTCCACAGTCAGCCAGCTGTCATCTCAGAACCATGAAGCAACCAGCTCCTCCCCTACTCCACCCACTCATGGATCTTTGCACTGTCTTAGAACTCAGGACTCACGTGTTCATGGCTGGAATAAACTCCCTGACCCTCCTTAAGCAGGGATCCTTTTACCAATCTAACCTTCTAACCAATAAATCTGTGTTCTTATTTATTATTTTTTTTATCCAAATAAATTCTCTTTTATTTTTATTTTCAATTTATAACCCTATCATGTGAACACTTCTTTGGACAAGTGCAAGACCTTTCAGTAAAGTTCATGAATTGTTTGACGTCATCTTTTATTTCACAGCATTTTGTCCTTTGTATTTTGTCAAGGAAAGCATTTAACTTTCTGGTCACCTTTCAAGCTGCCTCCTTTATGGTCTATTGTCATTCACATCCCAAGTAGTTAGTGACCTTGGGTGGTGTGTCTGCTCTACATAATCAACTCAATCTTACTTATGCTTCTCTCATGTTTGGAAGGACACCTTTTTTTAGGGGTTCTTTTGATGCAAGAAACATAATTTGTTTCCTGACAGGGTGCCAACCAGCAGCTCACACCCAACCCCCATGTGTGATTTATTGGGAGGGCTAAGTGGAAAAAGTTACTTTAAGCTCACTTTTTTAAAGGGGAAAAAAACCTTTTAAAGTTTTGCTTAAAAAACAGTTTAAAATATGATTTACTGTGTAGCTGCTCTCAAAAATTAGTTCCCTTTTCTCATACAGTTTGTTTGCTTCTAGTGTTTTATTTACTTTACTTATTTAAAGAAAATATTCAGTGCACATCGAGTTTGATGTGATTTTTCACATGCTTAATAGCTCTGACTGAGTGGTGGAGTGTCTGTCCTTAGACTGGGAGGTTATAGGTTCAAATCCACAGTTGGGTCATACCAACACCCTAAAAATTGGATCCAATGCCTTCACTGTTTGATGTTCAACATTAATGGATGGGATAGGGAGAACAAACCACCGAATGTTGGTTTACCAAATGCCTTCCGAGGGCCAAATGACCTTCAATTGTGAGAAGTAGGAACTTAATCTGCTGTTGTTTCAAACCTTTCATGTGTTGCCAGATCAGTTTGTCCACTTCAGCAAAGGAATGAGCTTTTTTGTTATTAAGGATATTTGCTTTTTCTGCCTGTTTTTAAAACTGACAAGCTGCTTCAAGATTGTTCTAATAAGTTGATGTGCAATGTTTCAACATTTCACAAAGATTTTTTTTTCTATAGTACAAGTCTGCATAGAGTGTGCTTTATCACCAGATCCTCCACAAGTATTTTGTGTTTAATGTCAAATTGCCAATTCATTCAATTCTCACATGAACCTACACAAAAAAGTGATAAACTAGTCCACAAGTTGAGTCAAGCATGATATCATCAGATCAAATATGTTTTCATACAACACTCTTCTTACCTTCTTCACTAAGTATCCCTCTCTGATCTCTTGTGGCTCCATCTCCATGTTGTGCCCAGCTGTCAGCTGAATCTGTCACTGGCTTTCTTTTTGTCATTCTGGGTTCATATGTGTGTTTGTGTGTGTGTGGGAGGGGTGTGTGACTTTCTGTCAAACCAAACCAACAACACATGCAAAAGAAGTTCAAACAGGAAGTTAAGACTGCTGGGTGTGTGACAGCAGTGACTGGACATTCAACTTCCTGTTATCTGGGATAATTTTAGCTTCCACTTGTGACAGCTTGCATGTCTGCATGCTATTTGTGTTCAATTAAAACAAATATATAAGATATTTTTATAGGTATATTTACAGTACTTTTTTTTTTACATATGTTACAGGAATACTACAAACGACTTGATGAAACACAATAACAATACTTTTCAGTGTAGCAGCAATTTTTTTGTAACCTAAAAATTAATTTTTGTGTGCTTAAAATCATAAAACATATTGCACTGAATTCCATCAACTCAGTTTATTAAGATATATATTCGTTTTTTTGTCTTCTTTTTCAATTCATTCTCTTCTCTTGATTGCTAAATTTAGCTAAACTAAAAAAAAAAAAAAGAACCCAACCAAACCAAGTTCTACATTATTATTTTTTTTTTCTGATACTAAAACACCTATAAAAAATGTTCCATATATGGATAAGGCTATGACTAATAAACCATAAGTTTAACAAAGGTTAACTATGTCTTTTAGAATCAAATTGGACATAAGTTACAGAAAGTAAAAGTTCCTTTTTTCTAAATGGCTCAATTTTCGTTGAGTGTGTTGTAATCCACTCAAATAGAACAAGACAGGGAAAAAAGATTTTGAAAAGCATCCTTTTACATACAAAGTTTAATAATTAAAAACCAAACTTAGTCATAATAAACACTGCATTCATTATATATTACGAAAACAAATTCAAATTACGTTTACATAAAGCTATTTCTATTTAAAAATGATTAGCATTTCCATTTTTTTTATCAGGTTTGTTTATTTCTTTCTAGACACTTATCAGAAACTGCAGAAAATTTCGTAAAATACAAAAAAATGCTGTCATTTTAAAACATGAGAGGAAGTCTTGTCAGTAACCACTTCCTATCACATTAGTGACTCAACTTTATGCATCAGTACCCACTCTGCGTGTGCATGAAAAGCAATCAAAAGTGAGATTACTTAAATTAGTTCTTTGAGGCAATTTCAACTGAGGAAGCTTCCATACCAAAAATAGTTTATGTATTAAAAAAACATTTTTAAAAATTGCTGAACAGTTTAAGTTTTTTAGATGTCAAAGTTGCACCTGTAGAGGGCGGTGTAGCTTCACATTAAGATAACTGACACACAAGGGCTGAAGGAAATGCATTTATCACTTAAAAAAAAAAAAGATTAAGCAAAGGGTAAACAGAAGAAAACAGAATTTTAACTGATGTGCAAAAAAGGTGAATGCATTCTAAAAACTGTGCATCAATGTTTTTATTAGTGTTTTGAACATTTTGAAAGGCTCTGCAATTTGGACACCATAATTTAAGATTAAAGCTCCAACTTTTGTCATTACAATTATTAGAGTATCAGCAAGAACTTAAAATCATTGATTTTTTCATCAGTGCATTTTTTTTAATTTACTGTATATACATTGTTTTTAAGGTTTTAAGTCTATATTTTAGTACAAAAAAGCCTAAAAAATTAGTCGAAAGCAAAAAAAGGCTGATCGACATCTTGTTCTAATTAAAATGAGTTTGTCAAAGGCTTTTGAGAGAGGAAAGGCATCATGTTTAATCCTGCTCATCTTTACACGATAAAAATTAAAGTGGAACAGCAAAAGCCAAGAAAAAGAAACACACGCAATTTTCTGTTTAAAAAAGTAGCCTATTTGTAATGATGTGCTGTAATGATGTGCTGCACTTCCCCAGACCAAGGAGAAGAAACAGATCAGTTAGAAAAACCAGAAGGGTAGAAATAAGATACTGAGCATGATGAAACCCAAAAAAACCTGATGAAACAGAGGATTTTGTTTCTTTCTGTGTAATAAAAAAGGAGCCGCTTGCCTTCCCTAAATACATAGTAGTTAAAGAATGTGGGAGACTGTTTGCCAGTTTCTATCAGAGAAAGCACTCCCCCTTCATAAAATCCAATTTTAAAAGTTGTCTTTTATTTCACGATTTGCATTTAGTGCCTTTTCTTAAACTTTAAACTTAATTTGTGAAAAAAAACAAGTATGTTGCAATACAAAAAAGTGTCAATCTAGAATATTTGATTATTACAGGTACAGATAGTCCAGCATTTTCTACCATCCGTTTTCAAAACCAGTGTTGGGTTTATAGGGTTGCTGCACCTAAAGGACAGTCTAAAATGACCAGTTAACCTATAAGCAATGGTTGGAAGCTGGAGTGCCGGGAGAAACTCACATGCACACAGAAAACATGCAAACCCTGCACAGAAGGGACCCAGCCAGAATTTTAACCAGGGCATCGCACTGTGGTTTAAGAGTCCCATGCAGCCCTCCAGAACGTCCATTTGGAAAATCCAACTACAGTAGAAATAATCAACTGGCAAATCCCTCTGGATTTAATGTTTGTTGTTTCAAATAACAGACACTGAATGACTGGCTATGAGTTTAAAAATGTTACCCCCACACACCGTCTGGCAAATGAGTGCTTTGTGAAAACTTTTTGTTTTTTTTCTGAAAAGTGCATCAAATCTATTAAAAGTATGCACAATTATTTCGCTAAAAATGTAATATTTGACTGGGCACTGCTGCACGTTAACATTATATAGGAAATGTTCTTTTATTCTTCATTCATTTATTCTGCTGCTCCTGATTCACAATGATTTGAATTAAGAAATACTCAAAAAGGCCATTTTAATGTTCATCTTCTTTATATGTTATTATATTTCTTTAAACATTCAGAGTTTATACACATATATATTTAAATACATGCACACACACACACACACACACACATATATATATATATATATATATATAAGCCTTAAAATTTCACTGGAAAAAAGCCTAAAGCTCTGAATCAACCTGACTCTCAATTGACAATTCATTCCTCCACCTTACAGGTTTTCACCTCTTTAAGATCCATTTGGACCTCCTGATCTCTGGAAACCCTTTTCATGAAGCTCCTGCCACACAACAGCCGTGCTTAAGTAAATACCAGTTGATGCTTTGAGCTGCTTCATTTGAGAATTCTTGTGAAGTCTTGGCAACTTTTACAGATCATGGCTGGTTCTGCTCCATGATAGTTTTCTGTTCCATATGTGACCTGCTGTCAAAACAAGGATAACATTTATCTGACTTATATTTGTGAAGAGACCATCCTATGGAGCCAAACTGGAAGAAAACAGCAGAATACCAGTTTATTTCACAAATAATAATGCATCTAATTAAATTACCCAATTCTTGGATTTATAGGACGGTATAAACATTTTTGTCAATTTGGTGATAAAAAATATCCTGCTGAAGGTTTTTTTATAAGACTTTTTTGTTGCTATACATTCTGTGTCTACCATTGCAAATGCAAAGTCAATCTAGCAAGATATCTACAGTGTGTTGGTCTACCATGTCCATTTTTCATTCTCCTTTTCTCATAATAAACACAGCAATAAATACTGCATGTGTTGTTCTTTCTGCTGCTTCACCTTTTGCCATAGTTCTTGTTTTATAGCTAAGGGATTGAGACATCTTCATCCCAGTACTCTGTGCCTCACAAGCGTCATCAATAATTCTGCTAAAGAGTGCACTGAGCTGAAAATGGGAGGGGTCGGTTGTGGCAGGGGCAGTTGATGGCTTTTCCTGGGCACACTCAATCTCTCCGCCTCTCTCTTTTCGCTGTGAGCTCCCACACTTCCTACAGTAACATGACCTTCTGCAATGTTGTTTATCATTTTGTGCGGTGTGAACAACAGGGACACAGCAGACACGCAGCTGCTAGGCCTGTAATATTACTGAAGGAGGCATTCTGAGCAGCTGATGCAAATCCTTGTGAGAATATTTATGCTTTATGAATGATAAGTGTATGTTATCATTCTTTGAAAAGACTTGGAAGGGTACTCTTCTCAAAAGACAGGAAGTCATATAACCAAAAGGGCATTTAAAGGCTGTTTGAATCCATAAATAGAAACCACACTTTGAAAGATTGCTCTCAAGCAGTGAGCAAGCAGTGCAAAGAATTTTAACTTGTCGGTAAATATAATCTAGAAAATTTTACTTTGAGTGTGAAGTAACTGTTGTGGAGCAGGAAGCAGCATAAATCAGCAATTATGAAGCAAGGAGAGCATTGCAGATGATGAAGAGTCAGGTGGTCCTGCTGACATACCCAGGGATGCTGTAGATTGTGTTCTCACAGAGTAAATAAAAACCTAAAAGATGAGGAAGTAAAATGATGGCCATTGAGTCTTAAGCACTGCATAGAAACATAGCTGATGTCAGTGTGCCACAGATTAGCTGGATTTCTAAAATGATTTTCCAGATTCCATGTCAGCCTTAAAAATCCTGATGAAAAATCTAAAAATGAATGTATTTGATGTGCTTTGTATAACACAAAAAAATAGCTGAAAGTTGATGATTAGTTCTGATCGAGAGGAACAGAGAAGACCAAAGTGATCTGTGTGAGTGATATGTAAGGCTACAGAGGTGTGTGGTGGGGTGTGCTGTAGGTGTGACTGAGGGGTTCAAAATGAAGATGGAACTACAACAACCTTTCATTTCATGCTGTGGTGATAGACAGGCTGACTGATGAGGTTAGACCTAAATCTCTATGGATTATGATATTTGCAGATGGCATTGCTATTTGCAGAGACAGCTGACATAAAGGCTATACAGAGAGGTTAGAGTTTGTTCTGGAAAAGAAAGAAATCAGTAATTAGTAATATTTCTCATACAAAGCACATCAAAGAGACAGCTAATGTTTGGGAGAAAAGCAAGGCTCAAACGGTTTAGAAGATCTGTGTGAAGAAGAGATATTTATCCAAATTATTTAAGCGAAGAAGGTGTTAAAAAACAAAAGTTTGACTTCTGGTTTGGGTTAAGTTTAGAAAGATAACTGAAGTTAGTTTAGTTTACCAAATATCCACTTGGCTTGTATTTTTCAACCTTTATTGGGATACAGCTCATTTTGTACATTGAAAAAATCTTGAGGCAAATCAAAATAACACAAAATTACACTCTGAAGACTGACACTCTATGTACTTGATAGCTAACAATATAGTTTCTAAGCTTTGCTAACCTAAAGGGAAACTTGGACCCAAACACAAACCAGACCTCTGAACGCCAAGTTCTTCACCCCTACACAGACTTTCTCTGGTTTTGTTTTTATCACAGTCAGGCTTGAGAAGCTCAGGTCACACATATGATGAGAAAAATGGGAGCTATGTCAAAATAGCTTTGTTGGCCGGAATGAGGAACTCCTTGGCAGCGGTCAACCTAAAACTGTCCAAAGGAAGATCAGCACAGTTTAGCCTTAAACCAAGGTCTTGTTTTAGTTCATTGAGTTCCTCCTGCTTCTGTGGAGTTGTGTCCTTTCCAACAGCGGATGCTGAGCTGTATGGGTCCCTAACCCACTACAAGCATTCTGTGACGACTGAGGAGGAATGAAATGACAACTTCTCCTTGAGAGGTTTCAAAAGTGTGGCACGACATGCTGTTTCCTCAGTAAGTAGAAACATCTCAAGATAATTGTACTTTCTCTTTAGAAAAACAAAAAAAGGTTGCCGGGAAATTATTACAAAAGACTTCCCTTTAGTAACCACTTTTTTTTTTTTTTTCATTTTTGGGGGAGAGGAGCTAAAATAAAAACATACTATTTAAGTTTTTTTTTTTAGTTCTTCTTGCATTTTAATTTTTCAACAAGTTTTTTTTTAATTCGCTCTACTCTAAAAACCCGAAGAGTTTCTATTTATGGCTACAAAAGCTTCTTAAAACATGAAATAGCTCTGCTTTAAAATGCTTATGTACTGCAGACTCAAACTGATTCAAGAACTGCTAAATGTAGAAATTATATTACATTTTAAATTTAAACATTAAGTGACAACAAATTTAAACAGTAACATTTCTTTATGTACATATTAATTTGTACTTATAAAACTCTTTTTTTGGTAATGAATTAATAAAGATGTGTTACTTCCATACATCCAGAATGTAAGTTTTCTCTGAACCCCAGAACACTGATTATTTGCCATGTAATAAACTTAAATTAAAAGTAAATCAAATTAATTTAAAGTAATAGGATATAAAGAAGCCCAGTTTCATGACCATAAAAGAGATTCTGAAGATGGATGGATAAATGTATGAATTTAATATAATAAAATATGAATTATAAGGAAAGTAATCAGATTATGTTCTAGGTAATCAGATTACACCCAAGCAATCAGAGAACACTTGAAGCAACTGGGCACAGTAAAAGTAAGATTTTTTTTTACGTTAGTTAATGACTTTTAAATAAACATTCAAAGCCAGTAGATCACTCCTGTATAAAGTAGTAATCTGATTACAAAACAAACTATTTTATTTCCCTTTTTTTAGTTTTTCAATCTTTTGATACATTTTTTTGTATCTTGTTCTGTGCATTTTTAGCGTTTATTGAAACACGCTGGTTCTTGGAGATAGTAACATTAAGATGGATAGGATTAAAAAGATTAAACAGGTTGGGCGTGTTTTATTTTGAAGTATCTCGTTTGTTGGTTGTGGTGCTTTGCTTGCTTTGATGACAGCCACCATGTTTTATTTGATAACTTTATGCAAAAGCTATGTTTATAGCAAAAGGGCATGGCTTTGGGGAATCTAACTTCAAAGCATGAAAATCAAGGAAAACATTCGCTACAATTTTACTGGCAAGTAGAATCATCTGACAAACATAGATAAAATAGGTTAAGAAAAATTGGATTATTTCCAGTAGTGTACACACTGGTATACAATCACTGCTTGTTACACATGCTGTCTGATGGTCCAAATTCATGGGAGATGATATTATACCCAAAGTTTGGTTGGAGAATCTTTTATTTTTCCACGTCTGTGGTTAAATAAATATGTATGACACATTTACAAGTTTGTTTTTTACAAGAAGGAAAAAGTTTGACTTTATAGACAAGTTCTTATGTGTCTTTGGGATTACAGCACTTCAAAATTCAAGAAATATTTACTATCTTGCTGGGAGAGAAAACATGACCCCCTGACTGGTCTCTAAATTTGGTTTCTTTCATCTGTCCCAGTGATAATGTATTTTTTTTCCAATGTGAATATTGGAGAACTGGAGAATGGTTCATTTTTTGCACACAGTGGCTTGATAATATGAGTGACAGCTTTTATTAAATGTTGCAGTAGCTTTGCTCTTGCACTTCCAGACAGTTCTCATTTATGGGAAGTTGTTCTGCATATAGGAACAGCTGCCATTTTTTAACCACTCACTCTGTTGTTCTATCCATCCAAGGAAGACAGGGAGAAAAAGATATTACTTTTTTCTAAGAAAATCCTCCTCTTAGACTTAAAGTGAGTTCAACAAACGGTACAAAGAACCCATTTTTTTTCTGCTAACTCAACACATTGTTAGGAGAGATCCCAATCAGATTTCAAATGACTAATTTAGCAAATACAAATAATATAAACAATTTTAATTGAATTTACAGTTTGACCTACAACAAATAGAATCAGAAATCATCTGTGTCAAATTGGCTCATCATCAAATCATCAAGCTTATTTTGTGTCACTGATGCTTTGCCTGGATGGTCATTAGAGGCTGATCTGGCAGCTACACTCAGCAGTGACTGATCATCATTTCTGCTGCTGTCAGTAAGCCACAGCACCACTGCCTGCATGCTCTCTGTTGTCCCCCACCACCAGCTGGAGACGTTGCCCCACCAGCAAAGCAAATTATTTTTTTTAAAGCACGCAAAAACACCCGCCTGATGCTTTTTAACTATAAAAGTTTTTGCCACGACTTTAATTTTGATTCTGATTCAATCTTTCACGCCCCATTTATTTCTAGTTCCTCTGTGGAGTGTCAGAATGACGAATCACGATCTAAAAACAGACAATAGGAGGAAGTCCGGAGTCCCCGGAGAAAATCCAAGCATGCACAGGGAGAACATGCAATCTCCACACAGAAATGTCCCCCATTGGTGACTTTTGTTTTTGGGTCCCCCAGTTAGGAATTGAACTGAGGGGCTTCCTGCTGTGAGACAAGAGTGCTAACCACTCCACCACTGTGCAGTCCGAGGTTTTATTTAAAAAATAAATAAAAGTTAAAGTCTCACTCTGATTATTATTTTTTCCTTCTTTCTACCATATATTCAATATTGGTTACATGGAATCACACATATTGGAGGATGTTTGAGGGTTGTATGGTTATTTCACATTCAGACTCATCAGAATGAACAATATGGGACACTACTTAAAGAATCACTCATATTTATCCATCCATCCATCCATCCATCCATTTTCTTCCGCTTATCC